>OY855908.1:2842500-4042500 GCA_963693305.1 Meandrina meandrites | reverse complement strand
AAAAAGAGAAAATGAAAACTTTTCATCATTCCAGTTCATCTGGTATGACAATCACACAGTCAGTAAGCCTTCAGTTGGAAAAATACCAATAAGTTCACTGATGTTATGAAATTTATACTAGTACCCTTATTTAACTGAAAACAATTTGTACAGAAAGTAAATTAAGATAAAGCCTGGGCCAAACAAGGACGAGAGTTGACTCTTGTGAGAGTTTTTGTTAACTCTCTTTGACTATCATCAATTCATTTCCATTGACTAGAAAATGGGTATGGATTTGATAGGCCAGGTTTGAAAATGGGTGTGGAAAATGGCATGTTTCAGTCTGAAATACCTGGTCAGGATTAAGCGAACAGGGAGGCACAGTCCCACCAAGAATTCCATGGAGTACCCTCCCCAGGGATAAAATCTCTTAATTGTTTTAAATAATTTTTAATTTCCTTTGGGAGTTTGAGATGGTGGGGCCCAGTGCCCTATATCTAGTTACAAGCAAATAATATTAATATCTCACCTGATCGAACATATTTGTGCCACAGATCATGTTCCTTGTCTTCAAACTCCTTCTTGGCAGCTTGCTGAAGAAATTCTCTCATCATGTTATATTCACGCTGCCATTCCTTCTGTGCCTCTTGTTTTAGAGACGGACTGTTGTCATTGAAATAGTTTGGTATCCAAGTCGTTACAGGTTGAAGAATGTACGATGCTGGAAAACAGTTTTCATCTTTCTTATACCACCTGCATGAACAATGAAAAAGAGTTTCTTGATCACTGCAGTATTGTACAATAATATACAGGATACTTCTAATACATGTGTTGTTCACATAATTTGGTGTTCCTAGAAATGTCCATAAGTGTGTGCAATCCCATGTGCTTTGTTTATTTTTGAACTACACGCACACAACTTTTAACTACGTTAGTACTGTACTGTCTACTATAAATGAAAATTACATTTGAAATGTCAAGTGTAAGGGTTAAAACAATATGATTTGTTTTTTATCTCTTATTCTAACTTGTTAATCTGGGGTTAGAGACTCCACCTTTCTGGAAATTCTCTGGTATGTTTGACATTTGCCACCTCCCTGCACAGTATCAGAGTGTAAACACTGTCTAGATTATTAAACCTGAACCGTATCTACAGGTGTACATTGTCTAGTGTCATTGGCTTACTACTTTCCTGGACACTGTCAGGTGTTAATGAATTTCTGCCTTTCTAATCAATGTCTTTTTTTTGTCTCTGTTTTCCTGGACATTTACTGGTGTTAATGACTTTCTACCTTCCTGGACTCTCACTGGCGATAGCTACTCGATTTTAACCTGAAAGCCAAAAAACAAGAAATTTTACAGCTGACTCGGAATGAAATATGAAACTTTAAAAAGGAACTTTGCACAAAGTCATTCACTAATAAATGCAGGTAGACTTGGGTTCATTCTGAGTTTGAAAGTTCTGATATAAATTAATTTTAATTATTATGATCATAGATGTTTTTGCATGTTAATATTAGCCACTAATGGAAATTATACATACAATAGGATAACGTCATAGATTATGTCAGCTGAGCAATGTGGCAATGTGTGACTGGATATTTGTGAATGAAGCAAATAATGTTTTATCACTTCAATAAAGCAGACTAGTATTATAGGTCTGCAATGTGTGCAAAGTGCTGCAGCTATACATACAATGTAGCCCTCTGTATGCATCTAATGGTTGAAATGCTTGGTAATAATATCTTAAACCTAATCTGCGAATACAGCCACCTCTTATCACTTCCTGCTCATTTGGCATTTTGTGACAAGCTGGGAGCAGTGGGAGGTGACTGCATTCTCAGCGTAGTTTTATGCCATACTTATCTAGAAGTTCCCTGGTCTGGGCATCAGTAGCAGAATTAAGAAGCAACTCAAACTCCTGAGCATCTATGGAGGGTAACAATGGACGATAACCGTACTTCTCAGAAAGCAATGTCTGTCAATTACAAAAAAAACAACAACAATATTTTATTATTTAACTATAATCACCACCCAAATTAAAGATGGAATGAAAAGTGAACATTGATGACAGCACATGTATACTCACCACAAAATTCGGACCGACAGATATCTCTTGACAGGCCTTGATTTCTCTCAGACACAGCTCAGTTGTCATGTGAGTGTCTGTGGCATCATCACGCACGCCCCATCGCATGTCCACAACCTGGGGTCGGAACCATTTTGTTAGCACAAGACTGAGTGGGTAACTGCATGCCATAATCTGGTATGTGAATGTCACTTACAGGGTAGTAACTAAAGTAACTTTGCTGGCTCATAGTTCTTGGTGCTTAACTCTGGTTTCTGTTGCTTGGAATATTGCATACGTTCTTCTATTTTTCACTATTTATAATCTAGGTGTTTTTGTCTTGGTGCTCAAGGCTCCCAGTCTCGCAGCGAAAGCTTCCTGTTGGCTTTCACTGCTGCTGGTCATTCTAACCCGTAAAGGCTCTGAGTTCCCTTCAGGTGACCAAAAGGTTGAAGATTTCTTGTTGGTGTTTCCATGACAAAATCTTTTTTACAGGGTGAGGTTGTCAACCTCACACCTAACCCCCAACCTGGAGGACCAGGAGGCTGGTTTTAGTCAGGACCCTCCCCTAATGGCCTGTCCGGCAAGGTTGAACCTGCCAGGAGTATAACTCCCACCGGTATAGCCCAAAAGGATCATTAAGCCTTGCAAGCCATCCCACCACGTCAAGGTAGCAGCCTTAAAAGTGTTTTTGGCTTCTCAAAATCATGGTATAAAATTCAATATAATTCAGGCCCCTTCAAATTTCAAGTTAGAAAAATAAAATTCATTAATTAAATAATTACCTGGAATTCATAGCCTTTCTTTTGACAGAATTCTCTTAGTTTGGGATAGACATTCTCCATGAGAGCATTGCGTTCATGTTCTGTGTCTACAAAAAATAGTCATAGTTTTATAAAAGCAAACCTCTTGACTTTACATCCACTAAATAAAAGTTTAAAATACAGTAGCTAAAAATGTGTTGAAAACACAGACTGCGATAAACAATGAAAGTCAAAAAATTCCTGTGCAACTCTTGTCAACAAAACTGCAGTGTGCAAGATGTGATTGACTGCGATTAACTGTGATGATGTACACCGGCCTTTTTATATGATTGGGAAAGGCTGAAAATTTTGCACAAAACATCACTTAGTTAGTACATGTAACCAGCTGGCTGAAAAAGGTTTCATTATTTAAACAAACCAATTGCAGCTGCATAGCAAAATTTAATATTAAAATAGCTGTATACAGACTGAGAATGAGTAATAAAATATTACCTGTGAAAGTGGAACTCAGGAAGATGCGGATTGTTCTTGAATTCACTGGGCAATTTTCTTCTATGAATCCATGCAAAACTCTCTCAACCTTCTGGCAAAGATCAGACCTAAACATAAAAAAGAACTGCATCCAAGATAGAAGTGATAGTCCTTTTACCCTTCACTCAGTCAATGAATTTACAAGGTTCAGAGTAGATTCATAAATTTAAACAAAGTAACAATGTTGGAATCGTCAACATTAAATTATAATTAGAATTATAACACCGTAAAAATTCTGTTATACTGCTAATCCTATGTAGTCATGCAAATAAAGCTTGTTGTTGGTCATAAGCCCTCCCGTTTATAGGCCCATCTACTTGGAAACAAAAAAAAACATCCAGTTTGAAGCCCCCCACCCCCCCCCCCCCCCTTGGATATAAGCCCCCTCTGCTGGATGACAGTACTGAACAGGGTTAAGCGTTGCTTTATTATGACTTTTTAACTCTGCGATGGCTCATTTTGAACCGTTTTTTATTCTGCTTATAAGCCCCCCCCCACGCCTCCACCCAAAACCCCTTACGAAGCTGTATAAGCCCAGGTTTTTAACTGGAATTTTACGGTAAGCCACAAAATAGCCTTAATTGTGGTAGGGGATCTGCCAGTTTAGTGGAATATATCTAGCACCTGTTTGTTATTACCCCAACATCTGATCCAATCTGCTTTTCTAATTTTCAAAAAGTAAGCTTACCCTGTTAAGACTTGGACACTTTTCTTCCCTCCTTTTGATTTCAAAGCAGCATTTGTGAAAGATTTCTTTGTCTCCACACTTTTGACATTTTTCTTTGCTGTTGACTTGTTTTTATTTCCAAACTGATGAGGTTTTGCAGTTGCACTGACAGCGTTTTTAGTTTCACCAGATTTCTCTTTCGCCTTCTGTTGTTTGGTAACAGCTTGTGTAGAGCTAGCCGCAGGTTTCTTGTTACCTTTTATGTGCCTGCGATATTCAAGAACTGAATTTGTGAATAACAAAAGACATCGTGTTCAAATATAAAATGGTAAAGTCTAATATAATTAGTATTAATCAGTTAGTGATACAAGTTAATGGGAGGGAGAGGTATAATTAGTGCTTCTAATAAGATCTTAAATAGGTGGTTGCCCTTGTCCATGCACAGCTGTATGAATTTTAGCTGGTGATTCACCTCAAAATACCCACCAGAGCTCTGGCAGGTACCGGTCTTACTGAAACAACTTAATTTAGTCATAAAAATGGCAAGGCATGCGCTGGTCTTATTTTGCATGTATATTTTTTGTCCTTCCAGATCTGTGGTGGGATTTCACCTGTGACTGTTTAGACTGAGATGGAGTCACCTAGATTAGGTATACATGATGTATATACTTTCCTGCTTTACTCAATTGCATAAGACTGCATGACTGTACATAACACCATGTGGTTTGAACAGGCAGAACTGCAGGGCATGGCATTGGAGGGAGGATATATGTATTGCATAAATAAGCTGGCAGCCAGCAAAAATCACCACCTTCTTTGTGTTTTTGGCCAGCTACTCTGCTGGGACATAGTTTGGTTCTTTATAATTATAACTGTAAGATGGTAAAATCAGGCACCAACAAAAACTTTGAACAATAGAACCTGTCTACCTAATTTAAAACTTTATCACAACTGGGTCCTGTGAGGGTGCTCTGCAGATCTCAAGCAAACCCTTCCCTGTCTCTAAACAAAAATGCACTCATCCACTCATTTAATCAACTTTTTTATCTACACCTCTCCCCCTAGGCTCAATTTCCACCGCTTTCTCTCTCTCTCTCTGAACAGCAGTTGGTAATCGAGCCTACTCTCCCCCCCCCCCCCCCCCCCCACTGAATGCCACCACCATAAAAGATGAAAGGATACCGACAGAGCAACGGGGGGGGGGGGGGGGGGGGGGGGTATGCAATGGAAGACCCTAACAATTACACAATTTTCAAAACTAGATCAGCTGATTGAAGTTCTAAATCTTATAGCTCATATGAGAGGTGTTCCTACCTGCCTTCAACCTTAATGACATCCAAGTTGCCGTCGCTTGATCGAGCATCAGTGGCGTTTTCTTGCGGCACGTTAGCACCGGAAGCGGATGAGCGGGTCGAGTGTGCATTCGATCTCCATCTTGCCGCGGCCAGAACTGTATTTATGTTTGATTGTGAAGCATTCGAGCTCGCTCCAGTACCCATGCCTCAGATGAGCAGCCGCCAAAATACGGATGACATGAAGAAAACGTTTCAAGTTTGTAATATTTTGTGAGCGTCTGATAACATAACCTGTGATCAGGAACAAAGCTAAAGCTAAGTTCGTGGGAAAAAATATTTGCCTGACAACAACAACACTGAGTTCAGTGAGTTAACAACCGACTGCAGCCCCCGGTCAAAGCTACTCAACTTTGAGAAGACAACATCACAGCTAGCTATAAAATGTGCTGTCATAAAATTACCTTACTGGAAAATAGTCATCCACATGACATCAGGCAAAATGGTGCCTTCTCCACGGATCTATATTGCTTTTACACTGTTCTCGTTCTGGCGGCCATTTTCAATACGCGGTCGGCCGGTGCGAGGTCTGGAACCGAGCGGCGGAGAAAGTTCTGCAATTCTCGACCAGCCGCTGTTCGGGAAATGAGCCCGCGCTCGAAAATGAGCCAATATTCCGAAGATTTCAACGGTGGTCCTGAAGGCCGTTTATCCGTCGCGTAACTTCGGTTTAATGCCAATATCTCGTCGCGTTTCAAGCACTTCAAAACCTGTTCACTCATCCCATGAATCTATCCATGTTTTGCGATGTTTTGTAAATTTTTGGGGTGATTTTAGGGGATATTTGAAAGGAGATAGTTTTTTCAAAGGATTAGTGAAATTTAGAGAAATAAAAACAGTGAAGATGAAATGTGATTTTAAAATTACAATTTGGAGTTAAAAATTGGTAGATGGACACCAAAACAGTCCCCTGACAACCAGGGGTGCTCTTGCATGGGGGTCAACTGTTAGCCGGGTGTTCCAAAAATAATTTTCTTTCTTCTCTCCCTTCTTTAAACCTCTTAAAATTTCACTAATACTCGTACTCAGGTAGAGCCCGCCTTAATCGAGCTCATTTGCTCCTGCTTCAGATAGCACTTCTATGGGTACATGGTGGCTTCTTCCTTTGCTAATCATTTCTCGGCATTTTCTTATATTCATTGCAACACGAAGCTCAGCCTCACTTGATTCTGACTCTTCAGCTGTTTACCATTCTCAAGCAACTAAGAAAAATGTCAACTTGTCGAAGTGATTCTTTGAAAAATGTTTTGACCACTGAAAATATGACATTATTAAGAAAACGAGTACGCTAACTATTCTTTGACGTCACCACTTGACAACCTCGTTCCCAAGGTCTCTCCTCCCCCCCCCCCCACCCCCCCCCCCCCCCCCCCACACACACACACACACACTCTTATAAGCCCCAGATAATAAAGGCCCATCTACTTGGAAACAGAAAAATACATCCGGTTGTAAGACCCCTCTGCTGGATAGCAGTAATGAACCGGGCTGAATGTTCGCTAAACGTTGCTTTATTGTGAGGTCTTGTGACTTTTTAATTTAAAAACGTATTTCGATCAACACTGCCGTGGCTCGTTTCGAGATGGTTTTTTTTTAATTCCGCTTATTAAGCCCTTCGATTGATAAGCCCACCCAAAACCCCTTACGAAGTTGTAGTTCTGATCTAAGCCCAGGTCTTATAACCGGAATTTAATGGTATTTTAGCTGGCACAGGAAAACCACGTTTTCCAGAATTCTTGGTCAAGTGGTGACGTCACCGAATAGCACTTTGCGTTCAAAAATGGGGAAAAAAGTCGCACATAAACTACCCAAATGTCGCGACGAAACGTCTGCTCCCGATCAATAATTTGACACTGTTAACAGATCTGCAGTCTCCTGATGAAAAACCGGCCTACATGTGTGGTTTTCCTGCGAACAGTAAATTAAAAACCCCTGAGTTTTTCGTCTTTTCCGTCAGCTGTCCTCTGCCGTGTTCCCTATCGGGGCTCCCAACGTTTTCTGCTGAAAGTGAATAAGTTTATGGCTACGTTTATTAAGACCATTCCAGTTTTCACTTTTGGATTTTTTAAATTCTTGTAGAAATTACGACAACAACATAACATTAATCTCTCTTGTTTCTCTCTTATTATTCACCACGGTGTCCCTCTCGATTGGAATTGACTCTTGTGATTATTACTGTCAAGTGCTAATGGAGTAATCCTTGAAGCTTTATTTTTACTGGCTTGCTAATGGATTGAATGCCGTGCAGCTGCCCAAGGAACCTGTCAAACCAGTAACCGCGAAAAAGCAGAGTTCATTAGAAAGGTACATGTTTTGCATAACACAAGTTATGTATTGGCTATTCTCGAAAAATCGTGTGACAATTACATGCACACTTGATATATCTTAGAGACGGCCGATTAAAATTAAAACTGGACTTTTGTTTTACATATGTAAGAGATAAAATGCCCTAATTCTCGAATTAGTTGGCAGTTTACATAGACAAAACAGCTCTAAAACCCCCTTCTATCAAAACAGCAAAATACAAAGTCGATATTGTTTATTCAATGATTTGTACGGCGAGACCACGTCAAGGGCCAGCCGAAAATTTGCATTTCTGGGTTTTAGCTGTGACACTCAGCCCCCGCTTTGTGTTGTCTTTGTTCACGTTTTTGGGTCAATCGGTTTAATTGTTTCGCACCAGATTAACAACTTCTCTGAAGGAGTCTGTCTATTTCTTCCCGCGTGCCTTCTGAAACGGTTTGCTGAAAGGTAAGCAATTTTCACTATCAACATCAAAGGTGTCAAACGGAGTAACATATTGACTGAAAGCTGTTCGCACTACGGAGCAGGTTGCTACGAGACGAGTACTGATAAATGACGTTGCGAGAAAAATTTACAAGTTCTAACGACCGGCAGGGACCCGCTAGTATTTAAAGTTTATTATATTTGCATTTTACGGACAGCGATTCAAAGAAAAGGGAAGAGCTAACAATTATTTCATTGGAAACAGTTGCCGACCATAATGTGACATGACTCGTCGGCCTGAGTCAACTGAACATGTCACAATATTTATTATCAGCTCTTGCGATCAAAGGACTTTCTTCGATATTGTCGCTGAATGGTACCACAATATATCCTATTCTTTAATGGCGGCGAAGTAGACGGTTTTTATATCAGCGCACCCAAGGAAATAAGCTCAATAGTTACATTTTCCTCGACGGATTATGGCCGGAACAGAGGTAAATAGTAACGCGAGCGAGACTTTCACTCAATATCAACCGATTGAAGCTGCTTTTCAAGCCGCGTTGCTGATTTTAATTATGGTCGTGGCCATAGTGGCAAATACAATGAATATAATCGTAGTGTACAGAAATTCCAACATGCAGACTCCGAGATATATGTTTATTATCAACCTGGCGTTTGCCGATCTTGGAGTGACACTGTTATCAATGCCATTTTCCCTCGTGACCTGTATTGCTCGCCGTTGGACTATGAGCGATTCGTTGTGCGAGCTTCACGGCTTTCTGGGGTCATTCTTCTTCTGCGTTTCGATCTTCACGCTTACGATAATGAGCATCGAGCAGTATTTCACGCTCGTCAAACCTCTGTCGCGCACAATAACTATTCGCCGGGCGTG
This sequence comes from Meandrina meandrites, assembly GCA_963693305.1. Lineage (NCBI taxonomy): Eukaryota > Metazoa > Cnidaria > Anthozoa > Scleractinia > Meandrinidae > Meandrina > Meandrina meandrites. Next base: position 4,033,520 of record OY855908.1, on the reverse strand, counting down.
GTATATGATTGCCTCAGTATGGATCTTCTCAACGCTTCTATCTTTGGGCCCTGTCCTGGGCTGGGGACATTTTGAGTACAATTCGACCACGCTTGCTTGCGGAGTCGCCTACCCGCGGACGACTTCTGAGAGACTCTACTTGTTGTTTCTCCTCCTGGTCGCCTATGTTATTACACTATTCATCATGGCGTTTGCTTACATGAGGATTTTTTTCGCAGTTCGCAAGCACACAGATAGAATTGCTAGATATACAACTGGAGGTCTGGAAGTCATGAAACTTCAACGCCGCATCACATACACGCTGTTACTGGTGTTGCTTGTGTTTGTACTTTGCTGGCTTCCGTTTGTGTTTTTGATTGTGTTAGCTACACGGAACACAGGTGTAGCGAATCTTCCTTACGGCCTTGGCGTGGCGGCTTATTGGTGCGGATTTTTCAACTCGTCAATAAACCCGATTATCTTCGTCATCAGAAACGATCGCTTCCGTGAAGGATATGGAGATATTCTCAGCGAAATTTGGTACGGTATGCAATGCAAGCGGCCACCAAAACTTAAAACACCGCAATTTAAAAAGACGTGGTATCTAAATAAGCGAACAGGAGAAGAGGGAGAAAATCCTCATGCCGTTTTAAGAGCTATTCCTTCACTTACGCCAGTCCCGGATATTGAGTTAATGTCTGACGATGACAATAACATCAATGATGAACATTGAGACAAGAATAACGAGAAAAAAATGTTTATTTTTTAAAATTGACTGCAACGTTCAGTTTCGCATCCAAGATGGGAAGCAAAATGAAATGAAATGATAGAGTTGCTCCGCGGGCATTTCCCAAACAACTCCCAATATATTTTAAGTCGAGAGTGAATATAATAATCAGGCACATAAATTAATGTTATTTTGGTAGAATGAGAGGCCGTGTGAATATATTAAATTGGCATATCATTATGGTTGTCAAAGAAAAGACGATTTTCTTCAAAAAAAATTTTGAAAGCAGTTCATGCACAGCTGACTTCTATTGCCCGGTGAGTGTGCGTTTGGTGTAGATTTAGATGACGTTTTGAACGATTGACGTTCAGGAAATCAAAACGTCAGTTTTCCAAGAATCTCCTCTGCAGCTAAAAAGAAAATAAAATAAAAATAATTAAAATAAATGTGCCCTTTGGACTCCCGTTTCGACTTCCATGACAGCACAGCGTCGCTACAGTTGTCGCCGAGTGTAGCCAAGAAACAGATAAAAGAAATTGTTAGGGAAGCACAAAATGACAGATCTATTGAAAAATCAACTTGATGCTTTTAGCCGTCAAAGCAACAAATAGCATTAAAGTATTTTACAATTCAGTGTCCCAAAAAAAACTGTGATGTTTGTAAGTCCATAAAAATGTCCGTTACAAGAACGCCTCTTTCAAGTGTCGGTTGCCTGTTGAGATAAGAACAAATGTAGAAACAAATATTTGAATACAGTACATGGACTGCACCGATCGTAACACGTCAATCGGCAACAGAAAAACACATCTTTCGGCTTAATGAGTTGAACCCCTTTGAGCCACCCGATATTTTTATAGCTCACCGCGCGTACAAAGCCGGATAAAGCATCAAACTGTTACAGCGCACAAAATATGGCGACTGGTATATTTATATCTATAATGCTTAGCACGCACAAACCGAAGAAACGCTCATGAAAACGCACAGAATAAGAAAAGCTCTAAAACCTTGCAACCCTGAAACCCAGCATGAACAATGTTGTTAGTACGGGAAAGAGTTTCGCAAAAACATAGCTTTTTTATGCCTGTGCCATATGAGTTGCGTTAGGTTCACAAGGTATTGTGGTCAAATATGCCATCACCATCTTTTTACATGCGGATGTTTGAACCTGCCAATGTTAGCCTGCGTAGCTTGGCGGTTTTATTGGGGCGAAACGCGCGCAAATCAAGCGGCGAAGCCGCGACAACGAGCGGGGCTGTCGCGGCTTCGCCGCTCTTTTAGCGCGCGTTTCGCCCCATTAAAACTGCCAAGCTACGCAGGCTAGCCAATGTCAACGATCTCGCCCAACTAGCTTTTAAAAATACCCTGAAACTCTACTTCTCCTAGCCTTTGGCAAATGACCACGTCCTGGCATCTGAGGCGCCTCTGCTTCAAAGGTTTCTAATAAACCGTACCTCTGAAACATTAACTACCTTGATGTCTTACTGGAATACATGAAGCATTGTCCTGCACTCAAAAGAAGATTTGTCAAAGCCAGAAAACGCAAACCAAAATCACATAATCTAGGCGGGTCAGTTGCTGTGACTTTAAATTTGAATTCTCAGGAGGCAGGGGCAGCGTGGCCCAGTGGTTAATACATTGACACTTTAGCCGTGCTAAATACATTGACACTAAGTGATTTATTTTTTTTTATTTTTTAAATTTTACCATCAAACTTGAAATATATTCGTTTGTTTGGCGCTTCACTAGGACTTTCCACAAGTTGCTCGGCAACTTTTTGGCAACTTTTCGTATTTACTGAAAAAATGGTAAGCTTTAAAATGATGCCAAAGATGTAACATTAACATTAAGCCAAATGAAAAGATATTCGTTTCGAAACAAAGGATCTATGGAGCATCCTGTGCGTGTTTGCGAGATTGTTTACTGAAAATATAAAGGCTGCGAACGTAATTTAAAGATGTTTTTGTCCAATTGGTAAGGATATTTACCGTAACTGATCCTAGTCTCTAGTTTACGCCTCCAACATTTATTTCAACTGGTCAAATTGGCAGATGGCGAATCGGGCAGACAACTGAACTTCAGCCTGGTGAAAATAAATAGGGACTGCTGGTAGTTAGCTAGTCTATACTCTTTGGTAGCAGAGGTTTTCCACGCCGCCTAGCGGCTCGAGTTTGATAAAATGAGAAAAGAGAAAACTTCTACAGCCACAGCCTGCGTAGCTGGCGGTTTTATAAAGAGGTTACCCGCGCGGAGTAAGCCGCGAGAACGAGCGATGAAACCGCGAGGAGCTTTTCTCCTTATTTGGGCCCTCGCGGCTTCGCAGTTCGTTCTCGCGGCTTATACTCGCGCGCGTGTAACCCCTTGTAAAACCGCCAACTACGCGAGAACTGAAACCAGGGTAGCGACTTCTTTGATAAAAATTAAAAAGCTGTTGGTGTCTTGCTTTGTTAGCTTGTGTATTTTTGAAAGGAAACATCTTGCTTTAAATTCGAAAAAGAAAAAAGGTTGTGTGAATCGTTGTTTATCAAACAATCCGAGTCAGTAAACCAATGTCACCAATTAACCGTGACACGCGCGCGAGTCACGCAAAACGTAAACCGGATGATAATACATAAATTCTACTCTGTTGGCCATTGCTTTTATTACATGTGGTGGCTCCTAAAGGAGCCGTTTTTGTGTAGAATTGATCGACTTCACTCTTCACTTCTTCGCGGGCTTCTTAGGGGTTTTTTTCGCCGCGGGTTTCTTCGCTGCTTTCTTGGCGGGCTTCTTAGCTGCGGGCTTCTTTGCCGCTGGCTTCTTAGCTGCAGGCTTCTTCGCCACTGGTTTTTTAGCTGTGGGTTTCTTTGCTGCTGGTTTTTTGGCGGCGGGTTTCTTTGCAGCCTTCTTTACCGCTGGTTTCTTCGCTGCCTTTTTGGCGGCGGGCTTCTTCGGTTTGGCAGCGGGCTTCTTCTTCGCGGGTTTCTCGGGTTTCTTAACTAGCTTGAATGATCCTGAAGCCCCAGTTCCCTTGGTGTGCACAAGATCTCCACTCGTGACGCCTCTCTTCAAAGCCATCTTCAAGTGCGAACCTGCGCTATCACCAATATTGTAGTTGGCCTTGATGTATTTCTCGATGGCTTGGCGGGAAGAACCGTTTCGCTCCTTCAACGCTGCAATCGCAGCCTTGATCATGTCTATATACTTTGGATGATCGGCTGGCTTTTTAGGTGCTGCCGGCTTCTTTTTCGCTGGGGATTTTGCTGCTTCGGACATGTTGCAGTTTTAGAACGTAGAATCTTGCTATCAACGGAGGACTGAAGACTCGAAATGCTCATTCGAATGTGCAAGTATGGTATATGCGGTTAATGCGGACCACTGAGGAAACAAGGTTCCAAAATGGCGTCGTTGAATTCTGTGCTAGTTTGCCCGGCGTATTTTCCAATAAAAATACTATACTGAAGAGATAATTTCAACCTAAACATTACAGTGCGTAGTTAGGATATGCCTTAAGTTAAAGATGCAAAAAAATTGGGATAAACACTGGCAACGGATGACATTTTAAGCTTAAATCTTCATTAAGCAGTAACATTCAAAACAAAATTTCGTTTTTACATCGGAATAACTTTTGTTCAAATCGCTATTTTTCAAAATATCCAAAATTTTGCGAAAGAAAAACTACCAAACCTTACATTTCTGGGATAGAATTAAACTTTCTGTTCATTTCCAATCGCTGAATGTCTTTCAAGGTTGAACAACAAAGACAAGCTTCTTCCGTCCGCCATTTGTGAATCGCTGTTTGAATTTATAATGGCCATACAAATTGCGCTTCTCGTGTAAAAGATCTATTTTTAAAATTATAAGAGGCATAAATTTTGTGAGAAAATCGGTACACTATACAATAACAGATATTTTATTATCCACCGTTAGTCCCCCTGTTAAGGAAGCCGGAGCCGATCAATTTTGAACCGGAATCGTCGTGCAAACTGTTACGCCTTTTACGCGCGTTATTTTGGCTTTCGGTATTTTTTTTTTTACTTACATTGCGTCGTAACATGTTTGGTTATAAGAAACTGAAATCTAGTGGAATGCTGAAAAGGATCAGTAAAAATGATCCGAGATCTTCATCCAGTTTACGGTTCGCTGTAGTAATTGAGATAAATTTGCATGCCGAACGAACGTACAGATTGCCAATGCCACTACGCCGAATCTTACACTAATTCCCGGTACTAATACTATATTTTAATTTAGTCAGTAAATTTATGTAGAACTGAAAGAGTAAAAAGTGACATTCAGGATCAAACGTGTCAATGCTGACAATGCTGTGTAGTTTCACTTCGCGCCACTTGCAACAAAACTGCGCGCGTAATTAACTCTGAAACAAAACAATTTGTTTGAGAAAACAAGAAACCTTTAGCCTGCGAACGCAACAACAACAACAACAACAAATTTATTGGTATTCCCATGTACAGATGGTATTACCTAAAATAACAATATACGAAATTATTCTAATAACAAGTATGTAAAATTACAATAATAGTAATCACATTAGACTAGATAAGATTACAAGTTTCTCTTATATGTAATGCTTCGTATACAAAATAACCTAGTTTCTTACAAATGAAGGAATCAACATTATTAAATAGGAATATAGTTTTATCAGTATCGTTCAAAAGATCAAATGACGGATATTTAAGTACAATGTCATTTGTTATTTGTTGTCTAATAGTGTTATAACGATCACAATGGAATAAGAAATGGTTCTCGTTCTCGATTTGGTTAGAGCGGCAGTGTTGACAAATCCTAAGAGATTCCGGTAATTTAGGTACACAGTGACGTCCAGACTCGATTCTAAGACTGTGATTGCCTGACCGTAGTTTAGCTACAACTCGTCTATGCTTTAGGTTCTTTATTTGTTCTAAATAATCAGATTTGCTTACATCTGTTTTAAATATAGAGTAGAAACATAACTTTTTATTAGAGCGGATTAACTCCAGTTGGTGTCTTTTTAAATGGTTTGAGACTTGGGATTTTATTTTTTGTAAATTATTTTTACGCAGACGTATTTCCGGCTGTCGCTTGTCTCCGCCGAAAACTTTAACCTTGCCGATGCGTTTTAGAAAATTTGACACAATTTCAAGTGAAATTACATGTAATATGTATAGAATCAAATGAACATCTGATCTGAAGAATTAATGTAAACCAGGTGAACTGTTTCTGTATAGTCAATATAGATTTTTTTGGCATAGATTTGATACACGATACAAATTTCCAACTGATCAACGCGACATGTGTGCAGGCTCTCTTATGGATCAATATAAAATGACCCACAGAATACTGATCCATATATCATTCTTTTTAGACGTCAAACTGATTTAGAGTGAAATAATTAGTTCATTATGAACTGTTAGGCGGGCAAGAGTAATTCAGTTGGGTTGAAAACGCGAATTATTTCTATAAACGGACTCCATTTGAAAAATCAAGAGTATGTATAGGGTAAATGTTATTGTAACAAGGAAACGAAAATTTTTGCTCCAAAACTGGATTGCAAAACAAAACGAAAATATTGCTTAAATCGACTTTCTAGCTCATCGATCGAAAGAACGAAGTTTCCTTGATTTTTCGTTCATTTGAAAAACTCTAACGCAACCATTGGTCATTGCTTTTATTAAAGGAGCCGTTTGTTTTGTGAGGAATGCAATCCACTTTATGCTCGCTCTCCGCGGATTCGGCGGGCCAACTGAATGTCCTTGGGCATGATGGTGACACGCTTGGCGTGGATGGCGCACAAGTTGGTGTCTTCAAACAGACCAACAAGGTAAGCCTCGCTGGCCTCTTGAAGAGCCATCACAGCAGAGCTCTGGAAACGCAAATCAGTCTTGAAATCTTGAGCGATTTCTCGCACAAGACGCTGGAAGGGCAACTTGCGGATCAGCAGCTCGGTGGATTTCTGGTAGCGACGGATCTCACGAAGAGCAACTGTACCAGGCCTGTAACGATGAGGTTTCTTGACTCCACCGGTGGCAGGAGCGCTCTTACGAGCTGCCTTTGTAGCAAGCTGTTTGCGTGGAGCTTTTCCACCAGTTGATTTACGTGCAGTTTGCTTCGTACGTGCCATCTTTCAAAACGACAAAGTTATCGATTAAAGCGAAAACACCGTTTACAAATTGATTTATACCTGGCGGGCTCGTTTCTGATTGGTTTAAAACTAAGAGATTTGATTGGCTTAGCAAGAAAACTGAATATTATTTCATGGATGTGTGGCGATATTTCGATCCTAAGAAACACTGAAGCTTTTCTCGATACAGAATTGCCTTGTTAAGACTGAATCACTATAAACGAGAGGAAGGTGAACAAAAGAGTTATGCGAAGATTTATATGGAGCCGAGTTTTCTCAACGATTAGGAACGATAAGGACTCGTTTTCCCTTTGAAGGGGTCTTTGAATATTGAAGATGCACGCACCCCGAGACGCACCTGTCGTCGTTATTTATGGTAATGACCCTTGACGAGGTTGCCCTTGTTCCTGTTGCGTGTTCTCAACCAATTGGCCATCTTCTAAACGAGCAGGGGACTGGGTACGAACATTTTTTTCTTGGTACGAATGTTCATTATCGATTGAATTGAAAATGGGGCACGTCATCTGAAAGAGCATCCAAAAATTAGTAAATTCACCAAATTTGATGGTTATTGGTTTAAACGCAAAGGCATGGTACACTTTTAAAATAAGAGAGCTTAGTATAGATCGGAGGACGCCTGTCCCTCCAATCCATACTAAGTGTACCATGCCTTTGGATTTAAACCAATAACCGTCAAATTTGGTGAATTTACTCATTTTTGGATGCTCTTTCAGATGACGTGCCCCATTTTTCAATTCAATTGATATTGAATGTTTGTAGCGAAGAGAAAATATGTTCGTACCCAGTCCCCTGCTCGTTTAGAACATGGCTAATAGGAACATCTGACACTGTGTTTTCCGAGAGGTCATCCTTGTCCGTATAAAAGGGAACAAACCGCGCTGAGTTGGTTATATCTCAGTGACACAAGTAGCAATCAACATGTCCGGTCGCGGTAAAGGAGGCAAAGGTCTAGGAAAAGGAGGCGCCAAGCGTCACCGAAAGATCCTACGTGACAACATCCAAGGCATCACCAAGCCAGCCATCCGTCGTCTTGCTCGCCGTGGCGGTGTCATATTTCTCTCTGTCTTCCAAGGATGGCTCCTTGCATCTGTGTCTCTTTAAACCATTGTCATCTTTGAAGCCTTTACCGCAAGCGAATCTCTGGCCTCATCACCGAGCACGCCAAGAGGAAGACTGTGACAGCCATGGATGTGGTGTACGCCCTGAAGCGACAAGGCCGCACTCTGTACGGATTTGGCGGTTAGACTACGTCTGCCAACACAAACAAACGGCTCTTTTAGGAGCCACCAAATCTAACAAAAGTCATGACCGATAAAGTCAGTTTCTTTTCTTGCTGTATTGCGATAAGATTAAAAAGTTAAGGCTATAAACGGGACCTTAAGTATTTTCCTCGCGAGAGTTTCGAGAAAGCGAGGGTTAGAAAAATCGGGATATTCTACTATATTGTATTTGCACAGAGCTAATATTAGCCAGGGTTTCTCTTTTCAATATAACGCTTGAGCGCTAAGCTGGGAACCCGAAGAAAAAGTAAAACGGGCTCTGGGTTAGCGTTCGATTTTGCATTTCACGCGCGCAATTCAAACAGGTCATGCACTGTTTATACAGTGGTATCCCGCTTCTCTAGCAAGCAAAGTCACTATCCTGGTTAGTGTATTTTTTTTTGGAGTAACTCAGCCATTACTGTTTGGAGCCACTGTTCTTTTCCCTCGGGGAGTGAGGGTTCACAAAATAACCATCAATCGTTCTTTGATGGGTTCATAAAAAAAAACAGTTCGTAAATTTAAAAAACAAACCGTTGGTCAAGACTTTAATAATAAATGGTGGCTCCTAAAGGAGCCGTTTGTTTGTAAATGAAAGCTCACCTAAGCTTTCGGTTTCTTTTCGGTCTTCTTGGGCAGAAGAACGGCCTGGATGTTCGGAAGAACACCACCCTGGGCAATGGTTACACCGGCGAGCAGTTTGTTCAACTCTTCGTCATTGCGGACAGCCAGCTGAAGGTGACGGGGGATGATTCTAGTCTTCTTGTTGTCACGAGCAGCGTTGCCCGCCAACTCGAGGATCTCGGCGCTCAAATACTCGAGCACGGCAGCCAAGTACACTGGAGCACCGGCGCCAACACGCTCAGCATAATTGCCTTTGCGGAGAAGACGGTGGATACGACCAACTGGAAACTGAAGCCCTGCTCGGGATGAGCGGGTCTTGGACTTGGTGCCCTTTGCTTTTCCTTTACCGCGACCAGACATGTTCGACAATCGAATAAATCAGAACTGGAAGAGATTACTGAAAAGTTTGCAGGTCTACTCTATTTATAGTTAGTTGTTATGCAAGACGGATCGAAACTCACCAATCAAAACTTCGACTGGTTGAATAGATAATGATTTCAAAGGGCATTTGTTTCTGCACACAAAAGAAAATTGACCTCGAGGGTCAGTTGAACAGGAAAACCAATCAGTAATCGAGGATTTCGATCCGTATGATAATTGATCTTTTTCTTATTCCAGTATAAATACAATACGAATCGAGTTGTCAGGTATTCAAAATCCATTCTGATCTACAGACATGGCACCCAAAGTAGCAGGAAAGAAAGGCGAGAAGAAAGCCGGAAAGGCTAAGGCCGCGGCTGATGGAAAAAAGAAGAGAAGGGGAAAGAGAAAGGAAAGCTATGCTATCTACATCTACAAGGTGTTGAAGCAAGTTCACCCTGACACTGGTATCTCCAGCAAAGCCATGGGCATCATGAACTCGTTCGTCAACGACATCTTCGAGCGCATCGCTACCGAAGCTTCCCGCCTTGCTCACTACAACAAGAAATCAACCATCAGCTCCCGCGAGATCCAGACCGCCATCAGGCTGCTTCTGCCCGGTGAACTGGCCAAACACGCCGTCAGTGAAGGCACCAAGGCTGTTACCAAGTACACCAGCAGCAAGTAAACTCACTTTGTGGGTTTGCCGCTAAAACCAACGGCTCCTTTAGGAGCCACCAAATGTTATAAAAGGCAATGACCAACAGCCTCTTTTAATTCGTTCTTTAAAGCACTTTTCCAGTAATGCGCGTCGAATAAAAAGATAATGCATACGTGTACAAGCGAAAACTAAGGTTCAGATGACAGTTCAGTCCGCGCGCGCGATTTTGCCTTCGGCCCGCATCAACTATCATCTCGGATTGATTGTTCATTTATTCAAAACTTCAAAGAAACTAGAAATTCGCCATGCTGTAGACAACCTTCAGCCACTGCAGTCCAATGGCTGATAGTGAAGCAGCATTTGCGTAAGTGCAATTTACAACCTGCGTTCAGGTGTTTTTTCTCCCCTTCCTCCGTTGAACGCAGGAAAAGACTCGCGGGAGGCTTTCCTTGGGGGCAACGCGCGAGTGGGGAAGCCGCGAGTTTCCGGCGAGCGTTGTTCGCGGGCTAAAAGGTAAAGGCTGTCAGTCGGAAAACTCGCGGCACCCAAAGAGAGCTTGCTCGCTCGTTCGCTGTTGCTATTGTTTTGGGGGCTGGGGCATTGAAAGCCATGTGAAGCCTTGCGAGAATTGCTACATGAACCCCGGGAAATCGGAGAGACAATGGAGATGTTCCTGCAAAAACGGCGCTCCTCACTGGAGTAGAGTCAAATTAACAATGGGAGACTATTCCCGGGCTACAATAAAGGTAGCCTCCTAATCTTTTTGTCGGAGAGGAAAGATTGCGTGACGAACCAAAAGAACGGAAAGAAAGAACGTCTGTGTAGAGGAGGATGCAATAAAGGTGAAGAGCAGCCACTTCACACGAGCCAAGTAGAGTTCCAAAACAGTTGCTTTTATTATTGATGTCACTTTTTGTGGGAACATCACGGAAAACATAAATACGCAAGAAAATAAAACGAAAAATGGATTTTTAAAATGATACTAATATAAATACTACACTAAAAGTTTACTGCCGAGTTAAAACGTCGCACTTTTCACAAGCCGAAAGCTAATGCATTATTTTGGAAAGAATATAAACTTGATTGAGTCACACCAAATACACGCAGTGCATGCATGCAGTAGTCAGAGATTTAGCCCGCCACGTGCAAACTATACGTCATGTAAAATGTACTGAACGTGACAATGGATCGGTTCTGAAAAGTATGACGTTTTACTACGCGAGATTTCTCGGTATAAAACAGCAGGATCAACCGTGCTACAAAATACCCAGATCTGTTGAAAACAGTGACTTTTTTCTAATAATTGATAATTTGGTCACTATTATCAAATGACATTTAATAAATTATTTCTCTCTGTACAAAATAATTAACGGCAAGATTTGTTTTGAAAATCTTTATAATTATTATAATTCATTTTCCAAACAGATTGTTATTTTAAATGATTTAGAGCCTACCCCGGCGATATTTAGATAAATAATAGCAAAAAACGCTCGTAATGAACATATATTCTAGTTATGCAATGCTTTCGAGTGGTACACTATTGAATATCCCACGAGTCACTTGTATTTTCCCCAGTGTGAGTGAGTATACCAAGACAATTCAAGTGACAAGTGGTTTATTTCATGGTATACCACAAGAAAGTGTTGCATAACTATTTTATACCATGCCATAGAAAATACGCTAACAAAATTTCGTCGCGAATAATAACGCAGTGCACGATGGTAAGGTTGGGTTTAATACCGTCGAATATACAACGGCTTTCTTGTATTTTGATTGGCTGTATTTTCTATGGCATGGTATAAATTCGTATATTCCACAAAGCAATTACAATTTTATCTAAATCAATTAATGAATATTAGTACCCTCTTTAATTATTTTTTGTTATTAGTTGTTTTGCTTTGAAGCCAATTAATTTGATACTAAACGTTTCATTGTACGTACTGACCTGCTCGAAAAAGTCAAGCGTTCTTTACTGTCACTCTAATTGCTATTGCAGTTATTTCATTAGCCGCACTGCCAAACGTGCGTTGCGGTTCAGAAATTCACTGTGCTTCAAAAATTTGATACCACTTTAGAATCCTGCCAACTAATTCATCCATCAGGCACATTAAAGCAAAGTACCTCTCGTCTCTTGAAAATATTTGGGTGGGTCATCACGCAAATCACGCGTCGTCACGCCTTCAGTGCACAGAAGAGTTGCGTGACAATCGAAAGATTCAGCCAAAATTAAGTTGTTTCGAGGCTACCAGATTTAAGCGTTAATTAATATAATAGACTACTTCAATGCGCTTAATATCAGCAGCATTTTGTAGCGGTCGTTCTCAGTTTAAGGACAGTTCAAAGAAGCGAAGATGCTGTGCCAGATAGAGTTGAATTATGCATGTCATGTTGATGCACAATTTTAGGAATGGGATTGATGACGTTCACGAATGATTGATAAGTGCAAACGATCAGAACAGCCAGTCCTGTTAACATTAGTCCCCAGGCGGCGATCTGCTTGAGGTCTGGCCGGGGCGGGTGAATGCGCACGCGCAGATAGAATGCCGGAGGAAGGACGTAAATCATGAGTGTGGTTCCTATGGCACCGACGAATCCCCACACCATGGCAACCTGATAACAGTAGCAAGGAAAACAAGTTAGTGTAGTAAATTAGTAAAAGATAACTCGAAAATGGCCTATTGGGTGGCGATAAGGCAGGAAATGGCTGATAGTTGTGCCTCGTCATTACGTACAATGCAGAGGTGAAAAGTGATTCTTCCTCAACAAAATTGCGCGTAGCAATTTCAGGGGTGGGCACACGATGTAATTCCGACATTTAGCGCAAACCTCGTGCGCGCAATGTTGCACCTTGACGAATGGGTGACCTGGGACAATCAAATAACACCCTTGCACTGCATTTTCCAGTGGGAGGCGCGGTGGCCTAATGGTTAGTGCGCTGTGACTCCGGATCGGGCGGTCCGAGTTCAAGCAGTGGCCGGGGCACTGCGCTGTGTTCTTGAGCAAGACACTTCACTCTCATTTTGCCTCTCTCCACCCAGGTGTATAAATGGGTACCGGCGAATTTACTGCTGGGGGTAACCCTGCGATGAACTAACATCCCATCCCATCCAAGTCGGTTCATGCTACGGAAACAGGGATAAGCTCTGGCCTGATGGGCCACTAGGCTAGTATGCAGACTTAACCTACCTTAACTGCAACTTTCAATGAATGCGGCGTTAGATCGCGGTATCAATAAATCGGTTTCTCGTGCAGCAAAAGAACTCATAGTGACAAGTTTTGAACCATGTTCAAAAACTATTAGAAGGAAACCTCAAACTGAGACAACAACAAAAGCTTTCTGTTAACCTTCAGTCGTGTTCGAACTATAAAGAAAGATAAAGAAAAAACTTACCTGAGGAATATAGTAAGCAAGAATATAACCAAAAAAGACTAGGAGAGCAGTCTCCAGCAGCCACGTTAACCGAGAGGGGCCTGTGCCTGTTACATTGCTGAGGTATCCCAGGGAACGTGATGCCATGGACGGCTGGGACTGGAGAAGAGTTTTGGACTCTATGCGCCAAATTAACTGTCATGAAAAAAAGGAGAGAAAAAAATAAATATGTTCACTTCCATGCTGGAATTCAAGTCTTTCTCGAACCACGAGACGGGGGGAAATTGAGACGTATTTTATTAAATCAATGGGGACGAAACCAGGAAACGTCTGTAGCGTATCAAGCTGCTCTTGACATGCTTGCACGGTCTGCTCTGCTTGTGATCTGGTGCCACGGACAAATTCCTTATACAAAAAATTTTAAAAAATGGGCAAAATAAAGACGTCCTTTAACTCTCAGCCTGGGGTATGATCTTAGCATATTCTTAAAATATGGGTAAATCTCGGCCTCAACGTTCTTATATAAAAAAAAGTGTGTGCAAACGAGAAAAGTGAAAAATTTTGACCACATTCTACAAGATCCCCCATGCGTCCTTGCCGTTGCTCCTGAAAATACTTTGTTATAGCCAACAGAAAGTTGCTGGATAAGTAAAAGCAATTAGTTATCTTACCCTGTTGATGACGGCTCTACAAGGAAAGATCAGCAGCGGAAAGCTTAGCAAAAGCGTGCATGCTAAAGCCACCCGTCCAATGTTAACAAGAATGTCATCTCGTCGATAGTTCTTTGTGATATCCTGGTCAATGAACTGTCTGAACTGTGGACCAAATCAACAGAAAGTTTAGTAGGTTACCGTTGTTTTTCAATACTGTATAATTATCAAATAATTGACCCTACGGTTGTGAAAAGTCGAAAGGAAACTGTAGTTTTTGGCAAATTCGCTTAGTATCCGAGGAGCTCTTAATACCTTGTTGCTCACGTTTAATAGCGCAAGGATTTTGAGTCGTCTCTTGAAGTGATGACGTAGCATAATGGAGATGTGATGATTGGTACTCCCGCGAAACTCCCGCGCGAAATTAAAATATAAAACCCAGCAACAACCAATGATAGGATTTCTGTGGAGCTACGTCACTAACATTGAATCTCTCGCGCGCGGATGGCTGTAAATTTGCAAAAAAAGTTCTGCGAAAGCAACTTTTTTATCTAACTTCTATTTAAATGTGTAATGTGTTTTGTCTGATTCCAGAACAAGCCTGCCTTACCTGGAAAAATCCAAAGAAACTAACAAGAACATTAAGGAAGTACGTGATCCCCATTGCTATGTACAGAATGATCCTCTTGTTGGCCCGTGTCTGATACCGTAACTCGCCATGCATGGGCAAGATGTTAAAATGACACGAGAAAGTGAGTCCAGCGATAGCTACAGCTGTAAGGAGACCTCCAAAGTCCGTGGGCCACCATTGGATTGGGTTTTTAGGGTTGTCCACTGCTCCTCCAATGCCACTATGGACTGATTTGAAAATCACAACCGTAGAGAGGAAAACTACACAAATGACACTGGCAAATAAAAAAACTTAATTTTATCAGCTGCTAATATAACCCCTTCTTACAGGAATAAAACAAACAAAGGCTACGCGTTACAAAATTATCGCGAATATTTGAAAAGTTATGTTTACATGCGTTTAATTAACACGAATTTCCGTGTGGTATATGTTTAAATGCATTTAATTTACCGGTACGCGAATTTGATTCATTAGGCCTAATAATTTCTATAGCAACCAGCACTTTTCAGAAGACAAAACAAAAATGTCTAACAACAGGACTTAATACCAGCTAATGGGAGGACAGAAAGCGGATGGAAATTTTGTGCAAGAAAGTAGAAAAGAGCTATCCCCTTGGAGATAACAATCATTTTAAATTGACAAATTTAATGACATTTAAAAATCAATATTGAATAATGATGTGTTGACTGACTTTGATGGAGAGGTAGATGACATGTAACTTTGCTGAAAGTAAAACAGTGCATGCGATTTTATTTTGTGGAAATGCTACTGTGAATTCCATCATCACCTCATCATCAATATATTACATAAAGGTGTTACTGTATAAAACTAAAATTTGTGTGACTAACATGCATCATTAATTTCCTATAATAAGGTAAGCTTTACACACAAGAAGAATTTTTATCTGCTTCCTCCTTCTGCGAAAAAAAAGAACGCCTGATCACAGGTTACCATAGGTGATTAGAGAGGCATTGTGAGAGATTCCCGAGAGCTAGAAAAATTACACTGGGCTAAACAAGGATGAGAGTTGACTCTCATTAGAGTTTTCGTCAACTCTCATTGACTATCAACTCAGGCCAAACAAGAATGAGAATCTTAGAGAGTCCATCAAAAGTGACCTGTAAGTCTGTAGAATCTCATGAAAAGTCTCTGCACGTTCCAAGTCAATGAGAATGCATGAGAATTTCAGGCCAAACCAGAGTAAGAGTTTGAACTCTCACCAACTCTCATCCTCATTTGTCCCGGGATTTAGGCAAACATGCTCACCTGAGAACTGATGTGAATCTAAGTGCACTCAAACTCTTTAGTAATGTGATTGGAAAGATGGCAATCATTGGAATAGTCAAAATGACGATCTTCTTTGACCAGAATGAGTGAGGCCCACACAACAGCACAATAATTGGCTCAATCTAAGGTGTGCAAATAAAGTAATAATTAAAAATAATAGTGAAAGCTTCTTGAATTAATTAATTGATAACTTAAGGTGATTTCCATGGTTCACAATACCAGTCATGGCAGCAGCTCATCCTAGGCAAGGGAAAGTCTGTGTTGAGCCAAGTGGCCTATTACTGCTCAGATCTTATCCCAGGCCAGTTTCTGTACATGTAGCATTAAAGGGGCACTGTCATGGGGATTTTTACGTTTTGGGGTGAAAATGTGCTAAAGATAAAACAGATAATGAGAACAAAAGAAATCGTCAAAGGTACAGTCTGTCGCATTAATGTGCTGGTACCAAATTTAAAAATTTAATTTTTAAAATAGATATAGCTATATGTTTAAATTTTAAAATGGAAATTAAACAAATTAAAGAAATTGAACAATTCCTACCTAAACAAATAGGCCACTTCCGAGTTGCCCTTTGCCTCAGTTTCAAAACGAGTCTACGTGCGAAACCATTGAAATGAAAATGAATTTGATTTGCCTGAAAATGGACGTGAAGGTGAAACTTATTTTCATATGAATGGTTTCGCACGTAGACTCCTTTTGAAACAGAGGCAAAGGGTAACTTGGAAATGGCCTATTAACTTATATTAACAATAAATAAATTAAAAATATTTCATAATAAATAAATTAAAAATATTTCATAATAAATGACCATATTGGTCATTTTTGTACTGCTACGACCTCTGGCCAACATTCCCCAGTACAGCCCTCATGCTTGGTTAGTAAGAGGTTAGTTTATATCTACCTGGTCTGTCATCAGAATCCAATATGCAACTGAGCACAGGAACAACGTAGCAATAATTACAACTTGAGTTAAAATCTGAAAATGAAAACAAAACAAAAAATAAAATTATTAAATAATTAAATAAATAAATAAAAACAAGATGCTGAAACACGCTGACATTTTATACCATTCAAAACTAATTAAGTGACAGATAGGAATTTTTTATAAGGCTTACAATTAATGATAGAAAGATGCAAATAAATCACTTTAGACACACATCTCTGGAATGTCCCAAGCATGATTTGAACCCTCGTTTCCCTGCAACCAGTAGGGCGTGTTAACACTACGCCATCAGAACAACCGTGCTGGATATGAGGCAGCTTTATTGATGCAAGTAGATCATGATCAAGCACGGTCAACCCAATTAGGGACAATTTTCTTTCAAGGCATTTGTGCATTTCGACATGGCTATTATATCCCCAAACTGGGGTATTGCAATAGAAAGAAATTAGAAAGATTGTAAATTAATCACATAGATTAAGTAAATTTTTTGACACACAGTGGTGTAGTTCAGATATCATGCCCGGCTAGTAGCTGGAGATGCAGGTTTGAATCCAGCTCAGGCCACAAATTTTTCTTTCATTTCAGAGATGTATTGTTTTATTTATGGATTCGTACTTTAAGTACAGGTGCTTAACAATACGACATAAGTCCCCTACTTGGTTAATACACCCACACCCAGCCCCCTAAAAAATATCCCGTAAAAACCCTTCCCTGACCCAACTAAACTACAAATCAAATAATCTAAATAACACAAATAAAATCTAAACTATACTAATCAACTTAACAAGTAAGTACAGACAGAGAAAATATTGACATGGCGACACTTTAATTAGGACAAATTAATTTAAAAGAACAGGGGCTCAAATTATATTTGGCTAAGTACCAGAATAATAAGCAATACAACTTGCATATACTCTGAAAATTGTCATGCTTGCCTAGCATAGTGAGGATTTGTTGATTGTTTTTAAAAAAACTTTCCTTACGAAAACCAAATTATTATTATTACTATTATTATTATTATTATTATTATTATTATTATTATTATTATTATTATTATTATTATTACTATTATTAGGAGGAGGAGCAGGAGGCAGCATGGCCAAGCAATTAAGAATGCTGTACTTGGAATCCACATACCTGCCAACCCCCAGGGTACAAAAATCTGGAGATGTCTAGAACCAAAATCCATGCTAGCATTAATCTTCACTTCGAGTGTAAACAGCGTTTGCAAACCACACCAACTTTCTTCTATGTATTGTGCGATTGGATTGGTTTGGTTGATGTCTGACCAATTACGATTCTCGTTAAATATATTAATATCGATTTGATCGGTCTGTTTCCCATTTTCAGATTGAGAACAGCTCAAATAAGAGCACTAAATCCACTTCTTGTTTTATTTTCCTTTTTGGATTCTCGAAAATAACGAAATTGATGAAAAAAAATTGAAAAAAGCCAGGTTAGGTATTTCCCGGGAGATTTGGTGCTTTAGCCGGGAGACTGGGAGATTTGATGAAAAACTTGGAGACTCCAGGGAAAACCGGGAGAGTTGGCAGGTATGAATCCAGAGGTCTGCCTCCTTAACTACTCCATTTAGGAATTTTTGACATGTAACATTGTTCATAATAATACAGTTGAATTCACAATACCTCAAACCTCCCGCTAACTTAAACCTTTTCCAATTCCCCGGCCTCCAGGTCATTTTCTTGCTAATTTTATCCACGATAATTAACTTGAACCCCCGATAACTCGAACGCTTTTCGATTTGCCTTGAAGACTTAAGTTATCAGGCTTCAACTGTTAAAGTATTTGTTTCAGCTACTTTCCCACCTTTCCCTTGTTTCCAAAAGCAATCTTGGCCACATCCTCAACATTCTTTATTTTCCCTTGACAATATCTCTTGCTGTTTATTATTAAAAATGCACCATGTGTTGAAGCCATCAGGACAGCCAGTAAAATTAGTGACGTCATGATAAAGCCCCCTTGTTGAAAGGCAAATGGTAATGACAGGATCCCTCCACCAACCATGGTTGACACAAGTGTGAATATTGACGAGAATACAGTTCCTGTTCTTTCATGTTCTTCACTGGGGACAAGGTTGATCAGT
The DNA here is from genome assembly GCA_963693305.1 of Meandrina meandrites. Taxonomy (NCBI): domain Eukaryota; kingdom Metazoa; phylum Cnidaria; class Anthozoa; order Scleractinia; family Meandrinidae; genus Meandrina; species Meandrina meandrites. The sequence continues at coordinate 4,014,810 of OY855908.1, read as the reverse complement.
GGACTTGACTCAGCCAGGGTTGAAGTTTCTTCCTTGTTGTCATCGTCATCTCCGATCTCTAAGTACTCACTGCAGTTAAGGTTACATGATACCTTCGAGTGTGTCCTTCGGAAAAAAATTCGTACACACGTTGTTTTAAAGTAAACTACCACAAACTATATATCAATAGAAAGGTAAAAAGCTGTAGAATTCGAAAAAAATATCTGCTGTTTGGCAGAGCCATTTGTGAGAAAAAAGAAGCTGATAAACCAAAAAAGATTGAGTGTCATTCTGCCAAATTAATCGGGTATCAAACACAACCACTACTGCAAAAGTACTGCACAGTGTTAATCAGGAAGTATCAATCTCTCTAAGGGTGTCAGGCTTTTTCGTAATTCTAATATTGGCTATCTTTTTATAGACCCGTAAAGTTTTAGTAGCGAATAATTTGCCAACCCCGGCCGCTGCGTTCGCGACCGTAAAATGAGAAATATCCAAATTAAAGCTAATCCCTGACACTCTTTTGTTCCTCGATGCTTAACGAATGTTCTGGCCAAATTTCGTTAGAATCCGTCAACTCTTAACATACCCTATTAATTAATTCATTCAAAGAGATGGTATTCTCGTGTGAAATGATTGCGAGTTTTTCACCATTTGATCAAGATTTGTAAACACGTTACGCCCTTCTGTCAACAGGATATGCCGCCAGCCAATGAGATGATGGCACCCCCACCGTTCACAGCGAGCGAAACGATGTTCGCAGGAATTCAAAGGCATTAATAGTGTGACAGTCACATATTTTTTCTTTGTTGAACTTAAGCGTGCAAGAGAAATGGAAAAACTAAGAAAAATATGCGGGGGAAGAGTACAGAAATGAAAATGAAGTAGCAACGGATAGTTCGATTTGTTCGAAAGATTTCTCGTTGCTGTCGGCCAAGTTTTTCTCCTTGCCTTCGGCAAATTCTGCTTTTGTCTTCTTCTTAGGTCCTTGTTTCGTTTTTTTTTTCGCTGTCAAAGGACTTTTCTCTATTTTTTAACTCGTTTCACGACCTCAACAAATAAGGTCAAAAAGAGAAACGAAGAGTGATAAAACAAAGATTGAGAATAAAAGAGAAGCAAAATCACATGTAAACAAAACAATGCTAACAATGTCCTTGTAATAAGAGCTCGCTGATAAGGCCATTTCGCGCAAAAACATCGCTGGTGAATCAACGCGCTATGAGGATATTATGACACCTATTTGTTCTATTAACTTTTATTAAAAAACCTTTTTTTCGAAATAACTCGTGTACGTTTTAAGATTTTACTTTTATTTTTGGGGAAATGATAGATTTAATGTAAACTTTATTTTAGTCCAAAAAAATTTTTTTGGACAAAAGTAGACCTCTGAAGGTATTGTGTAACCTTAAAATAAGGGAATAATGGTTTTTATAACTAGCCATGGTATATCAGCTCATTAATACCATGGACCACAAATATATGGTAGGTGTACACTTCAGTGAGAACAGTTGAGGAGCTCAAATATTGCAATTCTTCGGGTTTCTTTCAATAAAACAATTTTTATTTCACTCAATCTTTTGGGATTTGAGATAGTTATAGCCAACTTGGTACTATGCACATTGTTGGCTATCTAACATCTCAATATAAACATCTCCAATTCTTTATGAATACTCAACATTGTCTGCTGATTACATTATACTCAGAATAAATATTATTTTGCAAAGTGTTGATACTATAGGAAAATCAATTACCTGACGAGGGAATTCCACGTTAAATTTCACGCGAAAAACCGATATCGCACGAATCGCGAAGCGATGAGTGCGATATCGGTTTTTCAAGTGAAATTTAACGTGGAATTCACGAGTCAGATAATGGATTTTCCTTGAATCGCATAGAACCTTTTAAACATGAAAATGTGGTGACTGTTACGAATTTTACCCGGGATTTTAGTGCAGCCTCACTTTCAAGTCGCAATACCGCGCTGAATACCCTCGCATCTCTAGCCAATCAGAGCGCGCGAATTCTTTGAGCTATGCGATTCTAGAGGGAGGGGGGCTCAAGGAAAGATGAGTGGAAAAAATACTAACATCCCTTCTTCAAATAACCCAATAGCTTAACAAATAGCAAATGTCACACCTTTATTTCTCAGATTTAAATTAACTCATTAACTATCTCGACCACCCCTAACAGAATAATGGAATATAAATTATTTGATATTTATACTTCCTCACTTTTGTCTTAAAGTGTTCCCTTGGGGTGCGAATCTGGGCATTTCCGAATATTTCCAGCCATATTATTATGACACTTAAAACCTTTGTCAGTGCTTATGGTCCGCCTCATATTATTTGTTATAAAAATATAATTGAAGATTTTAGGTATTGATTATAGGGCTCAGGAGGATCCACCGACCCTTCTCACAGCTGATTAAAACAATGCGGATGCATTTTTTTCACAAGCCAGAAGGATTTGTAGGGTATGGTATTTCAGAATGTTTCTTCTATGTTTAACTTGCTACAAAAAAGCTAAGAAATGAACAGCCATAAAAATTAATATGGTCTAGTTGTGAATGTTTTTACAATTTTAAAATTGTATATTTCTTTATTTATTGCACCCCACACACTGCTGGGATCATGGTAATCTCAGACTATGCTTCCTCTCAAAATAGAAAACCAAGGGTTATTAAATTTCAGGATCAGGCTTCAATCATAAGAGGTAATTAGATCAATTTCAATCTTCTGGGGTAAGTGGTACAAATCGATACCCCCATGACAATTTTCGATAATGATATACAACCAGATAAAAGGTTATGTTTAAAAAAAATGAGTGGATGTTTTAACTTAAACAAACGATACCTTTAATTCTTTGACGCGATTTCAAAATTAAAAGAACAGGAAAGAATTAACTGTTGTTTGTTTACATTGGCCAGAATAATTAAGTATTCAAGATTTTTGCCTGGTTGAAAGAAGAATTTCGGATTGAAAACATGAAGATGCGATAGTTGAAGTTCGTTTCACAATTAATTGTTTGAGAATTGACAACTACCGATTTTTTGCCCAAGTGTACTTGTGTACACTTTTGATTACAATCCCAGACCGAGTTATGAACCAGGGTTCAACAAGAATTGCAAGCTGAAGTTGCTTCCAAAAAGGTTAAACCACCAAAGCCTTTTCTCTTGAAAAACATTAGAAAACGTTAAAAGGCGAAGCATTCAATGATTATTTTATATGCGGAAGGAAAGAAATATAATTACATGAAAAGATAAGATAAAATGGTCTGCAAAATACCAACATTGCGCAATAATTTGCATGTCGCGTGATCAAGGCCGTCGAAATATGCTTGTGACATTTCGAATGTTTTAGGACTACAAAATTTATATATCGGCATTTATAGTCAGAAAATCGCTTATAAAGATGTTACCATTATATCACATTTATCATAACTTTATCTACTGGTATTTAAGAAACAAAATGGGGCGACAATTATTTGCAGCGCACGGTTTACACCTCAACATACTTTTGTTGTCGTCCAATTAACACCGAGCTAGCTAGAGGAAAGAAATCAGGTTACAAATCTTGAATACTTACGTGCTTAGATTCACAGAAGATTCCTCAACATCTATATTAACGTTCTCCGCTTCCTCGCCCATCGACATTTCAACAAATCCAATCGAAAACTACTTGAGATCGCCCGTTCTTCTTCTCAGATGTTCACTGTCACGGCTGCACTGCGCACGTTTTATACCGGAAGTAAGATCTGTTGGGCGAGAGCACTTCCTGTTGTGTCATACTTTTAGTGCTCAGTCTTCCTCCGTTTCTTATGACGTCTTGCATGGTCGCTTGGGCCAAGGAAAAGGAATTGCCAGAAGAAAGCATAGCCAGTGGTACCTCGGATTTTCAAAATGAATGTTTTAAGAACGTGCAAACAGTTGTCCAGACTCGGACAGTCAACGGTAAGCTTCTTAACTACTAAACTCCTGTAATTGTTTGTTCTTATCGCTCAGAACGAGTGGAAAAAGTTGTACTTTGCCTTTTACAACGTGTGCCATGCATATGATATTCAATTTGTAGGGGACGCTGTTAAAACCTGTTTAAATTAACCGGTATTACCAATATCTCTATATATTTTTTATTTGTTATTTCTGTAGCAATTGGTTCAACAAGGACTGATTGGCAGTTTAATAAGGCTTCAGTCAACGCAATCACAAGGTTTGGTAGGTGGTTAAACCTTATATTTTTGCTGTACTGCAATATCCTTGATCATTTCTTTCCTATTGCTCTGTATTGCTTAACAGTCACTTCATAGAACTAAACAGAGATGCATCTTTTTCACAGAGCTTAAAGGAAGCAATGTATCGGATAGTACCAGAAAAACAGAAAGAAGTTGCAGAATTCCGTAAACAGTACGGTGATAAATCTTTGGGAGAGTACACAATTGACCAGGTACATTTCACACATGCTGTCACGATTGCGTCAGTTGCGTCACATTTTCTTTGAGATTTTGTCACGTTGGTGCTTCTGGGTCATAGATTTGAGATCACAAAATATATTTTCCGGTAAACCATCGCCTCAAAAGTTATCTTAACGGCTTTTATCTTGGAAAAATTTCCGCACAGCCCCATACATTTATTATGCATGCAGATTAATTAATTATGCATGCGCTTCATTGTCTTATGAGACAATGGCCAATACCTTGAGGTACTGAATATATACATTGAAAATTATTGCTTACTGTGCAAATAAAAGAGGATTTCGTTGCGCACGATTTTTTCTCTTTTTCTCCCTTTCCCTGCTCCGTTCTTCCTTCCCTTCTATGCCACTTTTCTGTACCCAGCCTTCCCTCGACCTTTTTTTTTCCTTTTTCTTTTTTTTTTTTCCAAGACAGGCCTCGAACCTTTACCCTTCGATTACCCCTGGATTACAAGTCCAACATCTATACCACTACGCTACGAGGTTCAGTTGAAAATTGCCAGTTGATAAATTAACTTTATTTGTTTGTCAGTCATGAAAACAAAGAAAAATCTACATTACAATTTATTTATTCACCTTTTTGAAGCATATTTCTGATTCCACGAAAGCATGCATCACATATGTTAATTATTGGCTCCCTGGTGTATAACAGGGAAGGTTGAAGTTTCGTGTTTTCTCTAACCGCGTTTGCTTAGAAGCCTTCGTCTCCAAAAAGTATTCGAAATCTTCCAAGTCCTCCACGAAATCCTCGACTGTTTCTCTTTGTCATGCGCCAGAGATAATACTTCGATGTCTTTCGCAACCTTACACACGCTGTGCAAGATTATTGCTGTTCATGAGCGCCCGTTGCATACAGTGTTGCAGGGCAACAATCTGCTCACGTCGTTCATGAAATACACGTATACACCGGAAGATGTATGGAGTAAATAATGACCAGGACAAGAAGAACTTCATCCCGTGATGGGCATTATTCGTAATTCCACTGCAATTTCTCGGACTAGAGGGACAAAATACACGACAACAAATGGAAGCGATCCTTGTCGACTGCATTTCAAGGAAGAAATCAAGGGAAAACTTTGAGACAAAACAACACGAAAGGTAAAATAAAGCCAATAATTTAGTAAACTTTATTTGTGTTTTGCAGAATTACGATACTCGCTGACCCAAACAACATTTTCAAGCTAACCCCAAGCTCTAAATCGTTATTTGTAGGATTGTGGTTAATTCTATAACACGGTGAAAGCGCCAAAAATTCCAGATTTGTTTCGATTTCCATATTTTGAACGCGAAATCACAAACTTTTTCTAAGTCTTTAATTATTTTACCTATTTTCGACGCCAAATTAAGAAAAAATCGTCAATTATTTCTAAGTCTAAAACTATCTTGGACTTAGAAAAAAAATGGAAAGTTTACTAAAACAAAGAAATGACTGAAACAAAGCGCTTTAGTCCCAAAGGCGCTCTATTGTTCTGTTCATTGTTCTCAATAAACAAAGAACTGTATGCATAATAAATGTATGGGGCTGTGCGGAAATCTTGCCTTTATCTTTATTGGCTTTTGTGTATCGGTAACACAATTAAAAGAATACAATTGATTGAATTTATAATCAGCAATCGCGTTGAGACAAGAGAGTCAAGAGAAGACGATATCTCACTGTTGTTTGACTAAAAATACAGCTCTTACAGAATCCCAAAAGTTAAAGAAATGTTTAAACATTTAATAGTTTTAGTATCAAGCATAATTATTATTGATCAGTATTGAATTTTAAACACTTATAATAAAATTCAATCAATATATCATCACTGGATGGAATACTTATTGTATATTTGTATTCAGTATTCAGATAAAATCAAAGGGTTGCAAAATTGTCTAGTGGATAAATTATTATTATTATTATTATTTTTTTTTTTTTTATTGAAGAGAATAAGGTTTTACAGTATTGAAAGAAGACGTACAATATTATTAATACAGAGGAAACAATTACACCATATCACTACATATAAGTAATTAATTACAAAGTTTGTTTACAATAGATTGTTAAATTTTACAATTTTTTTAGCGAAAAAAGAAAAAACAAAAAACAAAACAAAAGACGTATGGAAAAAAAGGCGGAAGGCACATTCTAAAGGGAAACATTTTGAGGGGCTAAAGCGCATAATGTAGTCCATTTTGATCTAAATTTCGGCAAGGTGTTGTTTTTAAAAGCAATTCTGCTTTCACAAAGGATCTTGTCTTTGAGAACGAGATAAAAAATTTCGAAACTTGGGGAGCTGTTATCCAACCAAGCTTGGAAAATGTGATATTTCGCGATGATTATAACATGGTTTAAAGCGTAAAACTTAGTACAGTCTGGTTTATAGCCGTACAGAATATCTGTCGCGTTTAAGGTACAATTCTCCGATCATTTCTCGTTCCACCAATTTATAATTTCACGCCAAAAACTTTGCGTAATGGGGCATTCATACAAAAGATGAACCAAAGTTTCGTTGGAAAAGTTGCAGCGATCACAGCGAGGTGACGTTTTCAGTCCCATTTTAAAAAGACGTTTGTTTGTGGGAAGGATGCCATGAATGATTTTATATTGGAAACATCTTAGTTTGTTTTCTATTGTGACTTTAAAAGGCATTTGGTATATGGCTTTTGGGGATAAGTTTTTTCTAACTAGTTCTAGTTCTATATTTGGAGATTTAAGAACTTTCAAAACAAAATATTCGCGAGCCATTTTGGCAGTGACATTAGAGGGTGATAGGTTATCTTTGACAGCCCTATTGGAGGGTATATGTGGAGAGTTTAAAAGGGAGTTTTTCCACTCACTAGGGATTGCAGAGAGGAGACCGAAATATTTTAAGAAATTTACTTTTAGACCATATTCCTCTTGAAATTCGGCTCTGGACAAGAACCTACCATCGTTCAGAAGGTCGCGTATTTTAATCACACCTTTTTGATACCATGACAGAAAAAAGATCAGTTTTCCATCTATTCTAATAAAACGGTTGTTCCAAATGATTTCATTTCCGTATTCATCGGCAGATGAGGGGTTTGTAGAGTGTATTTCTTGCCAGGCCGAAAGTATTTCTTTGTAGAAGGAGGGCAATTCTGAAGTCAGATTTAAGTCATGTATATCAAAGTTACATTCAAAAAGGAAAGTGCCGCCAAGGTGGGTTGTGGCCGAGGAGAAGGCAGCGCACCATTTACTATCTCCAGCATCACATAATCGCTTTGCCCACGCAGCTTTAAGAGATTTGTCCATCATAACAAAGTCGATCATATTAAGACCACCTTTATCACGGGGACCAATAAGAGTGTGCCGTTTAATTTTATCCGGCTTCACTTTCCAAACAAATCTGAAGCAGATATCGTTGACTTGTTTGCATAAGTTGGGTGAAGCTGAGAGAACAGATGTGTTATAGACTAGTTTGGAGATGGCGAGAGTCTTGACAATACATATCCTTCCTATAAGGGTCAAGTTTCTCGCAGACCACCGGTTTAAAGTCTTCTTCAGAGATACAAGTTTTTCTTCGAAATTGATTCTGCAGCTAACGGCAGGGTCGTAAGCGAACGCAACGCCTAGCGCAATTACGTATTTCTCAGGCCACGTGGGTAAATTATGGAAGATTAACTTTGATGTGTGATTTAGGGATTGTCTTTTTCTGGGTGAGTGAGCAAGCCTGCATGTGAGAGGGTGGTGGGAGGACATGCCTAGTTTGAATAGTAACTCATGGCAACTGGGCTGAGTACAATTCAGGAAGTTATAACACAGAGTATTTTCATAATTGAGTGATTGCAAAGTAAATTTGAAATTACAACACAAAAATCCTTGAATGTAGTGTTTTGTACTCAGTCACTCATTGTTAAAGGTCATGATTATAATTGTGGGATACACCAAGCAGGCTACTGAAAGCTTCAGTGATATATGTACAGTAAATGAATACAAGATAACAAAACCCTGATCACTGTTGTCACATAAGAACTGTACAAAAGTGCCGCTTTTCTCACATAATAAACCTCACAAACTGTCTTTGATCCAGAGAAAACTGTATACTATAAGATGCTGCTTTAGGTCCTCGCGTCACCCACTTTCATACTCCCACCTATACTCTACCTAGCAATTTGAACATAAAAAACTGGCTTTGTCAATGTAGACCTGCATGTGCCGTACATTCATTCCAAGTTATTAAAGGTAACTTGATTTAAAGGAATCATAAGATCTGGTTTAGTTGTTGGCAGTACTAGTAATATGTTTTTTAATGCATATTACTGCACTGCATAGTAATGCATATTTTTAATCGATAAGATTTATACAGCTCTTTTTAGCGAATTTTTATCGATTTTATTATATTGTAGTTTCAGTATTTTTTTTTCTTTATTTTTTTTATCATTATATTGTAAAGCACCTAGAGCAGGCATGGATAGGCACTATATAAATATTTATTTATTATTATTATTATTTTGCTTTGGCAATAATTATTGTAGGTTTATGGTGGTATGCGTGGTATTACAGGATTGATAACAGAGACTTCACACTTGGATGCAAATGAGGTGAGGCATGAATCAATTTATAGTTAGTGTAAATATTGCAGTTGTCACTGACAGCATTTAATGCACTTTACTTGTAGTGGACAATGCCTTGTTTCTTTCAGTTCAAGTTCATCTTTCAACACCAGTAATTTTTTTTAAAGAAACTTGTTAGTAATAAATAATGTTCCGTCACCTTTTGGTTGTTAGGGTATTGAGTTCCGAGGCTATACAATCCCACAGTGCCAAGAGGTAAGTTTAATTGTTTTACATTGAATGTTGTTTTATTTTTTTATATTCGTACAGTATTTTTTTTAAAGATGAGTAGAGCCTGAAAATGTTCTAGTTTCTTTAGTTTTAAAAATAAGATAGTATTGCAGCTAAAACACATTTCACGCTCCATCATAATATACACTTTCTTGTTACTGTCAGTTGATCATGGAGGGTCGTACAGGGGTATTCTCGTGACGCGTGATTAGCTGAATTTATTTTCCGTGAAACATGAATTTAATAAATTTATTCTTCGTGACCCGTGACCAGAAGGTTTTGCGTGACACGTGAAGAGCTTGAATTAATAACCGATATTCGTGATTTCACCACTTTATTGACTTTAGTTTGCGTGATTTTGAGACACGAGACCTCAAATGTGATCTCCGTATAATTATCGTAACGTCAAACACTCTTTGTAGAGTAAGAACAGGATAAAAGAGTATGTTTCTTTCTTATTTTCGTAATTTCTTAATCAATTTTGATTTCTTCAAACGCTATTTGTAGTGTAAGAACAGGATAAAAGAGTACTTATTTTCGTGATTCGGGAAAATGAAATTTCAATATCCGTGATCCGTGATTCGTTATTTTTTTCGTCCGTGAATCGTGTCAGAGACCCCCCCTGTACGACCCTCATCATGTTGATACTAACATTTGTTGGTTCCAACTTGGATTTAAACAAGGTTGATACACGCAAAACTGTAACCTGCGAATACAGCCGCCTCTCACTCGCTCCCGCTACTACGTGCGAAACGCTGCAGTCATGTGTTTGTCATCTTCACAATGAACTCATAGATGAACAAAAATTAAAAGTCCTCACATAAGTGAACTGGACCCCAGATCAAGCAGCACAGATTCAACCCCTGGCTGGGTCTTTGTGTTGTGTTCCTGGGTGAGACACGACTCTCACAGGGCCTCTTCAGCCAGGTGTATAAATAGGTACTGACGCATAACCCTGCAGTTGACTTGCATCCTATCCAGAAGGGAGTAGAAATACTCCTAATTGCTTAACACTACAGAAACTTGGAGAAGCTCTGACAATATGAAGCACTTAACCAAACACAGACCATACCATACCTTGCCCAAATATTTCAGCATGCATTTTCATTTGGTTCTTCTAGGTCTAAACTTTTTTTTTGGAAAATGAGTTTACACGTGATTGTATACCCTTCCAGTACAGAAGAACCAACTTATAGCTCATTCTATTTACCATCTTTTTAGCTTTTGCCAAAAGCTGAGGGTGGTGAAGAACCTTTGCCAGAAGGAATATTGTGGTTACTGATGACAGGTGAAATACCAACAAAACAGCAGGTTAGTTTTTAATGCTTCTTTTCATTGGTAGCTGAAAATAGCACATCTCATATACTGGTCAGTGAACACTTGTCAAAATTAAAGGGCTACAAAGTTAAGGTCATTTCCCCGAAATAGAACTGAACATAGATTTTCAACCAAACTTTGCCTATCGGTTGATTACCTAAAGGGAACTTAAATTTTGAAATAAAAAGGGGGGTCACCACATTCATTTAGGAGCAGGAAGACCTTGTATTTACCACATAATTCCTTATAATTCCATTGCGAATACTGGCAAAGTACACGTTTTCGGCACAAGCTTACCAGACTGTGCTTGTGAGGTCACAGCACGCCCCATATAAATATTCAAATTTTCTCGCTAATCGCTATTGTAAATATTTAAGCTTCCTAAAATTGGCTTTTACTGCTGTCTATTTGCAATAAAATGGATTAGAAACATTTTCGCAATGTTTAAGTTTGTTTTTACGCAGTTTTTTTGACGATTTGAAGCGTGCGGGAGCAGTTCTATGAGTTTAAGTTTTGACTCGTGTATAGAATACTAATATTTACACAAGGCGTGCAACTTCCACATCCAAGAATCGGGTACTGCCTCTGGAATGTAGCCCAAAAAATATCTTTCCCCTACTCGCTTTAGTAAGAGCTCCCGGTCCTCGATAGAACAGTCTTTGAACTATAATCTGGCCAAATTTGAGTCTAATCAGTTCGCGAATAGTTCTTTTAAACCTTGCTGGAATATCAAATTAGGTCGTAAATTTGCCGATTTACCATGATATGTACCAGTTGTCGGGACAATTTATGCAATTTTCGCTATAATTGGTCAAAATTACTGCCTATGCCCACCCTAGAAAGCAGAACGTGCCCCACTACAAAACCTCCTCTGGGACACCCCAAAGAAACACTTCGGAAATGTCGACAGCAAAGCCGAAGACAACCGGGCCTGGGAAATTAATTTATTTAAATATTCAGTGAATTTCCTGAATATGGAAATAAGTGCTCAGGAAATTCACTGAATATTTAAATAAATTAATTTCCCAGGCCCGATTGTCTTCGGCTTTGCTGTCGACATTTCCGAAGTGTTTCTTTGGGGTGTCCCAGAGGAGGTTTTGTAGTGGGGCACGTTCTGCTTTCTAGGGTGGGCATAGGCAGTAATTTTGACCAATTTTAGCGAAAATTGCATAAATTGTCCCGACAACTGGTACATATCATGGTAAATTGGCAAATTTACGACCTAATTTGATATTCCAGCAAGGTTTAAAAGAACTATTCGCGAACTGATTAGACTCAAATTTGGCCAGATTATAGTTCAAAGACTGTTCTATCGAGGACCGGGAGCTCTTACTAAAGCGAGTAGGGGAAAGATATTTTTTGGGCTACATTCCAGAGGCAGTACCCGATTCTTGGATGTGGAAGTTGCACGCCTTGTGTAAATATTAGTATTCTATACACGAGTCAAAACTTAAACTCATAGAACTGCTCTCGCACGCTTCAAATCGTCAAAAAAACTGCGTAAAAACAAACTTAAACATTGCGAAAATGTTTCTAATTCATTTTATTGCAAATAGACAGCAGTAAAAGCCGATTTTAGGAAGCTTAAATATTTACAATAGCGATTAGCGAGAAAATTTGAATATTTATATGGGGCGTGCTGTGACCTCACAAACACAGTCTGGTAAGCCTGTGGTTTTCGGTGATAATCTTTCTTTCAAACATAGAAATTTATCTGTATTCATTTTATAGAAAGAGTTTGATCGTTACACCCAAAATACGTGAAAAAATTGATAGGTCCCCAAACTCGTTTACAAGAAATCAACGATTTATTTCTCTCGTGGACTAAGTTGCATAGAAAAAAGCCGCCATTTTGTTTATGTGCGCGCTAATGGCGCAAGAAATCGTGTGCAGTAAGGATGCGCAATGCAAAATAGAGGAATAACCTTAAAAGTGTTTGATGATGATGTTGATGATGGTGATGATAATGATATTTTTGTCCCATTATTATAATTACAGGTTGAAAATTTGTCTAAGGAATGGGCTGTTAATGCCGACTTGCCGCAACATGTTGTACAGATGTTGAACAATTTCCCTGAAACTCTGCATCCCATGAGCCAGTTTAGTGCCGCAATCACAGCTATGAACAGCGAGAGCCATTTTACCAAGGCATACGCAAGTGGAGTACCTAAGACGAAACACTGGGAGGTAGATATCATATCAAAAGGTTACATTTGAAGCTGTCGAAGCTGGGCATTTTTCAGAATCGTGGGGTTTGCTGGCACATGTTCCCTCCTCTCCCCACCCCTCCCCCTCTGTGGGTGTTCTTACCACAGTTTTTGTGTAGCCAGAATGCAGCATTGAGCTTTTTGTTTGTAAGGAAACGCTTGCTATGCAGGCTACGTTGTGTGTTGTGATATGTACTGTTAGTATTGTGTTACCAGTGTATTGTTACACCTCCGCTGATAACAATCTTTTGACCACGTGTCTCTTCATCTAATCCAGTACGTCTTTGATGACGCCATGGAACTGACAGCCAAGATAACAACAGTGGCTGCGTACATCTACAGGAATGTCTTCAAGGACGGAAAGGTCGCCCCGTTAGACCCAAACAAGGACTGGGCAGACAACTTGGCCACCATGCTTGGATTTGAGGATCCCATGTTTCATGAGATGATGCGACTGTACTTGTGTATTCACGCTGATCATGAGGGTGGGAACGTCAGTGCACACACTACTCACCTTGTCGGTAGTGCGTTGTCAGATCCTTACCTTTGCCTTGCTGCTGGCATGAACGGCCTTGCTGGACCACTGCACGGCCTTGCTAATCAGGTGACTGGTATTGTTTATGACAAAAGATTAAGATTAGCATAAATGCCTAGACACTCAAACATGCAGACCGGTTAATTGTTTAGATACCATATTTATTCGAATGTGCAGTTCCAGAAAATATCCATACCCACCCCATGGAAGGTCAATGGAAATTCCGAGGGGGTGGGGGGTCTCAAAAGCCAAAATTTTAAAAGGAAAGTATGGGGCTTAAGTGGAAATTCCAGAGGGGTGGGGGGGTTTAAACCAAAAAACCTTCCGTGGGAGGGGTATGGATATTTTATGGAACAACACAATAAGCACCACAGTGCTTATTAAATGTTTCACGCCTCAATGCAGCCCTTATTTGAGGGCGGCACTTAATTAAAAATTGGACATGGCAAAGAAATCTTTTTGTACAGTTACAAACAGTAGCGTCTTTTTATTTTCAATAGATTACACACTCTGATTTTCTCCAAGTGCTCAATGAACAGCTCAATAACCTACACATGCCTTACAATTTTATTTTGTTTCATTGTATTCCAGGAAGTGTTAGTCTGGGTCACAAGAATGCTTAAAGATGTCGGAGATGACCCATCTGATGAGAAAGTAAAGGAATATGTTCTGAAAACCTTAGACAGTGGGGTAGGTGTCACAAGTGTTTCAGTTGCATTAGGAATTTACTCAGTGCGGCCAACTGGTGATTGTTTTGGTCATTGTATCTTAAAAAAATTAGCTTAGTTTTTCAAGCTTGCCATTTGTACTTCTAATTGTGTCCTTAGTAGTAAACCATTTTTCCTTATTTTTGATTTATTTGTACTTATTTGATGCTCTCATTACTACTTTAGAGAACAACATGCCTTAATATGTCAATTTTTAACGAGTACCTGTAAAGTAACCAACCTCTATTAAGCAGCCAGTTTGCCATTTCCCCAAGGGTTGCTGCTTAACAGGGGTTCTACTGTCGGTAGTACAAAAAGGCGGCCCAAGGCAATGAGGAAGGGGCAGGAACCAGGAATTAAAGATATGGAAAGCAGGAAGTTTAGACCCCCCCCCCCCCCCCCCTCACCCCCTTGTCCCCTCACCCACTAGAAAGACCTCAGGCAATATTCTCCCAAATGTAACCCTTGAATTCTAATTTTTAATAAATATCCTTGTTTCCAACAACAGCAAGTTGTACCTGGGTATGGTCACGCAGTTCTAAGAAAAACAGATCCCAGATACACAGCCCAGAGGGAATTCAGCTTGAAGCATCTGCCAGATGACCCCTTATTCAAACTCACTGGCCAGCTGTTTAAAATAGTTCCTGATGTTTTACTGGAAAAGGGAAAAGCCAAGAACCCGTGGCCTAATGTGGATGCACACAGCGGTGTGCTGCTTCAGGTATTTGTGATACCAAGTGCCTAATATTTCTTGGAAGTGTGCTCATAAAGAGTCTCTGATTATTACTGTATAATTGTATTCATGAGCACTCTTGTTCTTCAAAAATTGCCACACAAACACGGCACAAGAGGAAGCATTGTGTTGGCTGATATATAGCGAAATCAGTGAAGTCAAAACCATAGTACATTCTTGGAGATAGAAAACTGGTATTTATCGGTTTTCACCAGTTAGGTATTGGGCTGCTGCACTTCCCTGTCGAGGAAACAGATTTCATTCTAACCCCTAAAAGAAGTATATTGAAAACATCTTGCAACCCCTAAAAAGGCCACGTTTTTATTACATGTAAAAATGACATTCCCTGAAGGAATCCATTGAAAATGTGCTTAATCTCTCGACAAGAATTTGATTAAAAAAATGTATTTGCCCTTGAAAATGTTCATGGGATTTCTGAAATGAACACATGAACAAGGTTCCTGGGGGCCTTAAGACTTAATAAGCAATGTTTTTTTGCAACCTGCTGCTGCCAACAACGCTCACAAAAAATGGGAAATGAGTGGCACAAAACAGTGCAACAGCACCCAGGGCATCAACTGATAGGCAGGTGCATCAGTTACAGTAAGAACCCGCATATAAGAACACCCATTTTTGGGATTCAGGCTTATTGGGTTCTTATATGTCGGGTATTTAATGCAAAATCAGGCCGAAACTGTTCTTAAGTGTTATTATTTTTAACTGTAAGGGACATACTAGACTATGATGAAATAAGAGTGGGCAACACAATACTTTATGCCATAGTGAGGTTACAGACACTGCATGTTCCTCATGTAAAAGGAAGAGGTTTTATATATAAGAACAATTTTTTATTTTTCAGGCTGAATGTGTTCTTATATATGTGCTCCTTTTTTACCAAATTTTAGCCTGGGTGTTCTTAATCCACATGTTCTTATATGCGGGTTTTTACTGTACTGTATTCTTCCATGTGTATCTCTAATTCATCTTCTGTTATATTTTCAGTTTTATGGCTTGAAAGAGATGAACTATTACACAGTATTGTTTGGTGTGTCCCGCGCCCTTGGGGTGTTGTCTTCATTAGTTTGGTCACGTGCCCTGGGCTTCCCACTTGAACGTCCCAAGAGTGTGACAACAGAAATGCTCAAGAAAGCAGTTGGCGCATCATAACAGATCCCAAATAATTGTTTCCCTGAAAATTACTAAATAATTCTTTTCTGCTGGCCGGTGTTAACTGAACTGTAATAACATATGCTGTATTGTTTTTATGAAGCTTCTTGCAATTGTAAAGCCCTGTCACTCTTTTTTATGCATAATGTTAAAATATTTACCATTTGTGCTTCTACTGGATATAAAAAATAGCTGCAGCTATCGCACCTCACCCTACATACAGTAAATATCCACTCAAAAAAAGCAGAAAAGAAACAATGTCTGGTATTAGTATGAATGAAGTGTGACTATAGCAACTACTGGTCAAGGATAAAATGATAGTTCATGGTATGATGAATGTGTTTTGAGTGCGCAGAATGTGCAACAAGCAATGAATTCAGGGAGTAGCCTCAGTTGTTTTCGTAAGGGGTACAAAGTTCTGCAATAAATTTGCTTATAATAATATTGTTAGTAGTTTCTTTATTTTTTGTGTGGGATGGTTGTAAAAAACTTGCAGCGGATTCAGGTTGAGCATTTAATGGCCTCAGTTGTCGCGTTCATTGTAACGGTTGAATTGATTGCGTTGCGAGGCAAAATGACAGACGTTGCTAGGCAGGAATGATGACGTTCTGTCAGGGAAAAAGCATGTTGCAGTTTTCCCAGGCAGAACATTGGCATCCCGCCTAGCAACGTCTGTCATTTTGCCTCACAACGCAATCAATTCAATCGTTACAACGAATGCGACAACTGAGGCCATTAAATGCTCAACCTGAATCTGCTGTATAAACTGCACTGGAATATGTCATTTCTGAGTTGCGGGGCAGATAATGCATGCTGCAAGGTTGGCCAGGGTTTTTAGGTATATAGGGGAATTTTAAATTGGGTTTTCAGTATTTTTACGCTAAAATTGAGCCTTTTATGGGTGTGTTTTTCGAAATTTTGGTATTTGCATGATTTTAATGGGAAATTTTGGGTATACTTACTAAAGGTACATGTTTTCACATACACCACTTAGCCCCCTGGCCGACCCTATGGATTTACTCACACATTTCTGAGGAAAACATGCCCCAAATACACAGCTTTCTGAGTTGTCTTTTACCACGGTGTCAAAATTAGTCCGTGGGAAACCATTTAAGGGGAATGTCTCACTTCATGTAAATCAAACTAATTTTTTTTTACATGAAAAGTTTTGCACAAGTACTTGTTTTGAAACACAGGAAACTATTTTTCCACTATAAAAATGTTTATCTTCTTAGAACTAAGGGGGCAACCAGAAGTTGTAGCAATACTGCAAAATTCCTTACATAACCCTCCCCCTCCCCACTCCAAAAAAAGAAATACAGTGTAAGTACTGGAAAGCCCCCCAAATCACAGAGGCAAAAGTCCAGGCTTGCTAATTAATAATTCCTCCTGGAAAGCTAAATAAATATCGTTTCCTGTTACAAATGGTATATATGGAAAGGCTTGTTTTGGGTTTCATACTATGCAGTGATTATCATATGCAAGGGCAGTCTTGAGGTCCTTCAAAAATCACTGAACTGTGGAATAGGGCCACATTGTGTGGTTCCAGAAAATATCCATACTCCCCCCACAGAAGGGATTGGAAATTCCGGGGAGGAGGGGGGGGTCTCAAAGACCCCAAAATTTAAAGCAATGTATGAAGTTAAATTGGAATTTCCAGAGGGGTGGGGGGGTCATAGGGCAAATCCCTTCCGTGGGGGGGTATGGATATTTTCTGGAGCCACACATTTTCACCTTGCTACCCTGCCCACTTTCATTGACAAATTCCAGAAATTCCTGTGGTTTGTGTGCTGTATCTCTTTAATTTGCCACCACTGTTGTTTACAGTAAGTAAAAATGTTTTTGGCACCAAAATGTAAATTCAGGACCTGAATTTCGATACCACCACTTAAAAAAATAGCAAATACTTCTTTTAACCAAACTTTTATTGAATTTCTCTTTTACCAACCTTTTACTCCACGCTTTATTCAATGACGATCCTAATACAATTAGCGAGTAGTGAATTATGTGCAAGTAAGGTGACGGTCCGAATTTACCAATGAAAGTAGGCGGGGAAGTAGAAGAAAGTAGGCGGGGCAGGGGCATGAAAATTCAGGCCTATTCCACAGTTCAGTGATTTTCATAGTAAATCCGAGCATTGTAATTGGTTCTTTCTTGGTAGGGATTTTGCTATACTGACCATTTCCCTGGAAACAGTCATAAGCCATGTACTTTTGTTTTCGAAAGCCGGCATATTCAAAATTTGCAGCTAAAATAAACTACTTACTAACCAAGCGCGAGGACAGTAATGGGGAATATTGGCCCTCAGTCACATTTGTATGCACTGGGCGCAGCGAGGTCAGTTCAGAAACGACCAAGTTCGGGCCTATTCCACAGTACGGTGACTTTCGTTGTAAATCTGAGCATTGTAATTGGTTCTTTGGAAACAGTCATGAGCCATGTATTTTTTGTTTTCGAAGGTAACTACTTACTAACTAAGGGTTAGAACAGTACTTGGGAATATTGGCCCTCGGTCATGTTTGTATGCACCAGGCGCAGTGAGGCGGCCAAGGGCCAACATTCCCCAGTACTGCCCTCACGCTCCATTAGTAAGAGGTGATTGCATGCACCAAAAAATTTAAGTCAAAGTATCCTGTCCAATTATAAATTTTTTGTCTGGTTATAAATTGAGTGTTAAGAATGCGGAAATGGCTTACAGGCAAATCAACCAAAGACAAATTTTTCTCAAACCATTATTACTCTTACTGAAATAACTCGATACACACTGTTTGTAACTTAACACCAGAACTTTATTGCAGTCTTAGCCTTGCACTTGGGGAAATTGGCTTTGCTACAACCTAATTCTTGCTGCACAAGTGAGATGCAACTGCATTTCAAAAAGAAAACAGACTATTTAAGGCACAACATTTTTCTCACCATTTTAATTATAAAAAGATTGCCTAGCTAGAAGGACTTGACGGTTTACAAACCCAGAATACTAAAAACAATAATATTAGCACTACAGCTATCTTGAACTTCTTCAAGAATACAAGTCAAACAATAGAGATGAGTTAGCCACACAATGACAGATTTCATAATGGACTGTTTCATTGATTTTCCAGCAAAGAAGTGTCATTCAGAGCTAGTCAGGCTTGCAATTATTATTCTTGTCTGGCAATGAGGCAGTTAGATAAGTGGTTGAATGAAAGCCAACTTTACTCAAATATGCCAAGAATGTCACCGTCGCGGTAGATGTGGTATTCCTGTCAAGATAAAGAACAGTTCTACTTAAACACTCAGAATGGGAAGGGTATGATATTTTCTGGAACAATACATCGAAAAACATGCACAAAAAAGTATCATGATATTTTGATCTTTCTGTTTCTCAGCACTGGTGGAAAGAAGGCTAAACCAAACAGGAATTTTTCAACCAACATTGAACAGTGTGCTGCTTCTGCTGTTATGAACTGACACAATACCTTTTCTTCCATGGTCACTTTTGTTCCTCCATATTCTGGTAGTAAAACCTTGTCGCCAATGTTCACACTCACCGGAACAATGTTTCCAGTCTAAAAGTTACAGAGGAAGAGTAGAGCAAAGTTGGTTTATTGTAAAAAAAATAGATGGCCAGCACCAAGAATGGAGATTCTGACCAAGTCTGATTTAAAAGTCCATGATTCACACAGACTCAGAGATTACAATTCCTGCTCAAAGCTGGTCGCTTGACAATCAGTAATGAGCACTCAGCATGTGCTAAAAAAATCAGACTTGGCCAGCATCCCTGTTCTTGGTGCTGATCAAAAGCAAAGCACGCTCTGGGGACATGAGTTAAAGCTCAAGGTCCTTTATTGCACCACCGCAACACCTGTGCTTTATATGTAGTAAGCCACACACCATTCCCTGGGACTCAACAAGCAGAGACACCTTTAAGCTACTCTCTAAAGAAAGGAAAATCTCTTCGCTTTTATAATCAGAGGAGAAAGAAGTATAATCCACTTCCCGTAAAACACAAAATTATTACCTTATCCCTGGCTCCAGGTCCTACAGCTACCACAGTTCCTTCTAATACTTTGCCTTGCCCCTTCTCTGGCAGAAGAACACCTCCCTTGGTTTTCTGAAAAAAAAAAATGTCTACAGTTAACTTCTTATTACACAAGGATAACTTTTGCCATGGGTGATTTTATCTGCCATGAGCAAATCTTGAGCAACTGGATTCTGCTATTAACAATTTGACTTTAAGTGCAGGAGGAGGAAGGCTGTATTCTCAGAAGTTTATCATGCAAACAGTTGCTAAATAATAAGTCCCTAAGAGAGAGTTGAGGGAGGTAGGTCCTAGCACTAGAATTGGCCTAGAAGGCAGAACAACATTTTGTTGTGTTCACATGGAGGGTAGAAGCTATCTTAGCACTAAGAAGATCCCATAAGGCAGATCATCCTAGGGCAATATGTTTTCTGTTTTAAGTTTACAGATAAAGGGTTAAAATTGGCTTTAGCGCTAGGATCTCACTAGCACAAGGCAGATCACATGATGCTAGGATCCTTCTGGCGCTAGGATCATCCTTTCTCTCAGATAGAATGATCCTAGCGCTGGGGCAAATACAACCCTTTGCATGTAAACTGACGGCTGAAAACATGTCACGTTGGCATGATCCTAGTGCTAGGATAATCCTAGCAGTAGGACCATCCTCTTTCCATGTAAAGGGGGCCTTTCTTGGCTGCGCGAGTACAGCTACACATAGGCTAACTGCATACACCTGTCTCATTAAGAATGTTATCTTTAATTAATTAATTTATTGATTATTTTAATATAATTTAATAAAAATACACATCCTTCACAATAGCATCTGTTGTCCATTTTTAAAAGTATAATTTAAGCAAAAAATTTCCTCACCACTTCTGGAAGGAACTTTTCTACCATAATCCTGTCAAAAAGGGGCTTGAATCGTCGTATAGCAGCCTGGGAAAGACAAAATGATTGCATTTGATCGTCACACAACTCCAAGTCTTATGCAATCCTGATCCTGTCAAACTGATTCTGATAAAACAACTTAACAGAAACACAAAATTTAATTTACATTATTGAAATCGCTGGCAAAGAATTGTCCACATTCTACTGAATAAAATAATCCCTGGTAATTATATAGCGCCATGAAATCGAGAACGGAGCAGGGGAAAATTTAACGGCCGAGGAAACTTTCCATCTTCTCGATCACGCTTCGAGTGCATTCCGCTGGGGAGTTTGCAGTCCTTGTATCGACGAGAATTCTTTTCATAGGGGCATAAAACTTGCTAAGCTTAAGCAGGAGTTAATGCACCTTTAAATTTTGAAGACTGCACGCTTTAGCTGAGGAAATACTCACCATTTTCGCAGGAAAAAGCACGACACGAATCCACCGGGGGAGATATCGAATTCACACGTGGAAAAGGGAACTCACTGCGCAATCGTGGATTGCATCAGGAGGTGTGTCTTAACTTTGTTCTGGGGTGGGGAGAGTCAAGATAATAAGTTATGTACAAGACCTTATTTCTGTGATATCGAGATTGAAAAATAATTTCATGGTTGAAATAAAGTTCTTAATTATTGAGAGAATTTCAAGAAGGAATACTGTCTAGGAAACGTCATGTAATCAGAACTAGCGCACCCAATATCTTAGCCAACTATCCCTACCCTTGAGGAGATCCATTGCTCCTATACAGAGCATGCTGAGTACGGTCTTCGTCCTTTTCGACACGTGGGTCGACTGAGGTGCAAGCCTTCATCGCTGTTGTACGAATTTTGCACAGTTTCGTGCACCTAATCATTTCTAAAACCCTTGATTACCGTCCGCAATATTTAAGGTAAGAATACAGATGTTTTAAATTTAATTTAGAAGGTCAGAAATGCGTTTTATCAGCGATTTGTGGCCGTTATGTCAGTCCGGTCGCATGTCAAACCTACATACATGTACATGTGCTTTCTAGATTAGGGGTTCCTAGAATCGCGCTTTTCTAATCCGAAAATCGTGGACTTGTTTACAACAATATTTTATAAAATTTGTGTTTAATTTTTGCTTAACATGGACGTTCGACAATTTACGTTTTAAATGTCAGTACAGAGTCACCAAGAAACTTTGCAAGCACCCTGCAAATTATTTCACAAAATTTTTACAGAGGTCGCATCTCCATGATCATGGCCGTTTTAAAAATTCTAGCCAACATAAAAAATTTCGAGACCATCAGCAGTTAAGCATGTTTTCTGATTTATAGGAGTAGTCCTCAACTTTATTAGCTTGTGTAGTGTGACAGTGCAACATTTTTTAGGATTGCGTAATATGCACAGCAAGAATAATATAATATTAGTATCACCCAACTAGTGGACTAATGCAAATCCTACATTTTGATTGGCTACGCTACTAGAGGACTATTAGTAATAGTCATCGAGTAGAGAAATTCGTGATGCTTACTTTCGTTTTATTCCCAAATAAATCTTTTTTCAACTTGCATTTGCTAACTTTATTATTGCTTTTTCTGTCCGACTAGTTGGGTGATACTAAAACAATTAGACCCTTCGCCCTCAAGGGCCACGGGTCAATAGCCCATTCGGCTTCGCCTCATGGGCTATTGACCCGTAGCCCTTGCGGGCTACGGGTCTAATTGTTAATTATCATTACCCCGTATGAAGGCTGTCCAATTGTTATGCTTAAATATGGGGTATCTCACATCCTACCATATGTGTACAAAAGTCTGTAAAAATTGATGAATTCTTTATATCTGTGCAAAATTAAGCTTTCAATTATGCAGCTACTTTTTTTCTTTTTCAATGATATTTTTCTGTCAAAACCTTCCACTGAGCGACATTCCCAATCACAGGCATCTTTAGCTCATCGCATGAAATGTACAACTTAGTTATTTATGGAGTTTATAAATAGGCATGCTTTGAGCAGAACATGACTGTTCCAAGAAAGTGGCATTGTGTTACAAATGTAAACGAACAGAAATATGCAAATGTATCCAGAAATTAAAGTGGTTTTATGTTATAACGTTGGGCATTGAGAAATTGAGCGCTCTCAAAAGTAATTCATGGAGTTCGAAGTAGCAAACTATTAAACATTCATAATTTGCAGTAAAAGTTTGTTGCAAATTGTCAAATACCAATACAGTGAAGTAAACGATTTCACTTGGCCAGCTTTTCTCTTAGACTAGTTCTTTTGGGCCATCATTCTGGCATTTTAGGGTGATTTACCATCCACATATTGTAACCTTTATAGACAGAGTTAAGGCTTCACACTTAAGGCTGGTATCTCAATGAAGGTACTCTCAAAACAAAGGATCTCAATTTTGTTCTACAGTCAAACCTCGACTATCCAGACTCCTGGGGACCTGACTTAACAGTCCGGATAATCAAGAGTCTGGATAATCGAAAATACGAATATTAATAAGCTAGATGGTCTAATGCCTGGTTACTAAGCTACGAACGTTCCACAAAGACACATTCTTGTCATCACGCAAACACCTATGGTAAAACTGTGTTTAATGAAGAAACACATAACAACAAATACCTGAAAAACATCAATCATATGTCAAAGTTGGTGTAAAGGATGTTCGTCCTGATTTTTTTACGATACATATAATTATAAATAAATATTCATGAAAAAAAATGGGACCAGAGTAGCAAGTCCAGATAATCGAGAAATCCGGATAATCCAAGTTCGACTGTACTCGAAACACAGCAACACAACACTGTTTCTTGAGATATATAGTAATGCCCCACTCAAAGCACCCTTTAAACATTAACTCCATAAAGAAATAATAAAATTAATATATTTTTCTATCATGAGGGTGGGATGCCTGTGGTCCAGTCAAAAAACATTACTCCAAGACTTCAGATACCTTCTGGAAATATCAATAAATGAGAATGAGTTTTTCTTGTCTTTAGAATGTATCGCCTGCCTAGCATAATCCGCCCAGCCAGCCGGCTGTTTTCTCCAAAACTCCTTGCCCCTCGGCTTGCTGTAGGATTCAGTACTTCACAGCAGCACAAGTCTGCTAAGGAACTCAAGTTTGGAGCTGACGCCAGAGTAAACATGCTCAAAGGGGTTGATGTTTTGACTGATGCTGTTGCAGTGACTTTGGGTCCTAAGGTAATGTGTCACGAAAAAAGATTTGTTTGTCAACAATAAACTCTTAAGCTCTGTCAGCAGGCACTTATATAATTAGTAGTTGGTTACTAACTTGACATCAATTAGGTTATACAAGGTCTAAAATAACAACCAGCTGGTCACCAATGTGACTACAAAAATTGAGTGTTGGTGACCAGAATTTCAAGGTTAGTCACCAGCGGATGACTAACTCTTAGTATCTTGTCAAAACCAGCTTTGCTACAGTTACTGTTAGTAGTAAACTTCACTTAATCAACTTCAACTTCCTAGTTCACCAAGGTATAACAGTTTCAAATTCTGTGTATTGCAGTTTAACTTGTCTGAAATTACCATTAAGAAATAATTAATTTTCCTGAATTCCTTTCACCTCTTGAAATTTTTACAACTTCTCAAAATCACTTTTTTTTCCTCAGGGAAAAACTGTAATTATTGAACAAAGTTTTGGAGGCCCAAAGATCACCAAAGATGGTGTCACCGTTGCAAAAGCCATTGAGCTGAAAGACAAGTATCAGAACATTGGTGCTCGTCTTGTGCAAGATGTCGCCAACAACACAAACGAGGAAGCTGGAGATGGAACAACCACTGCAACTATCCTTGCTAGGTCCATTGCAAAGGATGGCTTTCAGATGGTTGCCAAAGGAGCCAATCCCCAGGAGGTCAGGCAAGGTGGGTACATGTGGTTTATTGATCTGATATTGCCTTCCAGGGCTTGAAAAAGCCCCATTCCATCATATGGGGCTAGTAGATTTTCCTGTCAAGCAGGAAAGTTTTAATGCTCACTTGCCCAATGGCCCCAGGTTAGACATCTCCCATCTACGTAAAAAGTAAAGTTAACTAAGACAAACATGCAGCTGCCGCAGACAAGTAAAACGTGAGAGTTGCTTGTAAGGTGGAATTCAAGTTTTGCATGCCCTTCTTTCCTTATGCTGGGAAAAGCTAACTAATTAAGGTGGACATACATTATTTCATGTACCTTTCCAAGTCTGGTGTAATTTCGAACTGGGTCTCTGCTAATAGAAGTTGTCTTGACAGTAGTCGTAAGAATAAGATCATATTTTGCTGTTGCTATTTCCAGGTGTCATGGTGGCAGTTGAGGCTGTTGTTGAAAACTTGAAGAAAATGTCCAAACCTGTCACTACCCCAGAGGAAATTGCCCAGGTAATATTTTAGCCACTGATTGCTTGCTTTTATGTCAGTTTATGAGGACCAAATCTTAAAATATATCACCTGTGAGGACAAAACGCTTACACGGCGTTTTAATTTGTCTGCAGGTCGCAACAATTTCTGCTAATGGAGACAAGGGAATTGGAGAATTGATCTCCTCTGCTATGAAGAAAGTTGGCAAGAATGGAGTGATCACTGTGAAGGTAACACTAAATTTGTATTTTTTGTGTTGAATGTAGCAGTATTGTGAGCACCTTTCAGTTAACGTTTAGAGTTTACTGCCAATATACATTGTGATCAATACAAAGCTGTTAAAGTTATATTTTCTTTCATGAAGGATGGCAAGACACTTAATGATGAGTTGGAGGTGATTGAAGGAATGAAGTTTGACCGTGGATACATTTCCCCTTACTTCATCAACACAGCCAAAGGTGACTGCAGTTTGTGAGAAGTCGCTGAAACAGTTTTTTTACCCATTTTCCATGTTACAGACTGCCTTGTGTTTTAAAAATGTTATAACTGCACCCTTAAGAATATTTGCTCTTAGTTGGTTATATGTGCATCCTTTCTATGCACTTAGTTCATGTAAGGAATGTTGAGCCATGTCATGCGTTTAGCATGCATGCATGCTGAGAAATCTTTCTAAATGCATATAGGGATGGTAGACACTTGGGATTCCCCTGGCTACTATGAGTTTGAGTCCTGGCTACTTTGAAACAAACCACTGGAAACACCAAACAACAAAATTTTGTCCCCCAGCTACCTTTTTACGTTCCCTGCCTACTTGAAAAATTAGTGACAACCCTGATTATGCGGCTGTCAGGTAAACGCAAATATGATTGCTAACATAAACAATATTTGGTAGAGAAAATTGCATTTCAGGGATTTATTTGAAAATATATTTGGACAAGCCAACACTGCGACCATCTGTAACGTACATAGGCCGATTTTTTCGGGTTTTGGGTGATTTTCACACAAATGTTGTAGTTAAATCAGCTTCTAATATATAAGAGTGAAATCTTAGATGGGTCATAAAGCCTTTATGCCAAGATTTCCTTTAGGGAAGCTTTTGAGAGCCGAGATTGTGCTTTCTGTTAACAATTATCTGATATCAGGGTTTTTCTGTTTTTAGGACAAAAAGTTGAGTTCCAGGATTGTTTGGTTCTGCTGTGCCAGAAGAAGATCTCTTCCATTCAGCAGATAGTTCCAGCCCTTGAGCTAGCCAATGCGCACAGGAAACCTCTTGTTATTGTAGCTGAAGATGTTGATGGTGAAGCCCTTACCACACTTGTCCTAAACAGGTAACTTGCTGGATTTAAACCTTGACTCCTCAGTAATAGAAGCCATTTGAAAATCCAAAGACTGACCATCAACCTACCAATCAACCTTCAGTTAGCCACATCCTTCTTGTGGGTTTTACAGTTATTTTTCATGCAACATTGATTTCCATGAAGTTTTTCCACTGTATCACTCACTGTTTCACCTTTGCACCATTCTTGGCAGTAATACCACACTGGAAATACTCTTTACTATCTTCTATTTTTGACAATATATCATATAATTGTAGAGAGGAAATTAAGCTATTTTCAAAAGGCCATTTTCAGATAGAAAAAAAAAACATGCACATTATAACTTTCTCCTGTAAACCTTTTGTAACAGAAGAGAAATACCTACTAGTGCTTGAATGCAAAAAGTCAGGATAGCTCACTGAGCAAACTTACAAGAAAAGTTGGAAAAAGTTGCATTGTTAATTGAATGTCCTATTTAAGCTGTGCGCACTACTTTTTGATAGAAAAATCAGCTGATTGGGGTGCCCATGGATCTGTTCTTGTTCCCAGAGCCCGCAATCATTCTGGTCTATTATCTATTTATTTAGGTTTTTTTATTTACTTATTTCTATTTTTGTTTGTTTTTCTCTTTTTCTTTAAGTGTATTGTGATTTTGTTTGAATAAAGATATTGAAAAAAAAATAAAAAAAATAAAGAAATATTGCATTATCCATAGCAGCAAAAAAAAAATCATTCTGGTCTGTGCCAGGGATCAAGACCTCTGGCTGCCTTCAAGACTGGAAGTCCCCGATTCATGTACTCATTGCCAAATCTGACAAATCTGATTGACTGAAAAACACAGAGCAAGTCCTCTGCGTATGCTCAGAAATTGGGAGCGGCCAGAGGTCTTGACCCTGGCGCAGACCAGAATGAGTGGATGAGGACTGCAAGTTGCATGCTTTTGAGCTGAAAACCCTTTCAAGCCTCCTTAAGAAACAATAAAAATGGCAATGGTACAGCTTACTCCTTGGGGTACACAATTTGACTGTGCAAAAGTAGTAACACTGTGAAAGTTGCAATCGGGCAAGGCTGCTAAATCTGAAAGTTATTAGGGTTGTTACTTTCAGTACAGGGCAGTTATGACAGCTAATTTTTGAGTTGCATGTCTCCTCTTCTGTAGGCTCAAGGTTGGTCTTCAGGTGGCAGCAGTCAAGGCTCCAGGTTTTGGCGACAATCGCAAGAACACCCTTCAGGACATGGCCACTGCAATGGGTGGTATGGTGTTTGGTGACGATGCTCTGGAAACAAAAATCGAGGACGTCCAAATTCAGGATCTTGGTGAAGTTGGAGAAGTGGCAATCACCAAGGATGACACACTGTTCTTGAAAGGAAAAGGAAGCAAGGAAGATGTTGAGAAGAGGTGTGCACAACTGAGGGAAGAGATTGAAAATACAACATCAGAGTATGAAAAGGAGAAAATTAATGAAAGACTGGCCAAGCTTTCTGATGGTGTTGCTATCTTGAAGGTATGTTCTTGTTATCATCCATCTGCTTCCAGTGACTCTGATCCTTTGCTGTGCACAGCACGCACCTTACCCCAGAATTACCATCCCATCTGGGAGCTCTTTTCTACTCTCTGCCATCATGTTGCCTTTGTGTCTCTCACTCTCTTCCTTCTCTCCCTTGTTATTGGCTTTACCAGTTGCTGGTTTCCTCTTACTTTCACATACATCGTACTACCCCCTCCCCCCACCCCCCAGCCCCCCGGGTCCTGGAGACCCAAGTCTAAGACACATTTCTCACTCAAATCCATGTGGTTGCCTCCTAATTTGGCTAGCAAGACAATTCTTCACGTTGCTGAAAACCACGCAGACTGTCTCAACTCAAACTTTGATAATTTTTTTTGTAGATTGGTGGTTCAAGTGAAGTAGAAGTGAACGAAAAGAAAGACCGTGTTACTGATGCACTGAATGCCACAAGGGCCGCTGTGGAAGAAGGCATTGTACCTGGTGGCGGTGTTGCCCTGTTGCGATGCAATGGGACCCTTGACGGCATCAAGGCTGAAAATGAAGACCAAGCCAAAGGAGTGAAACTAGTCAGGAGAGCTCTGCGCAAGCCATGCCAGACCATCGCCGAGAACGCAGGAGAAGAAGGAGCACTTGTGGTTGACCAGGTAAGTTTAGTTCATGGTAGCTGTCCACAGCTTATTCATTAATTGACGTTACAAAAATGGTATCAAACACATGCCAATTGTAAACCAACTAAACATTTCTGTACTGACTTTTTTTTGTAAAGGTTGCTGCAATGGAGGGTAACCAAGGCTATGATGCCTTCAATAATGCATTCGTGGACATGATCCAATCTGGAATCATCGATCCCACCAAAGTGGTGAGAACAGCCATCACGGATGCCGCTGGGGTTGCTTCCCTTCTAACAACAGCCGAGACGGTAATCGTCGACATGCCCAAGGACGACAAGGCCGACATGCCTCCCATGGGTGGAATGGGCGGCGGTATGGGCGGTATGGGCGGAATGGGATTTTAAATGAATGGATGGAACATCGCTTGATGAACTTTGGTTCACTTCTTTTGTACATCTTCCTATCAGAAGTGTAATCATTGTTGTCTTGCTCTGGATGTGCGAATAATCATTGGACTGTAGTCTCTTAAGTCTGTACACTGTTGCTCAAGTGTGATTTCTTGAAAAGCAGACAGACTGTTAACCTGCAAAAGCAGTCAGTGTGAGACATCAAGCAAAAAAAAAAATACTGTATGCGTTTGCAGGCTAACAGGCTGGTCAGTGTAAAAGTGTAATATGGGACCAAAACAACTTCAGGTTACTGCATGTGAGGCTTTGTTGTAGGAGATGCACTTTTAGTTCTATGTAGATGCAATAGCTAATGTTAACCCATTTGCGTGTTACAATGCATTTGTTCTACTTACAATGCTAAAAACATGCAACGCTGACTGGATTGTTCATCAAGCACTGCATCTTAATAAAATCGTTTTTGCCAAACTATTGGTCGTTACTTTCTACCTTGCACATCAGGGTCGTTACAAAGTGCGAGGCATGCGAGCCATTCCGGTTAGCACGTCGGTTAGCCTAGATGGCACTCTGGTTAGCCTAAATAGCGCTTCGGTTAGCCTAATGTTAGCTTTGGTAGCTTGCGGGTAGCCTTTTTATTGGGATTCGGGATTCTGCCTCGCATGACTCGCTGCCTTGCCTCGCATGACTCGCTGCCTTGCCTCGCATGCCTCGCTGGCTTGCCTCACATGACTCGCTGCCTTGCCTCGCATGACTCGCTGGCTTTCCTCGCATGACTGGCTACCTGTCCTCGCATGACTCGCTGGCTTTCCTCGCATGACTCACTACCTTGCTTCGCATGACTGACTGGCTGGCTTGCCTCGCATGACTCGCTACCTCGCATATTTGTTAGACTCAAAACATCATCCTAGTCGTGAAGGTACTGCACATCCCTTGGGTGCTCGCACACTGACTGGGCCGACACCCTGCGGGAACTGCAAATGGAGGGGTTTTAATTTGAATAGTAGATTTTTAAAAAATGACTGTTACCGAAACTTCGGCAAATCAAAGCTTTCACCCTGATGACGGAAGGAAAAGCATCTTGTGTACAGCGAAACACGGCAAAGAAATATCTTGAAAACTAGTGGAAGATAATCAATATAAAACGTTTGGTTGAAAGAAAGAGCTACCAAGAAGTAACCAAACTCTTCTGCCACTCCCCTCCCGCTCTCGAAAAAATTAATTAAATGATCGCTCCGTTGATGAATAGATGGAAACCACACAGAGGCGCGAAAAACTCGTTTTCCGTCGACGTGCGTCCCTTGAATTTGATCTGACGAGAGTACTTCGTTGCGGTTTAGAAATCCAATTGTAGGTCTAGGTGCTAAAAATACCGTGACGGACCTACTTTTATCAGAGACGTTCAACTATGATACAATCTTTCCGTACATCTTGTTTTCGACTCTCCTTGTGCTTCGACGCCCGTAGGCAAAGAGGAGAACATTGTTGCAGAAACGTTCAGTTTCCCTAAATGCACATGCTCCCCCGCCGCCTTTTCCGCTCTTCCGTTTTGCGCAAGTTTCTTCGTTTTATGTACATGGGAAGGAGGTGCATGTTTTGGGTCCACGCTACCTCTTAAACACCACCCACCAAAACATGGGTGTACCAAGTGCCTTGTTTTTCCGGATTACAAGTGCAGGGCGCTAACCACTTGGCCATGTTAACTCCTCAGTCGACATTGGCACTTAAGGTGGCCCGCGGCTATTTCTGGTAACGGAGGTGCTCTTTTCTAAATCGAGTTTTCGGCATGTAAACGTTAACCGATTTCTCTGATTTTTGGCAATCGAAATAACAAATGTTCAAATTTTATAAAGCTTTGAACTTTAGGGCGAACAAAATAAACGAACACGAGGTATTGGCGTTTTTAAAAAAATCAATTTATGAAAAAAACGCGAATATTTCCCAAACGCGACGATAGATTTTTGTCTAATTAATGTCAACTAGTTCAAATTATCCAAGTTTTAATGTGAAGAAGTTTCAATGAAATCGGCTGGGTAGAAATTGCTGCACAGTTGACTGTTGAATTTTTGCTTAAAAATATTATGCTTGTGTATAATTGGGAGCTGTTACAACAAAGTTTAAGTAATGCTAAGATCCCATGGTATATTTGAAAGCTTAATGCCAGCTAAAACGTTGCTGAAAAGTATGGAAAGATCGGAAACTCCCAGCAAAAGTTGTAGACAAATGAAGAGGAAGAGGTTTACGATGCGTAAATTGTGAATTTAAAAATATTCATTTTTTTTAGAATTAAAAAAATCTACCGATTTTTTTTCTTTTATTTTCAAGTACGAGAAAATACAGCATATGTGCAAACGACTTTATCTAGTTCCGTCTGTCTAGTCTCGATGAAACTCATCGAATGTGGCTCGCCAAGATAACTACTTCTCGTCTTCCATTTTGGAGCGCTTTGAAAATGCTCTTGTTACACTGAGTAAATTATTCAAACTTGCCGCATTCTCAAGATTATTTAGCACCTGGAAATAAACATGCCACGGATAAAATTGTGGCTGAGCTTTGTATTCATGCATTTTATTTAGCAATGAATGGGGCATGTGGCGTGGTATGTTCAATTCCAGGTGCTAAATAATCTTGAGAATGCCGCAAGTTTGAATAATTTACTGTTACGCGAGGGTTTCCAAAGCGCTTCAAAATGGAAGACGCGAACTAGCCATCTTGGCGAGCAAAATTCGACGCGTTTCATCGAGATTAGACACACGAAACTAGATAAAGCCGTTTAGATAAGTGCCACTTTTCATTGGGATGGGACTCCCTTTTCCCTTGTATAATCAAATTTTATTGAAATCAATTTTTTCTTTTTAATTTCTTCTCTAAATATAGAAGTAAAAAGACACATTCCGCTACAAAGAAAATATAAACTGTTTCGTAAAATATTTTACATTCTTTCTGCTTAGTTTCCGGACATCGTGGCGCGGGACTGGGTGTGAGGAAATA
The DNA here is from genome assembly GCA_963693305.1 of Meandrina meandrites. Taxonomy (NCBI): domain Eukaryota; kingdom Metazoa; phylum Cnidaria; class Anthozoa; order Scleractinia; family Meandrinidae; genus Meandrina; species Meandrina meandrites. The sequence goes on along the minus strand of OY855908.1, from coordinate 3,982,833 downwards.
CGTCATAATCAGGGGTGGTGACGACATGAGACTCGCTTACTATTTCTACGGCCATTTTGGTTAACCGGCAACCGTTCGTTTTTTGGAACTCTCGGAGATCTTGGATTCCCTAATAGCATTTAAGGAATACCCTAGGAAAGTATGGACACTCTAGACTGTAGAGGTTGACTGTGAAGGTGAGACTCGCGTGATAAGTAGGGTTTCCGAGGCGCGAAACCAATCTAACTCCTGCATGTTTCAGAGAGCACCATTTTTGGAAGTACTTGTACAGTTTTAGGACTTACTGCTATCGCGTACAATAATTTACACGTAAAATTTCAGTCTTGGCCTAAACTGTACACTGGCGGAGCTCACGAGTCGCGGAATGTGCTTTGATGACACTTAAAACTGTATCTTATTCTGTTGTTGCGGTATGCGGATTTAACTCTACCTGCAGAAAAAATTGACTTTATATATTCCCAGGACTTGCAACTAAGCTTGTAGGATCTGCAACTGATGTATTATGACCATATACCATTCTCGAGTATTATTTGGTCAACAAATCAGTTGGTAAAGACACATGCCAGGACTTGATCACGTTAAAAGTTGTGCCATACCCATGTTGAGGAAATAGTTGACTTCAAATTTGTCATGTGAAAGCAGTGTTTATACAGGCGCGTTTGTGTCAATTGTTTAGATTTTACTCTGACACTGTAAGTTTAATCATTCACTGATTGTATCCTAACGCATGAAAGAGAGAGAGTATCGAAAGCTGAAGTACCAATAAACAGTGTCTTTAAAAATGGAGAGCGAAACCTCCTTTAGCGGAAGTAATTGTGCTGTGTCGCCCTTCGAGCGCCCAGTATTGCTAACGAAAATATGTCCATCGCAATACGTGAATAAGTCGTTATTTGTCGTTCCAAGAGCTTAGGATTGTGATATAGAACGACAATTTTGTCGCTTGTTTTCTCTCAGTCTTCTCTCACATGGTTGGAAGATCGAAGCTTGCAAATCAGAACTGTTTCTGTATTTCGAGTAACCAGTTTCAAAATACTGTATAAAATATCTTCAGAGTTGAAAAACTGTTGCTTGGAGGATGAAAAGTGGGTTGATTATCATCGTCCTGTATGTATTTCAAAGCTGATACAGTTAAGAAATTGCCATAACACATTGTATTTTTGAGGAATCAAGGAAGCTCAACTCGTTATTCATCACCTTCATAAAGATAATTGTGCTATTGTGTTACAAATATGTTAAATATTAAGTTGCCATTGTTTGTGAATTCAGTTTCTTAGTGGAAGTATTGCAAATTATTAGTCATAGATGTATTTCTAGTTGCCAATCTTGATGGGTAATTGTCATTGCTTATATAATTACGTTGGTTGCATTACAGTCATTATGTCAATTAATTAACATCTTCATGAGATTAGCAAGATCATGCTAATAATATAGGTGATTCTGTACAATAAAAAAAATTACAATTCTGATTTCTCAAACCTCCCAGAGAAATTAAAATGGCAAAAAATCAGGGAGTTCAAGAAATCAGATACAAAAGTGCAGTGTTTGGCTGCAGTAGGGAAACAACTTTTATTAGGAGGCTCATGAAATCAAAGGTTCAAGAACTCAGGATTCCAGTGGAAGGTTTTAAGCAGAATGTAACTGCAAAGGATTGTTTGAAGCATTAAAAGTAGGACCCGTCAAGAAAATAGGATCTTGAGGTCATGGCATATGCACCAAGCACACCCAACTTTCGATTTTTAAAATATACCCGATTATGATTTGATGTGAGAAAGTTGTGAAAATGTTGGACTAAGTTGATGTTGGATAATTTTGTGTGTGCTAAGGGAATAGCTGGCATCTGCAGGGATGGACAGTTTTCTCCTATCAGCCCTCTTTACCAGTAACTTCTGGCCAACATGTTATGCACATTCAGTTCTTTATTACATATCAAATTGTGTCAGTGGGACTATAGAGTGGTTTGGATAAGCAGATTTTTCCAGCAGTGGTCCCTTGGATCCTTAAGTTGGGTCTGCATTTTTTTATGAATGAGGTGATCTTTTATTTTGGCTTTGCATTTCAAGTGTTGCATAGTTGATATTCTCCAAATTATACAAGTGCCCAACCTCCAACTGCGTTGTAGCTATTAGTTACTATAAATCCTCTATCTCTAGTCTGTTTTCTAAAATGACATTTGATTCTTTGTTAGATCTTATTTTGCATTTTGTCTTTCCAGGTGAAACAAGAAATTTGTGACAGGGGGAGTAAAGTAATCAAAGAACAACAAAATGCCTCCTCCCCCTCCTCCACCTCCAGGACCACCACCTCCCCCTGCACACAAGGCATCTGGTCCACCACCAAAGTCTTCTGGTAAACCGTCTGACAGGGGGGCCCTGCTTAGCCAGATACATGGAGGTGCAAAGCTTAAGAAGACAGTAACCAATGACCGCAGTGGTCCAGCGGTAGGAGGAAGTGAGTCATCATGGGCTGATGTTAAAACTAGAGTTACCGAGGTTGCCGGGGAGTCTAGATAAGGGTTATCTTGACCTATGGTCTGTAAGACAGAGTGGAGATCATGGAAAATTGGTTGCTTATGAGAAAAGTGTGGAAAACGTATGCAAAATACTTAAAAAAGTGTTGCGCTGTTGTTTTGAATCGTGGTCGTGACTGACTACTTTTAAATAAAATAAAAAATTCATAAACCAAAAATGTTACTGCTCACACTTCCTGCATAATATTGAACAGTGTAGCTGTTGATTCCGGGGTATCCTAAAATAGGCCAGGTTTATAGAGTTTCAGTTATTTAATATGTTTTTTTAGACCTGTATGGCCAAAGTTATGTAACTGATGAACTAAGATTTTTCAGTAAATATATAAACAGTTCAACCAAAACAATCCCTTGATATTTTTTAATGTGGCTTGCTAACTGGTTAATATTTACTTCAAGATAAACCAAGTCCAAGTAGTAGCAGTGGAAATGTAGGAGGAAGCAGCAGCGGCGGTGGCGGTATGGGAGCATCCCCTATGGGACTTGGTGGACTTTTTGCTGGAGGGATGCCAAAACTAAAATCAGCTGGGGAAAGAGGAAGACCTGGAACAGGAGGTAGAAAAAATGAAATAAAAGTATTCAAATTGACATTATTTTTTCATAACACTTAGATTTATATTGACCCTTTCAGTCTTTTGTTAACTGGGGTTTGATAGTTGTGTGGTACTCTTCATCCATGCAGTGTCACTAGGTTGATCATTTACATGATTCTCATAACCTGTCTGCATGACATTATGTTGATGCTTAGTGGGGAAATTGGATATATATCAGTCCTTCTTAGGAACTATTAGTTTAGTTTAATAAATAATGAAGATGGTAAATTTTAAGATCAGAGAATAAGTGATAAAGATTTGTCATGAGCATAGGACAAGTCGGAGTCCCCAGTGGGAATTGAACCCATGGCTTCCTAACTGGAGAAGTGCCAACGGGTGTCTGGGAGGCCATGGATTCGATTCCCATCAGTTTGATTCCCATGGTCATGGGTTTGATTCCCATCTGGGACTCAGATTTGTTCTTTGTCCCATACTCCTGACAAATTGCCTCAGGCAACTAACTTTTGCCTTTGGGCGACCAGATAATCTTATTTCTTTCATATAAGCTTTATGATGGGCGCCCTGGATCTCATAGTTTGGAACCTTTGGGCTCCTTGTAATTTTTCTTAGACCACAGCCTCGGTCTTGTAACCTAAGTTATGTTTATGCTAGAAGACTAGAGGTGAATGTTAGGGTTGTTAAGGCCAAGAAGTTTTAGTACCAATAATATACAGAATTGACTTTCATGAGAGTTCCATTTTGCATCTGAATGTTTCACAACAAACATTTCAATTTTCAGAAGTTATCATTTAGCTTGTCAAATCCAGCATTTCACTGCAACATACTAAGCATTTGTTAACCAGTTTACAACCTGTTTTCATGTTTTTAGGAGCCAAAGGACCAGCTATGAAACCACCAGGCTTCAAACCACCCTCGCCAAGCAATTCTAGTACATCAGTGCCTCCTGCTTCAAGTGGTAATTCAAGGCCACTCCCAACTCCACCAGGTAAAACACCAGGCTTCGCTCCTCCACCACCACCCCCATTGTCAAACAAGCCATCTTCATCTGACAACTCCAGGCCTCTTCCACCACCCCCAGGAGGATCGGGATCAAGACCGTTGCCGGCTCCCCCACCAGGGCCACCAGGGGGTGGACCTAGGGCACCACCTTCAATGAGACAAGGTCCTCCACCTCCTCCCCCGGGAAGAAGTGGTGCACCACCTCCGCCGCCACCATCCATGTCGAGTCCAAGAGGAAGTGCACCTCCACCTCCACCACCGTCAAGGAGTAATCCAAATATGGCTCCTCCACAACCTCCTCCCCCAAGAGGAGGTCCACCACCACCTCCTCCCTCAAGGAGTGGCCCACCACCTCCACCTCCTAGTAGAGCTCCTCCACCACCATCTTCACGACCACCATCACAAGCACCTCCACCGCCACCTCCCAGTAAAATTCCTCAGAAAGGGAGTTCAGGACCACTGCCAAGTCGAGGATCAGGCCCTCTGCCGCCGCCTCCTCCTCCAGGAGGAGGGCTTGGACCGCCTCCTCCACCTCCAGCTAGAGGTTCAATGGAGAACAAGAGATCAGGTCTCCCCCCTCCACCGCCACCAGTGTCATCAGGTAGATCAAATAACATGATGAATGGACCAACAAGGAACTCGCTTCCACCACCTCCCCCTGAGGCAATGACAAGCTCTTCAGAAGGTAACAAGAAAATATAATGCAGTCGAATCAGTTTCTGGGATGTTGATTTGTTTTGATTCTTTGATTGGTTCCTATTTCCCTATTGTTACACATCACATTCCAACAATTCCATTCTATTCAGATTCCATCGCATTTGCCAACATAGAGTTCTGACTTGCATTATGCCAGCAGAACTCAAAAATTACACTGGAGTAGTATCGAAGCATTCTGATTGGCTGATTTTAGTTATGGCCCTCTAAGCTGTGTAATAATCTACAGTACTGTGCACCTCCAAGAAGTGCACCAAGTCATGGGTGGGGGGCACCTACCTGAAATACCTGGGTAGAGCACAGGGATCCCATTCTATTATCCAGATGACATTGTTATAACACCATTTCATTTTGTTTCTTGTAGAGGACTTTGAATCAAGATTTTCCTTTAGTACAGATTTACCTCCACCGGAGCCTTATGTAGAAACAGCAAAAACATACCCCAGCAAAAATCCCAAGAAAGGTGGTAAGTTTCAGTGATGGCGTGAGGAAAAAATTTAGAAATAAACTACAATAAACATGGCACAACTAAAACTACTAACAGAAGTTTTCTAACATTTTAATGTGAACCAAACCAAGGCACAGAAGTAAGCCCATAGTGGCCCACAGAGCCTGAGCTAATCCTGGCTTGTGTAGTTGAAGGGCAAACAATAATGTAAACAGGAGCCTCACTGAAAAGTTACAATGGGAATCAAAAATCGCACTAATCCTAGATTAGCTTAGGCACCCTGAAAGGCATTCTGTGAGTAGTGTCTTGCCCAAGAACACATCAAAATCACTCCAAGCAGTGCAAAACCTGGACTGATCCATTTGGAGTCAGCATGCCCCTTACGTGAGAAGTGGTTGTCCACGAAAATTTTAGAGAGCACTACACATAATTTTTCCTTCAAGCAGTAGATTGATAATTTGTTTAAAATGTCATCTTTGCTTTCAGGTAGTTCAAAGGCTTCTGGAAATCCAGGAGTGAGGGCTAACCCCCCTCCTCCACCCCCATCAAGAGGAGCTCCGCCTCCACCACCGCCTCCTCCCAGGAGATAAGGCTTTTGTCAGAGTTTCATAGCAATTCTAGGAGGACAAAAAATTTTTATAATAATAATAATTATTATAATATTGATCCAGATCTGTGGACATTACTTGGTGGTCTTTGTTTTCAGAAGACTCTTTTCATAGTCGTCACTTCTTACACCTCATGGTTTGCGGAGGTTGGAGAAATTTGTTGACATTTTGCAACAGTAATGGACAATGTTACCAATAGAGTATGGAATCCACATCTATAGACAAATCACTTTTGAAAATGAACATTATGTTTTGTATTCTTTCTTTGCTGTAAATGAAAAGGGTTTAGCACACGTATTAGTCGTTAGATTTCCTTGTTAAACTTGAAAGAAACAAGGAAGAATAGGGCTCAAAATAGTAAACATGTTTTCCTATATGGCTCTAGTGCCATATTTGTGGTTGAAGCAATTACTAGTGTCGATTATTTCAGTAACTCTTAGTAGTTAATAAAAAGTACAATGCTGTGCAGTAGCAAATGACAATATTCTTGTTTTTGGCAGTTAATATTGAAAATTGTATAATTATTATTTTAGAAATAAAAGACACTGTCTTGTAAAACCACAACACAACAAAATAAATTTTAATTATGTCTTTGCAGTAGGCATATTTTTCTGTATAATTTATCACTGATGGTTAATAGTACTAACAGCTCTACATGTATATGGAGTTGTTTAATTACGGAATATTGTTTGTATACCCAGTGTCAATTTCTTTGTAAATAAAAATGAAAATTTGATGTCAAAGCACCTTCATATCACTCTGATCTGACTAACAAATGTGTTTCTCGCATGAAAAGTCAAATAGACCTTTTTCAGCCATTTGTTATTCTTTTGTGTTCATGCTAATCTGCCCGCCAAGCCTCGTCAGCATATACAAAATACAAAAGAATTAGAACTCCAAAATGAGGTCTGGCAGGCAATTACCATATGCATAAAAGAATAGTAAACAGCAGGAATAAGGTCTACAGGGTGAGAAAAGTGATGTTCTTATAATTCCCATCAAGAGTTTACATTTATTGACTGGGGGAAAGGAAAATATTGGTTTGACATATATATAGTGAAATACAGACTGACCACAGAATGGTTGGTGTAAACTGACAGCTAAAAAATAGATGAGAAGTTGGCCCTCTTTTTGGAATTTATCACACATGAAGTGGAATAGAGCAATTTTGGATAAAACTGCCTCTAGTGCTTTATATGACTTCAAGCTTGACAAGCTAAGAATAGAAGTACTACTCTGAATCTACCAGTAGTTAAAAAAGTGACTCAGTTTCTTGTAAAAATGGGGCCTGCAAACTGCTACAAATGTATCCTTTTTTCCAGATTCCAACTTCAAGCTACTGCTTGCTGGATTTTTTTTTTGTAGTCATCGTGTTAGTTCAATACAAGACTTGACTTGTTTAGTCCACACCTTGATGAGGTGAGGCAAATTGTTGGAGCTGAAATGACTATCTTTTTTAAAAAGCCTTCAGTTACATAATTATTTTCTAAGGCCTGGATGAAGTTCTACTTGAAGCTCTGCTTGAAATTCTTTGTGACTGGAGTTCTCGGATGCTGGCTAACTGTTCCATTCTCTTCTCGTGCTCTTTTTCTTCCTGAGGAAAAACAGGTCACATGAGGATATCAGTATTGCGTGCGCATGCAACCTTTTTAAAGATTTAAAAATATTTACAAACTTGAGTGACACACGCTTACAATGAGACGAAAATACCGGTGTACACTTTCCGCCCCCTCTGCACTTGCCCAAGGGAGTAACAGGCAATGACAAGGGCAAGTCATCACTCATGAGTGCATTGTGTGGGATAGACTGCATAGCTGGCAGTTTTGTTTTAGCGTGCTTGGGTGGCAAAGCAGCAATATTTTCGCTTTTCTCCTCTCTAGGCCCCTTGTGGCCTAGCTGCTCCTTGTCACAGCTTCGCTGCTTTCTCACGAACATATTAATCTCAACAAAACCACCAGCTATGCAAGATAGCATGGAAGGGATTTTCCCTATGATCCCTTCCCCCACCCCTCTGGGAATTACTTTGAATTTTTTGGGTCTGAGAATTTCCAATCTCTTCTGTGGTTTAGTAGGGATATTTTCAGGAACTACACATTTTGCGTCATTCTGAGAGCAAACATATTTGGAATAAATGAAAGGCAATGAGTATAACAAGAAATAAAGTACTTAAATTTAAACTTGGCAGTAATGTGCAAAATAATATCTAGAAATTATGGATGAACACAGCTGAGAGAAAAGTGGTAGCAGAAATAATATTTAGCTTGGTGTACTTCAATGAACAGTATTACAACCTTCGTGTAGTACCTTAATTGTCCTAATTTTTGCTCGCACCAGCATATCATTGAAGTGTTGCTGTAGAGAACCTGAAAACAAAAACATTGATAAAGCTATGGTAAATCATAATACCCTGTACCAAGTAATGACAATTTTCCACTCTCAGAAGTGTTTTATGTTTCAAAAGTGAGTGGGGGCTCTGGGCATAAAAATGTCTGGGATTTGGTCATGACCTAGCAACAGATAAAGGTCCAAACATTTTTCTGTTTAGCACTTCTGCTCAGTACAAACGTATTTCTAACTTTCCATCTACAACAATGTACACAAGGGTGATGATAAACATAAAATATATGAAAGAAACCCTTTTCCTTGGTCAAGTCCAAACATTAAAGACGTCATCTCAATTTAAGTTCAAAACCAAACACCCATTACTGGGCAACAAACCTATGTCAGCCCACAAGGGCCACACCTAAATAGTTCTTTGCATGCTTATAATGCTAGATAATATAGGCCTGCAATGCATGCAAAAAGGTTAAGATGCAAAGCCCTCTACATCAATGATCAATGATCAATTTTTGTAAGTAAGAAAGATTTGCAGACAGACAGTCTGTGATCACAGCTTTTACCTTGTTTACTTTTTCCACTCTCAAGTTCTGTTTCATCGTCTTCTGGGTCGTCACTTTCCTCGTCTGACTCACTTTCACTGTCAATTGATTTAAAATCATCAATTTCCATTTATTTACTATCAATAATTACTGGTGACAGGACAGTAACCACTGCAATCAGTTACTAAAACTTAGCTGATATCCTAAAGAGAATTTAAAATCAAATATCAGTTTTCCAAATATAAAGAAAGCTGTTATTTACTTGCAAATGATGAATGCAACACAACTTATTCTCTAGAAACTAATTGTATTGTGTGATGTGAGGTTCTGGAAAATATCCATACACACCCACTGAGTCTCAATCCTTGTTATGCCCTTGGGCACATAAGGCCAGCTCTCCCCAACTGACACCGCTCGCCCGCATCTCTTTTTCAAATGTCCGTCGCCAGGTCCCTTTCAGTCTTCCCCACACCCACTGAGGATTGCTTGAAATTCTAAGGGATTGGGGGATCCCTAGTCTTACTTTTGAGCTATTTTACAAGCCTATGTCTCTTCAGAAAGACGGCAATTGCTACCAAACTCCCAAAATGGCTAGAAATTGAGTCAAAATTTTGAAGTGATTTACACATTTTTCTGGAAGGTTTCAGAGCTTCAAACTAATAATTAAAAATATTTTGTTAGGGGATATGGATATTTTCTGAAACAGCACAATTTGGCTTTGACTATAAACTTGATCTTGGTTCTTGGCAGCAACTTTAAGTCTGACTTGAATTGCTATACATAATAATAATAATAATAAAAATAATAATAATAATAATAATAATAATAATAATAATAATAATAATAATAATAATCCAGACAAGTTGCCAATTACAAGGTTAAAATTCCAATATTAAAATATCCAAGGCACAAAAAGTTATTATTATCATCATAATAATAATAATAATAATAATAATAATAATAATAATAATAATTATTATTATATTAATATTATGAATCATTATCATAATTTGAATTCTTATAATTATTTGCAAGATGATAATTAAAACTTGGATATTCCACTCACACAGGACACCCAGCATCCAGTCGGTCTTGCCTTGTTATTTCTTCACCATCGAGTTGTCGTAATGCGGGAAGGGCCCCAAGTAATTTCTTTCTGGATTGCAAAAAATTGGAAATGTTTTAGGGTAGTACAAATAATAATTATGTTTGTGACATTGAATAACAATGGAGATAAACTCACTTGTATCCCACATTCTGGGTGCAGGGATTTCCTTTTAGAAGTAAGATTATTAGACCTGCTGGAAACTCCTCTATAAATGTGAATAAGAAAGGAAATATATAATTACAAACTTACACGTATAGCAAAATTAAATTCATGAATTACCTTGCTTCTCAAAAGCCTTTCAAGACAAATAGTGAATATTTTATCCGGTTACAATATAATCACTTATAATTCTTTATTAAACAAATGGAGTTTCAAACCTGTCTCAAAACTTTCAATCTGGTTGTCAGAGAGATCCAAGAACTGTAAACTAGTAAGAATCTTCAGGTTTTCTACCCTGCTTATTTTGTTTTCAGCTAATGTCAGGAATCTATAATTAATGAAGAAAATATTCAGAATTCAATGACTAAACTTTAAAAACTGTTAAGTCAACAGTTTTTTGCTGAACACCTCGATATTTATCAATATGCAATGTATTTCTTGCAAATTTCAAATTAATAATAAATCTGGCAAATGACATAAAAGCCAAGCATAGCATATACCTCAGTTTAGGAAGAACTTCAAGGTTTTCAATTCTTCTAATTTCATTCTGTGATATGAAAAATAAATTGATAAAATAATTTAATGGCAATTTCAAAAATATTAAGACCATTTCCTCTGAAAGTTCAAGCAATGAGTGCAAAAATTATTTACCAAAAATCTACTCAAAGAACGGTTATGTTTTGTATACTAATTGAACCATTTTGCTGTAATTTGTTTATATAAGTGACCCAGCGGGTAAATTCTAAAGCATTCTTGAGAAAGTTAAGGTCAAACCTTGTAAAAATGCTTAGAATGCATGTTGTTTTCTTTTGAACTGATGTGAAAGGTCTGTTTAAGTAAAATATGGATAATCTCAAATTCATTTTTCTCTTACGGGGTCAGCTTGAGGGCTAAAGTCTTGATAAGTTTGTCTCAACTGTATTCAAACTGTTAACATGCCAGAGGTCTTTTTGATATCTTTATTTTTGCCTATATTGCTTGATTGTTCAGCAGAAACTGTCTTAAGTAACCTTTATAGTGCAATGTGCAGTAAGCCAACTCAAGAAAATAAGCATTCCTCTACCCAGAGGGTCTGAAAAGCTGAAAATGTTTAAAGGACAGAATGACGCTTAACTGCCAGTACCGAAGGGGTGGGGTGGGTGGTTCAAAAAAAAGAATTGCATTGGGGAAAGGGGATAACATTCTATTTTGGTAACTTGATTAATAACGTGCAGGGTTTATAAATGCAATTGTCTCTCAAAATTTTGCCGACCCTTTTCAGCCATGGTGATGACATGCGACATGTGTTTGACACAAACCCAACCCCTCGCCAAAATGGCTCCTTTTATTGCCATGAGGGTGATTGACTGTGCGTGGAAATCTGAGAGTTTACACTGGGTTACCAAACACATTTATTTTCTTGATGTTAGTCAGAAATCTAAGAATGAATAGACCCTTCCACGGTTTCTGACGCCATCTTGGTTGGGGGGCAAACACGGCAAAATTTACAGTAAATGTATGGGAAAAATCGGGGGTTTGGCGCTCGATAATTCGAGAAAGGTTGACATTCTGTAATTTCTATGAATTACAAACTTAAAATACTAGCTAAAAGAGTTAACCGATCAAATTTGAGAATTTTGCTCTCACTAAGAAAGCCGCAAATTAAAATTTTCATTTTTCATATATTTGTCTGTAAAATGGAGCCGCTGTTCGCGGGAAAATTTAGAAGCATTTGTATGAAAAACTTAAAGTAAGATTTCTCGTTTCAAAGTAAACCGATCCCCTTCAAATTTAATCGGTTAACTCTTTTAGCTAGTATCTTAAGTTTGCAATTCAAAAAAGTTTCAGAATATTAACGGTCCTCGAATTGTCGAGCATCAAACTCCCGATTTTTCCCATACATTCACTGTAAATTTTGCCGTGTTTGCCCCCCAACCAAGATGGCGTCAGAAACCGTGGAAGGGTCTATTAAGTAATGAAAAACTCACTTTTTGTAAATATAAGTTTGTAACAGGTCCAAGACAATCCAAGTCGTCAATTTCACTTATCTGCTCACGGTCCAATCGTACATGACTTAACTTAAGCAATTCAGCAGCCCTGTATCAAAAAATATATTTCATTGATTTTGTGCCATAACAAGCTAAGACCAAATTTGTTCTATACCTAAATAGCTACCTTTAAATAAATTTTGCCCTTTCAAATGCTCTACAAAATATCTGCACTTACGTTTCATCTGCTGTTCTCTCCGTTTTCTTTATAATGTTTCGTTTCGCAATTAAGGTTATGGAAATTTTGTGATGTTTTCCTGCAACAAAAAATTAAAACAAATAGTAGCCTTTGCAGCTTCAGCAAATTAAAACTCAAGAACATTCATTTCCACGACGTTTTACTCTCACAGCACTGATTTAAGACATGTAAACCCTTTATCCCAACTTACTAGTACTACTCTCCATTTCTTTTGTCGCTATGCTTGTTGCATAGCAGTGAAAAATTACAACCTGTGTATGTGTTAGTTAGAAGTCACAAGCGACCGCCATCTTGTTTGTGTACTGCTTTGTAACCGTGCCTTTTGGTCTCCCTCTTCCCGCCATTCTCAGCCGTCCCCTCCCCTCCCCGACACACGCTACGCGCTAAAGCCACTCGTGTAAACTATAGTCCTTCATACAGTCGTTTATGCCAATCAAGCTCATTTCCATGTGTTTTGGAGAAAAAAGTTCAAATAAGAAATGGAAATTATTATTCGAGGTAAAGATAGATAGTTAAATTTGACGTAAGTTACAACTGCGCGCGCGACTGTCGCTGTTGCTCATAACAAGATAATGACGTTTTGTGATGTAACAAAGGAAAGTTGAAACTTTTCGGAGTACAGCTTGAAGATGGTGCTAGTCACCACATGGTTGAGTTTTTTAACTCTGCAAGCAGTTACACGATATTTTTTCCCGAATGATTCGGAAAAGAGTCAAAATTTTAAAGAAAGGTAAGCTAAGTTCTGAAATTTGATAATAATAATCTAACCAAGAAGGCAAAAAACATTGGTGCGATCGTATGCTCGTGAAACGAAAAAAACAAGACGCAAAAATTTATTCGTAAAATGTTAATTTTTTTCTGTTTACCAGTTAAATGCAATTTTATTTGACAAGAAATAAATACAATTAGTGGCAACAAACATAACACCTGAACTACGCATGGTTTGAAAAACGAATCTTAAATTAACTTGACTTTTCACATGTTCAGGGCCCACAGACGTATTTCTCGCGCGTTGCTAAGGAAGTGAAAAATCACTGCAGGTGAATGACGCAAGCATTTTGACCGACAATCAGAAAACCCCCAAATTGAAATGGCCAAGGAACAAGAGGGTTTATGATGCAATTTTACTAATTGAAAATGGAAAAGTTATAAAACTGAATCGTGCAGCGAAAGAGTGAAATGAACAAACCTAATGAAAACATTACAAAATACTCGCGCGCTTTACTTTCCAAGAAATCCAACACGACTAAGCGAACAGAGGATAACAAAAGCTTAACTATCGTTTATTCATTTCCACAGTGAAGTAGAAGTGGACGATCATTATGACGATCAAAATTATAAAGAGGTAAGCCATTCATATCGCATTAGGTTTCCGTATCCACATTTAGAAAGGTAAAACGAGCGACCATGCCGGAATGTATGCCGAAAAAGAAATGTGCGCGCGGAAAAAGAGAGAGGAAGGAGGGCTCATAAAAAAAATAGATAGATCAGTTAATGAAATAAAGAACGATATTTCTCAATACAAATGTATTCCTAGTAACACTGCCAAACTTCAAAACGTCGGCCCGAAGTTTTCAAGCTTTAGACCACTTCTTTCCTACCCGGGCGTGGCTACACCAGTTTTAAGGATTTCCAGCCGCGTTCGGGGTAGCCTTTGGTATAAACGGATTCATACAAATTGCTTAAACGCAATCCAATGCGAACGCCGCGATCGCGTTCGTGGTCTCGCTGGCGTGCGTAGTCGTGCTCTATTTCTTTTCATCAAAAGCGATGTTCTGAAATTCAAAATGATTATATTTCACCACTCACCCATTAAGTTCTATATCCAGAAAGGCCGAGTGAAAAACAAGGTGACAATCAAAAGAGCTTCTGTACTGTTTTTGCAAAATTACGTACAGGTAGATAATATACCGATATTGCAAGATAATAAGCCCCTTACTTAACAAATTAACAAAATAAATAAACTTGTTAAAGGGGCTACGTCACGGGGATTTCACAGATTTTTGGTCTAAACTGTTCTGAAGTTAGTATTAGCCATCTTAACCCATGAAAAACATTCTCTTTGAACATCTAAAGGAAGGTATGATCTCAATTTGCGGATAGAAATCAAACTAAAGCTATAAATATTGATTTTTTGATGACGCTCGGAGACAACTTGAAAAGTTTAGCCTTAATTTTTCAAGTTGCAATCCATTTCCATCCAAAGCCAAAGATGCTTGTTAACAGTCTAATATAGGAATTTTCAATAAAACTCACCCATTATTTTTAGGTTTCCTACAGCAGAAATATAAATTTTGACTCTTCGAAAATCTGTTAAAATCCGTGACAAAGCCCCTTTAATGAGAGTTCAAACTTTTTTATCTTTGAATTGTAAATACAGGACTATGCAGCGTCCAACAGTATGCAGCCAGTGCCGGGCGGCCTGGAGACAAATCGAGTTGTGAACGCCGATCATGTGACCGAGCCGTCTACACCTACCACCAATAAAACCGGGTCCACTACTGGTACCGACCACCACATAAAGCCAAAGCCGTTTCCTGTCTCAAAGAAAAGCCTCGATGTCACTGAAGACGAGAACATGCCAACGAAAAAGGGAAGAGGTCCCTTGGAAGCAACACAGAATGAAACGAAGGAAAAGAGTGAAAATGTTAATCAACAGTAAGCTAAGTTGTAAAATTTGATAATAGTAAGCTAACCAAGAAAGCAAAAACCACTCGTGCGATCGTGTGCTCTTAAAACGGAAAAACAGAAGGCAAAATTTCTTCGTAAAGTATTGCTAAGGAAGTGAAAAATCACTGCTGTTGAATGACGCAAGCATTTTGAGAGACAATCGGAACCCCCCCGGGAAAACCAATCAGCGATAGCTTCCGGCAATTATACTTTTCAATAACACCTGCATCTAGGAACTGAAAAACTCCGTAAAAGTCACCTTCTTGATTTGTGATTTACACACAAAACGAAAAATACGATATCTTTTTTTCGAATTCACTCGTGTTTATAAAACCCTGAAATAAGTGTCAGGTTTGTTTTTTTTTTCAGAAAAGGTAGAGTATCCTTAGGATTTTTGTCAGATATTGTTTAAGTCAATTTTCTCAAGTTATTGCGTTATTTTAATTAACACGAAAAAGTCAATACGGGAAATTTCTCGAGTTTCTCAGCTTTTCGCAGTTTTCATCAGAATAGGAAAAAAATTTTTATTGGTCACGTGATCATGGGCGTAGCTCAATGTCGTCATATTTGCGTTACGGACTGAGTAAAGAATTCAACAACCCCTGAACGAGAAAAATTGTTAAAATTACGTAATCATGAATGTCCCTAGCAACGGATCCAAAAATATGCGTCGGTGGGCCCTTAATTTTGAATTCTTTTTTCAAACCATGCGTAGTTCATTGTTTGTTGCCGGTGTTTGTATTTTATTTCTTGTCAAACATTACAAAATACTCGCGCGCTTTACTTTCCAAGAAATCCAACACGACTAAGCGAACAGAGGATAACAAAAGCTTAACTATCTTTTATTCATTTCCACAGTGAAGTTGAATTGGAAGATCATTATGACGATCAAAATTATAAAGAGGTAAGCCATTCATATCGCATTAGATTTCCGTATCCACATTTACAAATTAAGGTAAAATCGCATGACCATGCCGGAATGCATGCCGAAAAAGAAATGTGTGTGTGAAAAAGAGAGTGGAAGGAGGGCTCATAAAAAATAATAGATCAGTTAAGACAAGCAGATTAACAATTATCCTGCGAAATGGCGCGGAATATCGGCTGATACTTAGCCGACGAAGTCTTAGGCTGAGCTGGCTAAAATCAGACGATATTCCGCAAGTTTGAGCAGGATAATTCACTGATAATTGTTTTATTATTCAACAATGCGGCGGCCCGAAGTTTTCAAGCTTTAGACCTCTTCTTTCCTACCAGGGCGGCCACAACAGTTTTAAGAGGGTCTCAATGGGGTTAACCGTGAGCCATCAAACGGCTTTAATGTACCATTAACCGTCAAAACGGTTTCAAGGTCTTTCAAATTTCATGATTTCGGCTACTCATCTCGGTCTTTTTGACTTTTAAGGAATCATTTTAACTGGTAAACCAGTTTTCGTGCTCCTAATGATTCCACCTGAAACCGCATTTGCGGTTTCAAAATATTAATATATTATTAAAGATTTCCAGCTGCATTCGTGGTAGCTTTTGGTATAAACGGATTCATACAAATTGCTTATACGCAATCCAATGCAAACGCCGCGTTCGCTTCCGTGGTCTCGTTGGCGTTCGTAGTCGTGCTCTATTTCTTTTCATCAAAAGCGATGTTCTGAAATTCAAAATGATTATATTTCACCACTCACCCATTAAGTTCTCTATCCGGGAGGGCCGAGTGAGAAACAGGGTGACAATCAAAAGACGCTTCTGTATTTTACCGCAAAATTTATGTACAGGTAGATAATATACCGTTAAATGATACTGCAAGATAATAAACCCCTTACTTAGCAAATTAACAAAATAAATAAAATTGTTAAAGAGAGTTCAAAGTTTTTTATATTTGAATTGTAAATACAGGACTATGCACCGTCCAACAGTATGCAGCCAGTGTCGGGCGTCCTGGAGAAAAATCCAAGCACGAACACCGAGCCGTCTACACCTACCACCAATAAAACCCGTATGAACACCAAGCCGTCTACACCTACCACCAATAAAACCCGTATGAACACCAAGCCGTCTACACCTATCCCCAATAAAACCCGTATGAACACCAAGCCGTCTACACCTACCACCAATAAAACCGGGTCCACTACTGGTACCAACCACCACATAAAGCCACAGCCGTTTCCTGTCTCAAACGAAAGCCTCGATGTCACTGATGACGAGAACATGCCAACGAAAAAAGGGGGAAGCCGGCCCTTGCAAGCAACGCAGAATGAAACGAAGGAAAAGAGTGAAAATGTTAATCAAAGGTAAGCTAAGTTGTAAAATTTGATAATAGTGAGCTAACAAAGAGAGCAAAAACCACTCGTGCGAGCGTGTGCTCGTAAAGCGGATAAACAGAAGGCAAAAATTTCTTCGTAAAGTGTTTTTTTCTATTTACCAGTTAAATGCAATTTTATTTGACAAGAAATAAATACAAACAGGGGCAACAAACATAACACGTGGACTACGCACGGTTTCAAAACGAATCTAAAATAACTTGACGTTTCACATGTCAAGGGCCCACAGACCCGCGTGTTACTAAGGAAGTGAAAAATCACTGCCGGTAACTGACGCAATTATTTTGATGGACAATAAAAAAACCCGGAAAAACCAATCAGCGATCGCTTCCGGCAATTGTACTTATCAATAAAGCCTGCATCCAGAAACATAAAAACTTCATAAAAATCCCGGTCTTGATTTGTGATTTACACACAAAACGAAAAATACGATATCTTTTTTTCGAATTCACTCGTGTTTATAAAACCCTGAAATAAGTGTCAGGTTTAATTTTTTCTTCAGATAAGGTAGAGTATCCTTAGGATTTTTCTCAAATATTGTTTAAATCAATTTTCTCAATTTATCGCGTTATTTCACTTAACACGAAAAAGTCAATACGGGAAATTTCTCGAGTTTTCTCAGCTTGTCGCCGCTTTCATCAAAATAGGAAATTTCTTTCTTTATCGGTCACGTGATCATGGGCGTAGCTCAATGACGTCATATTTGCGTTACGGACTGAGTAAAGATTCAACAACCCCTGAACGAGAAAAAGTGTTAAAATTACGTAATCATGAATGTCCCTAGCAACGGATCCATAAATATGCGTCGGTGGGCCCTTAATTTTGAATTCTTTTTTCAAATCATGCGTTGTTCATTGTTTGTTGCCGGTGTTTGTATTTTATTTCTTGTCAAACATTACAAAATACTCGCGCGCTTTACTTTCCAAGAAATCCAACACGACTAAGCGAACAGAGGATAACAAAAGCTTAACTATCGTTTATTCATTTCCACAGTGAAGTTGAATTGGACGACCATTATGACGATGAAAATTATAAAGAGGTAAGTCATTCATATCGCATTAGATTTCCGTATCCATATTTCGTAAACGTAAAAAACGAGAGACCATGTGGGGAATATATGCCGAAAAAGAAATGTGCGCGCAGAAAAAGAGAGAGAGTGGAAGGAGGGCTCAAAAAAATAACAGATCAGTTAACGCAATGTAACAATTATCCTGCGAAATCGCTCGGAAAATCGCCGGCCTGATACTTAGTCGACGATGCCGTAGTAAGAGTTGGCTAAAATAAAGACATACATACATACATACATACTTTATTTGCAACTCCCCAAAGGGGCTTGTCAGACTAACAAACACTGCAAGATAATAAGCCCCTTACTTAGAAAATTAACAAAATAAATAAAATTGTTAAAGAGAGTTCAAAGTTTTTTATATTTGAATTTTAAATACAGGACTATGCAGCGTCCAACAGTATGCAGCCAGTGCTAGGGGGCCTGGAGACAAATCCAAGTACGAACACCGAGTCGTCTACACCTACCACCAATAAAACCGGGTCCACTACCGATACCGACCACCACATAAAGCCACAGCCGTTTCGTGTCTCAAACGAAAGCCTCGATGTCACTGATGATGAGAACATGCCAACGAAAAAGGGAAGCAGACCCTTAAAAGTAACGCAGAATGAAACGAAGGAAAAGAGTGAAAATGTTAATCAAAGGTAAGCTAAGTTGTAAAATTTGATAATAGTGAGCTAACCAGGAAAGAAAAAAGTACTCGTGCGATCGTGTGCTCTTAAAACGGAAAAACAGAAGGAAAAAATGTCTTCGTAAAGCGTTGCTAAGGAAGTGAAAAATCACTGCCGTTGAATGACGTAAGCATTTTGACAGACAATCAGAAAACCCCCGGGAAAACCAATCAGCGATCGCTTCCGGCAATTGTACTTTTCAATAAGACCTGCATCTAGAAACTGAAAAACTCCGTAAAAGTCACCTTCTTGATTTGTGATTTACACACAAAACGAAAAATACGATATCTTTTTTTCGAATTCATTCGTGTTTATAAAACCCTGAAATAAGTGTCAGGTTTATTTTTTTTTCAGATAAGGCATAGTATCCTTAGGATTTTTCTCAGATATGTTTAAGTCAATTTTCTCAAGTTATTGCGTTATTTCACTTAACACGAAAAAGTCAATACGGGAAATTTCTCGAGTTTTCTCAGCTTTTTGCCGTCTTCTTCAAAATAGGAAAATTTCTTTCTTTATTGGTCACGTGATCATGGGCGTAGCTCAATGACGTCATATTTGCGTTACGGACTGAGTAAAGAATTCAACAACCCCTGAACGAGAAAAATTGTTAAAATTACGTAATCATGAATGTCCCTAGCAACGGATCCAAAAATATGCGTCGGTGGGCCCTTAATTTTGAATTCTTTTATCAAACCATGCGTAGTTCATTGTTTGTTGCCGGTGTTTACATTTTATTTCTTGTCAAACATTACAAAATACTCGCGCGCTTTACTTTCCAAGAAATCCAACACGACTAAGCGAACAGAGGATAACAAAAGTTTAACTATCGTTTATTCATTTCCACAGTGAAGTAGAATTGGAAGATCATTATGACGATCAAAATTATAAAGAGGTAAGTCATTCATATCGCATTAGATTTCCGTATCCATATTTCCTAAACGTAAAAACGAGAGACCATGTGGGGAATATATGCCGAAAAAGAAATGTGCGCGCACAAAAAGAGAGAGAGAGTGGAAGGAGGGCTCAAAAAAATAACAGATCAGTTAATGCAATGTAACAATTATCCTGCGAAATCGCTCGGAATATCGCCTAATACTTAGTCGACGATGCCGTAGTAAGAGTTGGCTAAAATAAAAACTGCAAGATAATAAGCCCCTTACTTAGCAAATTAACGAAATAATTAAAATTGCTAAAGAGAGTTCAATTTTTTTTATTTTTGAATTGTAAATACAGGACTATCCAGCGTCCAACAGTATGCAGACAGTGCCGGGGGGCCTGGAGACAAATCCAAGCATGAACACCGAGCTTTCTACACCTACCACCAATAAAACCGGGTCCACTACTGGTACCAACCACCACATAAAGCCACAGCCGTTTCGTGTCTCAAACGAAAGCCTCGATGTCACTGATGATGAGAACATGCCAACGAAAAAGGGAAGCAGACCCTTAAAAGTAACGCAGAATGAAACGAAGGAAAAGAGTGAAAATGTTAATCAAAGGTAAGCTAAGTTGTAAAATTTGATAATAGTGAGCTAACCAAGAAAGAAAAAAGCACTCGTGCGATTTGTGCTCTTAAAACGGAAAAACAGAAGGAAAAAATGTCTTCCTAAAGCGTTGCTAAGGAAGTGAAAAATCACTGCCGTTGAATGACACAAGCATTTTGACAGACAATCAGAAAACCCCCGGGAAAACCAATCAGCGATCGCTTCCGGCAATTGTACTTTTCAATAAGACCTGCATCTAGAAACTGAAAAACTCCGTAAAAGTCACCTTCTTGATTTGTGATTTACACACAAAACGAAAAATACGATATTTTTTTTTCGAATTCACTCGTGTTTATAAAACCCTGAAATAAGTGTCAGGTTTATTTTTTTTCAGATAAGGTAGAGTATCCTTAGGATTTTTCACAGATATTGTTTAAGTCAATTTTCTCAAGTTATTGCGTTATTTCACTTAACACGAAAAAGTCAATACGGGAAATTTCTCGAGTTTTCTCAGCTTTTCGCCGTTTTCATCAAAAGAGGAAAATTTCTTTCTTTATTGGTCACGTGATCATGGGCGTAGCTCAATGACGTCATATTTGCGTTACGAACTGAGTAAAGAATTCAACAACCCCTGAACGAGAAAAATTGTTAAAATTACGTAATCATGAATGTCCCTAGCAACAGATCCATAAATATGCGTCGGTGGGCCCTTAATTTTGAATTCTTTTTTCAAATCATACGTAGTTCATTGTTTGTTGCCGGTGTTTGCATTTTATTTCTTGTCAAACATTACAAAATACTCGCGCGCTTTACTTTCCAAGAAATCCAACACGACTAAGCGAACAGAGGATAACAAAAGCTTAACTATCGTTTATTCATTTCCACAGTGAAGTTGAATTGGACGATGATGACGATGAAAATTATAAAGAGGTAAGTCATTCATATCGCATTAGATTTCCGTATCCATATTTCATAAACGTAAAAAACGAGAGACCATGTGGGGAATATATGCCGAAAAAGAAATGTGCGCGCAGAAAAAGAGAGAGAGTGGAAGGAGGGCTCAAAAAAATAACAGATCAGTTAATGCAATGTAACAATTATCCTTCGAAATCGCTCGGAAAATCGCCGGCCTGATACTTAGTCGACGATGCCGTAGTAAGAGTTGGCTAAAATAAAGACATACATACATACATACATAAATACTTTATTTGCAACTCCCCAAAGGGGCTTTTCAGACTGACAAAGACTGCAAGATAATAAGCCCCTTACTTTTAAAATTAACAAAATAAATAAAATTGTTGAAGAGAGTTTAAAGTTTTTTATATTTGAATTGTAAATACAGGACTATGCACCGTCCAACAGTATGCAGCCAGTGCTGGGGGGCCTGGAGACAAATCCAAGTATGAACACCGAGTCGTCTACACCTACCACCAATAAAACCGGGTCCACTACTGATACCAACCACCACATAAAGCCACAGCCGTTTCGTGTCTCAAACGAAAGCTTCGATGTCACTGATGATGAGAACATGCCAACGAAAAAGGGAAGCAGACCCTTAAAAGTAACGCAGAATGAAACGAAGGAAAAGAGTGAAAATGTTAATCAAAGGTAAGCTAAGTTGTAAAATTTGATAATAGTGAGCTAACCAAGAAAGAAAAAAGCACTCGTGCGCTCGTGTGCTCTTAAAACGGAAAAACAGAAGGAAAAAATGTCTTCGTAAAGCGTTGCTAAGGAAGTGAAAAATCACTGCCGTTGAATGAGGCAAGCATTTTGACAGACAATCAGAAAACCCCCGGGAAAACCAATCAGCGATCGCTTCCGGCAATTGTTCTTTTCAATAAGACCTGCATCTAGAAACTGAAAAACTCCGTAAAAGTCATCTTGATTTGTGATTTACACACAAAACGAAAAATACGATATATTTTTTTTTCGAATTCATTCGTGTTAATAAAACCCTGAAATAAGTGTCAGATTTATTTTTTTTTCAGATAAGGTATAGTATCCTTAGGATTTTTCTCAGATATTGTTTAAGTCAATTTTCTCAAGTTATTGCGTTATTTCACTTAACACGAAAAATTCAATACGGGAAATTTCTCGAGTTTTCTCAGCTTTTCGCCGTCTTCTTCAAAATAGGAAAATTTCTTTCTTTATTGGTCACGTGATCATGGGCGTAGCTCAATGATGTCATATTTGCGTTACGGACTGAGTAAAGAATTCAACAACCCCTGAACGAGAAAACTTGTTAAAATTACGTAATCATGAATGTCCCTAGCAATGGATCCATAAATATGCGTCGGTGGGCCCTTAATTTTGAATCCTTTTTTCAAACCATGCGTAGTTCATTGTTTGTTGCCGGTGTTTGTATTTTATTTCTTGTCAAACATTACAAAATACTCGCGCGCTTTACTTTCCAAGAAATCCAACACGACTAAGCGAACAGAGGATAACAAAAGCTTAACTATCGTTTATTCATTTCCACAGTGAAGTTGAATTGGAAGATCATTATGACGATCAAAATTATAAAGAGGTAAGTCATTCATATCGCATTAGATTTCCGTATCCATATTTCCTAAACGTAAAAACGAGAGACCATGTGGGGAATATATGCCGAAAAAGAAATGTGCGCGCACAAAAAGAGAGAGAGAGTGGAAGGAGGGCTCAAAAAAATAACAGATCAGTTAATGCAATGTAACAATTATCCTGCGAAATCGCCTGATACTTAGTCGACGATGCCGTAGTAAGAGTTGGCTAAAATAAAAACTGCAAGATAATAAGCCCCTTACTTAGCAAATTAACGAAATAAATAAAATTGTTAAAGAGAGTTCAATTTTTTTTATATTTGAATTGTAAATACAGGACTATGCAGCGTCCAACAGTATGCAGCCAGTGCCGGGTGGCCTGGAGACAAATCCAAGTACGAACACCGAGCCGTCTACACCTACCACCAATAAAACCGGGTCCACTACTGGTACCGACCACCACATAAAGCCACAGCCGTTTCCTGTCTCAAACGAAAGCCTCGATGTCACTGATGATGAGAACATGCCAACGAAAAAGGGAAGAGGTCCCTTGGAAGCAACACAGAATGAAACGAAGGAAAAGAGTGAAAATGTTAATCAACGGTAAGCTAAGTTGTGTAAAATTTGATAATAGTAAGCTAACCAAGAAAGCAAAAAGCACTCGTGCGATCGTGTGCTCTTAAAACGGAAAAACAGAAGGCAAAATTTCTTCGTAAAATATACCTTAAGAAGTGAAAAATCACCGCTGTTGAATGACGCAAGCATTTTGAGAGACAATCGGAAACCCCCCGGGAAAACCAATCAGCGATAGCTTCCGGCAATTATACTTTTCAATAACACCTGCATCTAGAAACTGAAAAACTCCGTAAAAGTCACCTTCTTGATTTGTGATTTACACACAGAACGAAAAATACGATATCTTTTTTTCGAATTCACTCGTGTTTATAAAACCCTGAAATAAGTGTCAGGTTTGGTTTTTTTTTCAGAAAAGGTAGAGTATCCTTATGATTTTTGTCAGATATTGTTTAAGTCAATTTTCTCAAGTTATTGCGTTATTGCCAACGAGTCAGGCCTTCTGGAAGACCAGAAGGCCTGACGAGGCGGCAGATTATAGAGCCGTGAGAAGATTTGTATGTGCGGAAAAAATCTCACAAACGCTCCAAAATGTAGAAATGTAAGTAATGTAATGTAAGGTAGATCGTGACGACACAATGTCTGATGTTTTTAGCCAATCTGTTGAGCAGAAACTGTTCAGCACGTGCACAATTTGTCATAGTTTTGGCCAATCAGCGCGCTACTTATTTGTTCAGCACGTGCACGATGCATGATTCATGGCGTCGATACGTGATCCGCAAACTCACATGTGTGAGAACCTAAACATTTAACGGCCTGTACGCGATCTGCTTTTGGCCAACGAGAGGCTCTTCCGAAAAGATTTATTCAAGAAAATCTGCCCAGAATCAATGGAGAAACAAAGAAGATGACCTCGGATACAGGCAAAGTGAAAACTGCTCACGTTTGTTGCAGTATTGAGCTGAGTGACACTGAATCGCTGCAGAATTATTTCCCTTCGCATTGCCAGTAGATTCTTCCAGTACCAAGTAAGCTTTATTGAGATTATCTGACATTTTTATTTCGATGAAAAGTGCGTTCTTTGCTTCATTTTTCCCCTACTCGCTAGTAATGGCAATCTTTCGGAGTGAAAAAAGATCGAACTGAAAGCATTTAGAATCTGTACGTGACCGCTTATCGAAACAATCTCCGCAGGAATTCCAAACCCCGGTATGGAAATCGCCACGAAATGTTCATTGCTCTAGTTCTACATCTTGTATTTTAAGAGCACTAAGTACTGTATATATATACTCTGTATATGTGCTTCTAAAAGCAAATAAAAAGGAAATTTATTTTATGGAGTTGTTTCAAATGACGACCAATGACGCGTATGGCGACAGGAGCTTGTAATTGTAATTGTAGCTTGCGCCCCCACGACGCGAGGTCATAATTTCAAAATAAAGTATTTCTTAGCTGGATGACCTCGAAAGTAAACATTTTATACCTGTTTCTACCGGTATAGTTTATTTTAGGGCGCGAATGCCCTAAATCTTTTTGATTTTCGAACGATTTTCTTCGGCGCCAGAATCAAAACAATAACAAACACTCGCAGTCGACAGAGAGTCTTTAATATTAAATTTAGTAATCAATTAGTCTTGTGAAGCGTGTAGGGGGTTGGGTAAAATGCAGCCTTTATTTGTGTTACTATATATGAAGTAAACAAAGGCTATATATTTTCCGAGTTTCAGTGGCTCACAGCCACTTTGATTTAAGGTCTATTGGACTTAAAAACAGCTGACACCTTTCCAAAATAGCGGCATAGAACTGCAATGGCTTGCAACCCTCAAATTACATGGATTTCACAAGGTTTCTCACTACTTTAGTATCATTTTCGAACTCCTTCATTAGGCCTTCACCAAATCGCATCAGTTTATTCCATAAACATTCCGCAACGAATACATGCAATGTACATTGATCACACCCACATCATAAAGTGTACTTTTAGTCAAACATTTACAATAAATTTATTATCCTCACAACCCTTCTCTCTTGTTGTACTCGTTGGCACTTCTACCGATAGGTACCACTAGTTTTAATTAACATGAAAAAGTCAATACGGGAAATTTCTCGAGTTTCTCAGCTTTTCGCAGTTTTCATCAGAATAGGAAAAAATTTTTTATTGGTCACGTGATCATGGGCGTAGCTCAATGTCGTCATAGTATTTGCGTTACGGACTGAGTAAAGAATTCAACAACCCCTGAACGAGAAAACTTGTTAAAATTACGTAATCATGAATGTCCCTAGCAACGGATCCAAAAATATGCGTCGGTGGGCCCTTAATTTTGAATTCTTTTTTCAAACCATGCGTAGTTCATTGTTTGTTGCCGGTGTTTGTATTTTATTTCTTGTCAAACATTACAAAATACTCGCGTGCTTTACTTTCCAAGAAATCCAACTCGACTAAGCGAAAAGAGGATAACAAAAGCTTAACTATCTTTTATTCATTTCCACAGTGAAGTTGAATTGGAAGATCATTATGACGATCAAAATTATAAAGAGGTAAGTCATTCATATCGCATTAGATTTCCGTATCCACATTTACAAATTAAGGTAAAATCGCGTGACCATGCCGGAATGCATGCCGAAAAAGAAATGTGTGTGTGAAAAAGAGAGTGGAAGGAGGGCTCATAAAAAATAATAGATCAGTTAATACAAGCAGATTAACAATTATCCTGCGAAATGGCGCGGAATATCGGCTGATACTTAGCCGACGAAGTCTTAGGCTGAGCTGGCTAAAATCAGACGATATTCCGCAAGTTTGAGCAGGATAATTCACTGATAATTGTTTTATTATTCAACAAAACGTCAACAAAACGCTATTCGCACCGAGAAAAACTGTTGTTATGTACCGCTTTACAAGATTTCGGACGAATCTTGGCAACCTACGCATATCGCAAGGTATCTGTTATGTACGGATGACGGATAACGGATAACAATTACTTTCTGGCCATATATTTGGGCATCGCGCGAATTTGTTGAAAACTAAAAGGATAACTGTTTTTTTGTGTGTGGATGAGACAAAACAAGGAATCTTGACTAAACATGACATCGTGACACTGAGTTTCTTGAATAATGTTATATAAGTCAGGACATAAGCACGCTTGGCAACGCAAAAACGAAGAATAGGCAAGGGTTCAGAGGGTAGTAATGCTCTCTACAATGAGAACGAAGAAGACATGGCTGTTACGACGGAGGATGAAGATTTTTAGGTCTGCTAACGTTTCAGTCAAATAAACAGCTTCAAGAATCGTCACTTTACAAAAGCAAACGAAGAAATCACACAAGCACGTCATCCAATGCGGCGGCCCGAAGTTTTCAAGCTTTAGACCTCTTCTTTCCTACCAGGGCGGCCACAACAGTTTTAAGAGGGTCTCAATGGGGTTAACCGTGAGCCATCAAACGGCTTTAATGTACCATTAACCGTCAAAACGGTTTCAAGGTCTTTCAAATTTCATGATTTCGGCTACTCATCTCGGTCTTTTTGACTTTTAAGGAATCATTTTAACTGGTAAACCAGTTTTCGTGCTCCTAATGATTCCACCTGAAACCGCATTTGCGGTTTCAAAATATTAATATATTATTAAAGATTTCCAGCTGCATTCGTGGTAGCTTTTGGTATAAACGGATTCATACAAATTGCTTATACGCAATCCAATGCGAACGCCGCGTTCGCTTTCGTGGTCTCATTGGCGTTCGTAGTCGTGCTCTATTTCTTTTCATCAAAAGCGATGTTCTGAAATTCAAAATGATTATATTTCACCACTCACCCATTCAGTTCTCTATCCGGGAGGGCCGAGTGAGAAACAGGGTGACAATCAAAAGACGCTTCTGTATTTTACCGCAAAATTTATGTACAGCTCAAGTGAATTAAGGAATGGGTCCTGCTAAATTTGGAGGGGTGTGGTCTAATTTGAAATATATTCAGGCTATCGCTTACAAACTGGCATAGGGTGAAGTATTTGGACGCAATATTTCATTTTTTGGTTTTTGGAACTTTGCTGCTTGGTCACGTGACATACCACACCCAATTGTTGATATAAATTTGAATTCAAATTTACGAGATTTTGCAGATGTAATATTTGACTTATGTTGATTTCTACGAATGGCCGAAACTACTAAGTTTAGAAAACTAAACGGGGATTTCCAAATTTATTTCGTTGGTTTTAATTACAACGCCTTTCCTTTGGAGAGGGACTGGGACTAGAAAAAGATTGAAAATAACGGCGAAACCAAAACTACTTTTAAGAATCCCCGATTAGAACGACATATGGCTAAGTGAGGTAAAGGTTTTGAGAGAAAAATCGACAGATTTCTATTACGTTTACATCCTGTAATGTAAATGGTCAAAATTCTTAAGACTAAGGGCGTGGTCAATCAAGTGACGACTTGAAAACGAGCCAATCATCAAAAAGTTTCATTTCCTATTTTAATAAGCATAAAGAACCAAGATTTTAAACAAAACAAACTAATCTATAACAAATGACCAAGACATCGCATAGAAACTAGAACCATGCCTTAATTCAGGTGAGAGGTATATAATATACCGTTAAATGATACTGCAAGATAATAAACCCCTTACTTAGCAAATTAACAAAATAAATAAAATTGTTAAAGAGAGTTCAAAGTTTTTATATTTGAATTGTAAATACAGGACTATGCACCGTCCAACAGTATGCAGCCAGTGCCGGGCGACCTGGAGAAAAATCCAAGCACGAACACCGAGCCGTCTACACCTACCACCAATAAAACCCGTATGAACACCAAGCCGTCTAAACCTACCACCAATAAAACCCGTATGAACACCAAGCCGTCTACACCTACCCCCAATAAAACCCGTATGAACACCGAGCCGTCTACACCTACCCCCAATAAAACCCGTATGAACACCAAGCCGTCTACACCTACCCCCAATAAAACCCGTATGAACACCGAGCCGTCTACACCTACCACCAATAAGACCCGGTCCACTACTGGTACCGACCACCTCATAAAGCCACAGCCGTTTCCTGTCTCAAAGAAAAGCCTCGATGTCACTGATGATGAGAACATGCCAACGAAAAAAGGAGGAAGCCGGCCCTTGCAAGCAACGCAGAATGAAACGAAGGAAAAGAGTGATAATGTTAATCAAAGGTAAGCTAAGTTGTGAAGTTTGATAATAATAAGCTAACAAAGAGAGCAAAAAGCACTCGTGCGAGCGTGTGCTCGTAAAGCGGATAAACAGAAGGCAAAAATTTCTTCGTAAAGTGTTTTTTTTCTATTTACCAGTTAAATGCAATTTTATTTGACAAGAAATAAATACAAACAGGGGCAACAAACATAACACGTGGACTACGCACGGTTTGAAAACCAATCTAAACTAACTTGACGTTTCACATGTCAAGGGCCCACAGACCCGCGTGTTGCTAAGGAATTGAAAAATCACTGCCGGTGAATGACGCAATTATTTTGACAGAAAATAAAAAAACCCGGGAAAACCAATCAGCTTCGCTTCCGGCAATTGTACTTATCAATAAAGCCTGCATCCAGAAACATAAAAACTTCATAAAAATCCCGTTCTTGATTTGTGATTTACACACAAAACGAAAAATACGATATCTTTTTTTCGAATTCACTCGTGTTTTTAAAACCCTGAAATAAGTGTCAGGTTTATTTTTTTTTTCAGATAAGGTATAGTATCCTTAGGATTTTTCTCAGATATTGTTTAAGTCAATTTTCTCAAGTTATTGCGTTATTTCACTTAACACGAAAAAGTCAATACGGGAAATTTCTCGAGTTTTCTCAGCTTTTCGCCGCTTTCTTTCTTTATTGGTCACGTGATCATGGGCGTAGCTAAATGTCGTCATATTTTCGTTACGGACTGAGTAAAGGATTCAACAACCCCTGAACGAGAAAACTTGTTAAAATTACGTAATCATGAATGTCCCTAGCAACGGATCCAAAAATATGCGTCCGTGGGCCCTTAATTTTGAATTCTTTTTTCAAATCATGCGTAGTTCATTGTTTGTTGCCGGTGTTTGTATTTTATTTCTTGTCAAACATTACAAAATACTCGCGCGCTTTACTTTCCAAGAAATCCAACACGACTAAGCGAACAGAGGATAACAAAAGCTTAACTATCGTTTATTCATTTCCACAGTGAAGTTGAATTGGAAGATCATTATGACGATCAAAATTATAAAGAGGTAAGTCATTCATATCGCATTAGATTTCCGTATCCATATTTCATAAACGTAAAAACGAGAGACCATGTGGGGAATATATGCCGAAAAAGAAATGTGCGCGCAGAAAAAGAGAGAGAGTGGAAGGAGGGCTCAAAAAAATAACAGATCAGTTAATGCAATGTAACAATTATCCTGCGAAATCTCTCGGAAAATCGCCGGCCTGATACTAAGACGACAATGCCGTAGTAAGAGTTGGCTAAAATAAAGACTGCAAGATAATAAGCCCCTTAGAAAATTAACAAAATAAATAAAATTGTTAAAGAGAGTTCAAAGGTTTTTATATTTGAATTGTAAATACAGGACTATGCAACGTCCAACAGTATGCAGCCAGTGCTGGGGGGCCTGGAGAAAAATCCAAGTATGAACACCGAGCCGTCTACACCTACCACCAATAAAACCGGGTCCACTACTGGTACCAGACACCACATAAAGCCACAGCCGTTCCGTGTCTCAAACGAAAGCCTCGATGTCACTGATGATGAGAACATGCCAACGAAAAAGGGAAGAGGTCCCTTGGAAGCAACTCAGCAATTCTGAGTTGCTTCCAAGCGCCTGCTTCCCTTTTTCGATGCCGTAGTAAGAGTTGGCTATAGTAAAGACTGCAAGATAATAAGCCCCTTACTTAGCAAATTAACGAAATAATTAAAATTGTTACAGAGAGTTCAATTTTTTTTATATTTGAATTGTAAATACAGGACTATGCAGCGTCCAACAGTATGCAGACAGTGCCTGGCGGCCTGGAGACAAATCCAAGTATGAACACCAAGCCGTCTACACCTACCACCAATAAAACCGGGTCCACTACTGGTACCGACCACCACATAAAGCCACAGCCGTTTCCTGTCTCAAACGAAAGCCTCGATGTCACTGATGATGAGAACATGCCAACGAAAAAGGGAAGAGGTCCCTTGGAAGCAACACAGAATGAAACGAAGGAAAAGAGTGAAAATGTTAATCAACGGTAAGCTAAGTTGTAAAATTTGATAATAGTAAGCTAACCAAGAAAGCAAAAAGCACTCGTGCGATCGTGTGCTCTTCAAACGGTAAAACAGAGGACAAAAATTTCTTCGTAAAGCGTTGCTAAGGAAGTGAAAAATCACTTCCGTTGAATTACACAAGCATTTTGACAGACAATCGGAAAACCCCGGGAAAACCAATCAGCGATCGCTTCCGGCAATTATACTTTTCAATAAGACCTGCATCTAGAAACTGAAAAACTCCGTAAAAGTCACCTTCTTGATTTGTGATTTACACACAGAACGAAAGATACGATATCTTATTTATAAAACCCTGAAATAAGTGTCAGGTTTATTTTTTTTCAGATAAGGTAGAGTATCCTTAGGATTTTTCTCAGATATTGTTTAAGTCAATTTTCTCAAGTTATTGCGCTATTTCACTTAACACGAAAAAGTCAATACGGGAAATTTCTCGAGTTTTCTCAGCTTTTCGCCGTTTTCATCAAAAGAGGAAAATTTCTTTCTTTATTGGTCACGTGATCATGGGCGTAGCTCAATGACGTCATATTTGCGTTACGGACTGAGTAAAGAATTCAACAACCCCTGAACGAGAAAAATTGTTAAAATTACGTAATCATGAATGTCCCTAGCAACGGATCCAAAAATATGCGTCGGTGGGCCCTTAATTTTGAATTCTTTTTTCAAATCATACGTAGTTCATTGTTTGTTGCCGGTGTTTGTATTTTATTTCTTGTCAAACATTACAAAATACTCGCGCGCTTTACTATCCAAGAAATCCAACACGACTAAGCGAACAGAGGATAACAAAAGCTTAACTATCGTTTATTCATTTCCACAGTGAAGTTGAATTGGACGATGATGACAATGAAAATTATAAAGAGGTAAGTCATTCATATCGCATTAGATTTCCGTATCCATATTTCATAAACGTAAAAAACGAGAGACCATGTGGGGAATATATGCCGAAAAAGAAATGTGCGCGCAGAAAAAGAGAGAGAGTGGAAGGAGGGCTCAAAAAAATAACAGATCAGTTAATGCAATGTAACAATTATCCTGCAAAATCGCTCGGAAAATCGCCGGCCTGATACTTAGTCGACGATGCCGTAGTAAGAGTTGGCTAAAATAGAGACATACATACATACATATATACATACATACTTTATTTGCAACTCCCCAAAGGGGCTTTTCAGACTGACAAAGACTGCAAGATAATAAGCCCCTTACTTTTAAAATTAACAAAATAAATAAAATTGTTAAAGAGAGTTCAAAGTTTTTTATATTTGAATTGTAAATACAGGACTATGCACCGTCCAACAGTATGCAGCCAGTGCTGGGGGGCCTGGAGACAAATCCAAGTATGAACACCGATCCGTCTACACCTACCACCAATAAAACCGGGTCCACTACTGGTACCAACCACCACATAAAGCCACAGCCGTTTCCTGTCTCAAACGAAAGCCTCGATGTCACTGATGACGAGAACATGCCAACGAAAAAGGGAAGCAGACCCTTAAAAGTAACGCAGAATGAAACGAAGGAAAAGAGTGAAAATGTTAATCAAAGGTAAGCTAAGTTGTAAAATTTGATAATAGTAAGCTAACAAAGAAAGCAAAAACCACTCGTGCGATCGTGTGCTCTTAAAACGGTAAAACAGAAGGCAAAAATTTCTTCGTAAAGCGTTGCTAAGGAAGTGAAAAATCACTGCTGTTGAATGACGCAAGCATTTTGAGAGACAATCGGAAAACCCCGGGAAAACCAATCAGCGATCGCTTCCGGCAATTGTACTTTTCAATAAGACCTGCATCTAGAAACTGAAAAACTCCGTAAAAGTCACCTTCTTGATTTGTGATTTACACACAAAACGAAAAATACGATATCTTTTTTTCCAATTCACTCGTGTTTATAAAACCCTGAAATAAGTGTCAGGTTTATTTTTTTTTTTTCAGATAAGGTATAGTATCCTTAGGATTTTTCTCAGACATTGTTTAAGTCAATTTTCTCAAGTTGTTGCGTTATTTCACTTAACACGAAAAAGTCAATACGGGAAATTTCTCGAGTTTTCTCAGCTTTTCCCCGTTTTCATCAGAATAGGAAAATTTCTTTCTTTATTGGTCACGTGATCATGGGCGTAGCTCAATGACGTCATATTTGCGTTACGGACTGAGTAAAGGATTCAACAACCCCTGAACGAGAAAAATTGTTAAAATTACGTAATCATGAATGTCCCTAGCAACGGATCCAAAAATATGCGTCGGTGGGCCCTTAATTTTAAATTCTTTTTTCAAACCATGCGTAGTTTTCAAACCATGTTTTCAAACCAGTTTTCAAACCATGCGTAGTTCATTGTTTGTTGCCGGTGTTTGTATTTTATTTCTTGTCAAACATTACAAAATACTCGCGCGCTTTACTTTCCAAGAAATCCAACACGACTAAGCGAACAGAGGATAACAAAAGCTTAACTATCGTTTATTCATTTCCACAGTGAAGTTGAATTGGAAGATCATTATGACGATGAAAATTATAAAGAGGTAAGCCATTCATATCGCATTAGATTTCCGTATCCATATTTCATAAACGTAAAAACGAGAGACCATGTGGGAAATATATGCCGAAAAAGAAATGTGCGCGCACAAAAAGAGAGAGAGAGTGGAAGGAGGGCTCAAAAAAATAACAGATCAGTTAACGCAATGTAACAATTATCCCGCTAAATCGCTCGGAATATCGCCTGATACTTAGTCGACGATGCCGTAGTAAGAGTTGGCTAAAATAAAGACTGCAAGATAATAAGCCCCTTACTTTGAAAATTAACGAAATAAATAAAATTGTTAAAGAGAGTTCAAAGTTTTTTATATTTGAATTGTAAATACAGGACTATGCAGCGCCCAACAGTATGCAGCCAGTGCCGGGGGGCTTGGAGACAAATCCAAGTATGAACACCGAGCTTTCTACACCTACCACCAATAAAACCGGGTCCACTACTGGTACCAACCACCACATAAAGCCACAGCCGTTTCCTGTCTCAAACGAAAGCCTCGATGTCACTGATGACGAGAACATGCCAACGAAAAAGGGAAGCAGACCCTTAAAAGTAACGCAGAATGAAACGAAGGAAAAGAGTGAAAATGTTAATCAAAGGTAAGCTAAGTATTAAAATTTGATAATAGTGAGCTAACCAAGAAAGAAAAAAGCACTCCTGCGATCGTGTGCTCTTAAACGGAAAAACAGAAGGAAAAAATGTATTCGTAAAGCGTTGCTAAGGAAGTGAAAAATCACTGCCGTTGAATGACACAAGCATTTTGACAGACAATCAGAAAACCCCCGGGAAAACCATTCAGCGATCGCTTCCGGCAATTGTACTTTTCAATAAGACCTGCATCTAGAAACTGAAAAACTCCGTAAAAGTCACCTTCTTGATTTGTGATTTACACACAAAACGAAAAATACGATATCTTTTTTTCGAATTCATTCGTGTTTATAAAACCCTGAAATAAGTGTCAGGTTTATTTTTTTTTCAGATAAGGTATAGTATACCTAGGATTTTTCTCAGATATGTTTAAGTCAATTTTCTCAAGTTATTGCGTTATTTCACTTAACACGAAAAAGTCAATACGGGAAATTATTCGAGTTTTCTCAGCTTTTTGCCGTCTTCTTCAAAATAGGAAAATTTCTTTCTTTATTGGTCACGTGATCATGGGCGTAGCTCAATGTCGTCATATTTGCGTTACGGACAGAGTAAAGAATTCAACAACCCCTGAACGAGAAAAATTGTTAAAATTACGTAATCATGAATGTCCCTGGCAACGGATCCATAAATATGCGTCGGTGGGCCCTTAATTTTGAATTCTTTTTTCAAACCATGCGTAGTTCATTGTTTGTTGCCGGTGTTTGCATTTTATTTCTTGTCAAACATTACAAAATACTCGCGCTCTTTACTTTCCAAGAAATCCAACACGACTAAGCGAACAGAGGATAACAAAAGCTTAACTATCGTTTATTCATTTCCACAGTGAAGTTGAATTGGAAGATCATTATGACGATCAAAATTATAAAGAGGTAAGCCATTCATATCGCATTAGATTTCCGTATCCATATTTCATAAACGTAAAAGCGAGAGACCATGTGGGGAATATATGCCGAAAAAGAAATGTGCGCGCAGAAAAAGAGAGAGAGAGTGGAAGGAGGGCTCAAAAAAATAACAGATCAGTTAATGCAATGTAACAATTATCCTGCGAAATCGCTCGGAATATCGCCTGATACTTAGTCGACGATGCCGTAGTAAGAGTTGGCTAAAATAAAGACTGCAAGATAATAAGCCCCTTACTTTGAAAATTAACGAAATAAATAAAATTGTTAAAGAGAGTTCAAAGTTTTTTATATTTGAATTGTAAATACAGGACTATGCAGCGCCCAACAGTATGCAGCCAGTGCCGGGGGGCTTGGAGACAAATCCAAGTATGAACACCGAGCTTTCTACACCTACCACCAATAAAACCGGGTCCACTACTGGTACCGACCACCACATAAAGCCACAGCCGTTTCGTGTCTCAAACGAAAGCCTCGATGTCACTGATGACGAGAACATGCCAACGAAAAAGGGAAGCAGACCCTTAAAAGTAACGCAGAATGAAACGAAGGAAAAGAGTGAAAATGTTAATCAAAGGTAAGCTAAGTTGTAAAATTTGATAATAGTAAGCTAACAAAAAAAGCAAAAACCACTCGTGCGATCGTGTGCTCTTAAAACGGTAAAACAGAAGGCAAAAATTTCTTCGTAAAGCGTTGCTAAGGAAGTGAAAAGTCACTGCCGTTGACTGACGCAAGCATTTTGACAGACAATCGGAAAACCCCGGGAAAACCAATCAGCGATCGCTTCCGGCAATTGTACTTTTCAATAAGGCCTGCACCTAGAAACTGAAAAACTCCGTAAAAGTCACCTTCTTGATTTGTGATTTACACACAAAACGAAAAATACGATATTTTTTTTTCGAATTCACCCGTGTTTATAAAACCCTGAAATAAGTGTCAGGTTTGTTTTTTTTTTTTTCAGAAAAGGTAGAGTATCCTTAGGATTTTTCTCAGATATTGTTTAAGTCAATTTTATCAAGTTATTGCGCTATTTCACTTAACACGAAAAAGTCAATACGGGAAATTTCTCGAGTTTTCTCAGCTTTTCGCCGTTTTCATCAAAAGAGGAAAATTTCTTTCTTTTTTGGTCACGTGATCATGGGCGTAGCTCAACGATGTCATATTTGAGTTACGGACTGAGTAAAGAATTCAACAACCCCTGAACGAGAAAAATTGTTAAAATTACGTAATCATGAATGTCCCTAGCAACGGATCCATAAATATGCGTCGGTGGGCCCTTAATTTTGAATTCTTTTTTTCAAATCATGCGTAGTTCATTGTTTGTTGCCGGTGTTTGTATTTTATTTCTTGTCAAACATTTCAAAATACTCGCGCGCTTTACTTTCCAAGAAATCCAACACGACTAAGCGAACAGAGGATAACAAAAGCTTAACTATCGTTTATTCATTTCCACAGTGAAGTTGAATTGGACGATGATGACGATGAAAATTATAAAGAGGTAAGTCATTCATATCGCACTAGATTTCCGTATCCATATTTCATAAACGTAAAAAACGAGGGACCATGTGGGGAATATATGCCGAAAAAGAAATGTGAGCGCAGAAAAAGAGAGAGAGTGGAAGGAGGGCTCAAAAAAATAACAGATCAGTTAATGCAATGTAACAATTATCCTGCGAAATCGCTCGGAAAATCGCCGGCCTGATACTTAGTCGACGATGCCGTAGTAAGAGTTGGCTAAAATAAAGACATACATACATACATACTTTATTTGCAACTCCCCAAAGGGGCTTTTCAGACTGACAAAGACTGCAAGATAATAAGCCCCTTACTTTGAGAATTAACAAAATAAATAAAATTGTTAAAGAGAGTTCAAAGTTTTTTATATTTGAAATGTAAATACAGGACTATGCACCGTCCAACAGTATGCAGACAGTGCCGGGGGGCCTGGAGACAAATCCAAGTATGAACACCGAGCTTTCTACACCTACCACCAATAAAACCGGGTCCACTACCGATACCGACCACCACATAAAGCCACAGCCGTTTCGTGTCTCAAACGAAAGCCTCGATGTCACTGATGATGAGAACATGCCAAGGAAAAAGGGAAGCAGACCCTTAAAAGTAACGCAGAATGAAACGAAGGAAAAGAGTGAAAATGTTAATCAACGGTAAGCTAAGTTGTAAAATTTGATAATAGTAAGCTAACCAAGAAAGCAAAAACCACTCGTGCGATCGTGTGCTCTTAAAACGGTAAAACAGAAGGCAAAAATATCTTCGTAAAGCGTTGCTTAGGAAGTGAAAAATCACTGCCGTTGAATGACGCAAGCATTTTGACAGACAATCGGAAAACCCCCGCTTCCGGCAATTGTACTTTTCAATAAGACCTGCATCTAGAAACTGAAAAACTCCGTAAAAGTCACCTTCTTGATTTGTGATTTACACACAAAACGAAAAATACGATATTTTTTTTTCGAATTCACTCGTGTTTATAAAGCCCTGAAATAAGTGTCAGGTTTATTTTTTTCAGATTAGGTAGAGTATCCTTAGGATTTTTCTCAGATATTGTTTAAGTCAATTTTCTCAAGTTATTGTGCTATTTCACTTAACACGAAAAAGTCAATACGGGAAATTTCTCGAGTTTTCTCAGCTTTTCGCCGTTTTCATCAAAAGAGGAAAATTTCTTTCTTTATTGGTCACGTGATCATGGGCGTAGCTCAATGACGTCATATTTGCGTTACGGACTGAGTAAAGGATTCAACAACTCCTGAACGAGAAAAATTGTTAAAATTACGTAATCATGAATGTCCCTAGCAACGGATTTATAAATATGCGTCGGTGGGCCCTTAATTTTGAATTGTTTTTTCAAATCATGCGTAGTTCATTGTCTGTTGGCGGTGTTTGTATTTTATTTCTTGTCAAACATCACAAAATACTCGCGCGCTTTACTTTCCAAGAAATCCAACACGACTAAGCGAACAGAGGATAACAAAAGCTTAACTATCGTTTATTCATTTCCACAGTGAAGTTGAATTGGACGATCATTATGACGATCAAAATTATAAAGAGGTAAGTCATTCATATCGCATTAGATTTCCGTTTCCATATTTCATAAACGTAAAAATGAGAGACCATGTGGGGAATATATGCCGAAAAAGAAATGTGCGCGCAGAAAAAGAGAGAGAGTGGAAGGAGGGCTCAAAAAAATAACAGATCAGTTAATGCAATGTAACAATTATCCTGCGAAATCGCTCGGAATATCGCGTGATACTTAGTCGACGATGCCGTAGTAAGAGTTGACTAAAATAAAAACTGCAAGATAATAAGCCCCTTACTTAGCAAATGAACAAAATAAATAAAACAAAACAAGGAATCTTGACTTGAATCTTGAATCTTGACATGACATCGTGACACTGAGTTTCTTGAATAATGTTATATAAGTCAGGACATAAGCACGCTTGGCAACGCAAAAACGAAGAATAGGCAAGGGTTCAGAGGGTAGTAATGCTCTCTACAATGAGAACGAAGAAGACATGGCTGTTACGACGGAGGATGAAGATTTTTAGGTCTCCTAACGTTTCAGTCAAATAAACAGCTTCAAGAATCGTCACTTTACAAAAGCAAACGAAGAAATCACGCAATCACGTCATCCAATGCGGCGGCCCGAAGTTTTCAAGCTTTAGACCTCTTCTTTCCTACCAGGGCGTGGCCACAACAGTTTTAAGAGGGTCTCAATGGGGTTAACCGTCAGCCATCAAACGGCTTTAATGTACCATTAACCGTCAAAACGGTTTCAAGGTCTTTCAAATTTCATGATTTCGGCTGCTCATCTCCGTCTTTTTGACTTTTAAGGAATCATTTTAACTGGTAAAACAGTTTTCGTGCTCCTAATGATTCCACCTGAAACCATTTGCGGTTTATGAATATTAATATATTATTAAAGATTTCCAGCTGCGTTCGTGGTAGCTTTTGGTATAAACGGATTCATACAAATTGCTTATACGCAATCCAATGCGAACGACGCGTTCGCTTTCGTGGTCTCGTTGGCGTTCGTAGTCTTGCTCTATTTCTTTTCATCAAAAGCGATGTTCTGAAATTCAAAATGATTATATTTCACCACTCACCCATTAAGTTCTCTATCCGGGAAGGCCGAGTGAGAAACAGGGTGACAATCACAAGACGCTTCTGTATTTTACCGCAAAATGTACGTACAGGTAGGTAATATACCGTTAAATGATACTGCAAGATAATAAACCCCTTACTTAGCAAATTAACAAAATAAATAAAATTGTTAAAGAGAGTTCAAAGTTTTTTATATTTGAATTGTAAATACAGGACTATGCACCGTCCAACAGTATGCAGCTAGTGCCGGGCGGCCTGGAGAGAAATCCAAGTATGAACCTCGAGCCGTCTACACCTACCACCAATAAAACCGGGTCCACTACTGGTACCGACCACCACATAAAGCCACAGCCGTTTCCTGCCTCAAACGAAAGCCTCGATGTCACTGATGATGAGAACATGCCTACGAAAAAAGGAAGCATGCAGTTGAGAGCAACTGAGAATGAAACAAAGGCGTCCATGAATGTCGAGGACATTAATGAGCCGTACATGGTAGGGACTAATCCCTCGGAGAGGCCGAATGGCCAAGTGAAGGACTCAACAGTCTCTATAACGACCAAGGGCTCAACAAGAGCTGACGGCAACAGCATGTCTTCCGTGGTCGATGGCAAGA
Organism: Meandrina meandrites; assembly: GCA_963693305.1. Classification (NCBI taxonomy): domain Eukaryota; kingdom Metazoa; phylum Cnidaria; class Anthozoa; order Scleractinia; family Meandrinidae; genus Meandrina; species Meandrina meandrites. Next base: position 3,943,264 of record OY855908.1, on the reverse strand, counting down.
TCTACCCATCTGCCCTTGCTGTGGGTGACGAAAGGACCGATGAGGATCCCAACCGAGGAAGCAGCTGTAGGCCCTTGCTAGCTACGACAGATGACAAGGAGTGCAACACTTGGGACGGTTTCGCAAGGCCTTCTATACTTCCTGACGAATCCGGTTGCAGCAAGAGCAAACCTTCGGAGTGCAAGGCGTCGACAGTGCCTTTAGCGAAAGAGACACTCATCAAAGTTGGCGGCATCGCCACTTCCTCTGTGCCCGCTGTGAGCCGTGAGACTACATCTGTCGTGGATAGAAACGATGTCGTCAAGGTTTCGGTGTTTTCCAGTACAGAAACGAGGTCTTTACAAGGAGATCTTTGCGACGAAAGTACTGATGGGAATACGAATCATCTAGTCAACGATTCTTTGCCTCCCAACAGAGGAAGCAGCTGTAGTCCCTTGCTAGCTATTAGAGATCACAAGGAGTTCAAAATTGCGGACGGTTTGGCAAAGCTCTCTATAGTTCCTGAAGAATCTGGTTGCAGCGAGAGCAAACCTGCGAAATGCAAGGATTCGACAGTGCCCTTAACGACAGAAAACGAGATCGATGGGTCTACGATTTCCAATGACATGACAAAGCGGTCCAGACTTGATGAAGAACCCGCTAAGTCGTTAGCGTCAGTCCGGGGCTTGGGCAAACCCTTGGAGACACCTAACGCCGATGTCAAACAGTCAGCAGTATCCTCAACAACCGTCAAATACACAACTGGCAGCAGTGACAACATTTCCTCTGTGGTCGATGACGACAACATCGATATGTCAAGCATTGTTGTCGGTGAGACCACATCTGTCATGTATACAAACGATGTGACTAAGCTGTCGTCGTCTTCCAGTAGTGGAAGGAGACTTTTGGCAGCCGCTAGCGATGAGCCGATGAAGGCTACGAGCACTGACGACGCATTACGTCATCTGCCCTCTTGCCCTACCAGTGGTGAGACCAGGCGTACAGTGCGTACAAGGTCTCACACGGGGCGAATCGTGCCCACCATTTTTGACACAAGGCTCCCAATGGCCAATAGTCCGAATGTCAGAAATAGCACACGAATTGATACCAGACGTCCGGTTCGTAGTACCGTCCGACCCTTTGTGAGCAACGGAAGCAGACCTCCTGTGCATTATGCCGATAATATTAGGCCGCCGATGGGTCACGTTAGCAGACGTTCAGTTCCTCGTAGCCCTAACGTTAGAAGCCTTATGAGTGTTTGCACCGCACCTCGAGTCAACAGTGGTTCGACCCTCAGACCCTTGATGGAGATAGATACCCATAGCCGTAGTATGCCTATACCAAGCCTCATGAGTATCGAGACCAGGCCTCCATGGCCAGGTTAGTAATGAAAGTTCAGTTTTCCATTTGGCTTATTAACTGCATTGCTTTAGCAAAGTTTGTTTAACAAGGCTTTGGTAGGAAGCACTTGGTTAAAACAATGTCTAGCACAATAATATTGTGGTAACGGTCTTATGGTATAAAAGAAGCCATTCTGGAGAGCAACCTCCGCTCTGGGCATGGGGCATTCACGACAAGTGTGACTAGCTCGATGTCACAAAGTCTTGTACCATATGATCGTTAGCTCTAAACGGTCCATCACCAATGCCCAGTTGGCACGAGTGTCCTGGCGACGCGGCTACTGCAATATATAAGTCGAGTTGGTCGAAATAAGGCATAAATCTTGACCCTTTTGGGCGGAAATCTGAGCACTTGTCGTCTCGTATGTGCCGACCGTAATTTTTGGGCACAAGTCCCGGGGAATTTAAAGCAATTTGATTTCTTGGAAAAATTCAAGTCGCATCCTCTCAAATAAATTGAGACCTGCGACTAGACGTTTTGACGAAATGTTCAAGCGAAGGGGCCTTACCCCGGGCCTTACTGCACCGACTAGTCGCACGAACTTCTCTACTCGTGCAGGTGGGGCAAGGCGGACAATCAACTAAACAAAGATGTTTCTTTTTTTGACGAGTGATAAGTGACATGTTTTTGTGCAATCTTATGATTTTTATGTTTTTGTGCTGAAATATATATATTTCACGTTTTCAGGTAACCGACATTGATGAGAAGTCCCCAACTAACCGTCTAAAGCGCCTTTTTTAGGCTCTGTATCAACGTGATTGAAACAAATTTTTTTTAAAGAGAATGCCTTGTAATACGACTGTAAAGAGTGTATTTTTATGATGCAGTTTTCGGGAACGAGTGTTTGTAAAATTTCTGCTGAAATTAAAGCAGAGAGTGTTTTTTTAATTTTAATAAAACGTTTATTAAATCATGTTCTGCGTCTCGGATCAGGTTCCTGTGCGTCTTGGATCTGAATCACACTGGCGCGTTACCATCGGATCACGCTTAAGGTGACCATTTTTTTTCCTTGGTGTACCCTTCACAGCGGTTAAATGCAAAAATCCAACGCCACTCCCGGGTCTCGCCGCTTCAAACTTTGCGAGAGTTTGAAGCGAGAATGAGCAAGCCTCTGGTAAGAAAACTTTATAAAAAGAGAACTGACAAATCAAATGACGAGCCGAGAATCTAGGTGGATAACAATGGACGGTTTAATTCTCAATGCATGGAAGGGTTTTAGAAAAGGGTCTTAGAAGCGGTAGTCTTGGCAAACAACTGTACGTCCTGTACTGGCGCAGTGTTATTGACAATGTGTTCTTTTTTATTCTTGTTCTAGTGCTCTCGTTTCTTTGACAGAGGCGACAGAACGTTCTGGAACGCGGGGTGGGTGTGGGGGTTATCGTACACCAAGCCAAGCGCATACCCCTACTCAAATTTCCCAAAATGACCTTTGCGTAGTTCATTGGCACAAGAAAACGCCTTTGCAATATTAAAGGGACATCGTCAACCATCATGCTTTGCGTAATTTCTGTAATGAGAAATTACGGATCTTTTGTGGAAGGGATAACATTCATCAAATTGCATGTTGTGTTTTTAACGCCCGATATCTCCAGAATTTAATTTTTTTTCTTTAGCTGATTTAAATGTCTCATTTTTGGTGTGATTTGGCTGATATGTTAGTGCAACATCGAAAACAACAACAGAGTCTCGCAAAGGACATTGGTTGACGGTGTCTCTTCAACAGCTAGTGTCCATGTACGAAATCGATTTGCGGCAATGCATGAGTAGGTAGTTGTCCAGACACTTGATGGTACTTCTAAGGTAGTTCTTGAATCGTCGAAGGGCAGAAAATGTATGTTTTGAAGTGGCCGATGCGACATACAATCTTAGCAGTTAATGGTCCTCTCCAGGTGAACTTTTCGTGGCAGGAGTTTTGTTGAAAGTGTTATATCATACTTTTCGCTTAGCTCGATTCTGATGAAACGATTTGTGAAAAGATATGAGACTGCATATTTTGTCAAACCCATTTTATGCCGCGCTAGCGATACTTTCGGCTCCCCAAAATTTTCGTTGGGGTGGGGAGGAAAAGGGGGCAACTACAGCCGCCCCCCACCCCCACCCCCACCCTGCTTCGCCCTCTCTGAGTTACTCTTTTTACATGTCTTTTAATTTAAATAGCATTGGTTGGTGTACATTTATCTACATTGCAGGGTATCCAAATTGTTTTGTAGGCAGAACCCTAAGGCGTTGCCACTGCTTCTGACTGTGGCTTGTCATTGCCTCTTAAATAGACAATGGGCCACACGTAAAGGTGTTCAGTGCATGCTCTTTTCCCCTCCAGAAGCCAATACCCCACACAAACCTGTTTGGAACACCTGTATTCACACCCAAACAAACAGCCGGTTAGGGGGGGGGGGGGGGGGGGGGAGGGGGCTTTCATACGAGAGGAGTGAGGACGCTGAAACGGGAATTTAAATTAAACCCCTGAAATGAACCAATCTGAGAGTGGCCCGCGCTTTTTTTTACCCCTAAAAGAGATTCCCTTAATATTCCTGATCAGTCTGGACTGCCAACGCAGTGGGAGTGTTTTTCTTATTTCGTCACGTGTAGCTTTTCATGACACCTCGACGGCTAAAAATTTTAGTTTTTTCCTAACAACCGAAATGAAAGGAAAATGTTTAATTTACAACTCTAAGTGATACAGACAGCCTCCCTGTCTTAATATGTGGGTCTCCCTGGAACAGAAAGGCAAAGAAATATCACAAGTATAACTGACATGAATCAGTAAGTTTATTGCATAAAAAAGAGCTACAATTATTATATTATTTCCATACATTATGACTGCGAGGTCTAATATATTTTGTCAAGAAAGGGCGAAGTTTGTACAAAATGTGGGAACCAGCCCACCGCATTTCCACAGTTTGAGGCTAAACATTAAAGTATGACATGACAGAAAATAACTACCAGTTTCCATGGCAATATCAGTTCATTACCAACCGGAAGAGGCGAGAGATGATAAGAAAGAATATCATAAACCAGGGGGGGTGGGGTGGGGTGGTGTCTTGATGCACCACCAATTTCTCAGAACTTGTATCGAAAGCCGGCATGGAGAACTGATCCTGGGTCAGGTAGTCTTTTCTGAGCGCTCTCTGAATTGCAGCATTCCAAAGTACTTTGTCATAAAATTATACCTGACTGCCTATTAAGACCTTTGGTTTTGCAATGCACATTACAGTCGGGGGAACAAGTGCCAGTTGATAGCGTGATCACTTCTCCGAGAAGTGACCAAACCCACAGTTTTAGTCCCAGAAGTTGCTAAGCAACATGAGGTATTTGTTCACACAATTGCTTCAAAGAAGATATCATGCCAAAACTGACACTTGTACCTCCAAATGATTAGGGAAAACACTTCAATGCTACAACATACTTCATACACATAACATTGCATTATCACAATAAATAAATTAGGTAACTTCCCACTAATACATTCAATTAACAACCATATCAATCAAGCAGTGTGCCAAAAGTCTAAATTTTCCAATTTCAAAAGAGAATTGCAGTTTTCAACAGTTATATTCAAGAGGTCCTCATATTTTGCAATTTGCTGTACACTAGCTGTTATATGGTTTACCATCACTACCTTCACATGGCTATAAAATCATTAAAATAAGTGTAATCAGGCCTTTCAATAGACTTTTAAATAAGTGACTGGCACTGTGCGACACCAGAATCTCATAAGGGGTGGAAAGGTGTAATGCGTGCTCACAGCGTTGGAATATTCAGTTAAGCCAAGCAACATTTTCAGTTTTGTGGTAAGAAACTTGAATTCTGACCTAAATGCAGCAAATTTCTTACAGCAACTAAAGAAATTCATAAAGTTTATACAATTGAACGTAGATCCAGACTACTTAATGATGATGAAACGGAAGAATTTAACCAAGTTCAACTTAATTCAACCAAGCTTGTTCAAAAAGACTACACCATTCAGCATGTGCTAGCATGCGCTGTGAATTTAATCAAAATATTGCAATTCTGACTGGTTGATTTTTTCTCATGATTTTCCAAATATGGTACTTAATGGGAACCAATGGGCAAACACTTTGTACAATACGAATCATAGGGAGTTGCACATTTCAATTGATATGGGTTTCGGATGACACCCATCAGAGGTCAATATAAAATGCTGAAAATATCTTCCCTGTATTGGGCACTGAATGAATTTTAGCCAGTGATGAATTCACGACAGGAATCCCATGGATTTCCAGTGGTTGCCAGGTCTTATTGAAAGCCCTGCATATTTAATTTTTATTAACACTCTTAATGTGGACCTTAAAAATAAAACAATACAACTGCTGGTATGGGGATAGCTTTTGAACTGATTAAGCATTTTAGTATCTTAAAATTTTAATGACAGCTTGCTGTGTCTAAACCAACAATATTATTATTTTTAGAGTGTTCCCACAGTTGTTCCATTGTCCTTTTTGTAGCCCGTAGATACAACATAGTTACAAATAGTTTGCATTGAATAAGACTGTCTTAAAATAATTTTATAAATATCATTCTTTAGTGTGATTGCTAATTATTAGAAGGATGGCATCCATACTGCACCCAAAGGTCATGTTCTACTGATGTCATCTTGCGCCTAAAATTAACAAAAAATGTCATTATTACTAGATGTCAATTTTAAAGATTAAAATCAGACTTTCATAGCACATGCTTGGACATGCTACATTTCTGAGAATTTGGATCAGAGGTTGTTCATGATGATCAGCATGCTGGACTTTAGAACAAGTTGATGAACAAAGTTAACAGTTTCAAAAGAAACTGTTGTTCTGTGTCAGTGGGCCACTGAGACACTTTGATTATTAACTGCAAGTTAAGGTAAATAAGTCACAAAGGCAAACTTTGAAAAGTTGATGTTTCAAGTATTAGCCCTTTGTTGGAGATTCCAGATTCAAGCACTGGCTAGAGGCATTGTGTTGTGCATTTCTATATGACACTCACATGTAGCCCTTCAGGGCTTCTCTCGTTCCAAGTATATAATTGGGTAATTATGATTAATTGTAAGATCAACATCAGTCAAAAGGGGAAACCTGCATTGGACCTCCTTGCAATGGGCAAACACTCCACCTATGAGGCAATACTTCTAGTCCCTTCGTGAATTTTTCCCAGAATAAGCTCTGGAATTTTGGATGATTACTACAGTGGAAATGCAGGCTTACCCTATTATACTGATACATAAATATTGTTGTTGAAGGTCAGCTTTTCATACCTGCAGGTACTGTTCTAGATTTAACAGTGTTGCAGAGATGGCCTGGTCCATAGAGATAGTAACACCTCTTTTCGAATGCCTTCACCATTTTTTTCACCACTTCATCAAAGAACACAGTTGACAGCTTAGAATGAAGAATAGATCGAAACTCAAACTCTATCTGCAAGGTAGAAAAAATAAAAGTTTCAGACTTGACATTGCAAAATACACGACTGACCGAAAGAAAAGAGCTTAAACCCGATCCAACTACCAGTAACCAAATCAAATTGCTGTTAACCTCGTGGAAGCAGCTGTCTTGGTTTGGCAAATTTGGTGTTTGTTTAGGGTGCACACCTGTGCACTAATACACAGGGTTCCCACTCATCAAAACAATTCCCAGAGTTTTCACTGCATGACCTTTTTCATCACTGCCCATATTTTTAAATAACACAAACATTATTTTGTTTCTTCTTTCTCCTCAGAGAAACACTGCAGAGTCTAAAACAAAAGTTTGCAAACCTAAGCCATAAATTTCCATGATTTTCACCTGAATGTATGAACCACGACCTAACTGATTTTTATCATTAAGTAACAAAATAATAGTAAATAACAGTAAGTGACTGCTGTTTGAGTACTGAATATAAAGCACCAACAAACCAATAAAAAGTGTTGGCTATTTTGTTCTACTTTCCTTAGAGAAGTTGGCTACTTTTTAGCCTAAATTGAAGTAATTTAAGCAAGATTCTTTCAAAAAAGTCAGCTATTCCACTCAAGCCAGCTGCTTACTTACAATTTTAATTGAAACCTTTTCACACCTAACTGACTTACATAAAAGTCCAGTGTACAAGTATTGGAGTTTCCTGGTAAACCTGGACTGAACTTCCAAACAGTCTTCATATAATTAAACATCTCACCATCAGTGCATTCAGCCTGCCATAGATTAAAAAAATGTCAATCCAAAACACAGATTAAATGTGGGCAGTAGAAAACTGTTGCCAGGGCAACCTGCCAAAAACATTATCAGTTCATGATGAACTAGAATCCCATTCAGTGGGAGCAACCCTTCAAGTTTGGCCACCGACTGCTTAAGTTTGGTCGCCAGTGAAAAATTTTAGTCGCTAAATCAGGCTCACGCTTTCAATCCTTCTTCTCAATTTTAGTCACCATGCTGGCGACTTGGGTTCCAATTTAGTCGCCAGCTCCAAAATTTTAGTCGCCATGGCGACTAAAATGGTCTTAACTTGGAGGGTTGGGGAGAAGCAATACTCCTAGTGTAAGGGGAAAGGGGAGGGGAGGGGAGGAAATTAAGGTCACAGGAAAGTGTAAATGAAGCCAGCCAGACAGAATTATGTGTGTTCAGGTGAACCTTTATCAACGAAGACACTTTGTGATGCTTATTATAAAGGGATTGCAACTCATCACTCATCAGCATTCAATCCTGGACATATCTGTAAAAGTCCTCAGATCCCAAATCTAACACCCAAAAAGGTCTTTGCCATTTATTGTCATTTAAATTATATCTAAGATTGCCCCCCCCCCCCCCCCCCCCCCTCACCACTAACCCTGAGACTCCTACTTGCTTCAAGCTATGAACAAGAGTTCAAATGAAGTAAATACCTTTACTAAGTTTGGTGGGACCATGGTTACAACTGAACTATACTTTTCCATCACTGGTGGAAAGCCAACCGCTAGTTTGGCTTTCAGATAACCTGGTTTCCTGGCCAAGACTACTGAGTCCCGGCACCAAGGGACAAAGTGTTTGTAGTCATCGACATCTGATACAACTGCATACATGTCCTCCATTGAGTAACTGATGAGAGAAAAAATATAGTTCTTGGAAAATATATAAAGATGGGTAACAAAATAGATAAATATGCAGTTGACCACAGGACCACAGGACTGTTAATAGTAAATAATAGTTGGAATGGCTGACCAAAATTTGCCCATGTCTGGAAAAATATCAACTGTAGTCAGGCATCATGTCCAGCCAATTTTGTTTCAATCATAAATGACTATAATTAATATCAGTTTGCAGATGAGTTTGTATGTGAATGTAGGGTGAGCTGGATCATAATTTGATTATAGGGGCATACCCAGAGGGGTCCTGAGGTGCCTGTGACCACCCTCTCCCCCCCCCCCCCCCCACCCACCTTTGTGAGAAACATTTTTAAGTAAACAACATACAAACCTTATAATTCAGGTATTGAAAAAGTGCGAATCCGAAGAATAAACGTGCCAGTTTCCAGTGCTAGGTAGTTACATACTCCATTTTCAGGACCGAACATCTGTAGTGGACCATGTAAGTACCCTGGGTGTGACACAGTGTGATCCCCCCTTTGGAAAATCCTAGCTACGTCCCTGGATTATACCCTGCTTCTCTTGAATGTACATTTATGTTGTGAAAATTTTGAGTCAAAAATAAAGTCCAACCACACTTTTGTTTTGTCTGACCAAAATGGTGACTAAGGCCCAGTTCAGACGTCATGCTTTTGCTGTGCTGAACTAAATTCAGAAATTAAGTTTGACAAAAGCACAGTAGAAGTATGGTGTCTGAATCAAGCTTAAAGTTCAGTTCGGCAAAAGTTCGACAAGCTCTGCCATGCTACACGACTCTGGCACGGGAGTGATTCAAATGTTGTGCTTCTGCCATACCAAACAAAAATTTATAAATTTATTATATTAATGTATTTTGACTGGGCAGTTACTGCGCTATTTTTGTTTAATCACCACTGTTAGGTGATTTCTGTAAATCCTGAATTTGGCATGATGTCTGAATCAGAGTTTTGTTTGTGCTGTGCTACAGTCGAACCTAATTGCAATTAAGTTTGGCACGGCAGAAGCACCACTTCTGAACTGGGCCTTAGTCGGACATGTGTCCTTTTAGCAAAAAGTAATAATATGCAGCCTTGTGACTATGTCTCGATGCATACAATTTACTGTTATGGAAACTTCCCAACCATAGTTGTCGCTATACAATGAAATAATTCTGTTCCCAAGAGGTTCAGTGGGTACAGTTTGTCAATATCCTCTGCACCTGGAACGAACAGGGAAGGGGGGGGGGGGGGGGGGGGAGGTGGATTCTTACTTGTCTAAAATGTGCAATGTCACTGTTGTTTTTTTTATTCCTGCTCTTGGATGTTGAAAGAAAATTGTTGAAAGAATGCAACTTGTTCCAAGTTTTTGGCCCATGTTGCTTGCCACAAACAAACTGTGTACCCCAATAGTAGAATATAAACAAATTTTAACAGACGATTTAGACTGGATACGCTGACTATTAAATCGACAACTGAATCAAGTTTAAGCTTAACGTTATATTTAGCTACGTAAGCAGAAGCTTAACTATATTTAATGAAGCCTAATATAGGCTTAAAAGAATACATAAACTTCTAGCTAGAGCTCTATCACGATCAGCTGAACTCACCCAAGAATTCGTCTCTCAGAATACTTTTTCCTCTTGGAAGAACTGAGTGGATTGGGAATAAAAGAGCCTATTAAATTTCTTTTTGGTACTACGCTAACGTTGGTGCCTTTAGGTTCATGAGAGCTGTAGATTTTATTTCGCAGTAACGCTTCAAAACCGGGTGATAACCGGCAACAACACAACCTCAACGACCTGTGGAAAAAAAACATTTTAGAGTTAAAAACGAGATCATCGAATGAAAAAAACACTGCAAAGCCAAGGATATTCGTATCTTTAGCTAGTGAATATTTCAAGTACCTGTTTGCTTGCCAGATAACTCCAGAATGCCGGAACAGCGGCAAGGACTTTCGCATCCCGACCGCCGCCATTTTGAACAAGTAATGACCTCTGGACTGTCGATATTTCGTCATTTGATTACTTATTATTACACTTGGCCAGGTTACCAAGCAAAACAAATATGGCGGACGGAGTGCTTCAGTTGAATGGATGACGGATGGCACAAAATAACAACAATCTTTCTGTGGCAAGAACTCTTGGTAAAGAATAACAAAACACTTCGAATTCTTAATTTTACATATTAAACTAGCTCGACTGTGAGTTTAAGTGAAATTATGATTTTTTTAATGCTTTTTTTTTATAATATTTTCCAGCTGCGTCCGTCAAGACTCTTTTAGGACCTCAGCGCAGGTATATAAGCTTAAATAAATGGCTAAATCAGCTTCTTTTTGAAAGCATAATGTTCTCTAGTCTACATGACTGTATGCTTACGTGGCTACTTAGTGCGCGGTCGACAGTCGGGTGAGGGGAGCTGTTCTTCACAATTACCGTTTGTTTGATTGATTGATTGATTGATTGATTGATTGATTGATTGATTGATTGATTGATTGATTGATTGACAGCTTGTTGGTTGATTGGGTAAAGAGTGGCTGGCTGGCTAACTAACTAACTGGTTGAGCAACTTAACAACTGATCAAATGGCTTTAATACTAAATAGCTGACCAAATGAATGAGTATCTTTTTGTCTTAATTTGTTCCTAGTTTGAAGTGCTGTACTTCTGATGGTGAAGCTGTGATATGCAGCAGTACAGCCAAGTTGTTGCAGTTCATTGACATTCAGGTAAGTGTAAAACTGATACAAGTAGTACCGATATACTACTGACATCTTTGCATAGCCAGTGGATTACTAGTTATAGGCCTGTTCGCAACCTGCGTTCATTCGATTAAATATGTATCTCCTTAAGATTCCTACAGTGAATATGTTGTGTACAATAGGCCATTTTACAGTTGTCTGCTCAGTGACATGGCCTTTGAATGGTAGCAAGGCTGGAGGTGACCTTGCAGTGATACAAACCTCTCTGCTTTATCATGTAAATTTAAACTAGTTAGCATCAGAACAACTTGATTTACAAAACAAAAGCAGTGAGGTCTGTATCAAATTACAAAACAAGGCCAACTCCAGCCTTGCTACCATTTAAATGCTAGGTCACTGAGCAGACAACTGAAAAATGGTCTTTTTTATCCTGGGTTCAAATTATTTTTTACTTTTATGTTTTAAACTCATTATCATACATTATCATACCCAAAAACAAGAGGACTATTCACAAAGTTATTTTGTTATAAATATTTATAGTATCCAGCTGGATTTATTATCAATGACGCTTGCCAGGGCCAGTACAAGAAATACAGAACGAACTGCAAGACACTAGTGTGCTTGGCTGGCTTCTGGAGTAGCGCAGTACAGGAATTACAAGATCAGGTGGGTGACTATCTACATGTGCTTCTAGGTATAACTTTGGTTGTCTGTTTAGTAAGTGAGGGGGGTCTCAACCTCCCACTTCCCACACTATTTACTCCTGTGTTCCGGTGCTTTCCTAAGTGGTACCCCCCTCTTTGTACTATTTCTGTTGCAAAATATTACACAATGTTGCAAACTTTTTCTCATTTTTTTCCAGTTCCCACCACCTAAGGAATCCCACTTCCTGCCTTCTCTTCTCCTGCCTCCCATACCCCCCTCCTAGCCCCTATTCTGCTGGGCTCCCACCTCCATGCCCCCCCCCCCCCCGACTAGTGAGGAATTGACTGTGATCATTGTTATTCTTCAGGGTGTTCCAGTTCCAATCATTGTATGTCTTCTTGATGATGCACTGAGAGTTTGTGATGAGGTTTGTCAAGAATTGTCCATTCCAGTAATTAAAATTTTGCAAGGTCACCACAACTCATATCTGCCTGTTAAAACTTATGAGGTGATGCCTGTTGAAGACATCAAGGGCTCTACAGTGGGATCTTCCTGTTGTTCTGATGCTGGATCAGAAAGGTTGGAAAAGAGTGATGTTGTTGATGATGTTGACAGTGATGATGGTGACAATGATTTGTCATGGTATTTTGATGGTCAAATCCCAGGGGTTGATGGTCATATCCCAGGGATTGATGATCTCACCCTAGGGGTTGCTGGTCACACCTTTGGAGTTGATGGTCACATCCTAGGGGCTTTTGACAACATCCCAGATGTTCAAACTCATATCACAGCGACTGATATCGATGTCCCAGGGGCAATCAATATGAATATTTTCAGTCTGAAAAATACTGACCAAGAGATCATTAGAAATAGATTTGCAGCAAGCAACAGTGAGAGCCAAGGGAAAAGTTTGTTAGGAGCGAAATATGAAAATTCTGTAGTGGACATGGGAGACACAAACGTTGATATTAGAAATATGGCACCTTGGGTGAATTTAAGAAACCCATGTGCGTTTCTAGATACACCAACTAAAACTGTCGTCTCAGTAGAACAGAAAGACAAAGACTTTACATTCAACACAGCAAGTGAAGAAGGAAACTGCAGTGAGAAATATGTTTCAAACGGCTCACCTTCAAAGTCTCTGATATCCAAAAGTGAGACTTTTATGTCAAAGAAAGAAGACAAACATGATGATGATGATGAATTCGAGGCGTGTTTTCAAGACCTTGTTTCATATTCTGCAAACGAAGTTCTTGGAGGTAAAATTGCAAAGTTGGCAGTCGCACAAGAGCATAAGGAGATCCTACCCTCTAGAGTTGGAGCTAAAAGATTCGCTGACGCATGGCAAAAAACAAATAACGCAAAATTGGGAAATGCTGAAGTGGAATCTTCTAATACTGCGAATACGAAACTCGTGAATTCACTTAGTCTTTTTTCGTCGGGTAGCAAAGAGAAAGAAGCAAACCTCTCTCTTCTTTTAGAGAAACTAGAAAGTAAAAACAAAAGTGTTGGACGACAGGTTAAAATGTCGGAAATATTCAAGGGCAGTCGTCATTTTATGAACAATTCAACGGAAGAACACTTAATAGAGACGGCTTCTGCGAGTATTGGGAATCAACCTGGAGACATGTACATCTCCTTCAACGAGGAAAGGTACAGAAAATCTGAAACCTGTTCAGCCAGTAAAACCTGTATACAGTCGATACTTAAAACCGGACAAACAGCAAAAACAGATTTGGTAAATTCAACACCATGTAATAGGAAAACTTGCCAGGAAAACATCGCGGAACAAAATGAAGATAGTTTTGTTCGAAGGAAAACCGAGGAATTGAAGTTAATTGAAAGAAACAGACAGTTTTTATCAGAGCTTGGATCGCGTCTTTCTCACGGCAAGAAACAAGAAATGGAACTTGCTATTGAAGTGGTAGATTCTCTCTTCCTTTCTTCGGGAAAAACTTCACTTGAAGACTTTGAAATCCATCTAAGAATGATTCACACGGAGTTGGTTCAAGGCCCGCCAAATTCGCTCTCTCAGAAAATTGATGGTCTGTTGTTGGATAGCACAGCATCTTACCAAACTGCATCTCTCGACCATATCGCACCTGAATCAAAACTTCTTATCGCGCTAGTCGATGGCGATGTGACCCCGGAATTCCGCCACGCGGGGTTAAACAAAGAATTCCAGATTCTCAGAATCATCGAGAATAAAGATGATTTCAAAGCGTCTATGTTCAATCAGGAGAAAGACTGGTACCAGCGCGTTACAAAAACACTCTGTAATCACAAAATTGGTCTTCTTGTCGTCAAAGGAATCGTTCACAACTCGGTCCTAGAGTATTGTTTATCCCACGACATTTCGGTGCTTCAAAACGTTACGTACCCGTCGCTCCAACTCCTCTCCTTTGCTACCGACTCCACAATAGTAACATATCTTGCTGATTTAAGGGAGCAGGATATAGGAAGACCCGTTACCATAGAAACTTGGGAGCTCGGCTGGACGCCTTCATTGGTGAGGCGGAGCAAGTCAAAAGCTAGTGGCGACAGTGACGTCACTGATATGAAGGTCGGCCAGTATGTTCTTGTTAAAGAAGCACAACGGGAAAGTGCAAGCTGCGAAGGTAAATAAGCTACAGTAGCATTATAGTTCCGAAAAAAAAGAGAACGAGATGTCGGTGTCTGCATTACCGTACCTGGGTTCCACTGTATCACTTTAATATATGACTTTAGACTGTAAAATCTTCCTTTCCTTTCAAAACCTTTCGTGGCAGAAAGCGAGTAGGCGTAAAGCGCTTCAGCTCGCGCGCCGCTTAATCCTTTACCCGTCCTTCTTACTTACTCGTTTTTGACCCTTAATTCCAGTTCTTGCATAGCCCGGGCTTGCCCAAAAATAGCGACTGCTTCTGCAGTGTAATATTTCTCAATATCGCGAAAATCACAATTTAATCCATGTTTTCTCAACATCAATTAAGTTGAATTCCAAATTCTCGTCTGTTATACTCAGATTCCAAGAGCCCATTGCAAACAGTGCTTTTCTGTAACCCCTGTAAGGATGTTCTTTGTGACATGGAAGAACGGTTCTGGAATTCGATTCATCGCTTGAAGAACACCCTCTCTAGTGGCCGAGTACTGCCTGGGGCGGGAGCAATTGAAGTCGCTTGTATTCGACGCCTGAACGAATTAGCAGGTAGGTTACCAGTCCCCCTCGTGAAACACCAGTGTTCACTGGTATTTTGAATAAATATATCTTTTTAGAGGTTTTAGTGTGTAGAGGAGGACATTGGAGGGGAGGGGGGGTGTTGCTGAACACCGCATAACCGCAACAAATCCGGCAAATATCGCAATACGCAAAAAATTTGGAAAATACCGCTATTTTAATGGTGGGAAAAAAGTGAAGGATACGTTTTTACACTGACTATCGTCGACCAAAACGCAAAAGAAACGCGTCCTGCAGGTTTGGAGAACACCGCAATACCGTAATTCAAGATTTAAATCACCGAAATACCACATGAAAAATTGGCCAAGACCGCAATACCGCAAACCCCAATGTCCCCTCTGTATAGTATCGCTGTATATTTTCACGAGTCTTCGAGTACTTTACGGGCGAGTCAAAATACAGATGACGAGTAAAAATGTACATCGATATACTGCAAACTAAAATGTCCTGCAAGAGATTTATTATTTAACTTTTTCTTTTCCCAAAATGCCGGCGGACTTTTCACCATTTTTGAATCATTCGCGCGGCCAAGAGGAATGCTGAACCTGTTAAGCCGGTTTTGTGGAGTACAAATGTCGTGAGGTATTTGTAGTCGTTTCGCGCGTTATTTGTTCTCCACGAAGCGCGGTTGGATAATACATGGGGTATGAGTCGAGTGCAGGTTTTCTCTCCAGTATTTTACTTCTGGGTGGAGAGAAGCACTGTGAGAGTGGCCCATGTCCCCGGCCACCGTAACCTGAGTTTCAGGTTTTTCTAAAGGGGAACGCAGGAAGACAAGACGCGCGAGAGGAAGGAAGGCCTGATACTCAGGTTACGGCCACCGCGGCTCTCACCTGCATTGTGTTCAAACCAGTGTATCATAAATTGTAGCTAACAGTCCTGGTTTTCTTTCACACAGAGGAACAAAATGAACTCGGGGTGTCACTAAACCCTCTCTCGGGCTGGTTGCAAGAAAACTTGCAGATGTTTAGATCTCTGGTGTACACAGCATTTGCGCAAGGATTCAGAGAATTTCTGGGAAGCGTCCTTCAGAACTCCGGAAAATTTACTTCGGCTTGCGGAGTGTCTGCTCTCGTTGAAAAGTTAGTTAACTCGGGATGCTCCATTGATGTTCTTGGAAGCTTCACTGATGAGAATTCTGAGGACAATCAAAAGGAACTCCAGAGCACGGAAGGAATCATGCGTCATCACGCGAGACCACACGCTCCTGAAATGACCGCGAGCGATCCAGCCGGATCGGGATCTCCAATCGATCCCGCGGGTTCAAAGCATTTGTCTTATGATACAGAAAGCCCCATATGGGATGATTACATTGCTAAGAAAGAAGCATGGAGACGTGCTGTTGGTGTAGTAAGAATTCTGCTTCAGTCGGACATGTTGATACAAACGGGACTAGAGCGAAGCGATAACGAAGCCGTTCTCTTTTGAAAGGCAACAGAAGCGCTTTAGTCTGCACGACAGGCGCACTTCGCGTTTTTCCCTTTTCCTTCCCCTTCGAACGCCAGCTTCCTAGGCAAGAAGCTTTTTCAGCTTTCTTTTTCGTAAACTGAGGAACTGAATTAGGGACAGCTCGTAGTGTAGGCTTAGGTACTAGTCTACGGGTCGGTGATTTTTAGTCGAGCGTTTTTAATGTAAACCTCTGGCTTGGGAGCTCGAGACAGAGCATACCTATCTGGGCATTGCCGTGATCCGGTTTAGAGAAATATAAATAACCGCGTCTCCCTGGATCCCGACTGCTTGTCAAGGGGAACGCGGGTTCTGGGAACAAGATTTATGACTTCCACTTTGCTATGCATACATTTGAGCATTGGTATCGCTTTTTATATAAATTTGGATCTAGACTTCTTTGTTTGCGCGCAAAGCCACTATTCGCTTGGTTGCCTCGAGATTTTACGGTCTAAACTTAGCTTGTCATATAATAATCGATCAGCTGATTTTCAAAGCGTGAGCTGTCGAACGTATGCTCAATTTGAAATACCTTTTTAGGTACTGTGTAGGGGTAGATTTTGAGGAAAACTCCATCAAAGAACCAATCCAGTCATACCTAAAACACTTGAATTGACTGGTTATTAGATTTTGGATTGTGAAAAACGTTAAGTACTAAATAAAAAAAATCAATTCAACTCATAAAGTCCAACATCCGTCCATCTCGCAGCAGCAGCAGACATATGTATGCATTGCGGACCCCTTTTCTTTACCTTTGGTCCAGTGCTTCCGATCCAAAGGACTAGGGCGAGTTAACGCGTTGTGACGTAAAAACATGCAGACTGTTTGTTCTCGGGCCTTCTCTGTTACTTGTCATGATCTTATATGAGAATACCGCGTGGGAGTTCGTGCCAAATTTAAATTTTGAAACCAGTAAGGTCTTAAAGGAATATATTTTTGGTATTTTCTTTTTATATCTCTAGAAAAAATACATGGATTTCATCTCTCACCCGCAATCGATGTTAGCGAGTGAGAAGTGAGTTACAACAACTTCAAAAAGATTACAACTGGTCAAAGATATGAATTGATGTGGTGGATTCAGGCAAGGTCGGCAAGGTAGGTGTAATTAAGCGTTCGACTTCCGCTGCTTTTTGCCTAGCTGGGTTGTATTCTGTTATTGTAAGGAAAGTATAAAGATGTGATGTGATGTAAGAACAGAGGCCCCACGGATGACAACCATTGAATGTGTGTTGTTTTCGCGTTACACATAGTTACCCTTGCCCACGGTTTGACTGATCAAATATAAAATAAAGGTGATGTCTCGCTAAACTGACGTCGAAATCTTCAATTTTTGTGACGGGGAAATACGGACCCAATGCAGCAATCGAAGATGATTCATTCATAAGCGAGGAGCATATTAGGCCGTTTACATTTTAGTTAAAACTATATTGAAATTAATGTAATATCATTTATATTGAATTTACAAGTTGTTTGGAAGCGGAGCCGGTCGCTAATAAAATACAGTGTACATTGTATTCTTATTTGTCACGGTCACTTCCTACTTCTTACAAAAAAAAGCCTGTTCGCAGCTTACGAACAAAGCCTAGAGGCTATATTTGATGAGCACTTGACACCTTGTAACAGCGTGCCACAAGAAAAAAACAAATCTTCTGAAATCTCGGGTGACTTTAATCAACGTCACAACTCTAAAATTGGTTCCGTTACGTTTATGCCGTGCGCGCGATATAATTGGACTGGCGTCCGTGTCGATATATTTGGACCAGTATTTTGAGCCAATCTCGAGAAGACAAAGAGTGCGCTACCTGTGTCGGCCTACGTCCAAAAAAACCCGTGAACTTGAATTTCTTTTTTCAGAAAAAGTAAAAAAAAGTCTTTTGCGAAATTTTTTGCGGTTCGCAAAATGATTAAAATTAATCTTTATCGCGGCCTCTTCATGACGCAAGTTCAGTTAAAGGAAATGACGTTTATGGCACAAGCTTTGTAAAAATCGTGTTACAAGTCAGAGTTGCACTCCACTTCCGTGGACCCCGCGACACAATAAGGTGACGTCAGCGAAGTTCGAAGGGCTGGTCCGCCCCTGAGGGCTTTCACCATATTTGGCGCTGAATGGCAAGGCTCTGACGTAAGGATGATGTAAGACGACGCGGCAGGGCCGGTCCACCCCGCAGTAGCAGGACAGCTCGGTGGTGACGCCACAGTGACGCGGCCGTTGCTCGCGAAGAAGAAGAAACACAACGACACGCTGGCTGCGTAAAGAAATCAGGGTGACGTAGAAGTGACGTAGCACGTAAGTTTCATTTTCTCTTTCTTTTAGATTCCAAAGAGTCGACAGCGAAGGGATAATAATTTTAGCTACATTTTTTCTCGATTCCCCGAGTGGAGTGTTCGGTCGATTTGTAGTTGGGTTTGCTCGAGCGATCGCGATGTGGGGCTCATCGGTTTCTCTTCTTCTGGTTCTTTGCAGAGACCACGAAACAGAAAGCTTTCTCTTGTCCGGACTTTCCTTATCCTGTAGCTCCGTTGGGTTGTCGAGACAAACATGGAGCAAATCGAAGACCAGCCCAATGTGACCGAGATGGAAAATGGCAGCACTGTTACTGTTCAGCAAGGACAGGTTCTTCAACAAAGCTCGCCGCAAACTTCGATGCCTCCACCGATGCAAACTCCATCGGTGATTCAGGCCAACCAACAATCCGTAATACAGACCGCTCAGTCAATTCACTCCGCGTCCCTTCAAGGTCAACAAATCAACTTGGCCCAGGCTGTCCAAGTAAACGATCCCGATGATCCAACCGGTGGAGTTTTAGACGAAGAAAGCAAAAAGCGAAGGGACATTTTGTCGAGGAGGCCATCTTACAGGTATGCCACAGACCAAGAAGGAGTTCGATCGGTCGCTTCCTTGTAAATATGATCCGCTCGGTACACGCTGTATGTAGTCTGATATTTCACGTGTTAATATTCAGACAAAAGATATGTTCATGTGTTCTTTTTTGTTCCACTTATAAATCTCGAATCAAACGTACGTAGAAGCGTAAACGCTGACGTGCGATATTGCGCGAAGGTTTTCAACAAAGCACGAAATGTCGCCATCATTGCGGTTCCGTTACTTTGGAATCGTTACGTTACCCTTGGTATGAAAAAGTGGAGACTCTGATTACATATCCACTCAATTTCTGACGATTCGAAAATTGGTTTTGACAAGAAGAAGGGTCCGTGATCAAAGAGTTTTTGCGATCGAGGTCAGTAAAGCGAGACAGTCCTTTATTTTATTTTACCTTCCCAAAAGTTAAGAGCTGTTTGTTTCCTCTGTTAACTTTTGACCTTCTGGGAATGTAATCCAACGGGACGGTTGTTTAGCTTTGATTTTCTTCTCCTTACATTTTGTGTGTGATAAACATTTCTTGAAGGTTGTATTTCTTTAGATTTAGTCAGATCATCAAACGGGAACTCGGGGTAAACTGTTGTGATTATGATGTTGTGAGTCCCGATCGATATGCGACCGCCGTGAGAAAATGAATATTTTAAGATAAATTCCTGGCGTCAACTTAGCTTGTTTGAAGTGTCATGTTGGTATTATATTTGAAAATTAAATTTTATATCTTGAATTTTGAAGCATATCCTCCTTATTTCATCAAATAAGAGTACCGAGTAATGCCCAAATGATATTTTTGACCAACCATTTGCAGTAATAAGCTTATGGGATTGAAGCTGTGGTACTGTGTTATTATTTACTTAACGTGTGAATTTTTGTTATCAGCACACATGATGTAGTGTGTGCATTACAATAAGATGAAAGTACATGTTGAAGATTTTTACAGGTCCCCCTTAAAAATATTGTCTGTACTTTTACATACACAATACATGTTGTAAATCAGCTGCAAGGGCCGCGCTGGGAGAATATGAGACATAGTACGGATTAAGCACAGCATGATTCAGTCCATAATATAAAAAGATCTGCCATCAGTGACAAAATTTGGTGCACTTACTGTTTTATCTCGCTTGAAACATGAAAATATTTAGTAATTCCCCCTCTCTCCCTTTAAAATGTTACGTAGCATACAAAAAACAATGCCTACAGTTGCTGCCTATTTTTGCATACAAATTAAAATGCACTGCACAAGGAGTTCGGTGCAATGCACCATCCAACATTGGAAGGGGGAATGGGGATTGGTGTGCCAACGACTTTTGACAGTGATTGAAGGGCCAATATTCTCCTGGTATACAGTCCCAATTTAATTCTTGGCTTTACAGCTGAAAAAGAGCTATAGGAATGGTCAGAAACTTTGAACTGGTCCAAACATTTCACTGGCATTTTGACTTGCAAATTGTATTTCTATTTGTAATATTATTGTTCACTGTATAAAGGTTAATTTTAAGGTATAGCATGTTATTTTTTCCACAGGAAAATATTTAATGATTTATCAGGTTCTGAAAGTCCAACAAAGGTAGAAACCATATCTGAAGACATTCAAGCTCAGAGCGACGGTACTGAGGGCACTTCACCAATAGCTGTGATTACCACAAGCACACTTAACTACCAACAAGCACCACAGACGGTTACTATTCCAGGAACTATTCAAATTGTTACATCCGGAGAGGCACTTCAAACAGTGCCCATGGCGCAAAATTCATCTGGTGCTGTCGTTCAATACCAACAACAGCAACAGGTATGCCCCTGTGATTCAGAAGCTTAACTTGAAGCAAAAAATTATTGAAAATGTCAAAAAAATACTTGTTCACAGTTGTTTAGTGGAATATCATTATTATTATTATTATTATTATTATTATTATTATTATTATTATTATTATTATTATTATTATTATAATTATTATAATTATTATTATAAACATACTGGTGTCAAATAATTACACAAAAGTGATAATTATTATTAATCGTTATTTCAGACTCTTTCCAGTAAACCATGACAGCCAAGATGTCTGTAGTTTTTCTTGTTAGAGTAATATCACTATATAAGTTGTTTTCTTCTTTGACAACAAGAAAATTATTGAATTTAGGTAAATAGTTCTCAGTTGTGATTCACGTTGTGAAATCAAAGATCCTGTTTTTCATTATTTTTAGGACGGTCAACAATATATTTATACAGCCAACCCAGGAGAAGTTCAAGTTCAGGTAAAGTTTGTCATTAACTTCGTAATTTACATGTATGCAAAGACACTTGGTTTCAGGCATGTTTGAAACTGAAATCGATCTTTTACTAACAAAATGTTCTTTAGTTACAAATTAACACATATTTTTTGGTAAATATATAAAGGGAACATTGAGAACATTGCATGATATAAAATATTTAGGCAGTTAAAGGTAAATTCTGCATACAAGCCTAGTGGCCCATTAGGCCGGAGTTTATCCTGGTTTCCGTAGCATGAAGCGACTAGGAATATTTCTACTCCCCCCCTGGATGGGATGCTAGTCCATCACAGGGTTGTCCCCAGCAGTAAATTCGCCGGCACCCATTTATACACCTGGGTGGAGAGAGGCACTATGAGAGTAAAGTGTCTTGCCCAAGAGCACAACGCAGTGCCCTGGCCAGGGTTTGAACCCAGACCATTCAATCTGGAGTCCAGTGCACTAACCATTAGGCCACCACGCCTCCCATATTTCGGCAGTTGACATGGAACAAAACTGTTAGGCCTATAAAAACAGTTTATTTTGACAAAGGGATACTGTTTTGATGAATGATCAAATTCTCAGAACTGACCTGAAATAACTGTATAGCAATCAATAAGGAGATTTGATTTGTGGTCTTGGGACTGACAAGGTGTATTTTCATTCGTTTCCATAGCAAGTTCAAGTAAGCAACACGGGCACAATGTACACCCTTCCTGCAGCACAACAACAATACATCCGTGGACAGCTACCGCCAGGTGTTGTCCTTAATTCACCTGGTATCGGTGGTAATGGCCAACAAATCGCAGAAGATGCTTCTCGGAAACGAGAAATGAGGCTAATGAAAAATAGGTGAGTTGATGCAGGGAAACTACATTAGTGGCAGTTCCCCTGCCTCAGTCTCCCCTCTAATCTGTTGATGTTATTGCTGCATAAAACTTAATAAAATTAGTTTTTTACAATGTATGTACATTGTATGAGGCATAGTAGCTGGGCAATTAGTGTTCTGTTCTGGTGATCCCGTTTTCAAGCCTTCTCTCCTAACATCAGCCTTCTATGTAAACAGTATTTTGTCATTTCATGTCGTGCTTTCCTCCCAAATGATTTCACCTTCTACTCTTTGGCCACACCTTGTAAATAGCAATGCTTTCAATAGGATTTTTAAGTCGGTTGCTGTCCTTGTCCAGTACCTGTCAGAGAGCAATATTAGAAGCTGTAAACACGTCACCTTTATACGGAGCTACATGAATTTTAGCCAGTGATTCACCTTAAAATACACACCAGAGTTCTGGGGGGGGGGGGGGGGGTGCTGGGTCTTATTGAAAGCTCTGCACTAGCCAACTGGTTATCTTCCTGGCATTGGTGATCATTGTCTATGTTGTGTTCATTTGAAGTTTGTTTCATATACATACAAGACTGCAAGCTTTGTTGTTTTTGTCTAATTGTAAGTGACTTGGTTACTTTCACAGAGAGGCTGCAAAAGAGTGTAGACGGAAGAAGAAGGAGTATGTGAAATGTCTCGAAAACAGAGTTGCAGTCCTTGAGAACCAAAATAAGACTCTCATAGAAGAACTGAAGACACTCAAAGACCTTTATTGCCATAAGTCTGAATAGAATGTGTATTACTTCACTGTTAACAATAGAGTGGTTTCCAATGACTTTTCAAAGTAATTCTCATTTGTGTGTGTGTTTGCCAAGCTTTGCAATTTGTCAAAAAAGTGGCACAACATGCTTAAAAGCAATTGAAATAACAGTTTTTACGTCTTGGCTTGTCAGTTGCAGGACTTTTAAAATTACTCGCCATTTTGCTTGATTGACAATAGTGCTATTTTTTACTGTCTCTCTGATAAGTCATTGGAATTCCGCTTTAAATAACTTACCCAATAACAAAAGCAACTGCGTTGAGATTGTACAACATTGTAAATAGCCCCTCAGACATTTTATTCATTTGTAATACACTATGCATGCATAATTTTCTATAAAAAGAAAACTCCTCATGGTCTTGAAAGTTTTACTTACACCAGTTTTGTGTTTTATTCAGATTATTGTTAATGTAAATGAAAACAAAGAAAGTTGTGCTATCTCTTTCAATGGTGTAAAAATATGATAAATGTAGATTTAGACTTAAGGTCCCGGTTGTTCGAAGAGTGGATAATGCTATCCACTGGATAAGTCACTATCCAGTGGATGGTATGGTATACTTTGTCAACACTTATCCACTGGATATTGATTTATACAGTGGATAGCGCTATCCACCCTTTAAACAACCGAGGCCAGTAGAAGAATAATAAGAGCTTTGTAAAACTATAAAGTATGCATTCTACTCTAAGTAGTGCCCCAAAAAATATTTGTATGGTTGAATAAAGCCAAATTTCAAAATTTATTTGCAGTTTCTTATCTAACGTCAGAACTCAGTGCAGTCAGAAACAAGGGATGTCTGGATGCACGCTCCAGTCTCGAGCTCCACCCTGTTATATGCTGACTTATGCTTGTTTTTCAGGCAAGACAACCTTTGAATGTGTTGTTGAACAAACTACCCTGGGGAGCAGCTGGTTTCTCCTACATCAACGTGTGCTTAGCATTTGGTGTAGGAAAGACCTACTGCAAAAATCGATTTCCCCTGGATTTCCGTCATACTGTAATTTCACCCTCGGTAACTCAAACCTCCAGCTAACTCGAAGCAATTTTCGTTTTCCTTCAGGTCATTTTCTATATAATTTTACCCAGGCTCCGATGTTTTTCACGAAGTGTTGCTTCTTAACCCCTTTTTCAAAATGCCAATAAATCTCTTGCCCCCCTTGACTTCTCTATTCTGTAATTAAATCTGAGTAAAATGTATACTGCATGAATAGAAGAACATTGAAAAACCGTTTTTCCCTAATTTCTGGTGATTTGTTCTCCACTCCCGATAACTCGAACCTTTTTCGAATGCCTGATTCCCTCTATGGCGCGCGCCTGCAGGGATTCACGGTAGTTGTATTCATCGCTGCTAAGTCTCGTGCATGGTTTGATGAATACATCTACCATGATTCCCTGCAGGCGCGCGCCATAGAGGGAATCGGCCATTTCCCTTGAAGGTTCGAGATATCGGCAGTCAACTGTATTTCATAGTCCCTGTCGCAGCTGTCATTTTGGTTTTCCAGTTGTGCCCGAATACTCTTGCCTAAATAACCACTGCACAAGAGTCGACCAAGCCAAGGGGGTGGGCGGGGTGGAGGGGGGGGGGGGGGTACTCCCTATTTTGGCCTATACGGGGGCTCCTCTAGGCATTTGCCGATTGTGCTAGTAAAAGTGGCATATTATGCTAGTGGCAGTGCTCGTTTTTTGCCCAAATTATGCTCAAATTATGCTCGCTTTTCAAAATTATGCTACTTTTTTAAAAAATTATTCTGTGCACAAACTTCACAACTCACAAGACAAGTTTGTTTGCAAGAGCCTAATTACTCGTCCCCCTCCTCTTGTATTTTCCAGTGGTGGATTCGAGGCGTCTATCCCGGGCAAGTTGTGCAGGCTTTGGTCTATCCTCTCTGTTCTCGCTTCCTTGTAAACTATCTGGATGTAAGTTCACTGCACTTGACTCGTTTGGCGTGGCGGCCGCCATTTTGAAACGAGCACTGGGAGAAAGACTAAGGAGTCTGGGACCGAGACACAGACTTCCGGTTCCGTTTCATCGAATTCCCGCGGTATCTCAACACAACTAAAAAGCAATCGCAAAATAGGAGTTGAACCAACTGTTAATAGTAATCTATCGTTTTTAGTAGCTGAGATCTTCGTTTTCTTGAATTATTCTAAAATTGTGCTATTAAGACAAGAAAATATACGGATTATGCTAGCAGTGCTACTTTTGGAAAAAGGGCAAAAATTATGCTCAATTCCTCAGATTATGCCAAAAATTATGCTAGCACAATCGGCAAGAGCCTAGGCTCCTCCCGAAAGGGGTAACTTTTTCAAGCTTCAGGTATATAAAGGGGTAGGGATTTCACAGGGTTAGATATATGAAAGGGTAGGGAAGTCTGTATCTTGACTCCCGCCATGGAGGCAGCTGTTTCAGTTTGAACTCAATAAGGTTTCTTTTGCCAACATTGGGGTTCCGAAGGGGGTTAAACCCACCCATTCACCAAGTCCAACCAACCCCAGGGGACCCAAGAGGACCCGCTACTTCCCGCCCTTGGGAACAAGTCCGAGAGTGAAGATGATCTTTTTCAACAATGACAAGAGCATGGGACAAAGAAAAATTCTGAGTCCCCGACGGGAATCGAACCCATGGCCTCCCAGATACCGGTTGGGCGTTCTAACCAACTGAGCTACGAGAGATAAGACTTGTCGTGAGCTTGGCCATTTACTAGCCCAGAATTTTTTTGAGTGCGTGGTCGCTCAGCCACAGAACATGGCGGGCGAAGGCATCTGATAATAGTCACTGTTTCTTTCTTGAGATTTTGTGGAAATGGATAATGGAACTGGAGAGGGAGAAGCCAAACCGGCAGGAGTGACTTTAACTGTGCGCCTGATAAGGTCATTTGAATACAGAAATATTAAATATGTTGTGTTCAAGGACGTGCCATTGGAGCAAACAGTCCAGCATTTTATGGACTTCGTAGTTTCAGGTGAAAATTTTACAACTGTCTCTCACTCTTTTGTCTTTTGAGCATCTTAATTTTAGTAATTATGGCTTTCCTTACAGAGATAAAGAAAAGATCTGATGTACCTCCTCCCTTCAGAAACTTCTCATATGGTTTGTGGATGAACAGCCTTCTTGCTGTAAAGTTATTTGTGATAACGTAAGGCCCAGTTCAGACGTGGTGCTTCTGCGGTGCCGAACTAAATTCAGGAATTCAGTTTGTAAAAGCACGGCAGAAGTACGGTGTCTGATTCAAACTAAAAATTAAGTTTGGCAAAGCAATTAAGTTTGGCGAGCTCTGCCGTGCTACCTGACTCCTGTCGACAGCAATTCAAATGTCGCGCTTGTGCCGTGCCAAACAAAATTCATAAATTGTATTAATGTATATTTTTATTTGTAAATTTGTAAATTTCCAGACACAATGAAAATTCAGCACAAAGCACATGGTGCCAAGGTGAGAGTTGTAGTAATAATTGATTATTGTATTGCATGTTTCCAGATAATATCTACCCCCACTCCCATGGAAGGTCATTGGAAATTACATAGGGTAGGGTTAGAGGGGTGGGGTGGGGGGGCTGTTATCTAGATGAGTTATCCAAAAGCAAGATATTTTAAAAGAAAGTATGTAGCTAAAATTGTATTTCTGGAGGGGTGATTGGCGGGGGGGGGGGGGGGGGGGGGGGAGGGTGAGGGTCAACTCAAAACACCTTCCATGGTGGGTGTATGGATATGTTCTGGAACAATGCATTGTATAGAATAATGGGTAATCAAAATGAGCACTTTTTATTCACATTAGGAAGTGTACTGAGTATTCTCTGTTTTTTGTAGACAAGTAATCCAGTCATTGTCTTAGAGGATGACAAAAAACTCATTTTAACACCAGACCGCAGCCTTTCTGACAGTGGAATTGGTAAGTAAATGTCTTTCCCTATCTTCACAGTTTGTTATCAGCCCTCTCTTGTGAAATGCGGTGTAAAAAGGATACTAGTTTATCACAGATTTGTCTCCCCAGTTTTTTGCTGACATCCCCAACAATGTCCTTCTGCATGCATGAAAATGCAAGTCATGTACAACAGACATTTTTAAGCTGGTTACTTTTGGTCAAAACAATGTAAGATCAACCCACTCTGGAGGTTGACACCTGATGATGAATTATACCACATAATATACCTATAATATTATTATTGATATGTAGTTTGGCCCTTGGTTAGCCTCATTAGCACTTTGGCTAGTTCAAGTTAGCTTCAGCTAGCTTGTGGTTAGCCTTTATATTAGAGTTAGTGATTTGTAGCCAAAACAATAATTAAACCTGGGAGTTGGTGTCTGTTGTGCAGTGAGAATGATTCCTGCTTGGTAATCCAGCAACCTGAAGTAGAGTCTTCTTGGCGTCAATTTTTTTTAACTTAAAAAAATAGAAGGTAAGTTTGAGTCATACCTTCTATGAAAATTTAAGAAATCTTGCTCAAGAAAACCTCCAGAAGGGCGATATTAAAATTTATTTTACCTCAGTTATAATCCACCAATCAAATGTCTGCATTGTGGTCAGCAAATGTCGGACAGCATCCTACTGGACAGCAAATTAGAACTGAAATCATCTAGGCAAGTAAACATGGCAGCATTTGCTGAATGAAATGTTCATTCCTTCAAAAGAAAAAACATCAAGATGTTCAAAAAGCATTGGAATTTGGAAAATTGACTTCAAAGGCTTTTAGACCAAAAATATTTTCAAGAAATGGTGCTCAAGACATTCCTAAACACAGTGGCTTTATAGGTTATGAGGCCATGAGAAAGTGATAGGTTGAGTCACTTCTCTTCAAATCAGAGCTACACTTATTTCAAGATGATTGGCATGGTTTATTGCTCATTAGTCACAGACAATAAAATGTTTTTTTTTTGTAGCATTTGTTTTGTTCTGTTTTGAGCCCTTTTACCTTGTTAAATGAAAATGATAACATTTCAATTTGATTAAATGATTTTCTATTGATTGGTAGATTATTGCTTCAGTACAATAAAATAGTTGCATAATTCAACCTCACCCAGTATGGAAAGATATTGAACTCTCAACTTGATATCTTTCCATATAAATTCGGGCTTTGATGAATCCAATAAGTGTATAGTAACAGGCATTGCTTTCAGAGGGTCACAACTTTGCTAAACACCAGACAAGTTTATCTCTGCTTTAAAGGGCAGTGGGGGGGGGGGGGGGGTAGTCTGAGGTTGACATTATCATAGACATCCCCTTACAAGTAATATTTGAAGCATGCTGGATGATTGTACTGCCTAAACCTTTACTTGTATGGGGAAGTTGGAAGTCTATGATAATGTTAATCTCAGACTACCCCCCCCCCCCCCCCCTTGAAAGCAGAGATAAACTTTAAAAGTAATTCATGCTTGTTCCTATATTTCCTAACAGAAAATGAAACAGAGATCTCATTCTTCAAGAAAGAAGATTACGACAAATACAAGACTAACCCAGAGCTGAAGTGGTAGAAAATTGTAATAAACTACAACATTATAATTTCTGTGGTAAGGTAAAGTCTGCATCGAGCCTACTAGTGGCTCATACCGCCGGAGCTTATCCCGGTTTCCGTAGCATTAAGCGACTAGGAGTATTATTTCTACTCCCCCCTGGATGGGATGCTAGTCCATCGCAGGGTTACCCCCCAGCATTATTTCGCTGGTACCCATTTATACACCTGGGTGGAGAGAAGCACTATGAGAGTTAAGTGTCTTGCTTAAGAACACAACACAGTGACCCTGGCCAGGGCTCGAACCCGGACCATTCGATGCGGAGTCCAGCGCACTAACCATTAGGCCACCGTGCCTCCCATATTTTCTGTGGTACAGGCATGCTTTTAAGGTTACAGTTCATAAATCACAGTAATTTGAAGTGTTACTGCTGGTAGTTAAAGGCGTTTCTGTATTGTAGAAGGGTTGTATGTAACATCTGGCATCTTGGCCTTGAAGGACCACATGATCCTTGTGTTGTAATGCGGTATTTGCATTGTATGAGCAGGTTTAGACAGTACAACATTGCCTGATGCAACAAACTGACGACAAGTTGACAACACTAATAGACCTAAGCCATCCCCATCTGTTTCATATGGGAGCTACCCCCACCCCCACCCCCCCTGCTGGCACAGAAGAAAATGTACAACAATACCAACAAATTGCACAAGCAGTTTGCTTTGCAGTTGGCTGAGAAATTTTGGAAAACCAACAGAACAGACACACACTAAAAGCTCATAAAATCTTTTATATTAAAGTATTGGTATATAGAAGTAAAAATCCCACTGCTTCTTGCAAGCCTTTGTTTTAATCTTAATTTGATTAAATGCATCTTATACCTTTTATTATTAATGTGATATGACTAACTTTTTTTACACTAACTTGCGCTGAAAAAATTGAAAGAACACTTGATATAAATCAAGAGGATTTGTATCGGTTACCCTAGAGGACCGGTGAAATTGCAAGCAAGCGTTGGCATCTTGGACTTTGAGGGCTTTCGTGCCTAAAGGACAAATTCGTAATTCTTCGCACTTAAGCTGTGCAAAACAACCAGTTAAAACAATTTAAAGAAACTTGGGCAGCTTTGATTTAGTAGTTAGTGTGTGTGTTCGTATTTGTTGTTTACGTAAGTATTGTACTGTCCACTGCGTATAACAATGTCAATATAAGTCACGACAAAAAAAAAATTGAAACCTATTATTTGTTTTGTAATATTGCTAGTAACGTGTACTATTAAGATTAGGCTTCCTTTTTAATTGCATTGTAACTTAATGTACTGTTATGTAAATAATTCTACTGTATGTAATTGTCCTGTAAATTTTAATTCAACAATAAAGGTAAAAATAAAAAGAAATTGCAAGCTTATAAAAGCTGCTACACTACTGCAGAGGCCCAAGTTTAGCATGCAAGTCCCCTTACCCGTTTTGAAATGGTTCTGAGAATTTGGTTTCAATCAAGGGATAATCAAGTACTTTCAATCTCACAACTGCATACTTAAATTTGTAGCCTGCTCTCCTTTCGCACGTAGAGCCTGCTCGCAGGCTATTAAATTTGTTATAGAAACAGCCCACGAGGGAGCCCATGTACAAGAAGTGGGGATGCCTTGTCCAAGAATTTGAATTAAACCTCAACAGGAAGCCAATCTGGGTTTGACTGAAGCCTTATTTGACCTCCAAGAATTAGTGACTTAAATGAAGATTAAGACCCTGTCATCAAATGCTTTTATCTCTAAAGAAATTTTGAAGATTTCATGCCTGTTCGATCTCCATTATCCTGTGAGCAGCCTCTCCGGTCGAGGATGGGGCAAAAAGAAAGTGAGAAGACAAAGGAGGGGGAGGGGGTAGAGGATTTGCTTTTCGCCCTCCCCCACTTGGGATTCTGTTCGCAAGCTAATAAAACCCTCCAACAAAGTATGACGGAGAATTTTTATTTCTTCGACTACGAACCTAAAAGACCAGAAGAATAAAAACATTAAATGGCGTCCTGTACTAAACAGTCTAAGTGAGAGCAAAACCCACAATTAACATTTCTAAAAGAGATGACAAGTATCCCCTCTTATTTAACCCTTTCAGTGCCAAAGTCGACAATTGGAAGAGTGGTCATTGAACCACTTGTGACGTCATCAATTTGCACGTCAGTCGACTTTTCAGATAAGTAACTGACAGCTTGGTTTGACCTTTTCATAGCACTGTGCGCTTTGTATAATCGACTGCATTCTGAGAGAGCTAATTCAAAAAAAAAAAAACACGATCCGTTTTCGGTGCAAAATCGCTACATAAACTGGCCAACACACCAGTAATTGACGTTCAATTTTGGCTTATGCGCATGCGCCAAAATTGGTATCGAAGCAGAAAAAATTTAATTCAGCGGCTGAGAAAATTCAGCAGTGAAAGGGTTAACATGGGAGTTTCCCCTTCCCTCCCCTCTGAAGGTGAAAAGGTAAACAAAAGAAAGGTACTTCCAGGTATTTAAGGAAAGTCCTTCAAAGGTGAATCAGTGTGGAAATAAACGCAGACAGAAAGACAGGAACTGCCCGTGCGATAACTCCAATTTGGCCCCCAGTGGGCGGGCTGTTGGTGGTGAATTCCCGTAGCATGGGCAGTACATTTTCCAGTGAACCGTTGTTTGGTTGTGGTGTGATTCCAAGCAAATGGCACATCAATGGATAGAGATCAAGTATGCTAAACGGCTGTACCTCCAAGTTCTTTTTAAACGCCGGCCCTGTGCGAAGAAAATTGCGTAACTTCGACTTTCCTGTGGCGGCCAGCCGTGCGACCCGTAAACCCACGTTGCGCTGGAGTTCCCGCGGGACTGCCCGATAGACGAACCCACTGCGGGATCAATGAATATCGGAGGAATTCTGCGATTGTGTTTCCAATGGTACGATTCCGGGATGTCTTTTTTCTTGTACACTGTCATATGTGGATTGGAAGCTTTCGTAAGATTGTCAAATATTTCATCGAGTTTTCCGTCGTTGGGCCAAACGTGCCCCAAGGCTCCTGATTCTGTCATCATGTAAGCTGATTGGTCAAGATAATCATCAAGAATGATGCGACGACTCGAAGAAATGTTGTTAAAACTGTGATCGCTGACAAAGATTAAATTGACGCTATCCAAATCGATCTGTCAGGTAGCCCACAACTTCTCGATCGACCTTTTCAATGGCAGCTTTGTATTCTTTCGAATGCGAGCCATAATCGTGGCCCTCCCAATCCGGAAGATCTATATACACTGCTACAAATTGCGGCGGTTTGTCCGACTTAATCCAGTTGATCACTTTATCGAGACGGCTCTTGGCAGGCTCTGTGTAGTTAGAGATGCAGTGGATGTAAGCAGGCCATGTTGAGCGCGTTTTGTTTCTGTATTTAGGGAGATCTTTTGGGTCGATTGCGCTGCAGTTCACAAGGCAAATAGGTTTCTCGTAGTAAGTAGGCTTTTCACGGTAACCGCGGCTCCCTGGCCAAAAATAAACTCCGCTTCGCCACCCTTCCTTCTGCAGCGTCAACCAGATCGGCTCCGAGGCGTTGTAAAACTTTGGATCATTGTTTGAGCAGTCATATTCGAAAATGAACTTTTCTTGGTAAACGGGATCCCAGAATCTGTTTGACACGATCCCGTGGCTTTCTGGACTTTCTCGGCAAACTGCCCGCTGATGTATTACCATCCCATACCATCCATGGAAACTAAAATTAGCGTTTCCTTTTTTTGCTTCGTTCCTTCGGAGGATACATCATGAGGCGTCAGAATGAGGAGAAAGCAAATTACAAAAGAAAGAACAAGAAGTTGTGTCATGCTGGACTCGCAGCTTGGTTTCAGCTTGTGATATGCGAGGGCGGCAAGTTTATCAGTTTTTAATTCTTGTCGTAACTCTCTTTAAAATAAAGTTGATTGAATCAATCAATCAATCAATCAATCAATGCCACGCCACCTCATGCATCGAGCTAGCGCGCAGAGGAACACATATAGGCTGGTAGACTTTGCGTTAAGTTCGCTTGTAGTTTACTGACTTAAATGGTCCGTGACCCCCAAATTCTAGCTCTAATTCTTTTTGATAGGCAGCTTTCTTTTACAATTCTCGACAGATTGTAAAAAATTAGCAAAAAATCAATGTGGGAAGTTGAAAAAAGTCCAATTTGTTTATCCATACGTCATCGAATCTTGCCATCTTTCGACTGTCAGGCGAGTGCAAATGTTATCGCTAGATGATTAGATTAACTTTAAGGAACATCACCTGTTGAATCGATTTGCTTAATAGGTCTACGTACTTAACCCTTTGATATTTATTCGTGTGTTATAAAGGGTAAAAAGGTAGTGGTGATGTTTTAAGAAATAGGTGTTGGGTCATTCAAAATATAATATTGGAATATTTCAGAGGTGTTCGAGATACACATAACTGACTTGCTTCTTTGATTAAGCTGTTCAAATGTTGTCTTCTCTTACTCGCTCAGTGTTGTTGTTGTACACGCGGATGTTGCGTTTCTTAGGAACTAGTTCTTTAGTAAGGAATGCGTGAACTACCAATAGTTCTTATTATTTTACTAGAAATCAGGCATTGTAACTTGCCAAGAGAGTATGAAGTGAACTTGCTTATTTTGATTGTAGAACTTATTTAGAAATTATCAACCGATTTCCCGGTAAAACTTGGCTCATTCGTATCACTTGAGCATCACTGCGTTGCCTACGTAATTTATTATTGTTAGTGAGGAACAAAAGGAATATTTTTCTGAATTGTTTTCGTACCAGCGTGCGTACCTGTTTCTCATATGGTATGCCACTTGGGAGCCTGTTCGCAGGCTAATTTAAACCTCCAACAAAGTATGACAGAGAATTTTTATTTCTTCGACTACGAACCTAAAAGACGTGAAGACTAAAAACATTAAATGGCGTCCTGTCCTAAACAGCTTAAGTGAGAGCAAAACCCACAATTAACATTTCTAAAACACAGGATAAGAATCCCCTCTCATTTAACCCTTTCAGTGCCAAAGTCGACAATTAGAAGAGTGGTCATTGAACCACATGTGACGTCATCAATTTGCACGTCAGTCAACTTTTCAGATAATAAATTAACAGCTTGGTTTGACCTTTTCATAGCACTGTGCGTTTTGTATAATCGACTGCATTCTGACAGACCTAATAGAAAAAAAACACAATCCGTTTTTGGTGCAACATCAGTTCGCGAGTTGTTTTCCGAACCTGTCAACCCAAATTTATAAAGCTTAGTGAGGAGACGCCATATTTGTGCCCTTCCAAGGGGCACAAATATGGCCGCCGTGATCAACCTCGTTCCCAGGGTCTGTCTCTCCCCGCCCCCTCTCTTCTCCCGCTCTTGCGGGGAAGGGGGGGGGGGGGGGGGAGAGAGACCCTGGGAACGAGGTTGCTCCGTGATATCAGAGAAACCATCTGGAACTCAATTCTGTTTACAAGGGGGACTATCTTTGGCTCATGAGCTAGTACACTTTCACATAAACACCACTTATTACATCTGAAATGTTCAATCTGTTGAAAATGGAAAGTAAAGGCCTTTTTCAAACAAAACAGCTTTGTCACGGCACTCAAGTTGATGTCACATACGACGGAGAACTCAAATATTCAAATGTTCTGTTTTAAAAGCGAATGACACTATCGAGCTGGAAATTTGCAAAAAGATATATTTTTAGTTTATCTTACGCCTAATGACAACGAAAATTTAGCAGGCCTAGTGAATTTTGATTTCGAATTTTATGACGTAACATGAAAACCAAGAACTGCCAGGGATTTAAGGATAGAAACATGTGAAGTCCTTCAAAGGTGAATCAGTGCGGAAATAAACGCAGACAGAAAGACGGGAAATGCCCATGCGAGGACTTCAATTTGGCCAGCGGTGGGCGGGCTGTTGGTGGTTAATTCCCGCAGCATGGGCAGTACATTTTTCAGTGAGCCGTTGTTTGGTTGTGGTGTGATTCCAAGCAAATGGCACATCAATGGATAGACATCAAGTATGCTAAACGGCTGTACCTCCAAGTTCTTTTTAAACGCCGGGCCCTGTGCGAAGAAAATTGCGTAGCTTCGACTCTCCTGTGGTGGCCAGCCGTGCGACCCGTAAACCCACGTTGCGTTGGAGTTCCCGCGGGACTGCCCGATAGACCAGCCCACTGCGGGATCAATGAATATTGGAGGAATTCTGCGGTTGTGTTTCCAATGGTACGATTCCGGGATGTCTTTTTTCTTGTACACTGTCATGTGTGGATTGGAAACTTTCGTAAGATTGTCAAATATTTCATCGAGTTTTCCGTCATTGGGCCAAACGTGCCCCAGGGCTTCTGTTTCTGTCATCATGTAAGCTGACTGGTCGAGGTAATCATCGAGAATGATGCGACGACTCGAAGAAATGTTGTTAAAACTGTGATCGCTGACAAAGATTAAATTGACACTATCCAGAAGGCCTTCGTCACGCAATCGATCTGTCAGGTAACCCACAACTTCTCGATCGACCTTTTCAATGGCAGCCTTGTACTCTTTAGAATGCGAGCCGTAATCGTGGCCCTCCCAATCCGGATGATCTATATACACTGCTACAAATTGCGGCGGTTTGTCCGACTTAATCCAGTTGATCACTTTATCGAGACGGCTCTTGGCAGGCTCTGTGTAGTTAGGGAAACAGTGGATGTAAGGTGGCCATGTTGAGCGCGTTCTGTTTCTGTATTTAGGGAGATCTTTTGGGTCGATTGCGCTGCAGTTCACAAGGCAAATAGGTTTCTCGTAGTAAGTAGGCTTTTCACGGTAACCGCGGCTCCCTGGCCAAAAATAAACTCCGCTTCGTCCCCCTTCCTTCTGCAGTGTCAACCAGATCGGTTCCGAGGCGTTGTAAAACTTTGGGTCATTGTTTGAGCAGTCATAATCGAAAATGAACTTTTCTTGGTAAACGGGATCCCAGAATCTGTTTGACACGATCCCGTGGCTTTCTGGATGCAATCCCGTGAGGTACGAGTGGTGTGTGGGCCATGTTTTAGTCGGGACAACATTTCTCATGTAGCGTGTATGCACGCCATTCCGTCCCACGGCATCTAGATTTGGAGTCTCGGCAAACTGCCCGCTGATGTATTGCCATCCCATACCATCCATGGAAACTAAAATTACCGTTTCCTGTTCTTGCTTCGCTCCTTCGGAGGATACATCATGAGGCGTCAGAATGAGGAGAAAGTAAATTGCTAAAGAAAGAACAAGAAGTTGTGTCATGCTGGACTCACACCTTGGATTGGGAAATGTGACATACTAGGCACACCCGGTCGCAATAATAACAAACTGATAAAAATACCGTGAAATATCCAGGGCGACTTGACCTTATGTAAGGGCCGATTTGCGGCGTGGGTCCCACTTTCGTCACGACAGAGTAAGTAAGATTTGATTTAGACAAAACAATTTGCGCCATACGCATGTCGAATGTGACAGTGCCAAGTGAAAAACATACCGTCTAAATCCTAGTCAGGGTTTAGGCCCGGGGGGGGGGGGGGGGGGTACTCCCATATATGGGCTATATAGGTATGTGCCGCGGGATAGGGTATGGTTTTTGAGGTTCTCGATCCTTAAATAGGGTATCACTTTTGTTCCTTTTGGCATTGTGTTCCCGGTGTGACCCTTCGATAGGGTAGCTAAATTCTATCAGCTAAAATAAACACCAAGCTAAACGAAAAAAAATTGTCTGTTAAAACTAAACTATCCGTCATTAAGTATTAACAAAGCGATTTTGAAAGATTTGAGCTTTGCCGTGCGCGGTTAGCCGTTATTTGAGACTTCACGCAATGCTTCTCCTCCCCTTGAATAGGGTGTCAATTTTCAGGTTTGGACCTTAGAAAGGGTATTAATTTTCGTTTTCTTTATCCTTAGATAGGGTCAGAGTTTGAGAACGTTCGCGGCACACCCCTATCCTAAATTTAGGGGAGTACCCCCCCGGGGGTTTAGGAAGAATGTTGATACACAAACTGAATAGGATGCCTGTCCATCACAGATCTCACACAGCATTTTGTGATTTGTCCCGCTAACAGAACACGTTACTAGTAGCTAGAGAGGCAATGTGAATGTTGTACTCAGGGCACAACTCTCACTTTCGACTCGACCCCTGGACCGGGGTTTAGCCCGGCTATGGCTAGATCCCGGAACGTCTGTCTGCCCTTCAGAGAGGAGGAAGCGTTGTGTTACAACGCTGTGCGGGAAAGAGGCTACAGAGTAACAAACGTAAATTTACAAGGACCACCGTGACGAAATAGAAGTACCGGATCCTCTCACTGTAGAGGATCTAATCAGCAAAAACTGATAATAATAAACTAAGATAAATTGCAAGGCTGATTAAACATTATGGGAGAATATTTAAATTCCGATATTTCGGAAGGCACGGCCTTCCTTCTTCGGGGTGTTACAGAGTGTAGGAGTCTGGTACAGAGAACCATTCATTATGAACTACCGCGTATTTGTTATGTTGTGCTTAATTCGCGACTTTGTCTGCTTCACAATGTAAAGATTGACAAAGATTGATAAAGATGGACTAAGTATGTTTTTAATACCGTTCTTAATACTGGTTGCTTGCTCTCTATATTAGCAAGCCGGAGAACAAACTGCTTAAATTACAACCCGATCCCGCTTTTAATATTTGCATGACTGCCATACACTACACTTGCTTCACTTGAGTGCGTTTGTTTACATTTAGCGTAGAACTCTGCCCCTCTCGATATATTATTATCTATAAGCTTCTATAAGGTTAAAAACAACCCATCCATCGTGGTGATGAACTAGTTTTGAATCCAAAATATTTTAACGTAACAAGACAATCCGAGGCTATCAACCCCTAGTCAGACATATGTAAAGCAAAATTTAGGCTAACATAAACTGCAGGAACGATGAAAGACTGAAAATGATAGCCCTGAGATTTCTCAACAAAGGGGGTCAACAAAGTGACGCAGTCACTTTACTCGATGACATGACCCCAAAGTTCATCTCAACTCTTGCAATATTTGCCTGCTCAGATTTCTACAATGAAATCAAAACCACAACAGCTGTCATGAAGGCCACGAGAGCACGCATTGACCACGTGGCCACGCTTTGCTGACCAGCTTTCGGGGTCGGGCCCTCTTCCTCTTTGTACATCTTCTTGATGATTTCCATGGACCCATTGTTAGGACGAGGCTGTATTCCGAGGAGGTCGCACATCATTGGATAGAGATCGAGAATAGAGAATGGCTCTACCTCGTAACCCACTTTAAAGGCAGGTCCTTGGGCGAATAATATTGAATACAGTTTTCCGTTCTGCGGAGGCCAGCCGTGATTTCCTCGCACCCAATTTCCCTTTCGGGCTGTGGCATTCGACTTCGCCACAACCCAGCCAACATCCGGTTGGACATAAATGGGCGGGATTCGTCGATTGTGCTTCCAGTGGTATTCCTCAGGGATATCTTGCTTTTTGTACACAGCCAGATGATCAGGGGTTTTCGGCGTTGTCAGATTGTTGTAGATCTCGTCCAACTTTCCTTCGTTTGGCCAGATGTGACCGATGGTCGCAGTCTCGGTCAATGTGTATGTTGACGGGTCAATGAACTGATCCAATAGGATCACTCGCTCTGAAGAGGTGTTCACCATGTTGTGATCACTGACAAAGATTACGTTCACTTTGTCCGTGAACGATTCCTTCTCCAGTTGATCCAGAAGATAACCAACGCCGTCTTTGTCGACTTCTTCGATGGAGTCCTTGTATGCCTTAGACAGTGCGCCATCGGAGTGTCCCTTCCAGTCGGGCGCGTCGATATACAGCGCGATGAAGCGAGGAGGATCATCAGACTTCAGCCAGCTGATCACTCTGTCGATTCGTTTAGGGAATGTCTCGGTCTCGTTGAAAAAATCAGGATAGCAATGTTCATAAGAAGGCCATTTACTTCGCGTCTTGTTGCGCAAGTTAGGCAGCTCTTTGGGATCTATAGCGCTGCAGTTAAGTTTGCAAATCGGTTTCCTGTAGAAGCTCGGCATTTCTCTGTAACCGCCAAAACCAGGCCAAAAGTACACTCCACTCCGTCCTTTGTTTGTTGTTGACCGCTGCAGGGTCAGCCATATTGGTTCCGAGTCGTTGTAGAATTTCGGGTCGAAGTTGCTGCAGTCGTACTCAAAGATGAACTTCTCTTTATAAACTGGATCCCAGAAGGCGTTGGAAACGATTCCATGGCTCTCTGGGTACAAACCAGTGAGCATAGTTTGATGAGTAGGCCATGTTTTGCCGGGAACAACAGTCTTGATGTATTTGGCTTTGACCCCATTTCGCGCCACTCTGTCGAGGTTTGGCGTGTCGGCAAATTTGCCGCCGATCAGATTCCAAGGCATTCCGTCCATGGACACTAGAATCACGGTTTGTGGTTCTTTTTCTGCTGACATCGAAGACGAAAAGAGGAAAAACAAGAAAAAGGAAAACAACAAGGCAGATGGCGCGGAACGATTCATTTTTGTTCCGATTGCTTTGAAGCGCCCTGTAGTCACACCCTTAACTGTTTTCAACCAAATGTTTGCTTCTTATCACTTCAAAACAGTGATCAAAAACTCATTTCTCTCATCAGATAGCAGGTGTCAAGTGTACAAACAAAGATAATCTACTGTTTACCACTGACTGCGCAGGCAACAAGTCACGAAATAAGATGAAATCGGAAAGACGTGGTTCAGATGTCGAATAATTGGCGAACTTCAATCAAAGACAAAAAAATCGGATTTTTTTTAGGGGAGGGGGAGAATGTACATAGGGTGAAAGATTTGAAGCACTTATCCAATTCATCTTATTGGTATGAACACGCTTTTAATTACCATTCACCTGACGCAGGCTATTAAGGAGTGAAAAATGAATTTTAATTGTCAGGCTTAATGTGATCATTATACGACCAACAGAATATTTCGGCCTTACCTTGAGACTAAACTAGATGAGATTTTTTATCACAAAAATGGAAAAATAATAATCTATGAACGATTTTTTATGGAAACCCTTGGTTGTAATTTTTGAAGACAAAAGCCTTTCTCGCTGTTGAAATATTCAATAACATTTGCATGATAAAAGCTGACACTAGTTGGCAGTTTTGGATGTAAAATGTATTCAAACAACAACAGCAAAACCTTTTTAACTCGGTGGCATGAATACATTATTTTTGTATTAATTGCACGCGGTCTTTCTTTTCTAAACTTAATTTGCAGTGTGTCACGCAAGCAAGGTTAGCCATTTTCCACGGTGTATTTTAGACTGCAAAACAGTCGTTTTTCCTCTAAATTCACTGAACATTCGCGTATGAAAGACGCGAAGCGCCGATCAATGAGGCCGCAAAGCGCCGATCGATGAGGCCCGAAGCGCCGATCGTCACCCGAGCCTCACAGCCGTGTGAGGCGAGGAAAATACTTTTAGCGTCTCTCCCCAGTCTCACACTCCAATTTTGACACTGGGTCCTCTCGATTCGAAGACCGCTCGAGCGCGTTCGCAAAAAATACGGCTGTTTTGCAGTCTAGGTGCATTTCCGCTTCTCTTAGCCGGCCGGGCCTTGGCACGAGAAACGAAGGGCTCTGTGGACATGGATTTTGAATTAATTCGAATCTTTTTGATTGGCTGTTTGAAACAAAGAAATATTGGGCGGAAGTAAAATACGCCACGACTCACCCCGACCCAAACAAAAGAAGAAACATCACGACTGCCTTCATGAAGACCGAAAGTCCGAGAATCTAGGACTGGAAATCCTTTCCAATAAATTTTGCCCTTCTGCCGTAGTACCAGCCTTGCAATCAATTTGGTTTTATCTGCACTTAACGTGACGTCTGGTACGAGTATTTCTTTTACAAGAGATCCGGCAACAGACAAGCCAAGTAGTTTTATTCTTCGTTGCGTGGTCCTCTGCATCCAAAAGTTTTTTAATAAGCGAAAAAGGCTATGGGGACGAGAATGCAAGCGCGCTGGCCAGTTCTTTTTTTTTCTCTCTTCCGTCGCCGTATAAAAAATCCGCGAGGACCTCATCCTATAGTAGACTATACGGGGAGGCTCCTCCCGAAAGGAGTATCTTTTTCAGGCTCTAGGTATATAAAAGGGTAGGGATTTCACGAGTTGGAATACTGTATACAAAAAGGTACGGAAAACTTTCATTTAGGTATCTAAAAGGGCCTTTCAAAATATCACGAAAAGACCCACCGAACATTTGATTCCTTCAAGTAAAAATAAAATAAGAGAAATGTGGTAATTCATCGATTCTGTAGGTATCTGAGATGGGTACCATTTTCTATCGAAGGTATATAATAGGGCAACCTTTTCTGTGAAAAATGTTAAATGAAAGGGTAGGGGTTTAGACCTCGGGGTGGGGGGGACTCGGCCCGTATAAATATTTTTGAGTAGTTCCCTCATCCCCGGGGGAATCTTAAAAGTGGGAATTTGGCTTTAGAATGGAATCAAATGTGACCTTTGCTTGTCGTTCGATCAATGTCTTTACACATAGGCACCTTGGCTCCCAAATGTAATCAACAAAACCATGAGTCATAACATCAAATGGGATTATCTTGACATTCTAGCGTCTTGCAAAACTGGCCTCCGTTTCAAAATTAAGTGGGTCTGTCCATTTCATGAGGTCGAGTTCGAGTTAAAATATCGAGTTTGAGTTGCTTGCGGTTAGCTCCACTCTGGTTTGCTTGCGGTTAGTTATCATTTGTTGATAAGGGCGACACTATGCTTAACTAACTGGGAAAATGTTACCCCATGTTGTGGGCTTTTCGTTTTCGTTTTCTTTCTTTTTTCTTTTCGTCTTCCATCACGAAATCAGTAACTTTTCAGGCCCTTCCATTCTCTTCAACTCAATGTTTTCAACTCGAAATTCTAACGCGAAATCACAATTCTTATTCTAACTCGAACTCGAAATTTCTAACTCGAACTCATAAATTCGATCCACTCAAATTACGGAGACTTTGTTCATTCAAGAACTACAACCATCATTAATGTCAACGTCTTTTGAAAATGTATGCTGCTTAGCATACGAAACGTCAAGATTAGTAAGATGCGTTATTTCACCATGCTTATCACTATGGCGGGCCATCGCGGCCAAAAGTAGATAACATGATATCTTAATGATATCTTTAAGTTATCATGATATCTCTAAGTTATCGTGATATCATGTTATCATGATATCTTCACACCTCGAGATATCAGGATAAAAGGATATCATGATTTCTCTTTTTGCAGAGAGATATCATGTCTGATAACATTTTGCACTGTTATATTATTTTCTTGTCATCACTTTGTCTGATTTCGTAATCGAAAAACAGGTCGACTCTATTGTTTTAAAAGTTACAGCTGTCGATATGGCGGCCCGCTTTAAGTCTAGAGTCACACAGGTTAGAAGTGTCAAACAGTCAGCATTATGTTTAGCAGCACCTTTTTCTTTCGCGCGAGCTGAAAAAGTAGCAACGATATGGCTAACTGTAGAAGGAATTTCTTAATTTTATTCGTAATTGTAATGCTCGGCTCGTCCAGCCTTGGGGCTCCCCACGTAATGGGTAAATGTAGATAAATAGGGTAAGAAAAGGTTGGAGAAAAGTTATCTGGTTTGTAGTCAGCCCTTTGGGCCAATCTTTGTTGGGTATGTGCCGCTAGCCTCTCAGAACCCCTATCCCATTATAGTCATATTCTATGGCCAATTATAGACCCCATCTTAGTCACTTTTGGGTAAATGTAATTTTCACGACCCCAACTTAGTCACTTAATGGGAGCCGTTTGTCACATATTTAACAACAGCAATGAATACGGTAACTTTTTTTTCGGCGAATCTTTCCGTTTATAAATCACAACTTGCCAGAATTTCTTACTCTCAAAATCCCGCATTGTGACCCCATTCTAGTCACCCTATAAAAAATGCTTGAAAAAGCGACCCCATTATAGTCAGTCCAGTCGTGAAAATGCGACCCCATCCAGCGGCACATCCCCATTAGCCCATTTATAGGAAGTGCCCCTCCCGGGTTTATAGGAAGTGCCCCTCCCTTACCCCTCCCGGGTAGTCAGTTTGCAGGTAAAACGCGACCACGTGGCCTCGGCAATCATATCTCCATCAATCAGCCAGTCTATTAGTCTACCACATATATACCTGGACACACTGGTACACTCTATCAGAAGAATTACCGTAGTTAAAAATAGCTCCATAGTAGATAACAACTATTTCAGAGCGCAGTTCGGTAACACTGTTTCGTTGATTCTACGACTTCTCGACGGAGGAAAGAGAGTAGATTTACTTATTACCTATTCAGACAATTGTCTGATTTCTTATCTGATGAATGCTGTCAGAGAATTACTGGGCATGTCGAGTCAGTGTCTGGTCTCTCCTGGTGTACAAATTGCTTTACAGGAAAAACTTAAATTCTAGAGATGATTAATCTGAAGTACCCTCTATTAGAATATATAGTGGCACTAAGTTGAGTGGTTGTCCCTTTCAACTCAAGAGCCCGGCTCAAGAGACCCGCGATGTGTGGCGCAGTAGCTGTCACTGAAACAAAGCAGAAAACAGAGCAGGCACGTACCCAATTATGAAATACAAACTAACAAACTGATGAGAACTTTGGCAAAACGTTTCAGAGAAGCACAGCTAAAAAAAATAAGTCTTCTAAGTAGTCGACTGTGTAATGGGAGTTACGAGAAGCGTGTTGACGAGGAGCTTGAGCGGGTAAGACGTGTATTCATGTAAACATTTATATGCTGACTTTTTAACCTGCGTAACTCTAGACTTAAAGCGGGCCGCCATATCGACAGCTGTAACTTAACAATAGAGTCGACCTGTTTTTCGATTACGAAATCAGACAAAGTGATGACAAGAAAATAATATAACAGTGCAAAATGTTATCAGACATGATACCTCTCTGCAAAAAGAGAAATCATGATATCCTTTTATCCTGATATCTCGAGGTGTGAAGATATCATGATAACATGATATCACGATAACTTAGAGATATCATGATAACTTAAAGATATCATTAAGATATCATGTTATCTACTTTTGGCCGCGATGGCCCGCCATATATCACAGCTGTTTGCCTTATATTTTTAATCTGAAGCTTCTCATTTAATTACTGTACAATGGAAACCCGCCCTACCGTCGCCTCGTTAATATGACCATACAATAATTAATGCGGCCGCGCCGTTGATACGGCCAATCCGAACCTGTATAATCTTTTGCAATTTCACCCTGTTAAA
This sequence comes from Meandrina meandrites, assembly GCA_963693305.1. NCBI lineage: Eukaryota > Metazoa > Cnidaria > Anthozoa > Scleractinia > Meandrinidae > Meandrina > Meandrina meandrites. The sequence continues at coordinate 3,899,385 of OY855908.1, read as the reverse complement.
GGAGTAATGTCAGGATGTTTTTAGTCATTTTTCCGATTACTTTGAAATTGAAGGAAACCTCCAAATAATAGTTTCCTACAAAAAAAACACCAACGGAGTAATAAAAACGCGAAAATGACCAAGGATGGTTTCTACTTACGAAGATTAAGACCGATTACGACAAACAAACTGGAAAAAAAATGCCGATTTTTTCAAGATGCGTTGTCCGTGACGTAGCTCCTCGAATACCGCCGCTCGAAACAAATACGCATTTATAATTGATCTTTCCATGGGCAATGCTGTATGTACTGGTTGAAGTTTCAAGTTTTTCAATTACATCTTTATTTAAGAAGTGCAGATGTGATATGTATCTGTCAAGACGTGACTTGAAATAGAGCCTGCAGTCAATCGTTAATACGGCCAAATCATCTGTTACGATGCTTTTAGCTTACTCCAATAGCACTATTCGTATATAAACACACACAACCCACAATCCACCTACCCCCTCCCGGCCACCCCCACCCCCATTAAAAAAACTTGGATTCCATCCGTCGTGCGAGAATTCTCCTTCAATGGATTCAATGAATTTTGGTAACATCGATCCCCTTAGGAGGACCCGGGGCTCAAAATAACGGCCGGTCAACGGACAATGTCCGGTCAAAATGACGATTTGTCCGGACAAAATTTTGGTTCGGCGGTCATTTTGACCGGTCACGTACACGGCTTTCAAATAAATAACACAAAAAAATTTATTCGCAGTATTTCTTGAAATTTTACAGTAAAATCCTAAAATATCATAGCAGCTTACAGTTACAAATTTGTAGAATACAGATGAGACGGTCACGCTCTGCGGATTTGTTAGCAGTTTGCTTCCACGTCCACGCGTACGCAATTCCAGTTTGAATTGTCAGGGTGGGCCGAGAAAAATAGCACTCGTTAGTGGACTTAAAAAACTATATGCACCTATAGACAGTGCGAGTTCGTAGCGTGTTTTTCACCAGCAAGACCATGAGAATATAATAAAATCATTAAACGCAATGAATTTTTTAAGTTCACTTCCAAGCACATTGTATTAATTTTGAAGTTTTGACAACTTCCTGACCGTGTTTATCGCTAATTAGTTAAGTAAAAGATGGTTTGTTAGTAGATTTCCAGTAGACCTGAAAAAGCAATTAAAGACGTTGACGTTTCCTTTCTTCCTACATGCCGAGCAAAGGCACAGTTATCTCACTTGTTGCATGGGTACATGTCCTATTACTATTTAGTGTTCGGTAGTAAAGACCAGTAAAGTGCTTACAACCAAGATCACCTCCACCCGTAAGTCGTTTACTAATGTAAAACTATGCAGAGTAACATAACATTTAATGTAATACGGCTACTGAGCATTTTGTTTTATGTAGAGTAGAATGCAGAAGAAATGGAAATTCAAAAAGCGAACATAATAAAATGACACTTTTAGCGATCAAAACATTTAAGCTTAAGCTTTTATACTCTTTAACAACGAGTGTTTTAGCTTATGAGGCGAAATTTTTGGCAGAAGAGGCTATTGCTTTAAAGTAAATACTCAATATTTTGACCGGTCAAAAACGAGACATGACCGAGCAAAAATTGATTTGGCCGGTCAACATGACCGGTCAGTATTCAAAAATTATTTTGAGCCCTGAGGACCCAAGATCACGGCTCTTGATTGGACTTGATTCCTTCTGCGCCACATCGTCAGTTCTTATGAGCAGACCATTAACACTTTCTTGGCTTCAAGAACCAAAACCTCACAAAAACAGTCTTGGAAGTTTTGAATTGAGCTCTGGAAACACTGATCCCCCAGGGACGACCTAGGGTCTTTGTTTATACGGCCGCTCTTGACTCCTAGAATGTCTTGTTTCAAGAAGGCGGTCGGGAAACGCAACGGCTCTGGGCAATTCAAAAACACTGTGGGCGTGCGTTAGAGATTTTGGACGAAACGAACAAGTTTTCAACAGCCAATCAGATTTGGCCGTCATTTTGGCGGGCTTTCAGTTTAGCCCAGAGGACTCGATGCCTGGCGCAGACCAGAAGGATCGCGGCCTCTGAAGACAAGATTGGCGGCATACCGTCCGGTTTTTTTCGTTTAATTTGATAAGAGACCGTCATAAGACCATTCATACAGCTTGCTCATTATTGTTCTGGATATCTTGCTGAGGACCATCTGCCGTTACTCTCGCTTCTCTTCTCGTTGATCGGCACTTCGTAAGGCCAAAACCATGTTTATTCATCACACTGGTCTTTTCCACATAAGCTACAATCGAATCGATCAAACTTGACATGAAAGAAAGACCTGGAAGAACAGTTATCATAAAAACATACAAGTTGTCTTTAAACGGTATGACGTCGCCAAACCCTACTGTAGAATAGGTCACGAAAATGGAATAAACATTACTGATCAGGCTCCGTTTCGGCTCAAGATACGCGCTGGTTGTAGACGCAACAATCCACGTTACAATTAAACAGGAAGAGTTGATGAAAAGGTTTCCCTTTTCCAAAAAGTCGCAGCAGTCTTCGTCGCACAGTATTGTGTGGAATCTTAATTGTTCGCAATGCCATGTTTACGAGTTCTCCAATCGATTTCAGCGCTAAAACTGTGAGTGGAATTCCTGCAATCGCATAAGCTATAGTGAAAAGTTGACCACTTGACGTTTGAGGAGTTATATTCCCATATCCTACAAGAAAGAAAAGAAAATTTAGAAAAAAATAAGATCTCTGTTGGAAAAGATCTCGATGCGTCGCCAATACAAGTTCAGTTAGTTCACCTGTGAGAAATACTAGGGGCGTGTTCAATTCGACCTAAAATTCCAGTTTCGAAATTTCCGAAAATTTCCAGTGGTATAAAATGCCTGACACCATTTTCTAGCTAGCCAACTGCCCTTGAATGTATTTTTCCCGAAATGCTGGGAAAACCGAAGAAGTAACCCCGCGAGGTATGCGGTATGCCCAAATTATAGAAATTTCCGGTTCCATTCGATTTTCGACTGGTTAGATGATTCGCATTTCAATTTTGGATTTCCTGGAAACTTTCCCACGAAATTTCCGCACCATTCGCCTTCGTGCCGAAATTTTTAGTCTAATGGAAGGCACCCCAGCCTGAGTTCTCTGCCTTTCTTTTATGTTTTTATGTTAACTATATGCAAATCTCATATTGGTACATCAATTAGTCCTCTAATCTATTCGCGGTAACTATTCGTTTTGACAATGTATTTTCATATTCAGCTGAACACTCGTGGAAGTAAAATAACAAAGTAACTGACAAAGGCTGAAATGAACAAAACCGATAAGTCATTCGCATGTTCAACATCCGAATGCTTATAACTATGAAATAAAGTTGGATTCCATTTACTCGTTCGAAGAAGAATTAGGTGATGAACGAGCTTTGAACTTAAAAGCAATAAGCGGACGAACACTTATTTACCATCCGCTATATAAAATTGCAGAAGATATCAAGTACAAATTTAATCAGCATGAACAAATAAAAATAACCATTTTACCAATTGTAGTGACAAGCTGTAGTACAAAATAAACCGAGTTGAGGAAACTCCACGCGGGTTTTGCTCCGTTTTCTCTCATGTTGTCGTAATCTTGTAACAGTTCGGTGATGTTTTCCCTGGATAAATTATATTTCTTTACCCACTGTCTCTGTAATTCCTCAAATGTATATGTAGCTGCATCTTTTCCTTTGTCTTTTTCAATCTGCATGAAAATAGCTGCTCCGATTAGAATATAAACCAAAAATACAAGTAGACGTATTAAAAATGATTTGGAAGTAGCCGCCATGTTCCGCAGTGCACACGTTTCAGCTGCTAAGTCAGAACGGCAGGTTTCGGTGCGAGGTAGATTTTAAACACAAACAACTCAAAAGCATAATGCTGAAATTTCCGAACATAATGTGTTTACCCCTGCTGTCATATTTATATTTGGACTCTCAGCAAAATTAAAAGCCAGTTGTATGCAACCAACTACCAATCTAAAGTTGCGAGGAGAGCCGTGGTGATTGAGACATGTCACTCAACTTTATAGTCGAACGAAACTAAAAACAGCAGCTTCAAACATTGTTTTGGTTTAAAATTAAATCTTTATACTTGATTGGCCGAGTAAGGAATGTAAGCAGGTGGCACCAGCGACTCTCTATAAAACTCACGCAAGACAAAAGCCACAGTGTGTGAAACCAATTAAGAAAGCTGTTTTCAAATACTTCATCCCGACTCCAGACTGTGCAAACATGTTCTAATTAAAAACTCGAAAGATTTCCTGTGAAGTCGATCGTCCCCTCTTCAGACTAAACCCAGTGACAAAATTTATGGAAGGGATGATAAACGATAAAATATGTACATAACACCGAGGGTTTTTGACAATATTGAGGTTGTTATGGCGATCATCTTAACAAGCGAAAATGTTTAAAGGAGGATTGACTTTTTAATAAAAGCTCAATGAACCCCCTGGGGCTTAGTTCTTTTTAAGACCTGCAGACTGGGAGGCTTAAAGCGAGGTGGGGGAGGTTGCTTAGTTCAAACCACATATCAGCTAGGGCACAAATTAAAAGATAAAGTGCACTTTCAATTTTGATTTTTTAGTACTGTTTAATAACACATGTTCACAAAATAGTGAGCATAAAAATTACATAAGGCGGATAGATAATTTTAAAAGTGCTCAGAAATCCTCATGATCTACCATGTACGAAGCGGGCGGGGGGAATATTAAAACAAATGAACTTCCAAATGGGGCTTATTATCGGAGAGGGCTGTTTGCACGCTTTAATTATTTTTGCCTCGAGTTCTGATTGGCTCATTGTGTTATTTGCGTTTGCTGTGATTGCCAGATGCCGTTGCCATGACTACTTTGTTTGGGTATTGTCGTTTGAAACCCTCTCTCCTTCACATGGAGATTCATCGTCGTCTTCTGTGTCTCGCTGTGTTCCATCTGCCTTTATTCTCGCTTTACTTGTCGACAACCAGCAGCAATTTGGGAGGTTAAAACAGCGTCTGCTCGCCATATTGCCTTTTTCCGCGTAAGCTACAACCGAATCAATTAAACTCGACAAAGAGCAAAGCCCTGGAATAACAATTATCATAAAAACGTATTTGTGGTTTTCAAACGGAATGATGTCGCCGAACCCGACTGTCGAATACGTCACAAAAATCGAATAAACAACGCTAACCAGGCTTCCTTTCGGCTCCAATTCCGCACTGATAGCTGTCACAATGATCCATATTAAACTGAAACATATCACGTTGATGCACAAGTTTCCACTTTCCAGAAAATCGCAGCTACGTTCTTCGCAGTGTATGCTATGAATTTGTTTGTGCAATGGTCGGTTAATTGTTACCAGGGCCACGTTAACGAGTTTCCCGACCGATTTCAGTCCCAGAACTGTGAATGGAATTCCCGCCATCGCATAAGCTATAGAGAAAAGTTGACCACTTGCTGTTTTGGGGGTAATGTTGCCATATCCTGAAATGAAAGCAAAACAAAACAAAAAAAAACAAAAATAGGCGAGTTAAAAATTAAGGAAAAAATGAATTGAAATCAGTAGGCACCCATACAAAACCCATACAAAACTAGATCAGCTCCATGGACGAGATATAGTTAATTCTTCTCGTTGTTGACAAACGTACACTGCTTTTGACGTTAATTGGGGTAAATCGATGCGTCGTCGATATTGTACGGGGAAAATAGGCTTATATTATTTTTAGTGTTTAGAAGCTTTCTAGAAATCAATTACGAATCGTAGTGAGTAAAAATATATTTCTTCGTGAACAAAAATCAACAAAATGTTCTTTTTGTACCTATTGTAGTGACAAGCTGTAGTACAAAATAAACCGAGTTGAGGAAACTCCACGCGGGCTTTGCTCCGTTTTCCCTCATGTTGTCGTAATCTTGTAACAGTTTAGTGATGCTTGCGCGGGATAAATTATACTCTTTTGTCCACTGACGCTGTAAATCCTCAAACGTAGCGGCATCTTTATCTTTGCCCTTCTCGATCTGCGTAAAAATAGCTGCTCCGATAAGAATGAAAACCAAAAAGCCAACCACAAGAAATAAACAAGTTTTGCTGTCAGCCTTCGCCATATTAAGCAGACTGTTATTAGCGTAAAATACAACGAGATTCTTTGATTAAAGACGAGCTTGAAACATTTAAATTTTTTCAATTAATTCGTCCGTAAAAGAACCTGCAAAAGCCAGTTGTATGTTTATAACTGTCGATCGACTATAAGTCTTGCGATTAAATACCATTTTGCTTTCCTGCTGCAGATACTCTTGATTAAAATTGATTGCTTGCACAGACTTTTTTGCGCCTTGAAAGGTGTGTTAATTTCTCGAAATTTCATTGGTTAGCTGAAAGTGGTGCAGGTGGCGGTGTTCTATTAAATAGGGAAATGTCTCCAGAAACCCACCAAAATGGAAAGCATTTATTAAAAAATGACGTTTTTTGCATAATGATGTTTTCTACTGCTGACTGCAGCTGAATATTAAATAGATTTAGGACCCTATAACGAAAGTCTTGCATCTATTCACCGTGGCATGCGTCGGCTTTGTGATAATTGAACGAAACTTCGCAAAGACAACATCGAAAATTGTTAACTAGAAAGTCGCTTAAAAGAAAGCAATAGCGAAAGACATTCAGTTAACACAACTGACAAACTATTAACAAGATAAACTTATCCGTTCATGATAGCAGCGACAAAATCACAAAATGAACACACACACGAACATGTAGCGTGGCATGTCCCACACTCCCAGCAATATGTTGCAGCGACACGACCCCAGTGTGCATAAACAAGCCGTGCATGACATAAAGCTTAGAGCAACTTTTCGTTTGAAAATAATTAGTATGCTTTAGACGACAGTGATGAGAACGTCGCCAAGCAAAAGGTTTAATGAACAGTACAATACAAGCATCAAGAGTTTCGCGCTTCCGGCTGGAACGTAATGCATCCTGGGATATGTTGGGACAAAAAGTGAGCACCACTTCAACAAAAACTCAAGAATCAAACAAACAAAACTAGGAGTTTACTGAGGAAAATTACGGCTGGGTTTCCAGAAACCTTGAAAAATATCAAAAACTGCAAGGATCTAGCGGCTAAAGGACATCTGAAGATTATATTTATGGAAGTTGACCTCAACAATAAGTAATTATAATATTCGCGATGTTGTTAGAATTCAGTGATTGTTGTGCGTACTTCTGCAATTTGCTCACGCGGACAATCGCTTCCAGAGGTTTTTGTAGCACGATACCGTAGTTCCCGTTGAATGATGAAAAGCATCAGTTTAACGAATATAGAGTTAGCCGTTTTACCTCGGACTTCGGTGTGTGAGGCTCCAAATGAATTTTCGAATGGCTCTGTTATGTTTTTGACGAGTTTGCCGATTAATTAAAATATGTGCTCGTGAGAATATTAACTATTTCCGCATAAAATAAATGCTTCTCAAACTATCGATGCTATCACTTTAGTAAATTGAAAATCGTGTCTTTTAACCGAATTTTCATATACCAGGGTCAAAACGAATTTAGATCTCGCATTGTTGTAATACTAATTTCCTTAGTAATAAGCAGGTTCTGCCAGTTCTTTTTATGGTTTTGTTTTACACTGGTATCCCTCTAGCCTTCAGATGTCCTTTAGGCGCTAGATCCTTGCAGCTTTTGATATTTTTCTGGTTTGCTGGAAACCCAGCCATAATTTTCCTCGGTAAATTCCCTGTTTTGTTTGTTTGATTCTTGAGTTCTTGTTGAATTGGTGCTCACTTTTTGACCCAACGTATCCCAAGATGCATTACGTTCCAGCCGGAAGCGCGAAACTCTTGATGCTTGTATGGGTCTGCATGTCCCCTGACTGTGAACACCATGACGTGTTTTTGTCCCTGTTACATGTCCCTGCGACGTTAGTGTCCCCTCCGTGTGCGGGCACATATTTATATTTATAGAGAAAGTTTTCCATCATTTTTTGGTCAATGTGTGGTGTTGCTCCAAGGGACGGACCATTATATTTTTTGGAGGGCCGCCGGGATGAAAAATCCCGGAAAAAAAGTATTTACAAATAAGCACAAAGTCCAAATGAAATGTTTGCAGACATGAAAACATTGTCTGCAGGAAGATGCCACCGGAAAAAAGGGGGTTTGTTTTTCCGCCTTGTTAAAACGTGGCAATCAAGCGATAAAATCGTTTTCGTTTTCAAAATGTCCTCCTGTCCTACTCCTAGAAAAGCGCTATTCTCAAGGGGCTCCGAAAATGTAATTTCTGGTGATTGAATGAATGAATGATTGAATTAGTCTGAAATTAATATTCTGACTGCACGACTGAGAGGCTCGCGGGTTCTCATGGGATGTTCATGGAATATTTATGTGTTTGCCGGCGGCAGATTTTGGTCATTCTTGGTAAGTCAGTCTTCGTCTTCGATAGCTTTTCTATTTTATCACTTTTAATTTTTGTTTGATTAGCTCTAGTAGATAATTGTAAAATGTGTAGACTTATTTAGTTGTAACCTTTCCTCGGGGTCTCCTACTGCTGCATTAGATGAGGAACACGTTTCCACAGAAGTTCATAAGCTAAATCTAGCTTAGGGGCGGAACATTTTTCTTTCTGGAGGTGGGGGGGGGGGGGGTATGAAAAATATTAAAAAAATTGTTTGCAAACACGATATGTGTAAAAAAAATAGTTTGTACTTTGAAAAAAATGTTTGCAGTTTTCAGAGGTACATAAATTGCAAAAAAAGTAAAATAATAGGGAAAGGTAAAGTCTGCATACGAGCCTAGTGGCCCATCAGACAGGAACTTATCCTGGTTTCTGTAGCATGAAGCGACTAGGAGTATTTCTACTCCCCCCTGGATGGGATGCTAGTACATCGCAGGGTTACCCTCGGCAGTAAATTTGCCAATACCCATTTTTACACCTGGGTGGAGAGAGGCACTATGAGAGTAAAGTATCTTGCCCAAGAACAGGGCTCGAATCCGGTCCGTTCGATCCGGAGTCCAGCGCACTAACCATTAGGCCACCGCGCTGGCACTTCTAGAGGTTGGTTTTTAGTGGTTTTTCGTATCTGGCGTAGCACAACGTCTTGTCTTAGAACCAATAGTTGTTACTTTTGTAGTTCCAAATAGTAATTAGGATACACTCTGCCTCAGATGGCTGAGTGACGCACCCTCAATAAACTCCTCACATTGAATGACTCGTGCCAGTGCAGTCAGAATTAAAGTTTTTCACCATTTACATAGGTTCCGCGATAACTCAGGCATAACTCATGTAACTCGTGAACACAGCTACGAAAAATACAAGTAAGACGTATTTAAAAAACGTTACTTTTAATGCATAGCACTCATTAATAATAGTTTTTGCTGGAACAAAATCAGCTTAAGTAAGTCACGTAAACTGTTTACGTACACGCTCGGAGACGATTTGATATACAATCGCTTCTTGCTTCTAGAAAAAGTCCTCATTTGAACAGCGATTGAACATGTTAAATTACGATAAGGTCAATCAAAAATTAAAGATCCTTTTACCAATCTCCTGACAAGGATATCAAGGCACCCCCAGAAAGGGCCTGATAGGGCAATAATGATGTGTGTGTTTTTGACAATCATTAAAAAACGGATCGTGTAGGTTGTTTGATTTGTATCGTGCAGTATTATTTATTTGATGCGACTGATTTTCATTAAAAAATAGTTAAGGAAGGAGTTTATAGTTTTAAAAGTCACCCGAAAGCTAAACTTCATCTCAAAGAATCTCACCGCCCCTATTTTTGTACCAAATCTACCTTTTGATGTTAACGATTACTTTAGAAGACTCTACCCTGTCTCGACACTAATGATCTGTTATAAAAATAATTTTACGAGCATAGGTGAAGAACAGGCCTAAATCCCAGTGAATTCGTCGGTAGACACAGCTGATGTAAAGCGTACATTTGGATTGAGATCGGAAATTGGAAAATGAAACTATATATGCATCCTTTTTTGTCCACCTTTAAGCATTTACTTCAGAATCCTTTTCCTCGACTATCTCTCGCTGCCTTAGTTTGAAGCGCCGTTTGTACGCCTCATCCGCTAGAATATCAAATAAGTATCGCTTGGGTTTCCCTGTTAAAAAAATAAATAAAAACAAGAGTATGTAAGTACAAAATGTAAAACTGTTTAAAACAGATCTAAAAAAGGTTAAAAAATTACTCTAAATTTTCGGTCGCCTTCTGTGATCTTCTTACGAGAAAAATGTAAATGATGCATAAACCCTTGGGAAGGGTGCTCTTTCATTGACGGAATTTTTGTCTAAAAAGGAATGCAAAGACTCCAGAAATAGTCTTTTGTTTTTGCTGTTCACACCTGTTTCCAAAATGTCCGCATAACTGGCTACTTTTAGCTAGGAACACAGATCCCCCCAGCAGTTTTATTTATGTAAGCCAAGTAACGAATGCTATTCTCCTTCCTACTTTAATAATTTGCAGTGTTTAGAAACTAACCTTGAACTGTTTATTTACCTGTTTTATTTGTATCGTTGTGTGTTTTCGTTCCGTCTTCTGTGATTAAGAAGAAAATAACAGTTATACATTTCTTTTGCTCTTAAATATTCTTATATCTTTTTGTTTATCGCTGACATCACGCTATACAGGGAGAATAGACCAGGCACGATTATCATCTGATGTCCAGGAAATGGGCCCGCGTCCTCGTGTATATATATTTACAGTTGAATCCCGATAACTCGAACCTCCCGCTAACTCGAACCTTTTTCGATTCCCCTCCAGGTAATTTTCTTACTAATTTTACCCTCGATAACTCGAACCCCCGATAACTCAAACCTTTTTCGATTTCCCTTGAACGTTCGAGTTATCGGGATTCAACTGTATTTTTAAGATAATGTTATTTTAGATGGTAAAGATAAGTTAGAGTCTACATTCAACCCTAGTGGCCCATCAGGTCAGGTCTCCTGATGGTTTCCGTAGCAACTAGGAGTATTTCTACTCCGAAATAAATTACGAACAAAAGTTCATAGTACTGCGTGGCACTTGGATGAATCAAAGCAAAAATTGTAAAAAGGTATAAAAGTGCCAAAAAGTTGTTTAAATACCAGACGTTTCCGTACTCCCCCTGGATGGGATGCTAGTCCATGGCAGGGTTACCCCCAGCATTAATATTCACCGGTACCCATTTATACACCAGGGTGGAGAGAGGCACTATGAGAGTAAAGTGTTTTGCCCAAGTGCCCTGTCCAGGGCTTGAACCCAGACCGCTTGATCCGGGGGCCAACGCACTAACCATTACGCCACTTCAAGTCTTTTTCTATAGCTGCATTTTCGTGATTTTCTGCAGCTGCCATTGCTTGGCCATCACTTTTTGACCCTGAAAGCAACATCTCGACACAGCTGAATACCAAAGGCAAAACTTCAGCGAAAAAAATGGCATTGCAAAATTTTAAAGGCAATATTTAATAAAGAATTACTTCAATATCTCTTTTTTTTCAAATGATGGTTTTTTTTTACCTGAAATGTTGATGTTACTGAGATGATAATACAACGAGGAAACGTATGTCAAGACGCTCTGCTCATCCGGGACATCCATAGTTACCAGATCTCTCGCGTCCAGCAAGGCCGGGATACCAAGCTGCTCCTCTGCCACCTTGAAGGCCTGGTAACCAAACAAATTTACGTTCCATAGTTTAAAGTATTTGTTTTGAGTTTTACTCGCAGTACAGCTGCTTTTCATGACAAGATTCTTTACGTGTGGTTGGATTAAAATTAATAGTTTTACAGTTCTGAGGCTGTTTTGTTTTCTTATTTCGAGAGAAATCATTCACGTTAAAGTGGAAGCATCAGCAAGGATATGTAAAATAGCTGCTGAGGGTAAATATATTTTCAGTTCTCTCAAACGAGATAATTTACTATTAAAATGCTCCGCACCCGAACAAAACTGCTTTGATAATGGCGCCGACAGTCGGCATTTCGCCGTTTTCGAACAGTTAGAACTTTTTTAGTAAAGTTCCAAAAAATTTAGTAAACCAGGAGAATACTTCTAAAGTATCAAACTTTGAAGACTGGAAATGAAAACCTTATCTTTGAAGTAGTTTTCTTGTTTTCTACGTTTTACAGCGGTGAAGTTTTACAGAGGCTCTCTTGAGAAATAGAGAGTCGACTGCGCCTCTTAAAAACACGCGAATATTGAACGCCAAAACTCAACTAACGATTGCGTTTTCCGCTGCTGTCAATCATTATTATCAGTGTTGGCAGCCAACGAACCTTTAAAAACAGATAAAACAAAATGAATCGAAATCCACCAATCACAACCGAAAAACGTGATCTTTTTTGACAGGTCCGTTTAGATGATTGACGGCAGCGAGAATCGTTAATTACTCTTGATAAAGCAAAGCTCGCAGCAACCGCGACCCTAATGACAACGCCTAGTAAATATGAATTTATGATCCCTATATTTTACTTGAATCTCTTTTAAATTTAACTGCGCTGATATTTCGGCGAGGAGTCCGGGCGAGGTCATTCGATAAACGACTCTAAGTCTTGGTTTTTCTAGTCCCTGCTGACGGTTAGATTTCCTTTGTCTTACGCACATTAAAGGACACGTTTTCAGCAGTGCTGAACTTTATCAAAACGTCTGTTTATGGTTTCTACCCACAGCATCGGAAGACGGTTCTAATAAGGTAATATTTCACGTCATACTGTGCCAAATTAATTACAGCCTTTTTGGCTACAGTTGAAATCGCGATATAATCTTCGGCCAAGAATATATTTTAATATTGAAAGCAAGAAGATGAATACACCAGTGGAATGGAATTCATTTTTTGTTATAATACAACGAGTCACAAATAAAGTAAATTTAATAAAAGAATTTCTCTGCCAACTTGGTAGAGTTCAGAATACAATGAAAATTAAAAGAGGAAATAGTTATGGTGGATCGCCATCAGCTTTTACGTGACATAAAATTGTCAACAAAGTTGTGATAATTCAGTGTTTTATGTTTACCAACACTGTTGCTGTCTTAACTTGTTTTAATATTCAGGACTACATATTATCTGCGAGCCACGTGAAATACTGATCAATGAAAAGATTACTGGCTTACATGTGGCAACTAGCTTTAACGCAAAAATATCAATCAATTCTTTTTAGAAACAAGATGTTTAGGCATTTTTAAAATTATTGTCTCTTTAAATGTTCATACACAAAGCAGATGGATAAAACTATATTAAATACGTGTTTATATCTTACCAGGTCGTTATTTTTTATCATGTCATCCTTGGAAAGATTCTGAAAATCGCTAAAAAAATAAATATACAAGTTAATTCAAGCTTAAGAACTGAAACCTTAAATCTAAAACCATTTCAGCAAACAGAAAATTGTTAACCACATACTGTTGTTACGCCCAAATATTTAAATTTCAGTGTTGAATCGTTGAGTAATCAAAATCGAAAACCTCCTTACAATTTCAATACATTGTCAATCTGGCAGGTTACGAGAATAAAGAAACTAATCAAGAAGAGATACGACTTGATGAAACACCAAATTCTCACAACTAACGTTGAGAGAACTGTATGGCAGTCTGGTAGGGAGAATTACTATTTTGAGCTAGAGTAGAAAACGAGTGATTGTTCAAGTCAGTGTTACACAATTGCAAAGGGATGGTAGTGTTTTAATCGTATCATAAAATATTTAAACAAAGACAAAAACCGGCCAAAATACAACTTAATTGCTGAAAGAACTGAATTGCTAATTTCAGCATAACGCTAGCAATAGACTTTCACAACCCTCTAGTTTCGCGTTTTTTCTTCGATCGCTGAACACGGGAAATAATCGCTCGCTGTTTTTCGTTTTCGTTAACTCTTTGGTGTTGAAAAATAGAGAGATTATGAACAGTTCTAAGCTAGCCGCAATCTTTCAGTTTTTACTGTTTTTCAGATCGAATCATTCCGGATGTTCTGAAGCACCAAAATTCTTTTGCTTTCGTATTTTGCATTCATTAGAGAGTTACAATAACGAACCGAGCCCACCGACAACAGAAGCGGAATTAAAAATGTTGGATAATATTTTTCAGTGCAGTCTTTCAATTTTATCGTGTTCCAGGTCAATTAATTCATGCGATATTTTAAACACCAAAATTCTTTTCGTTTCATAATCCTGTTGATTGGGGAGCCTACTGTATTCCATAATAAGTGTTGTATTTTTATCATTATCGCAACAAATGTCTGATATTCAAAGCTTCATAAAATTGTATGCTAATAAAACAGATTTATCACGCTTGTCGTATGGATTACGTCTGAAGTGCTTTCATATTGTGGCGCGCTTGTATATTTCAGCATACGATTATCATTGTAATAATCTGCCAGCTACAGACGTAAACAGAGAATAAGAGAAACTTTCCGGGCTAAACATGATACAGTATCGTGACTTAAGAATTTTGCACACTTCAATTTTAGTAAACGAAAAATAAATAAAACTCATCGTATATTCCCCTTTTGCGACATCCGGAATGCTTCATCGAGGTAGAAAAACTCATAATTGAGAGCTGGCAGGTAAATTAAATTCTTCACCTTCAAATGCCTTACTTAGATCAAACCTTTGTTGATGACAAACTTGTTGAGAATTTTTATTTGCAAATTCGAATGCCACAATTCCACTACATGTGTCGTTGCTTCGAAAAGCGGCAGAACTGACAACTCCAAATTTATCATTTTCATATTCAAATGAAAATGCGGTTTAATTACAAACTCGGCGAAATAAAAAAATTTATAGACTAAGAAAATGTGTACTCTTACATGAAGTCCGGCTTGAAGCGGTGTATTATTGCGCAGAATGCAAGTCCGTCCCTCCACGAGGTCGTCATGTTACACACACGAACGTTCTTGTAGCCTACAGTTTGACGTTTACTCCACTCAAGCAACGCTTCTTTACCTCGTAACGTACAAGATCCAGGCTTCTTCTGCTTCGCATCCATTTCTGTTACGCTTAGTGTCGATCATTAAAAAATCTTCCTCGTTTAGGGGTTTTTGGGGCTTAAGATCCTCTTCTCGTATGGCGGCGATTTTTTTCTAGCGCGGGAAACCCGACTTTCGGTTGTTTTTCGTCTGACCTGGCGATTGCAAATGAAGTTGTCAAAATAAAGGACTCACATAAATAACTTCCGAAATCCTCGTGACCAAGAGTAATTGTAAACATTAATGCAACTGTGCGCCGATGCTGAAAGGGAAAAACAGAGCGAAAGGAAAATATCGACGGAGATAAAAATATATATCACGCTGCAGTCATCTGACCTGTGAGATATGCCGGGTAAACTGTGTGTAAATATGCTTGCAATCAGTGAAATGAACGTTTGATTTCTTGATAA
The DNA here is from genome assembly GCA_963693305.1 of Meandrina meandrites. Taxonomy (NCBI): domain Eukaryota; kingdom Metazoa; phylum Cnidaria; class Anthozoa; order Scleractinia; family Meandrinidae; genus Meandrina; species Meandrina meandrites. The sequence goes on along the minus strand of OY855908.1, from coordinate 3,884,070 downwards.
AACGAAGACATCTGAATCGATGTACGCTTGAGGGGCTTACCTCCAGTTTATTAGCTAAAACTGATTTTACATTGTGGTTATTAGAATTTTATTGTCGATTACGATCCATGCCTCTAGTTTGAAACATTTTCAAGACATTTAATTGAAAAGGTTGACAATATTTTTATGCGATCACAAGAACGAAAAAAAAAAACATCTGCAACAAACCTTTAAAGTGATTATGCAAAGGAAAGCTAATGACAATGGGGAATAATCGCAGCTTTGATGAATAATTTCATTCAAAAAGACACCGACGCCAACGGATAGGCTTAAAATGTGGTGAAGCTTTTCATGTGTTTTAATTATGACAGCAATGAAATGAAATTCTGTCAAATGCAATCACTTTGCACATGTAAAGCAAGTTACTTTTGACACTCGATGAACAAGATTCGGATACAAATGCAGTTTTCGGTGTCGGAGAAAATTCAAACTACCAGAAGGTGTTAAATTAAACTATATCAAAAAGGACCTTGTCAAGTTTCTCGCTGACAGTTCGTCTAGAGCCTGCTCAGTGTAGTTCAATATCAATTAATATGTTGTAGAAGCATATTTTCTTCATAAGCAAGATGGTCGAGCCGCATGTTGCACGTATTTTAAAATGCAGCAAGCTTAATATTCTCAAGCAATTACAGAAACAAGCCCGTTGCCGCTAGCCCAAGGCTTCAATAATTTGCATTTTGTTGGTTTAAAACATTCTCAACCAATCAAAGAGCTGACAACCGCACGTGCATTTTATCGGCATGTGGCTGCCTTGACTCCTCCGCTGCCGCACAGCTGCCGGACATCACGTGATCCATCACGTGAACTACTATCTGGGCAAGATGAAGCGATAAGGTGGTGGCAAACGAGGACACAATGTTGCGGACACAAATGTTTCCCCGTTTGCCCGTGCGCCCAACATTTGTTGCGGACACAACATTTGTGTCCGAGACACAAAAAATGTTTCTGATTTTTGTCAGAAACATTTTGTGTTCGCAACAAATGATTCTCCGTTTGCGCGGCATGGGCACAAAACAAATGTATTGTGTCTCGCTCGTTTGCCCACCCAAGAAACATATGAGCAACAATGTGTCGGCAAGAGTGTGTCCTCGTTTGCCACCACCTATAGACGAAAGATTTCCAGCAATCTTTGCGCAATTTTAACAGTGATTTGAATCACCTTTGAAACTTCAATGGATCTTCTATATTGCAGACAATTCACTGCAATCTTCAGGCATTTTGACCGAGCAATGGAGAAAGCAACATGAATAGGCCGAAAACGAAAACAAATAAAATGCAATTTACAAACGCATATGAGATGTACTGTTTATTAATGGCCCAATGAATTACTTATTAATAATACTCCTATTTTTATATTCACTGTTATATATAGTTTATAAAATTAATAAAGGAAATTTTTCATGTGTTCGTTGCTAAACTAAGACGGCCATTACTGAAAGTTAGACCATTGCACAGTCATTCATTACAAACATGGTTATATCCAATTGGCAGAAGTCTGCCCAGTTACAGTTGCCAGTTGTGGAAGCTAGCATTAGCAATCATTAAATGTAGAAATGTGCTTTCCTGTGCAATGGTATTCTGCTGTTTATTTTCTAAGTGCTACTCTTATATTCTCTAAACATGTGCGTACACTATAATTTAAACTAAAGAAGTGACGAATTATTATTATTATTACTGTGACTGTAAGACAAAAACGAATCCTTCCAGTCACTAGTTCTTAGGTATGCGTTTTAAAATAAAATGAATTTTAAATAACGATCGGAGTATCACGTAGCTTTACCGAATGAGAATTAAAAAAAATCGTTTATTTTATCGATACGTAGTGTTATTATAATATTGCCATATATGTCTAATTTTCGGTGATTATCGATTCTTTTGATCGCTTGTTGAAAGCATGTCACCAGTCTTTGAAGCGTAACCGTACGGGTTAGAAAGTCCCAAAGGCCTAAAGCCAACGCTTAAAGTTGATGTTCACCTTTAGTCTTTGAACGTGTGGCACCAATTTCGTGCTCATACCTTTTAAGCTCCTAGGTCAGTGCTAACCGAGGTAGGAGTGGATACGAGGTTGATGGGTATCCTTTCAACATTGACTATGATCTCCTGTTTAGCGGCGGCACCCGTTTCTACAACCGCAACGATTCTTTCATAGAGCAACGTCTCAGTAAACAAGTAACTAAACAGTTTTTACTGCACACTCTATAACCAATGGAGAGCCTTCGTTCCTTTTGACTAGCGGTCGATAAATAAGAGGCAAGTCTTAACAGGGTGACAAAAAGTTGCTCTATGATATCAAGCCATAGTTTACCAGAGATTTAATGCCTAGTGTAAGATGGTCATTTCAGGTCTCAGTATGTGCCAGCAGTAATGCCATTGCTTTGGCCGATCAACCACGAGTGTCCATTGTGTGATTTCAAGCCCCTGGGCGTCAAGCATCACCTTGTTTGCATTTGTCTCTAAGCCTGTCTCCGACCCAGTCTCCTCGCTGTCTGATTTGCTTCTTCGCCGAAAGTTTAGTTTCTTCCCTAAGTCTTTGAAAGTGAACGAAGGACTGCGCTTCATTCCATTTGAGCCAGTATATGTTTTCTTCGCCGCCCCATGAGCTTTGATATGTTCGCTTTCTAGACGGTCCGCTTCTATTTCTTGACGGGGAGGGGCGGAGATGCTGCGAGGCTTTTCTTCACGAGTTTTCACCAATTCACGTGTTTCTGTTGCAGTAGGACGTGGTAAGATTTCTTCCTTTGTGGACTTCTCTTCCGTTATGGCCTCTTCAATTATGGTGCGAGTTTCGTTGCCAGTTTCTTTGACTGAGTTTTCGTCGTGTTCAGTTCGGGAATTTTCGGACGGATCCGGAGAATTTTCGCCCTCGAGCTCGGCGTATGAGATCGCTTCAGTTCCCTTAATGTCATTTAGAAAAAATCGTTCATCAGTTAGATTGCCATTTCTTTGAATTTCAATCTCCTTCAAGTCATACTTCTCTAAATCAGCTTCATTTTGGGAATGTACTTCTCTTTTGTTGATCTCGTTTACGTTGTTGTTGTCAAGTAACACGAATTTGTCATAAGTTAGAGTTTCAGTCTTCTTGAAGCCATTCTCTTCTTGCTCTGCGTCATTCTCAATAATATGAGAGAAAATTTTATCGGATTCCTGTTTCTCGTCTTTCCTTGCGTCTTCATTGTGACGACCATTGGAAGAATTAGTTGCTCTCATATCGTATTCTTTATCATTCTCGCTAAAGAGTTTGTCGAATTCTTCATCTTCGTTGCTCTGTAGCGTCACGCTATAACGAGCTGCGATTTCTAGCTGTTTGATGGAGGTCAACACTGAATGAAATAGTAATTTCTCGGCTGAACGCTTGCTATCGCTGCCCATCTTCTCGGAGCCAGTCTTATCGGGGCTTGTACCCGATTCCTGCTCTGAATTCGCAGTGGGATCTGGTGCTGAGTCCCAGGCCGCTGTCATATCTTCTGTGCTAGTGGACGAAGCACTCTGCTGTTCGTTTTCAACAATTTCCGCCTTCGTTACATCACATGAAGTTTTATCACTTGCGTTTGATTCATGGACAATGATTTTCACATCTCCTGTGTTATTGTTTGCAGGCGCTCCCGCAGTTCTGTCTGCGTCTATCTCGGCTTTGGTATCACTGTCCGTTTTATCCTTTGGCACATGATGTCCACTCGCCCTCTGCCATTTAGTGAAGCTCGTATTCACATTTGCTATTACGACGTCTTTTTTACTGAAAGACACTTTCCTCTCTCTCGTCCCATCTGTTTCTTCTTTGTCATTCTTCCTTCCCCCACTCACCCCTCCCTTCCCTTTAAGGAGCCGAAGCACTTGATTGACTTTCTCGGTTTGCGCAGCTACGACTGCCTTGTACCCGAGACTAAGCCGAACACCTCCGAGAAACTTCGCCTTCTTTCCGACTGACGTATGGCTGTCAGCGATGCAGATTTCCAGAGCTCTTCGTTTCACGTCGTGAAAGTTAACGCCGACTATTAGGAATTGCTCGTTCCACAATGGGTCTTTACCCTTTCTTGACTTTGTTCTACACTTCGTCGATTTTTTAGCATCGGGTAAAAGATAACTGGGGGAAAAAGATAAAATGCAAAACAAAAATGGGATTATTGTATTGCTTTTCAGTGTTTTAGGGTTTATTGCCACGTCTTCAGGTACTGCAAATATCTCCTACATGCAGTGCTAATAAGCTCTACACAACATGCATGGAAATCAGTAAGAAGAATTCATATGTTCATATTCACCCGAAAGGGTTGACTATAAAGTTTATAAAACCTCGTCAACATAAAAGACCTTGCAAACCAAAATCTACGCGCGAGCTAATCTGCCTAAAACGGACATTCTTACCACTTGGAGAAAGTCTCCGGCAAACCATGCTTTCCTTCCGGTAAATCCATTGCCCGGAGAAGGTGAATATGTAGAAATCCCTGGCCTGTATTAGTAGTGTTTTGCTTGTAGTGTCTTCCATCCACTTCAATATCTTGCGAACTGCTGTAAAGTAGCCCCACAAGAATCCTTGGCCTCCCTAAAGAGTGAAGAGGTGGCTAGAGGAAAGAAATGAGTATTACGTGCATTTAATTAAAAAAGGCAATAAACAGTCATTGGGATAAAAAGTAGTACCTATTTATGAATAACTATCTATATTTTAAGCAAATATGAATTTATATACTGAGCAATCGTACGTGTTAAAATAACTAGCAATGATGATGGTGATGAAAATAGTGATGAAAAACAAATATAGATATTCAAGATATATATTTTTCTCTGTCTTACATCTTTATTCTAGTTTGTATTTTCTCTTGATCTGTTAAATGAAATGAGATCATATTTTTTTTAGTGGTAGCTATTTCCTAGTCTTTTATTTCAACTCATCAATCTGTAAATTAACGTCGATTTCATACATCGCCTCAGTTGTTATTAACAGTTTAGTAAAGGGGGTCTCCTAGATAAGCCTAGAAAGGCTTCTGAGACTTCCTGCTCAATACTGTCACTACAGTGATGAATGAAATATTGTAAAAGAGAATAATCTTGGGCAAATAAATAAATGATGGCCTTTATCAAAAGATCACTGAGTAACCAGGCCAAAACCCACCATTTCTGAGTGACCTGGCCAACACTTACCTTCAGTATGACCTGAATGTCAAGCGGGTATCCCATGCCCCTCAATATACTCTGTGGAAATAGCCGAGTAACCTGGCCAGGCTCTCCAACGAAATGAACGGTTAGAGTCAATTCAGTCGAATTCTCCAGTTCGTTGTACGAGACGTAGTCACTTCCTGAAAAGATAAAAATAAAGAGCTTTTCGAGCTAAAAACAATAAAAATTCCAAAGGGAAAATGCGACGGCTATACGCGTATGTTGCAAATAAGTGCGCCCTTAAAGTAAATAGGCCATTTCCAGGTTACCTTATGCCTCTGTGTCAAAACGAGTCTTCGTGCGAAACCGTTCATATGAAAATGAGTTTCACCTGCACGTCCATTTTCATGCAAATCAAAGTTATTTTTATTGAATGGTTTCGCACGAGGACTCGTTTTGAAAATGAAGCAAAGCGCAACTCGGAAATGGCCTATTGTATTCGATATTGTATTCATTCACTTGCTTAATAAGCAACTTAAGATTCGGTTAGTGTATTAATGTTGGGATTCTTACCTATAGGATACCTGACTCGTTTTTGCCCTGGAGTTCCCATCAGTGTAACGACCACCTCTCCCCCAAAGTCTTCCACGCATGACAGCCGAATGGTGACCTCGTCCACCAGCAGTCCACAGCAGCCAAAATTGATACGCCATTTGATACAACCTGTATTGGAGCCTGGTGTTCTCTCTAGATAAACCTGAATCAAGTAAATTAAAGGGGCAGTATCACGAGAATTCTTCTAAGTTTTTGTGCAAACTATGCTGAATTTATAAAGCGGCACTCATTGATCAACAAAATAACGTTTAAATGCCAAAAGGTCATAAATGCACCTTATAAGATGTGCATAAACCATAATCAACGGTTTTTTAGTAATTTTCTTCCAAATAACACTGTCAAACTTGAAAACGTCGGCCCGACGTTTTCAAGTTTTAGACCATTTCTTTCGTACCAGTCCGTAGCTACTCCAGTTTTAAACAACTTTCTTGAGTGGTACAGTGCGTTTTAGCAAGGTTAGGCAACTATTAGTGGATTTCTAATTAATACCATCACCTTCATTAGACTTTCAAGTAGGGCTAAATCTTGATGAGACTGCCCCTTTAATACAGTTTTGACGTTTCGTTTCCTATAACGATATCATTAACAATAAAAGTGTACAGATGGTTGTGATAAATAGTTCGTAGCTAGTCTGACGCAGCGTTTCGTCCAAGCTGAGGGACTCTTTAGAGTCCTTTTCTACTCAGTAAACTCGTTGAGCATCGCAACAAAAGTCCCTCAGTTCGAACTCGTGAAGTCCGAGACTACCTTGATTCCCTGGAGCTGCGTATAATAGAGGGAACTAAGCAAAACAAACTTTCAAAAGCCGAGGTGAAACAGCAACGGTCTTGAGGCGTCAAATACCACGTAAGACCTGAGCCAGTTGTGTAAATAATTAGTATCGTTTAGGTCTCCTGTTTGTTGTATTCAGGAACACAGTGCGAAGGTATGAACAGGGTTAAAACTAGAAACCTTTGGATTCTGAGCCCAACGCAAAAATTCTTGGTCAACACAGCTCCATGTTATTTACATTGTAAAAAACAAATATATTTAAGGATAAGAAATGACCTGTCCGACTTCTTCGTTGATATGACGATGAACGGAGTCCACGGCATAAAGGACTTTGTCCCATCCTGAGATAACCCCCTGTGCGGATGGGTCTATAGAGTCAGACCAGTCTCTATAGTAACTGTTACACGTCGTACTGTAGCGTAACCGGAATCTGGAGAAAAATAAAACTGAACCTTATAAATGCCTTAAACATGGTGCGCATTTGTGTCACGCTTTGGCCTGACATATGGCTTGGCATTGGTTGGTACATAGTAATGGCTTGGCACTGATGGCATGGCTTGCCGACTTTATTTTGCTTAATATGGTTGGCATGGATTGGAATATGACTTAGCATATGGCATGGTATATGCCATGGCCTGGTTTGGTAAAGCTTGGAATAGATTGGCATAGCTTGGCGTGGCGTGGCGTGGCGTGGCGTGGCGTGGCGTGGCGTGGCGTGGCGTGGCGTGGCGTGGCGTGGCGTGGCGTGGCGTGGCGTGGCGTGGCGTGGCGTGGCGTGGCGTGGCGTAGCGTGGCGTGTTGTAGCACGCGGCATGGCACCACATGGCATGGTATGGTATGGTTTGTTATTGTTGGTCTGGTTTGGTATGGTATGGTATGCGGCACGGCACGGCACGGCACAGCATGGCGTGTTATGGTATGGCATGGCTTGGCATGACATGGTTGATATATGGTTGTTAGTCTTTTCAAATAGCATGGTATTTGGCGTGGCACGGTATGGTAGCACGTATCTTAGCATAGAATGGAATGGTTTGGCATGACATAGCTCGCCATGGATCCAGTAGTATCTCTGATGCGTCTGTAATGGTAAATATCAATATGGCATTTTTTGACTCAAAAATCAAATTTCTCCATTGAAAGTGAAGTATAAGGTTTGGCACCAAACAGAGACGTCTGTTATTTTTAATGTTATTAACAGTTTATTTGTTTAGATGCCTCGTTGGAATTAACAGTTTACCACATTGGCCTCCTTGGCTTGATCATAATTTATTTGTGATGTAATGCGTAAACGTGTATTGCTTTATACTCGTGTTTTATTCCCAATTGTGAATCACGTTAAATTCTAACAGGCATATCTTTGTTTTGAGTAACAGTTCCATGTCCGAGCTGTTCTCTGTCAAATTTACGGTTTTTGAAGTTATTTTTATACAATCAAAATTCCATGAATGCAATTTAAACACACAGTTGCCATAGAAACCAGGAATCAAAATTTGCATTTTGGTTATCAAGAAAACGAATAGCGAGACACACCAGGTTTAAAAATAGAATCCAAATGGTATACCCCCGCGAGACTCGGGTAACATCAGCGTGTTCTGAGAGAAATAGAGGGAATCTAAGCGAAGTTTTCGTTTTAAAAAAAGTGTTTTTGGAAAACCGGCTGTTTTAGAAAGTGTTTTAGGAAAATCGCCCGCCATTCCAGTTTGTTTGTCTGAGTCTTGTCCTAGTCACTCAGACGTCACTCGCGCGCTTCTCAATATTTTATCCAGTACTGCACGAGTCCTTCCTTTTGAAGTGACAGGATTTTCAATTTGCTTATAAGTTTTGCCCTTGCACTTTGTGCGGAGAGGCCAGACTATTAATTTCTGAAAATATGATTGATTTACGTCTGGCAAAAAATCATTTTATCTCAATTATTTTTGTGTTGCATCGGGGTTCCGTATCAGTTTCTTACGGAAGTAATAACGTTTCTTCCATTTTTAAATAATTACTCTGACCACTCTACGACATTGAATGTATGTGGAAACCATTGGCTGTTTCAGTCCTATGTTTTTCCTTTAAAAGCTCGTTAAGCATGCCAGACGTCGGCTTGAGGAAATTTATCAAGCACAAAATATATCTCCACAATAAATAATTTAAAGGAAAAATTTTAGTTAGCTACTTGTTTTTAACCATAAACATTTTCAGGGATACAAACGAACGTTATCATTAGAGTCAATTCAAACTTTCTTAATGAAAGCATGGTTGAAGGCCGCCGGCTTTGTACTCACGGCGATTTGCATTTCAAGGATTTTCGGTTCTCGTGCATTTTCCCTTTCGATTATTTATCTCTACAGTTTAAAAAGAGAGACCAAAAAGCGACAACTACCTTTGAACCACCTACCTTGAACTGATAACTTCTTCTTTGTTTGGGGTAAAGGTGTAACTTGACGGCAGCTAAAAAATAAAAATAAACGTTAATATAAGAAAACTGTTAAAGGCGACAACTTGCTTATTTCTCAGTCAAATTTCAGGTATAACGCTTTTACGAAGGCCATACCATAAACATATTAGGGTTCTACTATTTACGCAATTTCTTTCTTTGAGAGCTCCACGGAATCGTTCGCGATTTATAACATGATCTGTAGCTGCTGACGGTTTGTTCCTCGAGTGTTCCACAAATGATCACTAAACGTTTACATTAAGAACTGCAACTTGAAATCTAAACATTCATTATTGAATAAATCAAAGCCTAAAGATTCCCCACAAACTAAGAACGCCAGCGAAACTTCTCAGCGCTTCAAAGTAAATTGGATTCCGAATGCCCGCGTATGTTTTTCGCCAGGATGGAAATGATGAAATATGATCGATAATTCAATGAATGGTTTTCAAAGCTTTCGCTTAAAAAGCCTCTTCAATATGGAAATAATAACTGTGGATTTCCGGGCTTCGCTTCGCTGGTAGAATAATAGTTCATTTACACTTAAAAGAATTGAAGACTGATTTTTCACCCGAACCATATGTAAAACATTTACCCGGCAGGACATTTCAAAACACAACTGTCACTTTCCGTCCAGTAAAGGACACGGCTTTGAAAAACGAATTTTCTTTACTGTTTTTTTAATATCACCTACGTGTGAGGTAATTATAAAATCTCTCTTTTAAAGTCAATCACGCATTTTAATTGAGGAAGCTTTAATGGCTCAAAAGCTCCATTTCGATTTTTCTTGCTAATGGCACTAATTTTACATCAGATCTCAACCGGTGACAACTGGGCAATTTATTGAGGATAATAAAAAAGCAGGATATGCCAGGCAATTATTTTTGATAAAAATTAACTAATATATTCAAGGCCATTTCTGAGTAAGACTTATTAGAACCATGGCTGTCTACACAGGTGCAAAAGACATCGTTTTTTCTCAAGACACCGAATCTCATTTCTTTCCGTAAACACTTAATTGAACTCTTGAAGGTACAATAGCAGATCCGAAGATTTGTTTTGTTATAATAACTGAGAGAGTAGAAAGCCTAGCAGTCAAAACAAACGCCCGCAAGGCGAGACTTTTTGTGATAAACTGCGGGGTTTTGTCTCTGACACAAAAAGGGAAGATTGTTGTCCTTTTTACTAAAATCATCGAAAAACAATTTATGTAGAGGTCTCCCCAAACTGCTAGAAAAAGATGAAAATGTGACGGAAAAGGAACAGAGCAGTAAAGAATATAAAACAGTGAGTATTCTTTTCTTCCTCTCTCGTTCCAGGACTGCTCGGTTCAGACCAACCGCGTTTCCAATCGGAAACGTAGGGCACAGGGTAGCCGAAACAAAATGATACCAAGTTGCAACAGCGCTCTGGTTACAACAATCACATGAACCCCGAATGTTGAGTCAAAACGAGATGTAATAAGCACAAATATATCTTGATAGCAAGAGAAAATATTTGGAACAAACAAGCAAGTCGAAGAAGGGCTTTAGAATGAAGCTGAAGTAAAAGATTTAACCGTAACTTAGCGGAATGAGAGCGAGCAACTGAGAGACCGAGGGAATAAACAAAAGAATGAATGGTTAAATGACTGAGAAACAGTATATAATATGAAACCAGTAAATTTATAAACGAGTGAAAGAAGTGAAAGAAAACTTGTCGAATAAAGGCGCAAATGAATGAGCAAGTAAATAAACAAACAATGGAATGAAATTGATAAAAAACGAAGCAAGTAATTTCTGCACGCTTACTATTTGAAGAAGACTTTTCCCCGCCATTTAGTTAAGTGAAAGCTTAGGTCGTGTCTTTGATCGGTGAAAACTACAGAAGAGTTAGAAAGCTTTGTCTTTGAAAGGAATTTGTTATGTAGCAAGCGTGTTAATTGTTATGTAAATAACTCAACAGCTTTTAATTTATCCCTGTTGTCGCTTTTTGTCTTTCTTCACAGTTGATAATTAGCAGGTGGTAGGCTGAAGCAAATAATTTTATATTAGCTCAAAAGATAAAAATGCATTTCTTAAAACTTTCCCCACGAAATTTTGTTCTACAAAGAAACGATTCTGAATCTGATGAACAAATATTCTTAGTTGGAATGGAAAATTACGATGAGCAAACGTCCACAAAAACGACTTGAAAAAACACACCCAAATAATGAAATAAACGACCAAGTGGACGAACTGCTCATGCACATTTAAAATGAATGAGGTGTGTACATACTCACCGAGGTCGAAACCAGCGCCTTCGAGCGAACAAGTGATGAAACTTGCTTCCATTTTGACATCATATTTTCAAAGGGATTCGTCTTCTACTTATAACCACAACAATGATAAATCTCTTATCACCCAAGTCAGGAAATAACTGTCATATCACCATCATACCATGCCAGATAGAGAGAAAGAGAAAGGAACAGGGACGAGAATTAGTGATGATAAAGAAAAGATTTAGTAAGACACTGAGAAGGGAGTGAATTTTGGTTACGGACCTTAATCACACATAGAAATGCAAAGGTGTAACCTAGAACAAGATCACGTGTATACCACGTGAATAATTAATGCAAAGAGATGCACTTAAGAACGTTAAGTGTCTAAGAGTGTGGAATATTCTAATCAAGCAAATTGGGTTAATGGAGGTTTGAAAAAAGTGGTAACAATTACATGGAAATGATTGAAAAAAGAATTTGAAGGCATATATATATGAGGCATGCGTCGTCTTCTATGAACGTGTGCCTGAACTTTATAACATTTTGTGTGTGGCATGCACTGAGAGTCGTGAGCATTTTGTAGAAAATATTTTGCGGCGTCAGACGAGATTATTTTAATGAGATTAAAGTGATTAAAAGCTTTCTGGGCTACTTCGAATTTCAAAACAAAAACGTTAAAATCGTCAACAAGTAGCAAGGATGAAAAACAATGGATAGCAAGAAGGATTATCTCTTTAATTTTTCACAGAAGGCTTTTTCTTTTTTGCTGGAAAAACAAAACTAGCATCTTGGTACAAAAGCAGTCACCTAGCTCCACTGTGGCTACGTTTACTGTCGACAATGCTTTTTTTTAAGAGCGATGCGTAATTGTAGAGTTTTGGACATGAAACTAAAAATGCGTGAATTGAATAACTTAATTTGTGTAACTCTCTGTTTTAACGAAGCATTTAATTTCCAAATACATGTTTGCACTTTGACTTAGTATGGGTGTAGTTCACCACAAATATGTATCTGGAAGTTTCCATAGTCATTTTAGTCCTTTGGGCAAATAATAAACGGCAATTAAATAAACGGCGGTTTATTCAATTACCCTAAACCTGTACCTGTTGCCCGCCGACGCAACACGAAGTCTCTAGAAACAACTTACTTTTTAGGCTCGGTTTAAGAGAAGAGACTGGTATTTAACTCCAAATTTTCGTAGGCTGGTACTTCTTTGTGAATAACACTGATAAATAGTTGATTGCACGTAAGTTACGTAAACTCTCGAGTGTTTCAAGCGTATGTATGATTAAGCGCCGTTAGCCATCACTACACCTAAGCACAAACGGGCTCATGGTTCTGCTGAGCCATGACCAGGATCGAACCCAGTCCACTGGAACCGAGTTTAATCAATTCACCGACCCACCTGGGCCCCGGCGAAGCCTTTTCCTGAATTGTGTTCGCTTTTGTCATTATCGACTTTAAACTTTCAAAAGTTGTTTGAAAATCATGGCGCGATTATAAATTTATGGTATCAACAACATTAACTACAGTTGCAATCATTATATGTGCCTTCTAAACTACACGCATTTGCTACAGGACAAATGTATCTAAACGTATCCACTACTTTAAAAACATTACATTCTTTCGTAAGATTCGAGATGTGATCATTTATTACGAGATCATCCCAGGGTTAAAATACTGAATGCTCAAAATGGTGAATAAAATGATGTAGCATCTATTTTCCTTACTCTGACTTCACGACTTAAAATCATTTTACAGGTCAAATTAACATAACCGCGCTTTATATGGAACCCAAAACCTTCGCCCGTTTTGGAGATGCTACAAGCGCAGCTTGGGTATAACAAACTGTTTTTCTTCTCGAGCGAAGTTTTAGTTGAAGTTGCTTTCTTTTTAAACTACGTTAACTTCCTAATCATAACGTTAATCTGTCTTTTTAGTAAACAGTGCCTCAGAAATGTTACTATCGATCGGTCTTCGGCGTCGCATAAAAAAATTCCAGAAATAAAAAAAAAGCTATTATCGAAATATCGAAAATTGCTTATATCGGGGTATATTATATAAGAGAGAAAGTCTATTTTATTTAGTTTGAAATAACCTGTTTATATGCAATGTTGTTTTTTTCGTTTATTAATAACGAAAGGTTCATTAAAACACCGGATGGTTCGCTAATCACTGAATACCGGAAAAAACTGGGATAGATAGACACTTTTAGCCACTTTTTTCGTTTAACTCAAAATCCTGTATCACAGTCAAAATTATTTCTCTGTTTCTTCTTCCGCTAATTTTATATTTTGTTTTAACGGGGGGTTTTAAACACTGACTGACAACTTTTACTTATAACATATGTTAACACTGCACGATAACAAATAAACAGCAGGAAAATAGCAGAAAATATTCAAAACGATGAAATCGTAAATATATCTTACCATAATTAAGCTTTTCCCACAGATTAGTAACCTGAAAATATTCCCTCTCTTTCAATAAATCGCCAAATTTTCACTGGACGTCTTCAAGGGATTCAGTCCGAGTGAAACTGCCTTGAAGTGTGTGGCGTAGCAAACTATATGTTTCCGTATTGTTTGCTTGTTATGTGGGCAGTCACCTGCCGTGGGCCGCTGGGCGGAATAAACTTAAGTCGGACGGTGGTGAAATATCAACAACTTCACGGAAATAAGTTGTTATATACTTGCAGATTTATACCATAATTTTTTTCTTTCTCTTTTCCCTTAAAAAGATACTAGATACTACTTTTGGGTTACTGATATTTTCGCCCCTACAGATGATAAACTTATTGCTGTTGTTATTGTTTGAGGGCAAAAAAATATGGCTGTATTCTAGAAACCGTGTCAGTTGTATTAATTAAGTTGACAAAGTATATACGCTATGCACCAATCGGCTATTGGCGACGGCAATATTTACATTAGATTTGCAAAGTTTCAATAAACGTTGGACAGTGTTATTCCTCTATTAGCTTGCTGGAATATTGAAATAATTTTGCCCAAAGCTTAAACAGCTTAAACTGGCCAAGCAGTAGAATTTCGTAAGACCGAAGAACTAAAATACCTCAACTAGCAGACTAGTTTATCGATACATGCATGACAGGCCGCTTGTAGGCATATACAAGTAAACTGAATGAACACTGTTCGTTAATACTTAATCAAGCAGAGAGCTTTTCTTCTAATTAATGCTTTTAAAATCAAGCACCTAACCTTTGTTTTTATTCCCGCAAACACTTGTTTCCACACCTGCCGTGATTAAAACACTGTGTTTGACCTCAAGCAGATAAATGAACTTCTAATTTAATCTAACTGATTATTTAAAATAATAATGGTTCTCCCTTGCCTGAAAAATAGCAATACTTGGAACAGCTTTGCTGTATACCTTAGGCGCTTTCCATTTGGTCAAAAATTCCGAAAATTTTGGTTCGGGGGGAAATGGAAAACGTTTTTTCGGTTCGCCAGACTGGATAATTCCCTGAAAAGTGGAACTGCTTAAAATGTAGTCCCGTTTTTCCGGTTGGAAACACGTCCTGACTGGTTTCACGCGTTCCAATTGCATCTCCCTATACCAGTTCCAGGCCCACGGCAATCAAATTTTCACCGCCATCTTGTAAACAAAATGGCGGCAGAGGTTATCATGTACCAGTGTTCGTGTTGCTTGCTCGCAACTCACTACATGGCGCTACCTTTTTTTTTCTAAATGGAAAGCGCCCCTTAGTTCACTCACTGATAAAACTTGAACAACATGCACAAACCAATCACAGCCAACACGCTATTTTTCAGCCAATCAGGAGCAAGTCAAACCCAGTCGTGACACGGCTTGTGCAGGTTTTCCCGCGCTTGGCGTCGGTTGCGTGTTTTGTTTCCAGTTGCTTCTGATTGGCTCGTTCCATCATTTACCCGTGTTGTGATTGGTCAGATATGATTACTTGATTCAGTTTAACGAGAGACACTTGAAAACTGTTCTAATGTCAATTTTTAATAAATTAATAAATATATAAATAAATAAAAACAGAAACATGACTACTGATCCCACACGTCTGGTTGCCTTATTGAATCCATTTCAAAAGTAAGAGTTTGCTTGCAAAAACCAAATGATTTGAATTATATGGAAAAATATGCCCGAAGGTATGTCTAGAACCCTGATAAATTCGAGGAAAGGCCGACTATTTAAAAGCCTTACTTGAATCACTGTTGTCGTGGTTGGTTTTTTTTCTCTTTTTTCAAAAAATACTAAATAAACGTTTTTACCAAACGTATTTTTTTGTATTTGCATACACATAATATGCCTGTAAATTTTGATATCGTATTTATATACCGCTGGGTGGTAATTTTTGTGGATTGGCAAGCCTGTGGCAATGCGTTAATTTAAAATTTAAAACGTACTCAGCTTACCAGTTCATCGTTAATTTTTAATGACATCTGTCCAAATAACTTTACACGTTCAGTTATTTATATTCTATACTTTTAAAATTTCAGCTTCATGTGGTGCGAATCTAATCCGGCTTTTAGCACCAGTGAGGTATACATTTAAGAAGTGTTTAACTTTTCGCTAGCGTGCACATTCATGATGGGATTTCAAAACTCGTTAAGCTCATCACGGTGTTTTTCAGAACGATATGGAATTCTGATCAGTCTTTGATTATGTTAAGGACGGGTTAAAAGAAAATGAACTAAAAGTAATAAAACTGATCACGTATTCACATGATCTATGACAAAATTTGGTTTAAAATTATTCGCCCTAACCTCTTATTTCAATTTATCAAAAAGATGTAAAAAAAACATTCCGGTTGTCTAATCCAACAAACGAGACCGAAAGGGAGATGAGAATTGCTTTTTATTTTGTTCCAGAATGCTGTAGAATTTAGCATAATTAAAATGCAATGAATTATTCTTTTGAGACCAACCTCAAATTATTTTTCCTCCTGAAAGATGCCATAATTACCTGTTATAATAATATTTGTTCCGAATTCGGCACAATCTCAAAAAATCTTGTTTAGATGTGATTTTCTTTGGGAATAAAAAAGCGAGGACTTGACTTTGCTTCTTCTTATAATTTGATAAGTAAAGGAGGTAACATCTGAACTTCGTCTTGATTTCGGCCTAAGGCAATTTATCTGCCACAACGGGAACGATAAACGAATGAGGTATTGAAGCATTATCGTTAATTTGTCTGCGGGTGGCTAAAACGATCCTTTGTGATATACGCTTATAATATTAGTTAGATTTGAGATAAGATAGTCTCAGAAAGTCTCCCCAAAAGAAAGGGAAGAAATAATTCGTTTACCAAAACAATGTTTCTCAATCGCACAAAGCAACAACAATTCTCCTCAATTTGTTGCATTTTCTGTAAGAAACAGAAACGGTTTTCGGGTTTTCTCGTTATTATTCCGTGCTGCTAAAAATAATGAACAACCCGTAAAAATACCTCTTAAAGGAAATTTTAATGCAAAAAAAATCCTTATGATCAGAAACTTGATTTAGATTTTAAACTCCATTCGATAATTCTTTTAGTCTTACAGAGCGGTTGAAATGTTTTCTACTACCTTTCGCATCGGAAAATCCTAAATTCGACAACAACATAAATTTTTGATCTTCACATTTTGGTATTCAAGGATCGGCAAGGAATTGAGATCACGCACAGGATAAACTGTGAAAGATGTCGCCAGAGGTAAATTTCTGCTTATGCTATCAAGTAAGGAATACAAATACACAAAACCAAAACACAAGATCTGAAATACGTCTTTGTAAGGAATTAAAAACAAATTCGCATGCGATTAAGGATAAAAAAAGGATACAAAAGAATAAATGGGTCACTCACCCTAAAGTTTTTGCTAACACCATTCGACGACGTTGTTTCGGTAAAGTCTCGTAACATGTATCCATGCTGTGTTTGTGCCCTGAGGTTTATATCGATGTATTATTCGAATTCGTCCGTTTTAACCAATCAAATCATATGCCTGGCTATTTTAACTTTTTTTCTGATAAAGCGAGAGCTTTTACTGCAGTTTCCAGCTGGCGTGTTCATTATCTTCACTGTGAAGAACGACTTACAATGAAACCGCAAATGGATTCATTAGAACAAGTTGAAAACAGTTTTATGAAAAAACAATTTTTCTGTGGATCCAATTCGTTTGATGTTGTAAAAAACTCTTTTTGATGACAACAAAATTAACGAGACTTACAAATTTAACAGAATAAATGAAAATTGAACAAATTTAGCGTTCTCCAGTCTTGTGCGTGTGTTAAAATTAAAATTTTGATTTCACTTTTCTGACGGAAATTTCACGGCGGAAACCAGTTGTTTTCCTGTTTTGAAACAATGACTGTATTCGTAACTGCAGGAAACATTGTATATCGGTGAACAAGAGGATATCAAGTTGTGGATCCTTAACTATCCAAGCCAAAATAAATCCGAGCTCACGATGACATTAAGTGATAACGATTTCATTTCGTCGTAGTAATAATATTTATAACTAGCTTTTCCCGTACAACGGCCGACTATTGGGAGACTCGCAATCTGATTGGCTAAACAAAAGCGTAAATAAACCAGTTTTATAGATTAACCACTGTGTCATGAAAAAACATTGACCGTCTTCTCTCAGTTTAATTCATAGCTTCTCCTGATGCACCGCCGCAATAAAAGAACGCCTGATCGCAGATTGGCTCGGCGTAGACTCGTTCATCACAAGAAACCTGTATGGAGCTTTGACATAACAATAGACTTTCACCTACCAAAGACACTTTTAATCGAGGAAATCAACATTCGTTCTCTTTAATTTTTAAGATGGATAAATTGTTTGGGGAAATATTCTTGGTTTAGTAGCTTAGGTCAGGCTCGCATGACCGTCGAAACAAAAATCGCGCGTATGTCTTTCAGAAGCACTCTAAGTACAAAAAAGGATAACAGGTATTAAGGTTTCGAGCTTTGTTGTAGCTTTTCAAAGGAAAAAAAGACATTTTCAAGTCAATTTCAATTCCTTAGTACAAATTCTCATCATACGTACAATTTGGCCATAAAACAATATACAAACGCTTATAGTGCGGTCACCTGTTCTCTAACGATGTTATCACGCTCTCCAAAACTATCGCGTGTATCTATAGCTCAATAGACAAAAGCTACGCATGAACTAATCCCTCTAAATATATCTGAAATGCCCTTCTTGAGCGATGACCGCCAAATATCAACAAGATTGCACGTTTCCACGATTTATAGCAGAGAAATTTTAGGGGACATCGGAAAAAGGAATTCAGTGACATTAAGGAATTCCAAACCAAACTTGAAAACTTAGCGTCACTTTCAGTTCACGTTTGTCTGCCATGGTGTGAATCCACCACAGGCAGACCAAGCGATGGCCTTGTTAATGATATGCAACGGTCGTTCTCGGTTTGACTCAAACGATCGTAATGCCCCATAAATCGCTGAATTTGAGATCTTTTGTTCCTAAATTACAATAAACTGTAAGCCAGATAAATAAAGATCACTTGCCTAATGTTGATTGTCTATTTTTGCGAGCTTTAGTTTGGTTTTGGGACGATTAATTCCTCACTTGCCACTGACGCCCCCTACTAATACCAAAGAAAGAGTCTCTTTCGTTGCATATCATTAACAAGGCCATCGCTTGATCCACTTGCAATCTCGCCTTCATTTCTCATCCGCACTTCCTGGTGGATTTTTGTTGCTCGTTTCGAGCAAATGTCTACAAAAGTAAACCTGTGATCTGTAGGGCATGTGTTTTCTAGCATCTTTATCAACTAAAAATTCACTTGAGCAGGATTTGAAAGCTCCAATAACTGAATCATTTTATTATGACGTGCTCCCTCTTCCCTCCCCTCCCCTCCCCTCCCCTCCCCTCCCCTCCCCTCCCTTCACCACCACCACAGCCATCACCAGAAAATAATGGTAACTCAAATTTCATTAGGAATGTTTTATTAAATCATGACACATCTACCAACCAACTAATGGTCAGTTGCCATTGATATATGAAATACATAGTAAGAATTCTCACCCTATACAAGAAACCCGGCTGTTTGACTGGCGAAAGCTTTAGCAGGCAGATTTTTTTAAAAAAAATTACAAGATTGAACGTCAAACTGAAGTAATGTAGTTTTGTTGCGATTGCACACGCCGGCTGTTAATCGTTTTTCTGTAGAAATTCGCAATGCGTTATGGCTTTCTTCGCTCAGAATCTGCGTAGTACATCAACAGCTTTGCTAAAAAGTTCTATTTTTTCCTTCAAACTTCAGCCTCTTTCTTCAGCTTCTCGGTTTCTTCAGTTTCGTCGCTCTCTTGTGAGCCCGCGGTCACACGCCTGATCAGCGCCACTGCGGCAGCTGCGTGCAGGATATTAGAGATGGCGGTCAGACCCAAAAATATGAACGGAATGGTGATGTACTTCGCTTCCGGTACCAAATCTCCAAACCCGACCGTCGTGAAGGTAACGACGTAAAAATAAAAGCTTTCTCCATAACTCCAGCCTTCAGCCGCCATTTGAGCAGCGGCGCCGATCACCAACAGCAACAGCAAGTACACAAACCCAAGCAGGAAGCATTTCTCGTTCAAGCGGCTCGGTGGTCCATTTCTTCTCAAACAACATCGCTCGATGGCTGTGATGAGCGCCCTTTCGCCTCGCAGCATTTGCTGGCCAATAAATCTGAGCAGCAAGATAGTTATCGGGATCCCGAAGACGGCGTACACCACGCATAGGGCCTTGCCAAGGAAAGTAATGGGTATCAAATCTCCATAACCTACAAGTTGGACATAAAATAGAACGCAATTAGTTTTAAAAGTCACGATGTCGCTTTTTCATGTAGCTAATAGATGCTCATTAACTAGCGTGTGACCTTGCTCTTAGCATCTTGGTCCCTAATGCATTTTCTTTTAGTGAGTTGTTTTCGTTCTGACTTTGCGAGTCCTGAGAAAAATTTATTCTCAAAACAAAATAAAGTAAATATAACCTGAGCGACTCATCGCACATCGTGCAAGATTTACGCGAATTCTACCTTGCAAAAAAATTAATTAAAACGAGGAATACAGAAAGCAAATAACTAATATTTTGAAATAGATACTTATCTCCAAAAGGTCTTGATAACAGCAGACACGTAGAGATTTTAAGGAAAACGACCAATTTTTTAACTTTATAAAACATGTTTCGACAGAGTTTCTGTCATCTTCAGTTGAATGATTTACAAAGCATGGAAAGTTGAATAATAAGTAGACGGAAATGCTAATTAAGACAAATAGTAACAACAAACGTGAAAATGTGTGAATTAAAAGGATAATTTTAGATTAACATGGTGTAATTGCTGATTGAGGCTAGGTAGTTCTTTTTGAATATGAATAGCCTCCTTTATCTTGAGTTGAAAGCTGATAGTGGCGTGATCTAAAATATGAAAGCAGTCCATTCAACTGAAGATGACAGAAGCTCTGTCGAAACATGTTTTATAAACTTAAAAAATTGGTCGTTTTTCTTAAGATACTTATCTCCAATCATACCTTCGTCGTTAAAGCGATGATATCGTGGCAATAATTATAATCGTGTTTTGATGCAGGTTTAATTAAATCAAAACAAAGCCAACGCCTTAGCCCCTGTTATTATGCATTAAGGAATATCATTAAGCTAAACGTTTTTTTCGTGAATTGAATTCGACAATGTTCCCCCGTTCTTACCAATAGTCGTGAGCAAAACGACCACAAACCAAAACGAGTCTCCATGATTCCATCGGCGCTCGTGGTAATAATCTTCGTGCGATTCACGAATCTTTTTCGCGAGTGCGTCAAATTCTGCTTTCGTCATGTTGTACTTCTCCATCGTTGCAGCTTGCAACTCTGTCATATTCAAGCGTTGTTTCTGCTCGTGACTCGTTCTCTCCACATTGCCTTCCGTAGCAGAGAAAACGAAGATCCCAATTACAGCGTACCCGCACCAGAGGAGAAACAGAATGAGGAAAATTGCGCCCTTCCCAAACGGCGCCATTTCGGTCTTTCTTAATTTTAAAATGAAAGACAGCTCGGAAAGCTTTGTCTTGTTTACGACTAGTGATCGTATCAGAATCATAAGTGGAAAACATCCGCTAACGTCATATGTGTTGCTACGGTGATACCCTGATCGTGCGAAAATCCACTCCTCAAAAAAAGCATTATCAGAACAAAAAACAGCTGGTGCTATGAAAGTCAATAACATTAGCGAGCCCAAATCGCTAAAAGATTCTAATTAAGGTTACCTTCATAAAAATGCCACCTTTTAACGGTTTTGCTGAGGAAAAACGGAGCAGATCGGAAGTTGAAAGTCAGGTCTAACAGTGTTATGTATACTACAATTCAAGTTGTTTTGGGCGACACATTAAGAGAACCGTCCTTCTTGGTGAACTCCGGACGTTATCTTGATCTGCTATTCAATTTGGTGTCACAGGAAGCACTTCAATCTAGAAAAATGTTACTCTCTAACTCACCGTTAATCCATACGATTCACACGACTTCTTCATTTGCTTTTAGCTTGAAGTTAAGGCAATTTTTCAGTTCCAGATTTTTCTTTGTCAATCTCCCGCAGAATCTTGTAACGTATTTTTGAATCAGATCAATTAAGATAGGATCTTCCGTCTAGATTGTTCCGAAAGAGCGGAGACTGTAACAGAGGGTGCGTTTCTTTGGGAAAATGCAAGATTGGATTTTTAATATCTCAGATCACACAGATACTTCGCTCCCAAGGAAACGAAAAAATGATCCGAAAACTGACACTGTTAATTCGCGCCGAAGATTTGAAAATAGTGTCTGATAATACCTCATCTCGGGTTTTATCAGCTCGAGGGTATCCACTAAGAAAATAAAAGCCAAATAATTTTAGCGTGCAGGAGTCTTTTCAGGAAAAACTAACGATGAGCAGTACTTATTTTAGCTGGTAGCAGCACAAGATGAAAAAAAAAAAACGCATCTGAAAAAGTTATGGGGAGCGGGGATGGCGCAGTGGGGAGAGCACTCGCCTCCCACCAATGTGACCCGGGTTCGATTCCGGCCCGGTACCATATGTGGGTTGAGTTTGTTGTTGGTTCTCGTCCTCGCTCCGAGGGTTTTTCTCCGGGTTCTCCTGTTTTCCTCCCTCCGCAAAAATCAACACTGCTAAATTCCAATTCGATCGGGAACAGTGGACGAAGAGCCACTCTGTGGAAGTGCCACTGCAAATTCCCATTATTATTATTATTATTATTATTATTATTATTATTATTATTATTATTATTATTATTATTATTATGCGTTTTGCAAGCAATGATGAATGCAAACTTCACTCGTGACGGTTCTAGAAGGAGTACAGCTTCTACGGGCAATGCAATGGTGAATATATTCTTAAAACACAAAAATGGTGGATTGTGCATGGATCACGAATCCTAGTTTGGATTTTGATTTGCTGATTCGCCCTAATGAATCCACTCAGAGTGCGCTCGTCCATTTTACGATTTTAATAAAGAAACACAAAATCCGTTTTGGATTTTTCCATCTCTTTTTACAATTTAAGGTTGCCTTCTCCAATCTTTTATTTTTCATTCCCAGAAATGGTAAACTTCTCCTTTAAAAAACATGCAACGTGTTTTAGAACAGATTTTTGAACGTCACGTTGGATTTTGCCGGCCCAAAAAGGTTAATAGCACGCGCTTTTCACGGACGCATTTTCAAGATAAGCCAGAATTGCGGAACAATTTTCGTTTCTTCGCGCCAATTTGAAAATGACGTAAAAGGACGCGAAATGCGTAGTCAGATCGGACAACAACATATCGGGTCAGAAAATCATCTTTGTGGTGAACTCGACAAAATATTTAACAATCCTCACGATGCGGGTTGTCGTGTTTCCCAGTTCTACTGCAAATTTCCCACAAACTTTAACTTTGTTCCGCAGTCTGAAATATATGACATGAACCGAAACGTGCCCTATTTGAGACCACAGAGGAACAAACCTATTTCTTCCAAAAACAACTCAAAAAACATCCCCTTTGGGGTGGTGGCACACACTTTGATAGGGGCACTGCCGGGGATGGGGAGGAGGGAGAAGAGGTCTCGGGTCGCTTGTCTGAATTTTGAAAAATTCTGTGTTACTGTATTCTTATAGACCTTATACTTTATGCCTTCAATTGGAAATTGAAAGAAAAGTTATGGAAAGAATGGTTTTAGCCGTGATTTCATTGTATATGCTGTAAATGCGTTTTGGGTCATGTTGCTTGTCTGAATTTATTTTTCCCTGGCAGGGCTCAAGATTACCTTGCTGTTAGTGAGTGCACCTCGTTGTCCCCACCCTACCCTGCTGAGGAAATCTCAAGATAATCTCACACATAATTTTAAACGTCAGCGATTTTATTTACTTGCACTATTTGACAACTGACTTACATAATTTTCTATTCACAGTGATAGAGTTGACTCTTAAAGCAGTTGAATTTTCTTGCAAAACTATTCTGTTTTGTCTTTTGTCCACTACAATATATTTGGCAATAATTAATTTAAACATGTCAGAGGATTCTATTTTTTCTACCTATATACAAAATGCATATTTCCACTCAAGATTCTGAGTTCAGCTCACTTAAAATTTCTTCACAGTCTTTCTTCAGTTCTTCGGCAATTGTTTGCACTTGAGATTTAAGGTTGTCATCAAGTTGGATATTGTCAACAATTTTCCAGGAACCTTGGCCAAACTTGACTGGCAAAGAGAACACAATATCCTGTGGAAGGTCATACCATCCTTCGGAGGATACTCCAAGGGAATAAATCTCTGATGATGTTCCTTGCCACAGGTCACAAAGTTGTGACAGCACGGCAAAGCTTCCTGATAAAGGTGGGGTGGCCCCTGAGTTTTTAACATTATCCAGGGGCTTTTTCAATGTTTCCAAAAACTCTCCTGCCAGCCACTTATCATCATGGACCATTTCTGGTACTTGGCGTGTGAACCCAGGAACATGTGGCCCCCAAATGGCCCCATCATACCCATGCACTCTTGCGTTTCTTGGGTCAGCTGTGGTAACGACACCTATGTTACCCCAGATAATCACATCCTTTAGCCCAGCAGTGTTTACATTCAGTTTTTTGGCCAGAAGTCCCTTGGCTCTATTTTCCTGCAGGCGAGCCAAGGCACAGATGTTTTGTTTTGGTATCGATGGGGCAAATTTACTGGTAACAAAAGCGTTCACACTTGAGGGGCCCCCTCCAATGAGTACCTTTACATCTTTCTTTGCATACTGGTCAAGTGCCTGTCCGTGAGCTTTGAAAATTTTGGCATTAGCAAGAAGCTGCTCCTTTTTGTCCCTTTCGTCTGTAAGAGGCACGCCATCGAGCAGAACTACGACGCTGGCATCTTGGAAGGCGACCGCTGGGTCCGAGGTATAGATCACATCTCTTAGGAGAGGCCATGAGCAGTCTTGGATCTCCATGGCTGTTCCTTTGAGAACTTCTTGCGACTCAGGCGTGTCGAGGAGATAAATACTAACTTCCTGATCGATCCCAAAGACTTCACCCTGAGCTAAGTAACTCAAAACACCATAAGCAAGAGCGTTCGAAGCCCCACCGACGCAAACTCGCAAAGGGGTGATGGCTGCTTTCCTCTGTTCTTCCTCAGCATCAATCTCGATTTTCGTTTGAAGATTTTCTTTGGCGATATTTATCAACTCGTCGCTCATTTTCACAGAAGTAATGCCGTAATAGCCTTTCGCCATTTCTAAGAAGTCGTCACATCCACCAAGAAGGATTCCCGCGCCACCTCGATCGACCAGCTCGCGCCAAACAAGAGGAGAGCTCAAATGCTTCCATCCTTTCTCTTCGCAAATCTGTTTTAGCCAGTCTTCCCACTCTTCGGGCTGTTTAACAATCTTGTGAACTTTGAAATCTGGTAGGTTTAACGTAAGTTCATCAGCGAGAAGCTCTGCTTTGGCGTAGAAAGGGCAATTTGCCTTTCCAGCAATAACATACTTCGCCATTTTGTTTTCGATCTGAAGAGTCTATGATCGTTGTCATGGCAATGGATTCTATTCGAAATCGCGGGCTCGCGTCACACGTATGAGTTTATGCGCATTCCATACCCACGTGGTTCAATTTCAACATGGCGGACGATAACATTGAAGAAGGTGAAACGAATGAAGTATCAAGTTTAGCTCTTGATTCAAACAAACAAAAAGAATTTGAAGATAAAGTTAAGAGAATAAGTACCCAGGTAAGTCGAAGACTGTGTTTATTGAGCAATAAGAAATATTTTGAGAGTAAATTGATGGGTGATCATGGAATGATCTTTGTTTTGAGTTTGAAGTTTATATTATAAGAAATGCTTCTTGCTCTTTCAGTGATTTGTATATATCACTTGTTATCCCCCAGAATTAGACCACCGAGAATTAGGGTATCGGCCCCCGGCCTATTACCGGGACGAAATATGTTTAAAGTTTATTTTAACTTCTAAAATTAGGGAAGGGGGAATTTGTAAGATCGTGACTAAAACTCAGTTGATTTAACAATAATAACAGAAAATAAAGGGGGTTTTCTGCTGAGGGAAGGCTGGTGGCCTAGCTAATACTTAGTTTGCTGGACTTAAGGTTTAGGTCATCACAATCTTCTACCTCAAGTCTTTGTGCGTTACTGTGCATAAAGTTACATTAAAGGAGTATTAAATTTTCATTAGTTTACACAAACCTTAAAAAATTACCAGAAGTAAAACAACAAGGGGCTCAATAATTTGTGTCTTTGGTAGCTAGGCATGTGTCCTTGGGAAAGTGCATTACTCTTACAGTACATCTCTCCACCCAGATAGGTACAGAAATATTGGAGGAGGTGCAGTGGCCAGATAGTTAGTGCACTGGACTCTGGATTGGGTGGTCCAGGATTAAGCCTGGGCTGGGGTCATTGTGTTGTGTTGTTGGGCAAGACACTTTACTCTCACAGTGCCTCTATCCACTCAGGTGTATAAATGGGTACCGGCGAATTGTTGGGGCAACCTGACAGAACGCTGGGGAGGAATCTGCGATGTAATTGTACCCTAGCTATGTATCTTTAGTGAAAACCACTTAGTGTAAGCTCTTAGTCTTTGGCACTATTTTTTTCTGTGTTCTGATTTATTCACCTGGTATTTATGATCATTTCAGACTGATGACCTGACTCCTGGTGTTATCTACCTCGGTCACATTCCACATGGCTTCTATGAAAATCAAATTCGAGACTTTTTCTCACAGTTTGGTACAGTAAATAAAGTCAGACTTTCAAGAAGCAAAAAGGTAGGTGGCTCAATATAAAAGATAATAATTATAATGAACACTGTATTGCATTTTGTTTTGATCCATGTGCAGCTGAATTTCAAATATTATTTTATTTACCTGCGAAAATGCATAGCTTTTGGTAAAACTGATAATCAGTAATGGGTGGCTCCAGAAAAGATTGGTATACCCTCCCCACGGGAGTTCTCACTGGGAATTCTGAGAGGGAGTGGTGTCTTTAAAGGGACAGTATCATTAGCTGTCCTACACTTTTTTCCAGTTGAAACTTGCAAAGTTTTGGTGATAATTTTGAAGATTGTGCAGTTGCCGAATTCAAGGTGGAGTCAAGAAGTGGTTGTGTACACGATGGAAAAGCAATAATTCTGGTTGAAAGCGGATATTTAGCGATGTAATGACACTGTCCCTTTAAGACAAAATTATAAAAAGGAAATTACAGTGTAAGAACTTAAATTGGAATTTCCCGAGGGGGGGGGGGGGGGGGGAGGGGTTCAAACAAACAAAAAGCCCTCTGTTGCAGGAGTATGGCTATTTTCTGGAACAACACATTGATTATTTTTAGCTTGGAATTTGAATAACTTAGTTGTGTATTTAATAATTTAGTTTTATTTCTACTTTGCAGACTGCAAGATCAAAAGGCTATGCCTTTGTAGAGTTTGCCTGTGATGATGTTGCCAAAATTGTAGCTGAAACTATGCATAATTACATGATGTTTGGAAGATTATTAAAATGTGAGTATAGTCAAACTAAGAAAAGATTCTTGGGACACATTTCCATGGCTTTCAATGTTACAACATCGTCTATTTCCAATATCCATTTAAAACAATATCCACATTTCAGTGCTGGAAATAACCGTCGGTTGTCGGACATTGTCCAACCAAATTTGGAAATTGTCCAACTGATTTGATAGTATCAGTGAGTCAGACATCAGGTCCAAGCACCAAATTGATTCAGCTCTATGAAGATCCTGTTTACTGGTCACATTTGATTTTAAACATGTTACAAATCTGAAATCATACAGATCCGTGTTTTTTTCGGCCATACAAGACTCTTCAAAGGTACATAAACATGAAATGAACATTTGCTATGAAAATTGCCCCATAAATGCATTGCTGAGCATTCTTGTTACTTCATGTGTGCGTATGGATTGAGTCATCAATTTATGCAAATTGCATAAAATGCTTATAAATGACCATCCAAATTAAATGACCGGTCAAAATAGAGATTTTCGACGGCACATGTCCTGCTAAGCAAGAAAAATATTTCCAGCTCTGCATTTATGGAGAAAGTGCACTTAAAAAAAAAGTTTAGGCTTGGCACTATTGGATTTCATGGTAGGCCCACATGGCCTAATGGTTAATGTGCTGGACTCAGGATTAAGGTGGCCCGCGGCTATTTTTGGGAACGGAGGTGCTCTTTTCTAAATCGAGTTTTGGGCATGTCAACGTTAACCAATTTCTCTAATTTTTGGCAATCGATATAACAAATGTTCAAATTTATAAAGCTTTAAACTTTAGGGCGAACAAAATAGACGAACATGAGATATTAGCGTTTTTGAAAAAATCAGTTTATGAAAAAAACGCAAATATTTTCCAAGCGCGAAGATAGATTTTTTTCTAATTAATGTCAACAAGTTCAAATTATCCAAGTTTTAATGTGAGCAAGTTTCAACGAAATCGGCTGGGTACAAATTGCTGCACAGTTGACGGTTGAATTTTTGCTTCAAAATATTATGCTTGTGTATAATTGGGAGCTGTTACAACAAGGCTTACGTAATGCTAAGATCCCATGGATTATTTGAAGGCTTAATGCCAGCTAAAACATTGCTGAAAAGTATGGAAAGATCGGAAACTCCTAGCAAAAGTTGTATACAAATGAAGAGGAAGAGGTTTACGATGCGTAAATTGTGAATTTTGAAATATTCATTTTTTTTCGAATTAAAAAAAATCTACCGATTTTTTTTCTTTCATTTTCAAGAATGACAAAATACACCATATACATGTATACAAACAACTTTATCTAGTTTCGTGTGTCTTGTCTCGATGAAACTCGTCGAATTTGGCTCGCCAAGATAGCTACCTCTCGTCTTCCAATTTGGAGCGCTTTGAAAACGCTCTTGTTACAGTAAATTGGTATTCAAACTTGCCGCATTCTCAAGATTATTTAGCACCTGGAAATAAACATGCCACAGATAAATATGCGGCTGAGCTTTGTTTTCATGCATTTTATTTAGCAATGAATGTGGCATGTGGCGTGGCATGTTCATTTTCAGGTGCTAAATAATCTCGAGAATATGTCAAGTTTGAATAATTTACTGTCACGCGAGGGTTTCCAAAGCGCTTCAAAACGGAAGACGTGAAGTAGCTATCTTGGCAAGCAAAATTCGACGCGTTTCATCAAGACTAGACACACATAAATAGATAAAGCTGTTTGCATGTATGCTGTATCTTCTCATACTTAAATATAACAGAAAAAAAATCGGTACGTTTTTTTTTTCATTAAAAAAAAAATGAATACGCATCGTAAACCTCTTCCTCTTCATTTGTGTACAACTTTTGCTAGGAGTTTCCGATCTTTCCATATTTTTCAGCAACGTTTTAGCTGGCATTAAGCTTTCAAATAATCCATGGGATCTTAGCATTACTTAAACGTTGTTGTAACAGCTCCCAATTATACACAAGCATAATATTTTGAAGCAAAAATTCAACAGTCAACTGTGCAGCAATTTGTACCCAGCCGATTTCGTTGAAACTTGCTCACATTAAAACTTGGATAATTTGAACAAGCTGACATTAATTAGAAAAAAATCTATCGTCGCGTTTGGAAAATATTCGCGTTTTTTCCATAAATATATTTTTTCAAAAGCGCTAATATCTCGTGATCATTTGCCTTGTTTGCCCTATATTTTAAAGCTTTATAAAATTTGAACATTTGTTATATCGATTGCCAAAAATGAGGAAAATCAGTTGAGGTTTACATGCCCAAAACTCGATTTAGAAAAGAGCACCTCCGTTCCCAACAAATAGCCGCAGGCCACCTTAAATGGTCAGGGTTTGAGCCCTGACTGGGGTTCCTGTGTTGTGTTCTTCAGTAAAACACATTACTCTCACAGTGCATCTCTTTACCCAGGTGTATAAATACATGCTGCCGAATTGTTGGGGCAACCAGACAGCATCCTGTCCAGGGAAGGGGGGGGGGAGGTAGCAGTACTCCTAACCACTTCATGCTACAAGAACTGAAGTTAAGAGTTATGAGCTAGTTAGGCTTAAATGCTTAACTATTGAATTCTTTATTCTGCTATTTTTCTTGTTTACAGGCAAAGTAATCCCAAATGATAGAGTCCATCCAAGGCTTTGGAAAGGATCAAACAGAAAATTTCGTTTCATACCTCGACAAAAAAATGAAATTAAGAAGCAAAATAAGGTGAGTGCTGATAGTCAACCCCTGAGTTATGTTTACCGGTAATAGACAGTGATCGAAGTGTCAACGTTCAAATTCTCCAAACTGGTTAATTCCATACATTTCTTGTAGTACTTGGTGAGAGAATTTGACGATAGGACTCGGCATGGCTGAGTTGTTTAGAGCACTGGATTTACATAAGCTCGTAATTCTACCGGTCCTCTTGTGTAGCAGTCGCTATTGTTTTGGGGGGCTAGGGGCATTGTTCCTGTTGTTTGTTTCTATTGTTCTCTCAAAGGGTAATGAGGCATTCATGTAAGACCTAACAAGACCTGCTACCCGACCCACATTTGGAGGTACTTAATGGTTAAAATCCTCCATCCTATAACTGCTGGTAGTTTATTTTATTCTCAGTAGCTGCAAGTTCATCTTGTCAGCCCTAACACAGATTTTTTTTTATCTCCTGAATTGAGACTGTAATGGCTGAATTAATCATTTTTCTTTTCATTGTTTCAGCCAAAGACTGATGAGGAACATCAAAAACAGGTCAAAAATATCCTGAGAAAAGAACAAAAGAAGAGAAAAAAGATGAAAGATCTTGGCATTGACTATGACTTCCCTGGTTATGTAAGTTGTGTGGGTTTTTTTTTATTTCACCAATAACACAGCTGCCAAGCTACTATCAGCTGCATCTCCCCTGTCCTTTCTCTTCTGGAATTTGATAACAATGGTTAAATTTTACCCTACTTTCCGAGGGTTCTAAGGGTTGCTTCTTTCAGGTAGGGAGGGGGGGGGGGGGGGGGAGGGGTATTACTTACAGAACTTTACAGTAATTATTTTCACTACCCTGTATAAATATTTTCAATTACTGTCATCATCATTATCATAATCGCCATCATAATCTTTTGTTTTGACCCTGATAAATTAAATAACAAGGGGATTGATGCATGATTATCTTGACAAGTGCCATGGAATTTATTCAAGTATTATTCAGATTGTGACAATGTTTTATTGTACTTTCTTGCTTACTCCATTTCTTTTTTTTAACAGGCGTCAGAAATAAAAACAAAACACCCAAAACATATGAGATTCAGCAATGATGAAGAAGAAAATTAGTGTCGGACATGGCCTTCCTTCTCTAAACTACTGCACAACAAAGAACAGTCGGCTTGATTGAATTGGTTTCAGCCACCACAGTGCAACATTCCAGTGTGTTCCTGATCGACAGCAACTGAAAAAATACCCCTGCTGAGTTCATATAATGATCTGTTCTTGGTGAACAAACATTGGCTGCTTTAAAATAACAACTGCAGCAAGAATTCTTGCAGTTTATGAAATAAAAAATCAACTTTGAAATTATACTTTATGATAGAATGCAATGTTTGATCTTCATACTGTTACGAGAATCTGTGACAAACGCGAGCTTCGCATTTTCAATTTTTTTTCTCATTGCAGTCTCTTCAAAAGTAAAACAAATTTTAAAGTCTGGCGGCAGGTTTAAGTGCAGTCTCATTTCCTGAAAAGAGGCGGGTAATCGAGCCAAATTGCAATCCATTTCCATCCTTGCCATCGTTCGTCATCTTCACTTCCTAGTGAGTTCCTGTCAATCATTTGTCAAGAACTGAGCTTAGTTTTTCCAAACTGGATTATCATTAATCATGAATTAGAAGTAAATCCAGGTTTAACAGACATTACTGGCTTGGCGACTTGTTTTGCGATTACAGACCACGTGATATTCTCTAGAGAATTGTTATATTAACCATCTAAAATTCATTCTTTCATATACACATGAAAATTTGAAAGCAAGAATTCTCAAGGGTATCATCACATGGTCTGTAATGGGGCAACAAAACGCCCAAGCAAATGAATTGTATTCTTCTTGTTCAACTTCTTACAGTTTAAGATTGTCAAGTACAAAGTCAAGGAAAAAAATAAGAAGCCATTTGAGATTTCTTGTATTAATATTGTAACTTATAAAACTGAATACAAAAGTGATTCAAATCCAGATATAATTTTTCCTCTCTTGGACAACTGCACACTGTTCTACAAAATCAAAACATTATAGCTAGGTTTCCTTCTTGAAATCGAGCTCACTAGTAAAATTATATTATACTGTAAGTGGTAAGCGCTGTACACAAAGAAATGGTTAAATTGTATTTGATTATGGACAAAGTTTACTTGTCTTTGTGAGTTGAGTTCTCCAAGGTCTATGCTTATTGGCCAGTTTGCCATAGCCTACCCCCTGACCCCTCTTCCCATACATATGTGAGTCTTTGCAGACAATAAATCAACAGACACATGCATTAAAATCAAATTCTCGGCATTTTTATTCATAAGTTCAGTAACAGGTTTGAGTGCTCGTCATCTTGGTTTTCGATACTTGCACTGAATCCAAATGCGATACATTTTCAGCTGACGCCCGCGATTCACTTGCAGTCTGCGGTCAACGTAGTTCTGTTCTTCAACAAGCCCGGCCTCTTGGAACATCCGGGAAAGGTCGTCTAAAATACCAACAACGACAACATTAGATTAGATGTCACAAACAGGCCCTTGTCAAATATGGGCTTTTCTGAGCCTTCGGTCCTACTGGTCAACAGTTGGGGGAGTGAAGGCTTGAGAAGAAGGTTAAGTTTTGCCATGGTTAATAGAGGGAAACGGTTATGAAGCTCGGCAAAGTTCTTTGTTTTAGGTTTTTGTTCTCTATTTTGGGGGTTGACCGTGCACAAAACCTGACAAAATACAATAGGTGGTTACGTGTGTTCATGCAACTAACCAATAGAAACATTGCGTAAGTAGGTGTATTGTAGTTTTATACGTAGTTTTTTGTAATTAATAATGTAAGTATGCGTGCTGTAACAAATAGATAATTAATAATAATAATAATAATAATAAAAAAAACAAACAATAGAAACATTGCGATTACGTAATTCATGCATAGTGTATGAGCGCAAAACAAAAGATGTGCTCGGTCGTGGACCTTCCAACATAAATCTTGGCCTCTTTGTTTGCTCCTTTGATGTTTGACGGGCTTCCCTAACTATTTCCCTCTGTTAACTATGGTTCTGCTTTAGATTGTTCACAGCCTCTTTTCGCGCGTTCAAAGATCGCAGAAACTACAAGAGAATAGAGCGCTGTGAACAGTCCAGTTACTGTTGGGCTTTAGAGATTTTGATGCCTGGTGCACACTGTGAACCAAGCAGTTTTGGTTTGTTCACGAAACTCGCCAGATCGTTGATGTCAAAGAAGCGTTTTGATTCACTGAAAAAACCGAGTTAAAACTGGGAGACGGAGATGTCAAACGCGGCATAGTACACGAGTGGTTACTTGATCGATGATTGGCTGAGAGAGTCAGACCAACAGAAAAATGACGGTGACGTCAAATTTAGCAAGTAACAAAGCCACGAGTTTCTTCAGTTCATTGTACGTCATGGAAACACAGTTGCTAATCAGGGCGCAGCGACCATATACGCACGTGCGTACCTACAGAAATCGAAAAAATATACCTTTTATTGGCGAAAAGTGTCTTTTATAATGAAACCGGCTGATTTGACAGAGTTTCTCTCATTACGTAGCTGCGATTTTATGATATCATTTATGAAATACAGAATGAAAGCTTTGCGAAAATTGATCAATACTGAAGGTCAAAACCCAGTTATCGCTACGACAATAATATTTGTGGCCTTGTTCACTCTGCCGGCTCCCGTATCCTGTCAGCCTGTTCTGCTGAGCGCAGTTTTAGCGGCATGAAGAGAATGTGTTTTTGGAATTTGCCCGTCTGAAGGGAAGACGTCTTGACACTCTGTATTAGTCTCTCCTATTAAACCTACTAGAAAAACTGTCCCAAAAGGTTGACATTTAAAAACGTAAGTTAAATACTCCTAAATACTTAACGTTTCCATGTTTTGATTTATAAAACTGTCCAAGGAAATCGTGGGAAATAGCATTTCCGAGCCCCTAAAAATAAAAATTTCCTGGGGGCGTATGCACCCAGACCCCTATTGGGCTCGCGCGATCTCCGCGTACTCCGCGAAAAATGCACGCTAAGCCTCTGCTAATGCTACCTTCCACGCGAAATCTTGAAATGATTGACAGGCAACTGATTGAAAGGTGTGGCCTTATTACTGAGCTCCTTATACGGCTTGTTATTTTCGTTTAAATTTTGACTAAAAATATCCCGACATTAGACAAATTTCTTTTGTAAGAGAGCACGCGATTAACCTGTGACAACAATAATATGAATGCCCAAGGAAATGTCTTATCGCATGAGCAATATTATACATTGAGCTAATTTTACTGAAACCAGTTCAAAGAAAACTCACTTTCCTTGTCATCGCAACAGAATACCAATGACTGATTAATTGCTATTTTCAATTCTACCATAATGAAACGGCAGTGATCGCGAGCGCTCAAATAATCATAAATACTGGCCAAAAACAGAAAAAAAAACTTTAATCGCAAGCTGGTTCTTTAAATGATAATTGTAGCAATAAAGGGCGCTCACATAATTTTTCTCGGTATTCTTTATGAGGTTGCAAACACCGCGCGAAACAAAAAGGTTTGTGGGGGATTCTGATGTGAAGCAATTCCGTAGAATTTCTCTCGTCTTTTACTCGGCGTTTCAGACAAAGGTTTGGAGAAAGTGAAAGCGTAAATGAAGGCTATAGTCACATTTCTGTGATCCTTCTAAATAGCTTGCAGTTTTTTTCTCTCTCGAAATGGTCTCGTAGAAAAAAAATCCTTTCTTGTCCATACCGTTCGCGTTCGTGAGGATAAACACTTGTAGGGACTACAAGCAATCCAGATTCATCCGCAAAGTTGTGGAGTAAAACCTTGTGCGAGATATCTTTCAGTCAGTGGATATACTGTGAATAGCGCCATAGTTAAGCCTCTTTCAATAAATAGCGCAAAAAATACGAACTGTGGTTTGTTGTCTATTTCTCTAATTGACACTTCTGTATTCTCTTCACTTCCATGCTTGTTCTAAGGAGAAAATCTATATCGATCACTCTAAGGTATAAAGAGTTCAGTGGCGCCCAAAGACATCTACGAGGTCACCAGACAGGAATAAGTGTTATTCGTGATAGTAAATGGCATCTTTCTTCGCGAAAGCAATTAATTTTTGCCGGGCTTTAATTGAACTAGGTGAGGCTATTGTTGGTGGTTCATTTTAATAGCGAGCTCCAAAATTAAAGCTTGAGAGCTAAATTTAAAATAACTCAATTTCAGCTATGTAAACAGATAGCATTTCTGAGCAGGTTTTGCGCTTAAGTTTCTTTCTGCTAAACCGACACAAATACAAAGTTATGTCTGCATTAGCACTTCAGTCCTCTTCAATTTTGCATGCATTTTGGCCACCCACATTGACTCTCCTGAAGTTTGCTCACATTTCATTATTTTTTCTCTACAGTTTTCACTTTCATTTAGAGGTTTCAGTAATTTAAGATACGCCATGTAACAGGAGGGTTTTAAAGAAGTAATTTGGCACACGAGTGTTACAATATATCAATTATTTTTTTTACAAGATACCATCATCTGAAAAGCAACCCGTGCCAGAAAATTATTGACGCAAGGAACAGATCAATCAATGTACACAAATAGTGGAGAAAAGTGGGTACGCTTCCAAATTTAATTTTACAGGAAAACGAACGGATTCTCTTCAACACAGGAAGGGAAAAAGAAAGGAGTCAATACGACAGAATACAAAAATAATCCACAAAGACAAAATGGCAAGTTTGCCAAACATACCACGAACAGTGGGCAGTGAAATAAACCACAACAAAGTATTAAATGTGACTCATTTTAAAGCAGGTCAAAGCATTGCTTTTTTTAACTGTAACAATAGACCGTAAGCTTGCCATGTTTGAAGCCAAGGATAATTTCACAGCGGGTTCCCCATGGCGGAGCGATGTGTTTTTTTTTTACTCCATTTAATTTTTTTTCCTCGTGGGGACATTTCAATCAAGAGCTTTAAGTTTTAGGTCAAAGTCCTGTATAATCAGTTGGGGTAATCTTTTTTTGTCCATTCCAGCTAAATGCTCAACTGAGGAAGGTCACCGAATTCAATAGGTTTCCCTTCGTATTAATTAAGTGAAACAAGAACGGCTTGCCGTGCACCAACTGAACAAATGACGAAAATTCAGTTTAGTTATAGACAACGCCACAATCGTATAGCAAGTTTAGTTATGTTTGCTGCTAGACAATAAACTGTTATTTTTAAAACCCAAGCGACTCGCTACCTGCGAATCTTTTTTCTTTGAACAAAATGGAGAAACACAACAGACGCCTTCTCACAAATGTGGCGGCATTTTCCCGTAGCGTTCACGCTGCTTAGACACCTGGTACTCAAAAGTGGCATTTATAACTGAAACCGGACAATTTAAAAACTTTTTTTAGAATCATTTTAAACCAAGCGACTGAGAAATAACGCGAGAAATGTCCCAAGAGGCAAGTATTTGATCATAATTAGAATTAATTTGAATTCATTACAAAATCGCGTGAAATTAGGTGTTTTTGATTTCAACGTCCGTAGAGCAGGTCGCAAATAGAGTTTGAATGTGTTTCGATTGTAAAACAAAGGGAAATAATCTTGCTGACTGAGAACAAAAGATTACACTTGCGTCTAAAAACAAGTAGAGACACCCTTGGTTGAATGCATAGCGTCATGTTTCCAAATTGATTGTTTGTCCACACACAAAATAGGAAGTCATTACATGTTGTAAAGAAAACATTTTTTGTCTCGAGGAAACTGTCGAAGCACGTCCGATGACTAAGGGAACACTACAGCTCTGTGGTCATCGCTAATTATGGAACCTTTTCATCCAATTTATTTGGCGTAAAACGGCAGCTAGATTAAAAGGAATCAGCAATCACTAACTAGATACGACTTCCTTCAGTTTCAAAGTGAATTTCGATAACATCTTAGCAACGCCCCGCCGGTGCTAATTCCTGAATCCTTCTAACCCTCCATAAAGAAAGATCACTAATATTCATCACTCATTTCAGCTGACTGATCATTTGAAGAATTAACTTGTTATTGAATGAAATGAGAGCTTTTATCGTAGCTTAACAGCTGTGATGGTTGCCTGTTAGGTCACTTTCGGTCAGTTGTTTCCGCTGTGTTCCGAGAAATTGATGAGTCGCCCGGCGCGTATTTTTTTTTTTCGATGCAGCCGATTAAAATACGAGCTTACCACACTTCTCAGTTCACTATTTTGTAATCGTGTAACTCCGGATGTGGGGAAAAAAAACTTTATTTTCGTAGTGATATGTTTCAAGTACACGAAAAGCGTGAACAAAAGCAAGCGTTCCGATCACTCGGAAGAAACCATTTCGTGCACTTTTGCGCCAAACAACTCACACATCTTCCGAATTGAACAAGTTACTTCTTAAGACCAACCGTTTATCATTTCAATTTACAGTTTTAAATGATTGAAACGGAAAATAAAAGGAAGAAATTTTTCACGGTTATCGACGGAAAAGAACTTGAACAGGAAAAGTGAACGCGAGACGTGACAAAAACAACTTCGGTCTCGCGCGCACTTTAGTCGCTCTCTCGACATTTTCAGCCTTGGGAATGGGACTTGAGCCAAGAAATACTATTCCCCGCATAAAAAATAAAACACTTAAAAAATACGAACATCGTGATAACTCTATAAAAAGAAGTGTGGGGCAGGTCCAAATAATTTCACAGGAATTTAGGATCGAGTTACCCGCTGAAGGGCTGGCAGCATTTTTTCCATTATAAAGGCGACAGGTTCTTATCTCAACTGAGTCTACAATATAAGCAGATTGCAAATAAAATTCCTTTCATTGTTCTAAGAATATCAACAAGGAAAAACCAGCCTTGATTCTGCTAATTTTCCACGTAATCCTGACACAAAAAGCCTGGATTAAACTGAAATCATGAACGACTTTCCATCGACGTCCGGTGAAAAAGATTATAAGCCCCGCAACCGTTATGAGCTTGTGGTTAGGAAATGAGATAAGGTGGAATGCTTCTTTCAAGCAGATGATTTCTCCTTGGTAATTCAAAAATTCCTTAAAGACAGGTTGTTCGTTGCTAAGAGAACTAATAAAATGTTCATTTCGTTTCATCAAACTCGGTGTAACCTTGGAATGTTGTTTTGATCAACTTGAGTCTTGGTACGAAATGTAATATTCACCACAAGTCCTGTAATCTTGGCCTTAAGGGTTTTTCTTTTTTAAGCGACACGATATTATTGATCGCCTCTCATTATCAAGTCACCTGCTACGCTGAAGGTTTACAGACTGAGAGCATAATAATTTGTCCCTTGCAAAGGCGGAAAACCTACACCGCCAGGACATCTAATCGGCCGGGAATGCAAACGAGAAGGGTTTTGATAACAGATTATTCATCGCACATGCCGATTAAACAAGCGCGCGAGGCCGGATAGCATCACTGGCTATTATTAAGCGACCTGAAATGCAAATTTTTGCCCGAAGCAAGTTATCGATACTGTTTGATTGTGATTTGCAGCGCGACATGTACTGAGGTGTTATTGTTCAAGTTAGTTAATTATCTTCTTGTATTGACTTTCGAATCATAACAATGGGTGAACAATGGTAATAAACTCCCATCACCTGTTGTTTTTTGCTCTTCAGTTCAAACAAGAGCTGATTTGCTGTTAGGCCCAAACCGTTTTTAACGACCTTGGAATTTCCTTTGGTTTGAACTTCTTCAAATCGAAGGAAGGGCGAGACGCAACGTATGCTTCAAGTCAATTACGCCTTTTATTGACTCGCTGAAGCACAGGGCGTAAACTTAATGGGGTTTTTGCCCGGGTTTCCAAATACGGTACGGCTGCCCCCCGGCGCTGCTTCACACCAAGGAGTTATAATAATGTGTTACACCTGACGAGTGACGTCACGATGCATCAGCCAATAAATGCGACTAAAGCTCAGACGAGCCGAGTCGCCCTCACAACTCACAACTGTACGTTGAGCGGAACACGTTCTGTGCTGACAACAACAGCCAGCAAAATACTGTCAGACAACTTTGGCTAACAAGGCCTGCGAAAAATGCCCAAAGCATTTCTTGTCAAGAAGAAGACCGAAAAGCTAAAGAAATTGCCTTCGAAAGTGATCATTGCTAGCCCGGGACGCGGTAAGTGGAATAATCTATTGTGTTTACCCCGATGCACTTGTTGTAGATATCGGACAGGTAGCGAGCGGAAAAAGAATTCTTCACTCCGAGCGAACATTCGCTCGCAGGTTTCTCAATTTTCATTCGCTTTCTCGAAGTAATTTCGCTGGTTGCTTTTAAGACGTGCTCATTTGCTGAATTTTTGAGCGCTGGCAAGCGTTGCTAACAGCCGGCCAAATTTGCAAACCAAATATCTGATTTATACCATGTGTTTTTCTCACACGCAACAGGTTACATTCAAGATTTTCAACATGCTACCCCGCACATCAAGCGGGTGGGAATGTTGCAGATGCCCGCGGACATTGGCTGGGAAAAGAGACTTTTCACGTATCCAGCCGAAGTATCGAGCATCAGCGTCCTGAGAGAACCTCCAAAGATCGTTGTCGCGGAATCTCAGCAAAAACAGCCTGGCATTAAAAACGTCGATGAAAACGGCAATGAGATCGCCCCAGGGCAAACAGCGCGGAATAGCTACCAATGCCAAGAGTGCAGCAAGAACTACTCGTCTCTCACATCGCTTCTCAGACACCAACAGTACCACTGCCAGCCTCACCACAAGCGCCCGTTCCACTGCAAGTACTGCGACAAACTTTACGTGTCGCTAGGTGCGCTTAAAATGCACATTCGCACACACACTTTGCCATGCAAGTGCAAAATCTGCGGTAAGGCGTTCAGTAGGCCGTGGTTACTTCAAGGACATATTCGCACTCACACCGGTGAAAAGCCATACAAGTGTCCGAACTGCCAGCGAGCTTTCGCCGACAGATCAAACCTTCGCGCACATTTACAGACACACTCCGATGTGAAGAAGTACTGCTGTGGCCTCTGCTCGAAATCTTTTTCAAGAATGTCGCTTTTACTGAAGCACGAAGACAGCGGATGCCCTGGAAATGGCACTTGATTAACAAAATCTGAATTACTCTATTCCAGAGCTTTCGATTCGCAAACGAACCAAAGCTTTTGCTTGTCATAAGCTAAAAAGGCTAACCGCGCTGGTTAAAAAAAATTCACGGTAGCTGTGATTAACTTTGTGAGGTGTTTTCCCCGATTGATGTTTTTGTTGAAACATAAGTTGACAATAGTTGTCCAAATTGGACCGCGGTAGCTTAGAGTAGCTGGTCCCAGAAAGATAAAGATATTTATGTATAGAAAGACAGATAAGGTATCGGAAGAGCTGGACAAAAAACGAGGATGCAACCGAGTGTTTTACCATAACAACTGAACTAATAATTCACTTTGCCAAGGAATTTAAAAGGGCTTAATTGGACAGAAAGTTCGGGAACAACTTAACAGGAAACACGAAACCCAAACCCGGCTGGTAACGATAAAAGCTATTATAAAGGGGTTTTATTATTCTATAATTTATATTGACAAACGAGGGGGTCACAAACAGGTAGAATGTACAAAGAGATCGTTTCTAAATAAAGACTTTATTCAAAGCAAGGTCTGTAATCTTCTGCCGCCATTCCGTACAAAGGCACCGCATTCATCAATGAAGATATTTGACTGCGCTTAACACCTGTTGTATGAAAGTTATCTAGGAATTTAGGAAACTCGTTCAGAAACACCTGGAAAGCAATCTTCTCTAAAGCAGTAACGCGCCTTCTTGTCCACCAGGTATCCTTTTTCGTTTAAGAACGCAGCGAGCTGGCTATCAGGCAAAACACTGATTTGTCTACCAGTGAAAACTGCTGCGCACTTTGAAAATTCGTCCCTGCTCCCCCCGGGAGAGACAATATAAATAACAGCCGAGACAACCTGTTTAACTAATTTAATCAAAGAGACGAATACCATTAGTGGATTTTAATGCGCAAGAAATGCCCCAACGAGAAAGGGAAAATTCTGGCGATTAACGGAAGAGAAATGAGCAATGCTTGTTGTTAAAGAACAAGAATAATGGCGAGAATCTAATGAATGGCGCGAAAAATTCGTTACCGAAGCTAAAGATATGCGACGTGATGTGTTTTGATAGTGGCATACAAAAGCAAAGACTTGCATCCTGAAAAGGTCTTTGATAAAGGCCACTGCTTCGTTCATACGTACATAACAGGTTCTTTTGACAAGATGGCATTTTAAGTCTCAAAGCCAGCCAATCAGATTCGCCAGTCAACCTGTCGCTCCAATTTTAATAACCCCTCCAGCCATTTGAAAATTTATTTGTCTTCGCGGGCAAGCGACCGTCAGAATCAATCAATCTCTTGTAATTGGTTTCCCTGCTGTTACGAAACAGCGGTTAAACCTGAGAGCTGCGTTTCTTTTTATAGCCTACTTATACAAAGCCATTCGTAGAAAAACATTCACTTGCCACGGCTGGGAAAAAAATCGCTGTTCTGAGATTACACAGACAAACATCAATAAGATTGATGAACAAACGGCTGGTGGGTATAATCAAAAACACAATAAAAGGGCTTTCATTTTATCTCGAGAAACCTGCCAATTAGGAGGGAAATGTATTCAACATTTAACCTTATACAATATCTTGTTATTATGGAGGTCTTTAAGCCATGAATCAGCCAAATAGCATCACGTAGCGGCGGCAAGCATCCCGAATCTTGACGACAGAAGTTATTGTGAAATTTAACATGACATGTCCAAGAATTTGTTCAAAGTTATTCTACGACACCTGCTGAAATATACGTTCTTACAACCCTCGCCAGTGAGGTAACCAGCACATAAAATAGCACCATTGTTCGTCTCAATGTTTTGTTTGCCCGCGTAGATTAAAGTTTGCTTTATTAAAACTGCTGACGAAGTCGTCTTGAACTGTAAACAGGAACAACAAATTCTGGGAATTTTTAAAGTACTCAAAACGTGCGGAAGTCCAGCCGCAATCTTGCAAATAAACTGAAAGCAGAACTCCAAGATCATCCGATCCGGATAAGATGGAAAATCAAGATCGCAGCGGTCAACTTACAAAGCCATAATGTCTCCTTCGAGATCGAGTTAACAGTTTTGCCAACATCCTTTGGAAAAATAAATTCCTTTCGTTCAAATGAAAACCAAATGAAGCGTTTACTGAAAGCTAGCCTTAATTAGCAGCGAAAATTCATTCCACCCACGGTCGATTTTCATAAAGGTTATAAATATCAGCTCCTTACAATGCTAGTGAGCTGTAAAGAAATTGCAGACATCACAAACAGTGCTTGTAACAAAAGGTTTAATCAACCGCAAGCGCCGGAGACGTTCACTGAAGCACGAATTGCAAACATTTCGGATTTTTAATCTCTAAAATCAATTATTCAGTGCTGGATAGACTTGAAAATCACTTGATAAAGATATTCAGCGTCTGAGCAGTTTTGGATTCTTGCGGGCAGCGATGTTTACATATTTTAAATACTGTAAGTGAAGATGAATGTTTGTTTCATTTGTTATCAATGCTAAACTAACTTTGTAAACTTAAAAACAAGTTAATTTAACATCGGAAAGTTGATAAGAATTTCTGTTTCTATAAAATATATTTCTCATTCTAGCCTCACAAAAATAACACCGTTATTTCTTTTTCCATTTCTAAAGCTTCAATATTGTTGTGATCGGTAAATACGACGAGAAGAGAAAAAAAACACAAAAAAGCCATGGTTTTCATTAATGTTATTGGAATTTTTTTTCTTTTCAGGAAAAGTGGTTTTATTTACTGACAGGTTAATTCTTCTCCGAGCGATTATAGTCGAGGATTGTTGGAAATTGATATTACTAAACTTACTGTATTTGTACGATTTGGACGCGAATAAAACAAATGAAAATGCCACAACAAATCTGATTGTGCCGGCGTTGTCAATCCGTGAAATTTCTCTCATCTTTCTGTTGGCTTTCCTGACTTCTTAGCCAATCATAGAGCCAACGTCTGCGCGTGCGATTCATTCACCATACAGCTTGCTGTTTGATTGGCCACATGATGAGAAAACCAACTAAAATACGTCGCAACAGTATAGCCCTGCGTTTGCAACAAAAATAACTTTTTTTCAGCCTTATCAATGATAGCTTGAACGTACAAACAGCCCTTAAAACGCACTAATCGAATTTTCATTGTTGGAGGTCAAAAGAAAGTTCTACACCACACCCGGAGTTGTTTTTCCACTTATCTTTACAATTGCAGCATTGCCAAACAGTCACGTACGAGTATAGCGGAAAGGCAAGTGTCAAATCAATGTCAAATGGTCTTGAGCTGAAATCTTTGTTTTCAAACATAATGCCCGATTTCCGCTTCGCCCAAGAATACCGGTTGTGTAACAGGTTGCTGAACTGCTTGCCAGCACGTACGGAAACCAGATAACACCAACTTGAAGTAAACAAGTTCTGAAAAACATGCTTACTTCACACCAGGAATGTGTTTCTCTCCAATAATGAAACATGATGAAACGTCCATGTTAGATCTTCGGCTGAATTTTCCTCGTACTAGTCGCATGCCTTTTTAAAATGAAGCTTTTCAAGTTAGCAAATCAGTTTAAATGGGGACATTGTCTAAATTTTGAACACACAAAAGGTCATTAATCATGACACATCAATTAACGGAAGTTTTGATGTACGTTTGCGTTTTTTTTTTAATTATGGAATTGCACTGATGAAACAACAAGAACTCTAGCATGCCTCTTTAATTCTTTTGCCAGCGCCAAGAATATTACTATGACAAATGGCCTAAATAATTTAGTCGACCGCCTGCTGTGGTCGTTTAAACTCTTTCCGCGACGAGAGGCCGGGGATTGAAATGAACAAGGCAAGCTAATGTTCCATCATTAAAACTATAAGCGCATTATTTCAGTTTAAACTTTTGACCGACCACACAAACCCAGTAAACGGTAAATGTTTTAAAGCGGAAAAAACATCCTTTCATCATAAAAGGCCGGAAAGATTTTTTTGCGAAAGCACGCGGAGAAGGGAATTCTGCGATGGGAGTGTAACGGCATGCTAGTACAGTGTTCGAAAGCAGATTAATGTTAATCTTAGATTAGAAGCTGTGATAGACTTTATATCCTCTTGTTTCTAAAAAGCGCTTTACGCTCAATTTTATCTCAGCAGTCAAGGCTATTAAAAAATGGCATTGAGCTATTCGCCCCTGGAATTGGATGCCTACCATCCTAAAGCCTACCCAGCGAGCAGTTGGTTTCTCCTACGCCGATAGCTGTTCGTACGTAGCGAAACTTTAGTGAACAATTCCTGGTGTGAAACTGCGATGATAACATCATGTCAGACCGAGAATTTCATAAACCGCTTCCATGTCACAGCAGCTTACAGAGGGGGACATTGGGGGTTGCTGAACACCGCATTACCGCAAAAAAATTCGACAAATACCGCAATACCGCAAAAAAAAATCGGAAAATACCGCAATTTTATAGTAAGCCTGTATAGCTGGTGGATTCGTTGACGCGAGGGCAAAAATAGAGGCAAAAACGAGCGGTGGGACCGTGGAAACAATGGCACGGCCTTAAACGGGTTGTTAAAACAGTCAAATTGTAGATTAAAATGTGTGACAAAACAAGGCTGTCTCAGGTTGCTTCAGAAACGGCTAAAATTACTCGTTAAAAAGTGAAGGATACGTTTTTGTACCGAAAATCGTCGACCAAAACGTAAAGAAAACGCATCCCGCAGGTTTGGAGAATACCGCAATACCGCAATTCGTCCCCCTCCTTACATGTAGGTTTACCCCACGAATATTCAGCCAGCACTATTCCGAGAATCCTCCACGCGCGCACGTCATCAAGAAATAACAACCGTGGGCTCAACCTCGTTGCCATGCAATTTGAAACGAGGTTAGCCGGGTTCACTCGATCTTCTGAGAAACAGCCATTTCTTGATCAACGGCTTTGAAACAAAGCAAATTAACAGTTATAATACAAAGAACCTCAGTATCTACTGTACCTTGTGTGAAGAAGTATACTCTTGTTCCATCACCGCGCACATAGAAATTGTCTGATAAGCATTTCCCTGGGAAAGAGACAACACAAAACTTACTCACCGGCTTGTATGGGCAGTGGCAATGATTTTTAGCAAGACTTCGAGAAGCTCAATAAAACAA
Organism: Meandrina meandrites; assembly: GCA_963693305.1. NCBI lineage: Eukaryota > Metazoa > Cnidaria > Anthozoa > Scleractinia > Meandrinidae > Meandrina > Meandrina meandrites. The sequence goes on along the minus strand of OY855908.1, from coordinate 3,839,100 downwards.
CCTTACATCATAAGATATCCAAGAATGATGGTTTATTAAAAGTATTTGAACAATTAAAGAAACCCGTTGGAAATCAAGAGGTTGAAAAGACGGACGTACGAGTCACGTCGCAGCGCCATATAGCAGGGGAAAAATTACAACATGTACACACACAAGACAGTGTGGCAGGAAAATGCTGTAGCGACACTCCCCTCACGTGTGCTGATATTTTGACCGGCCTGATTGATTTTCTAAGTTTTGGTCGACGATAGTCGGCATTAAAACGTATCCTTCAATTTTTTCCTACCATTTTTAGCCGTTTCTTGTCGTTTCGGAAGCAATCTGAAACAGCCTTATTTTGTCACACATTTTAATCTACAATTTGACTGTTTTAACAATCAGTTTAAAGCCGTGTCATTGTCACCGCTCGTTTTTGCCTCTTTTTTTGCCCTCGCGTCAACGAATCCGCCAGCTATGCAGGCTTACTATGAAATGCGGTATTTTCCGATTTTTTGCGGTACACTCTTTTTTTATAAGAACGTCTAATTTTGGGGCCGAGGCTGAGCGTTCTTATTTTTTTCACGATTTGAAACTGAAAATGTTCTTAAGACGTTCTTAAGTTCCATGCCATAGTATTTCATTAAATCAATACGGACTAAACCAGAAAACGTATCAAACAGCATTGTTCACCGAATGTGGTGTATGAAGTTGCTCTTCACATGTTTGCGCGGCCTGCTCCCTGTGCTTCTTTTAAAAGCACTCCTGTTGGACCACAGTTTTGCATTTATTTATACTGCTCATTTTACAAAAAATTAAAACAAATGGGCAAAATAAAGTCGTTCTCCGACTCTCAGCCTGGGATATGTTCTTAGCATGTTCTTAAAATTTGGGCAAATCTAAGCCTCAACGTTCTTATAAAAAAGGTTCTTATTAAAAAAAAGAGTGTATTGCGGTATTTGCCGAGTTTTTTGCGGTAATGCGGTGTTCAACAACCCCCAATGTCCTTCTGCACGAAATGATACATGGTAAGAATGATATGGAGACGTCAAACGGGAATGAACGTGAGATGGACAGATCTAGAAAAATGCGGAAATACGTTATCAATCAATAACGGTTGGAGCAAATGAAGAATACCTGGAATAAGCACCAACCAATGGAAATAAATGACGCGAATCTGCTACCCTTGGTGATTAAAAAAGAAAAATGAAAATGTTTCAAATGTAGGAGAAAGGAAAGAAATTAAAAATAGCACCGAGGCTTACCTTTCTTAAATCTAAGCTGAGCCATGTCAAAACGACCATAGTCTCTAAATAGAATCAGTCCACCTGGCTTGAGAAGCTACAAGCAATAAAATTACCTTTTAACAGTTTTGTTCATTTCTTGTATTTCCTGGCATATACAGATGTTCAACATTGAATGGATTGGGTCAATGGGTTTACAAATCAGCTCTCTCTTTTCTCATATTTTCTTTTACGATTAAACGCGGGTAAAGAATTGCGAGAGAACTTGACGCCAGTGCAAAACGGGAGGTTCGAGAGGATAAGAAGGGGGGTGGGAGGTCAGAGAGGCTGTGAACAGTCCAGGGTTTAAGTTGGTGGGTGCGTACTAAAGTACTCTTTGTTTATATACCAATGATAATTAATTTCAATAAATCATAACTCGGAATGATATCACAAACTAGGGTGACTCACCCTGGATAATCTGCAAATTACATCTTGCATTCTACAAAAAAGAACATGAATAAAATTATCAAACCAGGGAAAGTGTGGTAACAATTCAGGCATAAACCTGCTTTTGATGAGATTTACTACACTTAACACTGGCAGTCTGCATAAATGTACCTTAATATTTATAATAGATGAAAACCATTCTGACTTACTTGTCTGGATGAATTGCCGACAGAACAAAAATAAGGATGATGATATCCAGACTTTCATCAGGAAATGGAAAAACGAATGTTTTATCTGTGACATCGCACACAAAGGCATGACATCTATCTGTGTTATAATCTGGGTGTTCCTAAAAATCCAAAACAACAATAAATTCCAAAAGTAAAAGTTTTAACAGTGTAATCATGCCACCAGGCAGGGCCAATAATAGAGTGAGTAAGTGATTTGTATGTACCCTGTTCCTTCCAAATTTCTAAAATCCCTGCCTCTCCTACCCTTGCAATTAAATAAGGTTAAGTCTGCATTCAAGCCTAGTGGCCCAACAGGCCAGAGCTAATCACAGTTTCAGTAGTATGAAGTACTACTCCCCCCTGGATGGGATGCTAGTCCATTGTAGGGTTACCCCCCAGCAGTAAATTCGCCGGTACCCATTTATACACCTGGGTGGAGAGAAGCACTATGAGAGTAAAGTATCTTGCCCAAGAACACAACACAATGAACCTGGTCAGGGCTAGAACCTGGACTGCTCGATCTGGAGACCAGCGCGGTAACTGTTTGGCCACACTGCACCACCCTTTGCGTGTAAGACGGCAAAATAATGTTTTAAAGAAGTGTAACACATGGCTCACCTTTACCAAATTAATTGCATTTGAAGAGAAATCACAACAGTAAACAAATAAATCTGGATCACTGCAAGATAAAGGAACAGTAGTATTCAAATATTTTAGCAACAAACAAACTCAATTTTAGAAAGGCATAAAGTTAAGAAATTTTTTTATTGTTATTATTTTTCCACACGACCCCACAAGCTATATAGCTTTTACATCTATCATGTTTAAATAAAGGTTATCTTATCTTATCTTATCTTATCGTAACAAAACTTAGTTCTCTTTTAACTTTCCCCTTAGATTTGAATAACAAGCCATTTCACCACTGCACATCCATACTGCATACCACAAGTTTGTAAAATTTGAAACAAAAACATTCAATAAAAAGTCAATACTTTTGAATTAATTTATTTCATGGAAAATAATCTTGATTATTTCAGAAATTTAGAAATTCAAGACTCTCTTTATACAATTAAGCCAATCACATTTTGCATGACCAGGTTGCAAAGCTATCAAAAAAGATTGTTTAATTAAAATTATAGCCACACAATATGGCCCATTATCATACAATATTTTATCGCATGCCTTGAAGAATACAGACAATCAGGAAGCTAGAAAGTCACTGCATATTCTGCAGTATACCATGGGTCGTATTCCATGACAGTTTTTACTGGTGTTCATTGCTGTCTCCAAGTTTTCTGGGTTTACCTCGGTGTAAGAACCTGTGATATTTTTCTATGTTTTGGAGCTATTGTTTTCTTTCTCTATCTTTGTTTTGCCAGCTCTTTGTTGTATTGTTCGTTCTTTGTTTTACATCACTGGTGAGTTTCACAGGTTCTTACACCGAGGATGAGCCAGTTTTCCTGCTGAAAGCCAAGCCTGCACTATATTAATGCTAATATTAATTTTACAAACTTACTTGTTTGCTTCCAAGATTGGAAAAACAGTATTTCCTACTCCACAACCAACCTAGAATAAATAAAAACACACTGATGAGAAAGTGGCTCTACAGAGACCTGTTTAGGTGCAGTCTCTGAGAATGGCTATTACATGGTACATGCGGGGGAGGGGGGGGGGGGGGTCTGAACCTTCCACTTCCTGTTTCTTCTACTCCTACTTTCCACCCCTTTCCATAGTCCTTTGTCCTATCTCAGATACCTCTTGAGTGAGGAAAGAATTGATGAGCATGGGGAACAGGACTCAGAAAAAAAAAAGTGCTGTCCAATCATCTGGGGCAAGTATATTTTTGACCCAAATCTTATTGGAGAACATGGATATTGTTTCAACTGTTACGATATAACATACTAAGAACCAAATAATTTTTTACTAATTGCAATACATACAAGGTCTGGGGACAAGGAAAATACAGCTATTTCAAGAAATGTTGTCAGAAAAAAGTGCACAAGACAATCCCAAAAGGTGTTACGGGTAGTTTTAAGTTCACTGTTCCTTTACTCTAGCATTTCAGGAAAATCTGTAAAATGGCATGAGATGCTATGGACGTGTGTTTGCAAGTGCTAAAAGAAAGCAACAAAAGTAGGTCCGGCAGCTACAGTGTCAAAAACAGTGTATTGATCAAATCCCAGTTTACCTTTCAGGATCGCACATGTGCTTTTTTTCGACAACCTTTCTCAAAACAACTGTATATTTGTCGCTGAACTTGTCTGGGACAAGTAGATTTTTGTGCTGGGCAAGTAAACCGAAAATATGAAGAGCTGCTTGTCTGAAGGGCAAACTGGAATTTTTTTTTTAGCCCTGGGAAGACAGATGCGTCTACTCTGGTTGCTGTTTTGATAAAACTTTCTTTTACCTCAAGAACCCGTTTCTTTTTCTGGTGACCAGGAAATGCTTGAACACAATTTCTGCCAGGTGTTAAATTATCTGCTGTTGATTCAACGCTGGCTGAATTAAGTTTGTCATTAACTAAGCCCACAAGACTGCAATCTGTTACTTCTGAAGAACATCTATTACTTGAAACATCCTTCTTTGTTACAGAGTCCACAGGGACAACATTAGTGCTGTTAAGAGCATGTGAATTCTCTAAACATCTTGACGAATTTGTGTCCTTCTCCATAAACTCCTCTTCTCTTGCCATCTGAGAATTTGTGTCCTGATTATGTTCAGGATCTACAGTTTCTGGTCCTGACAACTCAGGAAATTCTGTGAATAACCAGTGACGATCTTTAAAGAACCTAGAAACAAAAGGAAACAAGACTATTCAAAGACTATTAATTTCATATTATAATAAGATAATAATATAGATTATTTAGAAGCCAATATATTTTAGATAGCTGTTCATTAAATTAGAAGTATTGTATTGTATTAGATGGAGATATTTATTTTATTGCAGATACAAATTGTATTGTGGATCTTTTTAGAAGCAGAAATATGTTTTATATGTAGGTTTTTTGGTAATAGTGTCTCCAATTGGTAGGCCTTGGCACGCTAAACGTTTTGACACTTCAGTAAAGATGATGATGATGATGATGATGATGATGATGACGATCTAACCTTAACCAACAACATTTTTCCAATTTCTGGCTAGTGTATCTTACACTAATAACAAAATTTTAAAGCAGTATTTTCCAATGTAGTTATTCACTAGTTTTACCTGTTTTGATGCTGCATGTAAAATTCATCCCAAAAGCTATCAGCCTTCTCCTCATACAATACTGAAATCAAATTGTAGAGCAAAAATGGTAGGAATTGATCCGTGCGAAAATCAGGTAAAAAAAAACGATTTTATACCTTGTTGATCTTCTCCAACTTTAACGTTAGAATTTTCATTGATCTTTTGCTGTGCAGCTTGCTCTTGCTCGCTATCCCATTCCACATTGTCCCTGTTTAAACCAATAGTAACAAGCTTAAATATAATTTTAGATAATCAAGATCAGGATTTCAATGAAATATCCAGTCGTCTACTCTTGTATGACAAAGTTGCCTGATCATGTAACTGTTCATTCAATCCAAAAACGTCATCTTTTCCGTTCAAGTACTTCACTGATATTCATATGAATGTCTTACCAAGCATTATGCTCAAAAACTTTGCTTGGATCGGACAGGAAACGATTTCCGAACTGAGGTCTTGAACAATCCTCGCCGTCCGCCATGTTGGAAAAATTTTTTGCAGACCAGTTAGCGCGCGGGCTCAAAAAGGAAGAGATTGTGTACCCAGATCTCCACGTGAGAAATTCGGACAAAAATTAAAATTATTTTAGAGTGCCATGGGATCCCGAGGTGTTTTCGTTACCGCCAAATTTAATTTCAAGGTGTAGAGCTAGCTTGGGTGCTGAGGTAAATCTTATAAATTGGATGGCTAAGGAAATCTGCCATGATTTATCATCCTCTGTACATTCCTGCCTCTGCAGAACGCCCTTCAAGCGAAAGGTGACCGCCGTTCTCATCCCAACGTTTGCCTCCGCCCCGGGAGCTCAAGAGGGAGAGCCTGTACTCCCCCACTCAGAGTCAGAGTCTTTTGCGAATGCAGCGCCGAATCATCGTAAAACTCGATCAAACAACGTTTATTAACTAACTAACCGCTGACCTTTGGCTTTTACGCTTCTACAGGGCAACCTTTCTGGAAACAGGTACATTAGGGCGCCAGTAAGCAAGCAAGATGGTCTCATGAATTAAATTGAATCGTAGAACGCTTCAATTTAAATCATATTAATTGGATAGTTGGGAAATCTGTCAGTGATTTGGTGCTAGTCTATGATCAAACCAATACGGAAAACAAAGAAAATTGGAAACACTGATTCATCTCTGAATTGGATTTTATTGTATCTCGTTTGTAATGAATATAATTAGCACATTAAAACTTACGTTTATCATATAATTCTGTTTCTTTATTCTCTAAAACTCTCAAGAATATTCAGTCAGTGCAATAGACAAAATGTATTAACTTTTACAGATATATTGGAAACGTTTAACTTATAGAGCGAGGAGTTATGCAGGTAACATACCCAGCATTCACGTTGCTCTTCGAAGTCTAGCTCGTGTACATCCGCTCCCCTCCCCTCCAGGGGGAATGAACGATTGAACACAGCTGAGGAAAAGTCAAACAAGAACGAGATGGCAAAACAAAGTCTTATTTGATACGAGTACCGACGACTGCGAACAACTTAACCGGCCTGTAAGGCATATAAAAATGGGAGAGTTTCACTTGGCGAATTGCCGATTAAAACGGATGGCATCATGTCCCTTAAATAAGAATACGCTCGACTGAATTATTTCAGTACATGAAAATTATAATAATTTCAGTTGTGGAGTAAATTTCAGCGGAAAATACGTTACGGGAGAATTTTTTGAAACCCGCAAAATTTCTATTCTATTATTGGCCGCGTATGATCTATTACAGTAAACACCCGCATATAAGAACACATGGATTAAGAACATCAGGCTGAAATTTGGCAAATAAAGCACCACTTTTATAAGAACAATATCAGCCTGGAAAAAAAATAATGTTCTTATAAAATGGGAAGGGTGTCAAAATTACACAAATTACCATAAACACACCTGCTGACCAATGGTATTAGCTAAGTTTTGGGCACCTTTGTTCTCTTCAGAATATCTAATATCATGAATTACATTTTTTGCCTTTACAATACTATAAACTACTGTATTGATAGAGAACTGAATTTAAAAAAATTTAAGAACATTTAAGAACATCCTGAGGCTGATTTTTCACCAAGCATCCGATAAATAAGAACACAATCAGTCTGACCTCTGAAATTGTGTGTTCTTATATGCGGGTGTTTACTGTATTAGTAACGGTAGAACTTAGAATGCCGTTCTGTGGCAGTTGCTCAACGTTACTGCTTTTATGGCAACGAGGTATCAAAGTTATGACTTCCAGAAGTTTCAAACGTGAAATAAAGTAATTTTTTACAATATCAAACAACAAACAGGGCTGAGAGCAATATAAACCTCAATGAAATTCATTTGAATGGCCACGGACAGAACCACATTATTGAGGGCTACAGTAGATCTGTACAGTTTTAACCTAAATCATTTATTTCAATCTAACCTTAATCATTTATTTCAATTTAATTCCTTTTCCTCTTTAATTCCAAATTTCTAGAGGCCCCACGAAAACCATTTTAAGTGAAAGGGGTATTTATTTATGTATGGTCTAGCCTGTCCCAGGCGTTCGGCTAGAGGGAACAACAGAACGCCTAGAACAGGCTATGTATAGTCGAGAATAGATAGTACACTCCGTATGAAGTAAATTTTATAATTTGAAGCGCGTTAACGTTTGATCAAACGAACTCTCGTTAACTCCTTCCATTTTGTTCCCAATTTGAGCAAATTTTTAGAGTTACAGAAAACTGCCGATGGATTATTAGCATTTCCCAGGCGCCCGGGAGTAACGCAAAGAGCGGCGAGTGAAAAAATTGACGAATGAATGTCTCCCGAAACCACTTGCCTTCTCATTTATTCCACACCCCGTTCTGTGCGCTGCTGCCTGAGTAACCGAACGCCAGGAACATGCTAATAAATTATCCCATCTGGTGTTGACCATTCATTTATAAATATAGGAGCTCATAAATATATTTCTTCTAGTCATTATTAATTTTTTACAGCGAGGGAAAACAAGTACGCTTTCTGGCAAATCCTCATAAGGGAAACCGAAGAGTCTCCGGTTGCTCACGACCCAACGGTGACGTCAGCTGTCGCCACCTTGATACGTCATTTTGCTTAGCAACGTCACTGACGAAAAAACTGCGGGCTCAGCTAATTTTCTGAGATGCGATTCCGACCAGAAAATTTACTTGTCCTCCCCAATTGATTATTTTCTCTACAATTTTTTCTTTGCTTTGCCGTAAATGCTGTCGAGGGTTAATCCAGCGAAGACACAGGCAACACCAAACCACTGACGGACGATCAGCGAATTTCCAAACAGGAGAACGGACGCAAGGATGGTGAAGAATTTTCGAGTGGTTGTGATGATGGAACATGTCAGCGGTCCAAAGTTGGCCACGGTCATGAAGATGAAATTCTACAATTAAAAAAAAATGTTAGACAATTGTGTATACATGTGTACAGCTGTTTCAAGAAAGATTGTCCTAGAGAGTGGTCCCATTTTTGGAAGTTTTGTTACATACAACTTACCCTTACCCAAAAGAAATGAAAAATAAAAATGCAATGGCCCCACGGCCCTCCTCTTTTCGTCCCCCACCCCCACCCCTGACAAGAAAGGGCCCCCTCCGCGCCGACCCCTCCCACTCTTTTGAGCTCCTCTGCATGTATCCGCCGCTGACTTGCACATATTGCCGGTTCATGTTTTCTATCTTTAGAAGTCATCGTTGTTGAAGGTTTATAATATCTGGCTTTGATTTTATCAGTAAATTGATATTTAAAAGGCTTGACAGTAGCTTATAATAACTAAAAGAAGATAAGCAGATCCTTCAAAACAGCTAATTCAGCCCGTCGTTTAATCCAGTTATTTGCCTTTAACAAAAGTCACAAAGGAATTTGAAACGTTCTAGGAAACGCAAGGTGTTCTTCAAAACGCTATGCGTGATTATCTTTACCCAGACTGATCAGTCTGCTGTTAACACTCGCTGTTACACGACACTTTCAACTCCGAGTGCGAACTGAGTGATAACTATTGCGGTCCAAACAATTTACACATTATTGTCTACCCAGTTCTTCGTTGTTTCAGTGCTTTGCAAAGAGGACTTGGTTGTGAACGTCTTAGTCTTAGCGAGATAGGTAAGCTTAAATTTATTTTCTACCGTCCTGACCGAAAATTGTCTAGAATTTGTCGACCAATACAAGTAGATCACAACTTCAAGATATGTGGGTTACAATTGTATAAACAGTTGGCTCCTAAACTGAAAAAGATCTCAGCAGGTATTGACAACTTCTTCCGCTTTTGGCCTTGCCAGTCCGTCTTACGGACCCTTTACGGTGTAATTTGTACACGCCGGAGATTGCCTCCACCTGGTATTACATATACTTAGATACCTATTAAGGCTATGTTGATATATAAAAGCTTTACTACAAATTCAGTGGACACAAAGATTTTCCGGTTAACGAAATAGACGGAATAACATATTTTTCTACGTGCACGTCAAACAGAGTTGGTGGAAAAACATCTAGCTATTAATTTTGCAGTGAGTGCTGGACAAAACTCCGATCAAAACGTTTTCGCTCTGTTCTTGACAACAATTGCTCTGTGCGAGAAGACACCGGTGAAAGCCAAGACTATCTGTACGTTACGCCTTTGAAAAACAAAATGGACAAAACCTTCTCCGCTGCGACCCTTTTTCGTTAAAATATAAGCTTGTTTAAAATCTCCAATATTGCAATACTGCAGAAATGAGATCGGAAAATCAAGGCAATTATCGAACTAAAGAATCGTAGCGTTTGTAAATTTCGTGATTGTCATGAAATATGACCCCCGCTTCTCCTATCACGCGACATTTTGCACCGAATGAATTCCTTTTCGTGTTGATGGAAATTTATCAGCGCTCAAGATAGGCAAGATGAGGTAAGCCAAAAACCGTTTTATTTTAATCCCATTGTCAACCTTGATAATTAACGTGGTTTCAAGTTTTGAGTCGGGAATAAAAGTATTGAAATAATTGAAAGTAACATAATCGTGCAAAATAGCTGCCTACGCACTGTAGCAACAATAGTAGCCTGTGTACAGCCGCCCCCTCCTCTCAAAAAAAATCGGGGAGGGGAGGGCGCGGCTGTACACAGGCTACAACAATAGCTTCGCGCGCTATTGTGTTAATACAAGACGATGCACTTGCCTCGTCTAGATTTTAACCGAAAATTAAAATCTAGTTATAGGAAAATAATCCCCAGTTGCTTCCATCGATATTGGAGGCGTGTGCAGAAATGACCGGAAATAGCATGTCTTAGCATCTAATTTTCAAATTTTCAGACCCCCCTACAGGAAAACACTGAAAACGCGAATACACCCTTCGCTTCACATCTTGATTCCTAACCAATGTGACTGCGCTTAGGTATGCTCACACAGTGAAATACTTTAGAATTTGACAACAGAAATCAGTCGGTTTACGGTTTCCAGGCATAATTGAGTGCTAGCAAAGTCTCCATTTGGAAAAGTAGACTTTGCTAGCAGGGAACCGGCGCAAACACTGGCTATGGAGAATGCGAAAATAACGTGTAAGCGAAAAACAACAAAACTGGCAAGAATTCTTTTTTGGGAAACTGGATAAAAGCAATGAAAAAAGAATTATGAATATCGAATGAAATTTATTAATGAGTCATGAATCATTGAGGTAAGGTATGTTACAAACAGCGAATATTTTAGAAGCAATTTGACAACAGAAATCAGTTGGTTGACGGTTTCCAGGCATAATTCAGTGCTAGGAAGTCTCCATTTGGAAAAGTAGACTTTGCTAGCAGGAAGCCGGCACCAACACTGGGTATAGAGAATGCGAAAAACCGTGTAAGCGAAAGACAACAGAAACTGGTAAGACTTTTTTTTGTAAACTGGATAAAAGCAATGAAATGTGAATCAAGAATATCGAATGAAATTTACAAATGAATCATGAATCATTAAGATAAAACAGGACAAGAATCATGAATATCCAAAGTCGGATGATTCCGCTTCCACCCCCAAAATCACTTCAACATTTAGTTGGAGTTCACAACGTTGTTTTCCTGGCGTTAAATGAGGAGAGGGGGAGGGGATTTCCGTTTCCTTTATTTATCAAATACGGGTTGAAAGTGCTTCTTTCATAGCGACAGCAATCTATTTCTATTACGAAACAAGCTGATATCAGCATAAATATCTCGCTAGCACCATCTTTAACGGGAAATATGAACCAGCGGGATGACTGGATTACGAAGGCGTTCTCATTTTTTAAAAAAGTCATTCAAAGAAAAATATAGCCTCCGGTGCAGACGTAACTTTGGGCTGGTCACGCGTTCCTCCTTTCCCACGCGTGACGAGTCCAAAGACGCCTACGCAGGAGGCTAAGGAATCACAAATTTGATAAATCTACACGCACCACTAGAATATGAGTTGAATACCGAATAGCACAGCTACAAAGTCTCGATTTCCTGTGGGAAATAAGGATGATAATGGCAGGTGATTTCCTCGGCATGTGATTTCATTACCTCGACCATTCGGCGCCGCATCCGTGTTACATGCATTGCACCGCTTCAGCACCTAGCTCGAGATATCAAATCTCCTTACTTATTGACTTATATTTCTTTTAATGTTAGTTTGGCGGCTGCGTATGTGTTAAAACTGCAAAGAGAATTAAGCAGTTGATCATATAGCCACTTGGCGGTTTCCTCAGATGATAAACGATATCACTTCCTACGATGCAGTTGGTTAACTTAACAACTTTCCCACCATAATGCTGTTTCACAATTTTCCTTCTAGCAGTAAATTGCGTTTGGCTTTGATAGTCATGTAATTGCCGTTTGTGATTACAAAAACAATTACCACAACAAACCTGAGGTATATCATATTCAGATTGAGATTTCTAGCGATTCAACTCTAAAACTGAGCAAAACAACAACAACTAGGAAACAGACATAGATGGCGTCATCACGTTTTGGTTTATTTGCATTTCATGAAACCAGAATTAATCTCCCGCCATTTCCCACTTTTCATTGGAAATAATTTCTCGCAATCATATTTATTTCCCGCCATTTCCCTCTTGCCGTCATGCCAGGTTCAATTTCAGGCCATATCTTCTTCAATCTAAATTTTCCCTTATTTGCTACTCATCAGATTCAATTTCCCACCATTTCTTTCTCGCAATCAGACTTACTTTTCGCCATCGAACTTAATTTCCCGCCATTTCTCTGTTCAAGCAGCTTAATTTCCCGCCCTTTTATCTTGCCATCAGACTCAATTTCCCGCCAGTTGCTCGTTTTTTCTTCCCTTTTAGATCCTAAATATTTTTTTGGTTGAATGTCGAGAGATCAATGACAGTAATTTAAATTGAACAAACGTAGTGTACAGAATTTATCAAATGACCTAACTAATCACAAAAAGGGATTAAGAAATTCGTCGCAAACTTCATTGCTATACTTCTTTCTGTCACAAAGGCCTGTGCGAACGGTAGACTTCACAACGAATAGATTCAGTGAAACTTTCTAGAAGCAGATCGCTACGTTTTATCTAAATTTTATGCAATAGTTTTCAAACTTGTTACGTGATATTACATTTCGCAATCTTGCCAAGATTAAACCAACGGCGAGAAAAGGAAAAAGAGATCAACTTTATTTCAATATCATCACATCATATCAAAAGTTCCATCAATCGATTTCTTAATCAGCTTGGCCCTTGTTTGTGATTTAGCCCCAAATTGCTCGTCGTATCCGCCAATAAAAGCTATCTCCGTCGTCGATTCTTATTGGTCGCACCACAGGAAACAATTTCTGTTGCTGTTTATAACAGAAGGAGCTGGCGGCAGCGCATTTACTTTGAAATCTGCAACACAGCTATAGCGGTCCTAACTTGCATGCGATAAAAATGCCCATTAATCTGTAAGCTTGAAAGACACTGCACTTTCCCATTCAGTTGATAACAAGAACCTAACGAGCGTTTAGAAGGATTTGCGCGAAGGAAAAACAGCCAGCTTCGCGCTCAAGGTGAGAACGAAAGACATTTTATAAACTAATACGGTGGATTCTATGAGTTTATTTACAAGTCGTGCCAAAGGTCTGAAAATACTTGTAAAAAATACTTGAATAACACCTAGCACTCGTCATTGGACAGCGTAAAATTTGAATTTTAGTTGTTTGAGGTTATCAACGCTTTTGGTTTCATAAACGCAAACAAAACGAAAGGAAAATTCTCATTGCGAAAAATATATCACACATCCAGACATTTAGATTGGCAATGAACGCTGACAATATGCAATATCAATTATAATTTCACCTCAAGGCCATGAAAATCAAAGAAAGCGCGGACACATTGGCCCCGCTCGGCGTTGCAAATTAAAATGACAACCTCACGCCTCGAGTTATTTAAAGGTTGAGTCTCACAGAATGGCGAGATGATGTTGGAAAATAGGGAAATTAATCCGGCACAATTGGAAAAATTCGATTGATTGTAGCAGAGAAAAATATTTTAGTTTCGGTGAGATATTTTTAAAGACACCTGCACAAGTCATGAGTTAAAACGATAATGTGCGAACAACAACATCCATTGACAAATCTGACTGAAGAAGAGCAATTATCGGGGGTTGGAAAACAAGCTTTTCGCTGACTAAACAGAAAAAATAGCCTAACAAAACCATTAAATTTTTTAAATGGGGCCAAGATTAAATAAACCATTTCCGCGCAACAAAAAGCAAATGATCTTTACATTACAAAGAAATTTTAAGGCGAAAACCAAAATGAAAGAAGTTTTTAATTGCAAATTAAACGCCGATGGGGGTCAAGTTTAAAGCCATCGAATGCTTATAATTTTAATATTTTTGTCAGTTTTATTTTTCTGCCTTTGTCCTATCATTTTCACCTTTCATCGCATGTCATCTGGTTGGTAAACTAAGAGTTCGCGAAATGTCTTCAGTTAACGCAAAAGTAAACAAGATGTAATTGAACTAAAATGAAAAGGGTTGGCAGCAAGCGAAGAACTGCAAATGTGTCACACGAAAACATTAAAGTGATGAGCAAAATCGAAAAAGGCGGTCTAAAAAGCGAGTCGTCTTCTTTGTACCGATCAAAAATGGACAACCTTAATGCATCAGAATAAACATTGCAAAACATTGCTCAGACAGGGATGGACCTTAAAAACTGACAAAGTAAATATTGAGTGGCTGAAAAGATCGGTCTAGTTCCGAATTTTGAAAATTCTGTCACCGAACACCAAAATAAACACTTTTTCTTACCTCGAGATTTCACTTTCCCTTTGTGGTAAACATAGCTTCATCGATGCTATTCATTTTATTTCTAATTCAGTGCGTAAATTTACACAACAGCCTTAAAGATCATAATAAAGCTTTCGTTCCCGCCCAGAGCGTAGAACGTACACAAGTTCTGAACCATTTTTTAATCCAAGTATTAGTTCGAAAAATCAATTCTCCCCAGTGCTTGTCATACATTTCCATTCATGCCAGTTCTGAGAATTTATCGGTACATCAAGACAGTATTTTTTTTTTCACTTTCGCGACTTGTGTTCTTGGATATCAAACACTCTTCCGACACTTGGTAATCGCTGGCGTCAACATCCTGTTTTCTTCAGTTGCTTTCAGCAGTAAAAAGTAAAACAAAATCGTTCTGGATTTGAATATATATTTTCTTCGCAAAAGGTCCTGAAAATGTTCACCGGTATATCAAAGATCTGCGGCCCACAGTTTTCTTCACATATAACACAAAATTAATGATAGCTTTTTCATTTTCATTTTTGAAGATGCAACAGACTCGGCCCATTTTTCGACAATTTGAGCCCCCAAGTTTAATCATCACTAATTTTGCTGCAAAAACTAATTACTGAAAAAAATTTTCCTTGTGAGATATCAAAAATGTGGTTTTTGACTGTAAAAAAAAATGATGACTATTCATTGTTGGTTTTCCGAAACCGCAAGCGCAATTTGACTTCCCGCCTTCCAGATAAACGTTTTCAATTAATTTCCGACAGCGTCTTGGCAGCCTGTCAAAGCGTCAGCAATTGCGCGCACAAGCAATTTATCGCAATCTGACTTCTCCCCCCCCCCCCCCCCCCCCCCCCCCACACACACACACACACACACACTCTTGATCTTTGCATTAGGTGAATGCTGCAATGTCAAAAAAAGTAGAAATTTATCTATTTTTATCGATTGGCAAACCAAACAGTGTTTTACTGCTCCAAAAAGCAAAATGCTTTCTAACAACGCCTGTTTCGCTTTCTCCAGACCATATCATCCTGTGATGAGTTCCACCAACGTAACAAGCAACCAAACCACTTCCAACAAACAAGAATTTCTAATACCAAGCTTATTAGGATGGGCCATATCGTACGCTGTTGTCGCAGTAGCTGTGATGGTGGGAAACTCGCTGACAATCGCAGCCTTCAGCACCAACAGAAAGTTAGCCAACGCTCGCACTAACTACTTCTTAGTGAGCCTTGGGGTAGCGGATTTCATGGTTGGCGCATGCTCTATACCAATGTACGTGGCCGAAATGCTATTCTTTTATTTTCAAGAAGACGAAGCAAGCATTCAGTTTCACGAGATTTACCTGCCAATAGACGCGTTCATGGGCTTCGCGTCGATTTTTGCGCTAGTTGCGATCGCATTGGACCGAGCATACTCTGTCCTGCGCCCTCATCGGCACAAGAAGATCACTAAAGCGACCTACTTGATGGAGATCGCCTTGGTTTGGTTCCTCGCAGCATGCGTAGCAGGGATTCGCGTGCTAAGCAATTTCACCAGCAAAAATCTGTTAAAGAGCATCTTTAGTTATGCCATGATCATCTGCATATCCACTTCTTTGATTCTGATCTTCCTTGCCTATGCGTTGATTTGGCACAGGGTTAGGAACCCTGTGATACTGCACCACAGGAACGCCACGAAACACGAGAAAAAGCTCGCGGTCACGTTGTCCATAATCACGCTGGTGTTTGTACTGACATGGGTCCCCTTCTACATTATGAACATCGTTATCATGTTTTGCGAGTTGTGCTACGTTCTCGAGCTGGTTTACTTCGCCAAGTTCTTGCACTACAGCAATTCTTTCGCCAATTTTGTCATTTACGCGCTCAAGATTCGAGAGTTTCGGAAGACTGTGTTCAAGCTCGTGTGTGGTGGGAGACAGAAAGTGTCCATGAGCTGGCCCAAAGAGCGTAAAACCGTTCTCCCTAAAAATGAAGCGATCTCCATCCAGGACGTACGCATACGGCGACTAACCCCACATCCCATAGCCAATGGCGGCATCGATCTGACGACCACCAAACCATCACAATGATTTGTGGCTTGCAGTTTCATTCAGATGAAACCGTGTTGAAATAAAGTTACATTCCATGGAGCCGATGAAATAATGTTACATTCCATGGAGCCGATGAAATAATGTTACATTCCATGGAGCCGATGCACCTCAAAAAGCTAAAGATACCTGAAGGACTCAGTCGCTTATTCCACTTCTGCGTTGCGCACGCTATTACTACCAGGAACGAATTGAGGAGCTTCTAAAGAAGTGTCGTAATGAAGCTGGGAGAATTAGCGCAAGCACAAATGGTACCAGAGGGAGTGGGGCCGGGGTAGATGAGGGGGAGCGGGTGGAAAGGGCCCAATTCTTCTCGCGAGCTTTTCTCGATGTTAACCATCCATTTTCTTTTATGGCTTGGTTTAACGTTTCTCTCTATCGCAGCCGTTATTTTGATCGTAACGCACCGTTTCTCTCCACTAGCGGAGAGGAGCTTTGAGTGACTACACAAAAATATGCTGCTGTGAAGTAGACTTTGCCTAAGAAGAGCAGTGTAAAAGTAACAAGATGATCCTACCTGTCCTATAGCGCTGGCCAGGCTGAATGTCAGTATATGAAATAAAACACTTGGGTAACGCTGGCAAAATGCCACAAACTGGAACACTTCACCACTTGTCAGAAGAGCTGTGATAAAAAAAAAACAACAGATTGTAATCCTTTGCACGGTCGTTACAGCCCCCGAGGGAGGGGGTACTCCCTCATATAAGCTTTACAGGTTTGTGTGCCCCAAAGGGTGTGGTCGTTGAGCATTTTTGGTCCGAAATGAGGTACAGATTGTGCAGTCCGGCCAGCAATTAGGTATATAATTCTTCAAAGAAACTTCTTTTAGCATTTGTATTATTCATCTCTTGGGAAGTATGGCTAAATAAACATGGGGAATTTGAAGCCCTTCCCAATTTCTAACACAAAGCAAAAGCAGTTTCCATGTATAGAGATTGATAGAAAACTTTATTAGAGTGTCAAAGTCTTGCAGCCTGGGATATACCCATACTAGTCATGGGAATAAAAGACTAAGGTATCGAATTTTGGGTTTGAAATAGGGTAGGAAGCATGTCACACACTCCAACCCAAATTTTTGGCAAGCAGCCCCCACCCCTCGCCCAAGATATGACAGTGGCCACAAGCTCTTAAAGGGGCACTGTCACGGACATTTTTCGGCTTTTTCAGTAAAACGGCACCAAAATTACGACTAAGTACTTTCGACCATGCAGGAAATGCTCCTAGAACGTAAAGGGAAGGATATCTAGTAAATTGTTTAAAGAAGAGGGTGACCATAAATAGTTTTCATCAATTTTTCCAAACCACAAGGACAGAACTTGAAAAAGTCAGGCTGACTTTTTCAAGTTGAGATCTAAAGCTCCCGATGGTATCACAGTGATAACACTCTATATTTAGCTTAAGTACACTGGTATAGTAATTTTAAGAAAAGTTGACCACTGTTAATAGGTTTCCAATGGTGTAAACATGTTTTTGGCCTGTTGAATTTTTGAAGGTATGCTCGTGACAGTGCCCCCTTAATTCTCTAGTTTCAATGTATGATGAAGTAACATAAATTGCCAATGTAGTAAGGATGTGCACAGACAATCAGTGTGAACGTCCTTAACAATAACAAAACCCTAGCAGAGGGGCTGCCTTGCTATCTTATAACTTACTGATTGCCAAAATTCCAATGGACCACAGATTCATGTTAAACATCATGTGATGTGAAAGGACATGGTGCTCTGCCCTCATTTTATCCTGCACGGCTCCTGTCAATCCATCACATGTCAATGATACAAGCTGCAAACAAGATTGACATGTTTTAACAGCACCTTAAATGATCCAGTTCATAATTATACTGATAATAAGATCTCCTCTCCCAAAGTGAGGAGAATTTGCTCACATTTCACACTCCCTAACGAAGCGGGGGGTGGCTGATATGCGACTACATGACGGTATCAATGTGTGTAAAATAATTATTAGGTTAAGTTGAGATTTCAGTTTTAAATCATCTCACAATATATTCCCTGACTAAATTTTCAATTTTCATAGAAATTTAAGTTTTGAAAATAGTCAATATAGAAAAGAAAAATAATGAGAATGAATAATGAGAAAGCTAAAAGTGAAAGAAAAATTTTTCTTCATTGAAGTTAAAGTTAAGTTATCCGACACCTCACAATGTAACTCAATTACAACAGAATATTAAAAATATCTCTGTATAACTTACAAGAAGAAGTTCTCCAAATCCAATCCAGCTGGTACTATCACTTGATACTTTATTGTTATTCTATGCGAAAAAAATGCAACAAAACTTTTTTATCTTATAGGAAATTACATTGAAACGAACTCAACCGGGGCCACCTAACCTTTTTTTAGGCCAATCACAAGACAAGCTCAGAACAAAAGATTCGAGTTGTTCATCAGCAGTTAAATTTGCCCCTTACTGTGATTGGTCCACTGATGAAGGAAGTCCAATTTTTTTTTTGTCATGAACTTGTCTTGTAATTGGCTGAAAAACGTTGGGTGGCCCCAGTTGAGTGCTCACTGTAAATCTTGAACAAGCTTCTACTCCACTGACTTACTTCAGACAATACTGTAAAATCATGTTCTCAATAAACGATTTGAAACTGATCTAAAAAATCTTAAAGCTAAATGATGTTATAAAAACTTAATATAAGAAACTAAATTTTCGACAACTTTATGTTGCCTTCATCAAAGTTTGTTTGAAAGGGCATGTACTTAAACCAGGAACACCAGAACAGCCCAGAACACTGAAACACCCCATAACACTGCAACACCACGGAACACCAGTAAGTCACCCTAACCGACAAATGAAACCTAACTGCAAGCAAAGTGGAGTGGAAGTAAACGCAAGCAAACCAGTGTTCTGGTGTTCTGGGCTGTTCCAGTGTTTCTGGTTTTAGTATATGCCGTTTGAAACAGCATGCATAATTAGCAAATCACTAATTAATGTGAGTATGTGATTTTCAAGTTATAGGAAGAAGTTTTAAAACTTTTTCCCTCACCTCTTTGTACATAAATAAAGCGACTCCACAAACAATCAGTAAGACACACAGGTATTTTATAAGTGGATATCTTTTCCGTGCTAAGAGTACTCCCAGAATCATAACTAAAACAGAAAAAAAAAATGTCCAATTTAAGTATGCTGCTTCATCAAATGAAACTTTGGGAAATGATATTATCAAAAGTAAAATTATTAAATAATAAACACAACATTAAACTCAATAAAGAACTGAATCATCTACAGGTTTGATGGGGGAGGGCTTACAATGCAAATTTTTTTTTTCATTAACAGACAATCAACAGGGGGCTTCTAGCCAGCATTTTATAGTACGTGTTCGTCATTTAATGATCTGTTGTTACAAGATTGGGGTTTCTCAGATCCATTCGCTGTACCTCACACTCTCAACACCGATGCCAACCTAAAAAAATTGAAATCCGGTAGACCACCAATTTTGCGCAAAGATACCCCTACTCAATCCTCAAAATGGAATTAAAATAAAGCTCTGCCGATTCACACACAAAAATGAATCAATTATTTCAAAATTTCCTTCCAAACTTGGCCAAAATAAGGGCAAAACTGACATTTTAAGTATTCTCCTTTGTATCCGGGATATTTGGTGATCTGGACAGGAGACCAAGAGATTTGTTCTGTATCTGGGCATGTACTGTATGTCTCAATGAACTACAACTTACCTGGAATCGGTTTACAGGACTTTCCTAAAACCTGGCATTAAAAAAAATAACTGCATTAGATTATTTTTGCAGTGTTTGTGTGATGTTTGTTGCTTATAATACACAGAATGGATCTTCCATTTATTTTTTCATTTAGTTAGATGAGCCTAATTTTAACCATCCAAAAGCCATACTGAACGGTGTACTAGAAGAAAGAAATTGTCCTAAAAATTAATGGCATGATTGCAAATACACCCAGACTTGCATAAAATTATATTGCATATCGTTTGTGTTCACACTGTCCCCATAGACTATAGGAAAAACCTGTAGAAAAAATCGAGACTGCTCAATAAAAAGCTAACAGTACTTCGCTATTAAGAAGTTCTTAAATTATATATCACACGGCATAGGTTTCATTAAAACATCTGGTAAAGATGACCAATCAATGCTGCATTTTGGCTAAAAGGGAACAAATTAGAATTGATGCCAACCTGAGTTGGATAGTTAACCCACTGAAGAGCTTTGTTGCTGGCCAACATCGCACCAAGGTAGGTAGTAGCACAGATTCCGTACCAGCAGAATGGAGTTGAGTCTTTGGCCTCGTTATCTTTATAAGTTAGTTTGAGTACTGCAAAAGACCACAAATACCACAGTTACAAAGAAGATCATCTCACCATTGATAGCTTGATTAATAAGTGTACGTGTATTCTTTGTGTAGCCTTTAGGGGAGTTTATAAGATAATATCACACAAATAAATATCAAGGCAGGAGACAGATATTCATCATGCTCATCGCAAGCTTCTTCCATGGCCATAGAGTTTACACATCACATAATGTGAATTGTTCCAACCATTTTCCTTCTGAACTTTTTCTTAAGAATGGCAGAGACTCAAAAAAGTTTCATAAGAAGATCTTTGTCTACACTCGGATAACAGTGTTTTTTTTTTTTCAAGCCTGTAATGCTTGTGTTTTTGGTGTCCGAACGCTCGATAACAACAATTGATTGTGTTTAAGTCACCATCTTGGGTGTTTGACAGGTAGAGGGTTGTCAACAGGGACACTTTTGACTTGTCCAGCCCTCTGTATGCCTACTCATCCAAGATGGCGGTCAAAATAAGCAGTCAGTGCTCACACCCAGATCACACTAGTATTCAATTTGTTGAACATATCTTTTCTAGGAAATATACCATCTGATGATGAATGTTGTAACACTATTTTACTATTAAGTCAGGGTCTGAAATTGCACCTTGCTGGTTTCCAATGCGACTAAATATTGAGAGCTGGTGACCAGAATTTTGCAACTGCTCGCCTGTTCCCCTTACTGTCCCTCCCAAACAGCTGCAGTCAACAAGAGCCGGACATTGTGCAGCCGCCATGTTGTTTTCCTAAATGCCTGTCTAAGCTACAAATGCCTGCCAACCAATACAAAGTAAAAGGAAAGATCGAAAAAATTTTGGCGACCAGAAGTTGCCATGTGGCAGACTTAACATTTTGGTCCAGTCGCCAGTTGGCGCCGATATAAAAGAGTTAATTTCAGACCCTGTAAGTGCAACTTGAATGTATGAAATACCAACACAATAGCGTCTTGCACTATTACTAAAAATAGATTTGTCAGCGTGAGATCCCATGACACCCCCCGCACAGAGTCAGACAAACACTGCGATCAAAATAAAGCGAATGTATGAGCGGGAGCCGCGGTTGTGAACCTAAAAGCGAGAATTTAGTCAATTCTTCGGTTTATCGTTCTAGAAATAGGAGAAATGGTTGGCACTAACACTGCTGTTGGGGTGAGTGCAAAACAGAATCAAGATACCCAGACAAATGGCCGGAATCGCTAAAAGAGTTGGAGAATTCGCCGGGCAAAGAGTATTCATTCCTGAATGCGATGTATTGTAGACAAGGAAAAAAGTCGAGAAAGGAAATATTCGTGACCTGGACTTTTGATAGACTTGAATGATGGTAGATATGAAAAACATTGCTTTGTTAAGTGTAAACAGATTCAAGGTTTCGAGAAAAAAAAAATTGATGAACTATTCAAGGATCCGGCAATGACATTCCCACATTCCACTACAACATTACTCTTGATGCCACGAAATTTTAGCGGAGGATAGCGACTTACTATGAGAATACAGACAAAAAGATTCACAAATAGTACTGCATGTATGTTGGCTTTATTCAAGCCCTGAAAAAAACATCGATTACCAGAAATTCCCGAATTTGATGGCAGGAGCGCAAGGGGCCATCTGTTGTGGCGAATGATACAGATTGAAGGGGAAAATATTACGCTATTCAGACGCTTTTGTAATGATAAAATCAGTTACAGTGTAAACCGTTGCGGTTCAAAGGACTTTGATTTTAATAAGGCTGTTTTCATTCCCATAATTGTAACTGACTGCAGCTTTAGATACCCGGGTTCGATCTTTGCCGCCGAAACTTGTGAAACGAAATTGACCTCAGTCAGGTCAAGGCAGCAGGAGCGCTTCTTTGTTTAATTTTTCCCGGCATGTCAGCTTAGTGCGGCTTAGTTTGAGAACCATGGTCAGCTCTGTTGTGTTGCACAAATGAACCTCTTAGGACTGCTTGAATCTCCTGAATTTCTCGTACAAATATTTTTTTCTTATGAGTATAATTTAGCAGGGCCTACGTGCAAATTAAATGCGGGAATGTGTAGACATCCGCTCTGTTCGACAAACCTTAAGATTTAAACCACCGGTTTAGCACTTTTAGCTCTCCTCAGCGTATAATTAAGATATTTTATGGAATTCTGAGCCGGACTGGCCAAAACGTTGTGAAAACAATCGCTTTATACGGCTCCGAATTGCTCGTCAACTCCACTTTCCCATATATTGATCTTACGGATATCTATTTGTTTGTCTGAGTCACACCGGGGGATCAAAATGTGTGACGTCATTAGTGCACAGCGCTATTATATGCAATGGCTTCCAGCCTATTGATTGACAGTATTCTTCACAACAGTTTGTCTCGGCAATCAGCTCAGATCACTTGCACTGAACAGTGAGCAGTCCACTGCGTTCATTCTCAATCAACCACTAACGATAAAACCTGTTTTACCCGTATTAACTTACTTGCTTCAGCAAACAAAGCATTTACAATGCACTGTACAAACACCAGCGACAGGGCATAAACAAATTTTTCTTTCTTTTCACCATAAGGTGTTCTAGTTCTGAAAAAGAAATAGAAAAAGCTACTGTTTAAATAACCATAGCATTAATTTCATAAAATTCTACTCAATAATGTGCAAACAAACAAATAACTACAGTTGGACCTCTCCTTATGGACATGCAGCTGTATAGTATAGACACCTGCCTCTATTACAGACAGCTGACCTAGTCCAAAAGAGAAAAAAATGGACATAAACTCTACCCTTGTAATGAGGCCCTGTCAGGGAAAATTCTGCCAAGCAACGTGGTCCAAAAAGTAGCGACAGCACATAGAACGAAAATTATCACGATGGAAGAAAACCTTTCTTGCCAAAATTTCAACAGCAAAGTCAAGAGGCATTAAAGCACAATTAAACATTTCGGCATTTTTAAATTCAAACAAGCAACATGGGAGCCCCCCCCACCCCCTCAGTAATACTGAATATGTTAAGCAGTGAGTATCACAAAGCTATATTGTGGGTAGCAGTAGGTTTCACTCCCAATTGACTTCGCACCATCTGAGTTTGCACCCACCCCAAAATTGCGTTCGCTCCCAGTATGAACAAGTTCGCTTCCAAAACTATATGGCTGAGTTCGCTCCGATGTAATAAAGTTTAAAGCATGCCATATTTTGTTATTATTAACTTTGCTTAACATATTATTATAAAACTCTAAAAAGGTGGGTGGAAACCTGGACAGTGTGAACTACATTGGGAGAAAAACCTGCACTGCATGTGACCAAAAAATTTTTAATGGTGGTTTTTTGAAGATAATCCCTCAATCAATCAAAATTAAATCAGATTTATAAAACGTGCCTGTTTTAGACACAACATCAACACATTTTCTCAACTGCACACCTATTCACTAAGCAACTGATCTGGCTATTTTTATAACAGAGCCGTCATATTCTCATTTGCTACATCATTTGGTCTAATGCTATACAGGAAGAACAATTAAACAACTTTTCGGCAATATTTCCGCAACTTTTGTTTCGACCGTACCATTGATCATGCATGGGTGACCTTGGTTTGTATTGAATACTCGAACGAAATTGATGCAGTTACCACTGGAAACTCTCGCAAGACGATAGCAAATATCAGCAAATATCTAGATTGTAGAAGTCGCCGAAAATCAAAGCAACATAACCGTAGAATTGTTATAAAAGTTTTTAAGAAAAATGTGTACTAAATTTCAAACTTCCAGTCAAGGATATAACATTTTCAAAGAATATTCAAAGAACGTGAATTAAATCACATCCTTCATGGGGGTTTTCAACCAAACTGTGAGCGAATATTAGCCTTATATTTTAACGATACTTACATTTTTTCTTGTATAATTCCATAGTAGAAGTACGATATAAATATTCCCAAGAAGCAGACAAGTAATTTCTTTTTGTTTGTAACGTATGGAGCCATGTTTGTGTTAGACGATTGGGAATTGCCAGCTTCTAAATCGTCAGAAATCATCTGAACTTCTTTTCACTACCGGTTTGATGTAAGCGTGGTTACCTTTCATTGGCGAACAAACCAATATCGACACGTGACCGGAACTCGTACGTTGCAGGCGAGAACAATGTTCACGAGTAAGGGAGGGGTGGGTAGGGAAATCATTGATACATTTTCCGCTTTGGAAACGATTGCGGGCTAGAGTTGGATGAATTTTTAAAAAACAATCAGAATTTATTAGGATATATTTGATAACTATCAGTAAGTTTTAACATCTATAGAATAAAAAAAAAGTTTTCCACTCTCCTGTTTCCATACTGCAGAAATAGGAAAGCAATTGCTACTCGCCACACTTGGGATTTTTGACTTTTATGGATTTTGTCGAGGGGTTTTAACCAGTATCTTTTTTCCGGGTAGTAGAAGGGGTTTGTTGTTAAACTTATAATTTCGATGGGGGGGCTTCATTTGCACAGCTCCTTTTAAAATCTTGCCAAATTGCGCAAGTTCAAAAGTAAAGCGTAGATGTGTCAGATGACACTATACACCAGATCAATCGCAACTCGGTGGAGTCAAAACAAGCAACGCTATCCATTGCATAGCAATTTATCTGGTGGATAGCGTTATCCACCAGGTCCCAGCTGTTTAAAGAGTAGATAACACTATCCACCAGATAAATCACAATCCAGTGGAGAAGTGTTTGCAAAACAAACTTTACTATCCACTGGATAGCGATTCATCCAGTAGATAGCATTATCCACCCTTTGAACAACTGGGGCCAGATGATAATGTTTGAACCATTCTCGTCCCCAGAGGCCGCGATCCTTCTGGTCTGCGCCTGGGGATCGAGACCTCTGGTCGCTCCCAATTTCTGAGCATGCGAAGAGTACTTGCTCTGAATATTTATTTAGCCAATCAGATTTGTCAGATTTGACAATGAGTCCGTGAATTGCGAACTTCCAGTACTGGGGGCTACCAGAGGTCTCCAACCCTGGCGCAGACCAGAAGGATCGTGGGCTCTGGGGATGAGAATGTGCTTGAACAAGCACAGCCTGAAGTTTAATTCACAAGAGTCAACAAAAAAAACTGTTTCCAGCAGAAAACAACTTTTATTTATTTTTATACATAATTTTGATAAAAAGATAATAATTGAGTGAACAGCCTTTTTTCAGTCCAAAAAAGGTAAAACCATTGTAAATTATTCAGGTGTACTTCAATCTCTCTCAATAAGTTAAAACTATTAAGTTTGCATGCAGTCTTTGTTTCTCTGTAGTATTGGTAGCCAGACAAATTGAGCGTTTGGTACATTGATGTTTATTTGCTTTGTTCATTTTTTGGAAGAAGTAGACTGCTGAAACAGAAGAAACAAATTCTTGGATAAAGATATCAAGAATCGTGTTTTCAATTCCATGCCTTGGAGTTTAACAAGGCTTGATTTACAAGCCACATTTCAGGAAAATGGCCCTGCAATCCTTCCCCTGGCATCATAATGTAGGCAGTGGCCATCCATAACTGACATTCTTTGTGCTTGCCAAAGATATTAACCACAAGAGCCAACATGGTTGAAATGTGTCAGCATCCTGCACAGATGAGTTCCGCAACAGTAGCTTCAAAAATCCAAGTTAGGATTGAACAGCCTCTTGCTGTTGTCTGTTTAACTCTGCAAGAACTTTCTTGGCATCTTCAAGCTTTTCTGTAAAATTGAAATTTAACATTTATATTATCACATACTGTCAATGAATTTACTGTGAGCTTTGAGAGTATGAAGAATGCAAATGCATGTATTTTTCCCAGGGGGAGGGACTCCCATATGAAAGGGGGGGGGATGCTCATCATCTCGCTTAAAGGAGAAGTTCACTCCAGAATGGCCATTTATTTTCTTTATGCCAATAAAAAGTTTATACAAAAATATGTTATTCACCAAAATTTCAGCTTCCAACGAGCGCTAAATCCTACGAAATCTTTCTCTAAAGTAGCCCAAAATTTGACAACTGAACGCCACCATCTTGGAGCTAGTAATGTATGCGTGACGTCAAAGAGCTCAGCCTGAAGTTTAGCAGGAAAATTTCAATACTTCAAACTCCTTGTTTCTTTGAAGTGGCTTTTGTTTGTCAAAATGCCTGTCTGAAAGGAAAGAAAAGGTGAAAGGTTTTTTTGTATCTCTTGGAGCTCTGTTTGAGAAACATGGAGCTGCACAAACAGGCATTTTGACAAACAAAAGCCACTACAAAGAAACAAGGAGTTTCGAGTATTTAAATTTTCCCGCTTAACTTCAGGCTGAGCTCTTTGACGTCATGCATACATTACTAGCTCCAAGATGACGGCGTTTAGTTGTCGAATTTTGGGCTACTTTGGAGAAAGATTTTGTAGGGATTTAGCGCTTGTTGGAAGCTGAAATTTTGGTGAATAACATATTTTTGTATAAACTTTTTATTGGCGTAAAAAAATAAATGGCCATTCTGGAGTGAACTTCTCCTTTAAGAGTGTAAATTTTGGATTTTTAATCTCACTTAGGGTGTTCTGGGAAAACACCAATATTTTTAGCCATCAAGGTCTCGTTTAGGGTTGCACACAAAGCAATATTGAAATATAAATTCTATTTTTAGTATTCTGGTATCTTTTAGGGGTCTAAAAAGCTTGAACCATACCGGTTGGTCTCCAGGTTTTTTGCAAATCTCTGATGACCATCCTGCCTTTTTCATATGGGATTTCCCCCCTCCCCCAAGGTATCTTTCCAAGCACATCCTCATTGATTCCTCAAATTATGTCTCTGAGGAGTCTGGCAATTGTAGTGTAGAAACCGGGGGAAGACGACTGGTAATGCAATCTTATGTGATAAGGGATAGCATTTCTGTTCAATTTAATACTCATTTCAATGTTCTGGTAGTTGCTTGAATTCATGCAATTAGGAACCATAGAAGGAATAAAAGTTTATTTCTGGTGTGGGATGGGTTATCAGTTTTACCACTTACTCTAACACACAGTTAAGATATTCTGGGTGAGCTTAAAGGGGTCTAATGGGTTTTAATAGAATCCCCCCCCCCCCCCCCCCACCCTGCTAAAATATTGTGGATTCCCCCTCAGTGGGTGGGTGGGTTTGTAGGTCCACCTGATATCCCAGACAAGTCCTCACTGGGGTTTCAACAATGGCCCCAACCCCTTCCCCGCTCCTCCCTACCCCCTACTTCCCAATCTACAATCCATCCCTGATATCCCTGATATAAAATTATGCAACTTACTTTTGCACTGGCTAACCACGTGAGGACGATCAGAAAGAAAGAACAAGTTCCCCGCGCCTTGCCTTGTGTACACCCTCTGCAAAAGATACAGAATGGATCAGTTATCTCGATAGTGCAGTGTCATGAACATCGAACTGAAGAAAGCTAAACTCACCTTTTTTGCTGGCAGGCAGCTGAGTTCGTGGTTAGTTACTTCTAGCTCCTTTATCTAGAGGCGAAGGAGAGTAAAGTTTACAGTTTTAACTCTTGCTGAAGAAGAAATCAATATATATGCTAAGTATTACCTCGTATAGAGTCTGTGAAATCTTCAAGTCAAGCAATTCTGGACTTTGAGCGCTTTCCTTTACTTGTTTATCCGCCATTTTGGATGTCTATTTCTTGGATCCAGGCTTACTCGTCCATACCTCGTCCTTACTCTGGGTATCAGAGCACTACTGAAAATTTTTCTGTCAGCAGGGCGCTAAAAACCTTCTTTTTAGCGCCCTGCTGTCAGCTGGAAATGACGCGTTTTAAAAACCTGATAGCTGAGATCTAACATCTGCAAAATTTACTGATAGCTGTGGAATGGACAGAGAAATGGCCGAAAATTGAGATTCCAGCAGTCCCATCCAGAAACCCTTTATGACCATTATCAAGAGGATCCCCCTTGCCTTTATGTACCTCGCAAGCCCATATGAGAGTATTCTATCCCACAGCATTTTTTATAAACAGTGGCAAGTTTATTATCACCTCTATGCATCATAGTTGAAGGTTAAGAATGATATTTGCGTTTTGGGGTAGGTATGTCATGCTATGTTGATATCAGGAAGACATAATGTTCATCATTGCTGACAACTGAAAAACAGAAATTCGACCAAACGGTTGGATTGACCTATATGTATATATTTTCCAATATTTCGTCAGGCACGGCCTGACTTCTTCAGGAAATGAACAACTGAAGAAAAACGTTACTATTTAAACAACCAAGACTGCCAAGACAATTGGTAATAAGATACAATTAAAAAAATACCGTTGAAATTTAATTTTTTTGAATTGTATCTTATTACCTATTGTCTTGGTTGTTTAAATTGTAACGTTTTTCTTAAGTTGTTCATTCCGTGAAGAAGTCAGGCCGTGCCTGACGAAATATTGGAAAATATATATATATAGTTCAATCCAACCGTACGGTCAGCCTTTCTGTTTTTCAGTTTTTTGTATCCCAAATTTTGCTGATCAGATCCACCAGGATCCGGGTCCTTTGCTTTGTCCGTTGGCCCTTTCTCAAAGTTTTCAATTGCTGAACAGTTACGTCTTCCTGTGCCCCGGGGTCCCGGGCCCTGGTCTTCCTTCCCCTGAGCGTGGGACAAGTCTCCCCCTCCCTCCCCCCCCCCCCCCCCCGTGAAAATATTCTCACGAAATACACGGTTTGAACTCGGCCTTGATTCACGAGTTCATTCTTGGACGGCCTTGGACAGGACGGGAATCTTACCCATGACTTCCCAAACACTGGGAGGACGCTCTATTCACACAGTTGGCGAGAGACTCACGGTGAGCAAGGCCATTAACTACCTTCATATGTTGAGTTGTTTCAAATTTGAGTTCAACAATTTTTCGCTCCATCTGTCATATATGTAACAAGGTGAAATGGTGGTAGCTTGAACGAGACTTCACGAACTGCGCAAACATGAAGAAAAATAATGGTCCATTTTTATTAACAATTGCTATGTTAAAGCACTGAAACTGTTAACAAGCATCTTTGGCTGCGGATGGCTTGGATGGAAATGGATTGCAACTTGAAAAATTCAGGCTAAACTTTTCAAGTTGTTTCCGCTCGATTTCTGTTTACTAAACCTTATAGAACGCATCAAATATAATTTGTTTCTTTCGTTTATGCTTTAAATTAGTCCTTTCTAACGGCCCAAGAGTATTTTGCTTTGAGTTCTATGCGACGATTTCTTGTTGAGTTGACTTGATTTCTTTTCCCAGTATTCGGTTCTACAGATCGGTCGATCGCAACAGGCAACAGACAACAGACAACAGACAACAACAGATCCTGTCCACTCGCACGGCGAGATTAATCGATCACGTCATCGTATGGCTCACCTTTTCAACAGATGTTTCAAACTGCTAATAATCGGTTGCTTCGTCTGCAGTCACGACCGACATCACTTCTTAACTTTATGCCAAATTTATTCGATAACTGATAAAGTGCAACACTCACTCCAGACTCGAAATCTCAATTTAACAGCTACAAATGAAATACGGTTTGCCGATCGGTAATGATACAAGCTGCAAAAAAATATCTTCCTTTGCCAAAAAACAAGATGGCGGATCTCAAAAAGAATACAAACAATGCACCTAGCTCCCATTGCTCTTCGGTTCAATTCAGGGAGTAATTCTCACACCAAAAATTCCAAAAATTCAATCGTTTTCCCGCTTTCTAACATTAACCGATGACGTCATAAAATGACGTCATCGCTTAAAAAGTTAAAGGGAATTAGGAACATCGGGTTTATTAATTTTCGGTCATTTTCCCCTACGTGATTTTAACAGAACCTTGTAAGTAAGATTACGAATCGTGGTTATCCGTTTTGCCAGATGAAAGACTGAGGTTAAGACTTTTACAAATTGAAGAACATGTTACAGTTGACAACAAATGGAATTTCCGGCTTCAGCGATAAGAAATATTTTCAACCAATTGAAATCTCACGGATGAAAAGAAAAATTTAAAACAAAAGCCATAGCTGAAGCTCACAGGTAAGCCAGAGGAGATTAGAAATATAAAGCGGGTTTATCTTTAGTGGCCATGTAAAACTGAGAAGCATAAGAGCATTGTCAAAAAGTGGGATTATATAATTATCCACTGTCTGGCCGAGGCTAAGGTATATCTGCAAGACAAGCTATCTAGCAAGGTCATAGTTGACCTCTTTAAATGAGTGCATCGAATCTCAAGTACAATGAAAATATTCTCACGAAATACACGGTTTGAACTCAGCCTTGATTCACGAGTTCATTCTTGGAGAGGAAAGCAAACCAAACTCACACAAGCCCACCGGCCACCTTCCCCCTTGCCCAAACGCAGGTGAACCCATTAAACAAGATTGGACAGCTATTGGTGCATTCAAACATTCTTTTTTAAATAGCCTCTTATCAGAAGCCTGCATGACACCGTTGCCCGGCATTTTGAGATATGTATGAAAAACATGAAATCAGGAAAAGAAATTGCACTATTTTTCTGTTTTACTTGGGTGTTCTTTCCCGCGTTAGGGTAAGATTTCGATCTGACCTTTTTTTCAACCAGTTCAATAAAAAAAAAAACTCCAGTTGCATATACATGTATATTAATTATCTTTTCGGTTTGCGTGATCAGTTTAAATCTTTGTAAATAGAAATTGACATAGCCCATGCCTACCTTTTGACCGTCTTGTTTTCATCGTTTTGTATTGACATCCGTTATTTGTAATTAGCCTGAACAATGAATCGCATTTGGTGTAATTGATCGAGGCTTCAAAAAGTCTTCCTTATTGTAGCGGGAACTGACTCATGCCTTCAACATTTATTTGACAGCTGTGCTATCTCTTCAAAACACCGCCCATTGTGTTGACTTTGCCACCTTTTGAATATGCTCTAGTTAGATCCTTGTTCCCTAAAATTTCACAAAATGTCCTAAGATGCTGATAAATCTACAGATAAAGTACAGCTCGATGCAACTGATAAAAACAATTATCGATAAGGAATACTGCAGTCTTTTCCTCTGTTCATTTGTGAGATGCAATTTATTATTTACAAAATTTACAATGAAGTTATCGCGTGTGGATTTAGTGTTAATGGTCTACTTTATAAACTGTTGATAGACCGCAAACAATGTTGTGTCTTCCAGTTGATTAATATTTACAGAGGGTGCTTTCGAAGAAAATTATAACAATTAATATACAATGCTGTAATATTATCGTTAAACTTTACATTACTGCTAGAAGTCGAAAGATCGGCAAGTTTATCCATCTTCCAAGGGGAAGATCGGAAGTTTAAGCAACAACATGTGATCTTGTAGTTGTGGAGTGCAGGACCCCAGACTTGCTCCGCATGTAAATAAATTTAAAAGTTGATTCTCGGCAAGCACTCATAAACCAGCACCCATCGCGGAAAACATTTCAAGCAGCATAGACCAATCGAAGTTAATTAGGTGTCTCTCTATCAGTTGGATTGCTGAACGATCGAACTGTTTTGAGTGAAGTTTAGATCAACTGTCTGCTACAAATTAAAGCGTATCTTTCAGACTCTGCAACCAGACTCCCCAGATAGATTTACTGAATTTTTACTCACTTAGTGAAGAAGAGTTCATTCTTTTTGGTAGTTCAGGTAGCCTCCTTCTTGACTTAGCATTTGTTACTTGTTCAGTGTGGTTTTGTCCTTGTTCAGGATCAGGTTTTTGTGATGTCGGTGGCAATTCGATGTAACCGGTCGGTTCTGAAGTACTTTGTGTTTTCGGGATCTCACTTAGATCGCGCTCATTTGGAGGGATCCGAAATCTGTTTTCTTCTATACCACGAAGATTACGAAAAATCGTACTCAAAGCCTTTTCCATCTCCTTTTCGTAGTCAAGCGTTGTAGAGTGTTTCTTGTGGATTCGGGTTTTCGCATCCATGGCCTTAATTCTTCAAGAGTGCCAGCTATTCAGTCTGAGATTAATCTCCAGCGCCCATCGCAAGCCTTTCAGTCCTAATTAACTCTTTACATCTTTTGTCTGAACATGTCAACATATAATCTATGTTTGTCAAATCCGGGTCATTATGCGTTGCTAAACACTGACAATGCCTTCAGGATATATCACGGTAGTAAACGAAGTCGCACCAAAATACTGTTTATTTTCATAACGTATTCAAAAACGTGATGGCGACGGTACGTTCAGGTCAAACCACTTACAAATCACGCCCAGCATGTCTGCATATCGATCGTGCGAGGCAACATGTAAACTATCGTAATGCCTTATGATTCATATTAAAATAAGCGCATTTCGGTTTCTATAAAAAGGCAAAACGAAGCGAAAAGAAAAAAAAAACGTAATTGATTTTTCAGGGTAGAATGTTCGGGGTTTTTTTGTATTTAAACTGGAAAGTGTTGACACATCAAATCAGAATCACCAAGGCCAAGAGAAAATTGCTCAACTGCAGATCATTCAAAGCAATTAAAGCCGGAATTGTTTTTTTTTTCACGATTCAGTGCAAACCATCTTATAACTTATAAAAAAAATCTATATATTTCCATACCCGATCACGGCATGAGATCTTTGTATTCTCACGTAGGCTTTGTGTTGTGCTCAGATTTTTAATAAAGTGTCAAGCTTTTGCGATCTTTTGTCGGAGAGCAATAGACCTTTCACATTTTCTGACGTCAACGTGGTTTCAAGGCTATGTTGTGGTTTAAGTTTTTTCTTTGGGTTAAAATTTCTTAAACCAATTTGATTTTTATTTTTCATTGTCTCACCTTGATAATCATAACCCGGAACAAAGGGAAATAAAAATCAAACTGGTTTGAAAAATTTTAAACCAAGGAAAAATTTAAACCACAACAGCTTCATCAAAATTGCAGGTAAACAGTGGTAGCACTTTTAACTTCTGTAACATCGCCAAAATCCACCGGATTTTGATGACGAATATGCTGATTCAATGGTAGCTTTCTCAAGATTTTTGTCCAAATATAACGACCAGAGCCCGGATGCTATAGTGATTACATTTATTGCAGAACTTTTCTCGCTCTTTTTACACGTCACAGCCTAATTTTTGCCCTTACCACGCGCGCGTCACGCATAAACCGTTTGCTACACTCCGGAAGGATCGCGGGCACTGGGGATGAGAATGCCAAAAAGATGTGCACTTGAACATGAGCAACTAAAATTTCTGGAACTTACTTCTGTAACAATGCATTGATTTTCTCTTGACTACGAGGTACATGTACACAATGCTCACTCATTTCGTTTGCAAAAAAAAATCTGCCCTTGACGCCATTTAAACCGAGAGAGTGTCCGTAAACCGGTAATTAAAAAAAAGCGAACAAGAGATCTGTGTAAAGAACGTTACGCTGGTTTGGCTCTACGTAATCACTGCACAGATTCTTCCTTATAAATAGACAGGTAGGCAGTGAATTATTTAATTATGGTTTCGCTAGCACACGTCTCATCGCAGCCTTCTTGCCTTCTTGGACTCATGATTTTCCATTACTAATTGCTATAAAAAAACTTTTAATTTTGTACAACTTGTACATACAATCAGACACTGAGATTTCACGCAAGTTAAAAATGAATGAATCTATGTATTTCGTTTTCAAGTTAAAACGCAATTAAAACTAATTTAAAAGTATAGATTTTAGACTTCCTGTTTTTCCGCAGTAGTCGTCTTTATTTTGTTGATCTGCATCACATAATAAAGGGCAGTGAGGCATAGCCAGGGTTTGTCGTGATTTGAATTTCTTTGGTGTAAAACATGTCTGTATCAGAGTTTCTGATCTACTAAAATAGCCGTCACACGCAGTTAAATTGTCTTTATTTATTTATTTTCATAAGGGTGATCTTGGCCTCCCACACACTCAAATTCTACAAAGAGTAAATGCCGACTAACTAAATGAGCCAAAAAATAACATGCGTCAATGAATTTTAATAGAAGCTATTAAAGTTTGTCGGTTATTACTCATGAGAAATTGAGCAGAAGATTCTTGCAATTTCCGCCCGACATGTGCAGTCGATTGATCATTTTACCTAGTTCCCACGACTGCGTGGGTCAAGCCATTTGTAGGTCAAGCCATTTTCTTCGTGCCACCCTGAAGAAGGCAGTATTGCCGAAACGTTGGTGCATTTTATACCGCCATTTAGCGTCATTTAGAAACATTAACAATTATATTTAAGCCATTTGTAGTCACGTTCGTTCTGGTGACGTCATGGAAAACAATTTTTGGGTCAAAGTTTGAGGAAAGTTGTAGAGACTAAACAAACTTCAAGTTAACTGCCGCGCATTTTTTCGAATTACAAGCACAGGTAAACATAGCCTACTAATAAGAGTTTGTAAGAATTGGACTCTGTTCATTCTTTATAAAGATCTCTGTTTTTCATTCGAAAGCCTTGCCGGACCTTATGTCCCATATCCTGTCTTTGTAGTGCTGTAGTGCTGTTGTATGGGCGACGGATTTTCATTCTAACGGTCAGTCACGCACTGAGAAATCAGTGAGACAAACCAGGACTAACAACGCGAAAGACCGATACATATTTTGAGAGACCGCTTCAAAACGCACGCTTTTGCAAAAGTCAACACAGCTCAATTGTACCTCATAACGTTCTATGACAAAGGAAAACGAAAGGGCGATGAAAACTCCATCGGTCCGATGGAAGTTTGGCCGTTTGTTTTGACCCACGTTTTTCTTTCAGACTCATTCGCAGCAGATTTGTATGAAGCAGCGAAATCAAGCGAACCTTTTGTCTTTAAAATCGTCTCATTCGTGATGAAATCACAGTGAGCGGGTGAAACCGTAGGAGCGTCGGCTTTTAAGCTACTTTAATTTTAACTAGCTCTTCAGATTCGGCTACACTGCTCTCCAAAATATGAATCTGTCTTGAGATATCTTGCTTTCCTGCCTTATCTCTCTTGATAGTACGTGACTGACACTTAAAACTAAAATCCTCCAAATGTTTTGCGAGGCAAGGTAAGGAAGTTAATTGTAACTTCTCCGATGAAAAGCGAACAATTTTTCGATGGAATTTCAAATCTATACAAACTTGTATATATAGTACACCTATGACAAACGTTGGAAATTGGTGTCGTGGAAAGAGGAAACAAACATGTTGCTTTCGTTCCTTGTTCCAACGAGCGACTTCTCAGAAATTACTTTCGTAGCTTGAATTCGTCTCCATTTCAGGTGCTAATACACTTTGCCGAGTTGCCATGCTCTCTGTGGATTCTTTGTAAAATCGACGTCTATTCCATTCCAACTAGTGTTGTTTAGATCTTCGGTATCATAAGTTTTCTTGGTACACTGAAATATGGTCTTCTACACGTGGAACTGTGTGGTCTGAAGTTTTATAACTTAATTATTCCATGTGAACATCAGTTTCTCGCCAGAACTTTCCCGGGATAGTTTCGCGAAACTCGACACCAGCTGGTTCGGCTAAAGATTCAGTATTCGGGATTTTTCCCAACTGATTACATCTCCGTGAAACTCTAGCTCGTCGAATTTCCTCCAAAGCACGCAGGTTACAAAAAATCGTGTCCAAATATCTTTTCATTTCTTTGTCGTAGTCAAAAGTCGCGAGCGTCATGTGCGCTTTGTTTCTCGCATTCATCCTGATCTAAAAAATACAGAAACTGAACTAGTGCGTGAGCTCAACGAAAGAGGTTAGCACGTTATCTTCATTTATCAATGCTGTCACTAGGTGGGTGTGTCTTGAGGTTTTAGCATGATGCAGCGGCGTACTGCATGTGAAATGTGCTTCCCTCATCCGCGAGACGTGAGATATATGTAAACCATGCTAATGCCGCTTCAAACTAATGCAATAAGTTCATTCTTTTTGTCTAAACAGGTCTAAACAGATACGATAGCCAGTGAAAAGCATGGAAAACATGTTTGTTTTTTTTAGTTTGGTATAAAATTTTGAATTTCAACTCAGGCGTGATGGGGCTTAACTTTTGAGCAAATTATGTATCTAAAGGTCCGTAAAGGTTCAAGTACTTAAACCGCTAAAAACGTTCTGAACGGCACACGTTTTTCTTTTCTCGTCCTGTTTTGTTTCAGGTTCAATTCAAAAACAATTTTCCCTTTTTACATTTAGACGTGTTTATTGAATGCCAAACGAGCCGCTAATCATTTTATATGCAACGATTCCAAACCTTTCAGGAAAAGGTCAAAACATTGCTTTTAAGGTGCTCTTGAATATGGCAAGACGGTTTGTTTTAGTTGATCAATTTCCGAGTGAGTCCTTCAATTGTTCTCTAAACCGAAACCCGTGTCGTTTCCGAGGCAACGGTTACTTGAATATCGTTCCCAGGGCGTTTTGAGCCTCACCTCTCGGCTGCCCCAAGAAACGACCCACAATCTAAAGGTGGTGGCAAACGAGGACATAAGCTATAAGTTCTTGGGTGGGCAAACGAGCGGGACGCAAAACATTTGTTTTGTGTCCATGCCGCGCAAACGGGGAAACATTTGTGTCCGCAAAAATGTGTCCGCAACATTGTGCCCTCGGTTTGCCACCACCTTAAAGGTGGTGGCAAACGAAGACACAATGTTGCTGACACATTATGGCGGACACAAATGTTTCCCTGTTTGCCCCCGTGCGCAATAGTTGTCGAGGACACAAAATTTGTGTCCGAGACACAAAAATGTTTCTGATTTCCGTAGAAACATTTTGTGTCCGCAACAAATGTTTCCCCGTTTGCTCGCCCCAAGAAAACATCACGAGCAACGGTATGTCTGCAACATTGTGTCCTCGGTTTGCCACGCCATAAGACATAATTCCTTGGGACACTTACTGTTACTACAGTGACGTGACA
This sequence comes from Meandrina meandrites, assembly GCA_963693305.1. Taxonomy (NCBI): domain Eukaryota; kingdom Metazoa; phylum Cnidaria; class Anthozoa; order Scleractinia; family Meandrinidae; genus Meandrina; species Meandrina meandrites. The sequence goes on along the minus strand of OY855908.1, from coordinate 3,801,687 downwards.
TTTATCGAGTTTAATTTCTTGAATATTACGATTAACAACGAAAGCCTTTAGTTTTTACGTTTTGCAAACGCTTGTCGTCCTTGTCTTTTTGAACTCTTCCTGTTTAACTGAAACGGAACTTCCCATAAACAATTGAATTCAAATTGGACGCCTGAAATCCTGATAAAATTTTCTTAAGCGCCACAAACAATAACTTGATAATTGTACGCCGCACAATATGATTGGCTATTGAAGAAACTTCAAGACTGGATAAGAATATTGATAAGAATAAATAGACGGGCACTTTATTCAAAGTTCACGCAGTACCTGGCGAAAGGCGTAAATTTCAGGTTTTCTCAGTACATAATTTGGCACATTTTTTATCTCCTTTTGAGTTCCAAGCTTGTTATGAATAGCTGCAAAGGGCAGAAATCGGGCCAGAGAAAGAAACAAGTCAGCTATGACGAGGCCATGAGTCAAGCTTTTACCGAGATCTTTCAGAATCTCAAGGTGATCGAAGAAGACACTAAAAAGCAAAGAGAGAAAGTGTATCTTCAAAGAAGGCGAGGGAGCGCTCCAGCTACAATGCAAACGACCGCACTTTCAAGGCAACAGCCGAAAAATGAACGTCCCAAATCTCTGGCCATGGATTGGGTTTTACAGTGTTATGAAGAAGAGGAGGACGATGTTAAACGCGTTAATTTGGCTTAAACTTTGGATTCCTCGAGGGATTTTTAGTTCAACTTCGTGTAAGATTATCGGACATCCTCATAGATCGTCCGGAAGAACTTGTTATGTTAGCAAGCGCGGAAGATCGGTTATTGTTTCACGCGATTAATGGCAGCACGCGCTTTGAAAGTAAGACCACCGAACTGAAACAAACCACAAATTAGATTGTGTTCCGGAGTTTAGTTGCAATGTAGAGCAACTAGAGACTAGTTTGTCTTGTTCCGGAGTAAAAATTTCCTCTGCGTTTGCTGCAAAACAGCAGCAAACTGAATTTCAAAGAAACTTTGTTTATTCTCAGCGATTTGCATACTTAGAAAGCAGAATGGATCACGTTCGCCTAGGATTTCAAAGGATTCCTTCACTTCATGTTCACCCGTACTGAGTGCCTTAATTACCGCTCCTTCGAGTGCGGAGTGAATTATGAACATAAAAAAAAACTTGGGCTGAATTTATATCACACACAATGTGGTGTTTGCTCCCGGTAGGCTTAGTTCTGTTTGTATTCCATAACGGTATCTTAGCTTATGCTATAGGTCAATTTCCCGTAAGGTATTTAGCGGAGTAGAGAAAGTGTACTCGAAAAATACAAAATGTGAAATACCCTGACAGTTTAAAATAACTGATTTGGTTGAAAACGCAGGGTAGGTCAGGCATTGTCAGTTTTATTTATTTGCCAATGTGTGTTTAATGTACTGATTTGCTATGCGAAATTCCAAGGCATAGCAGCCACGTCATCATGATTTTCAAGTTATTTTTTACCTAGACAACGGCGGGCGTTTGCGCAAAACCACCAAGCGTGTCTTCAGCAAGAAAAGCTAAAACGAAATAACGATAAAATGACTTAACTTCTTTATTTGATTGCTGAAACAAAATCATGTTAGCTTTTGTCTCTTAGCTTGTAGTTTTGTCGTTTGCCGTTATATTCCAGTGCACTGTTGACCGTACATTTAGAACTATTTGCGTACGTGTGGGCGTATTATTTTTAGTCAATTAATGTAATTAGCATCAGTAATGCTTCTGTCGCCAGACTTGTTTATTTTTTATTCTCTTGTTTCAGAATAGTCTGTCTGTATATACGGTAAAAATTCGCATATAAGAACCTTGACTGGAAAACAGTCGAGTTTTTTTGTTTTCACTTTGTATCGAAGATGCTTAGCACCGCTCATTCAGGTGCGGAGCGCCGATCGTCTCGCAGGCCTCACACGCCCCCACTCTCCGTTTTGACATTGGCTCCACATTCGCAAAAAATACGACTATTGCAGTCTATTTAAAAAACCTGCAAGGCTAACATTTTCCATTTTGAAGCCCTTTACGTAAGAAACTGTTTTAGCCTGAAAGTATTAGAAACATGTTCTTATTTTATAGAATTTTGGTTACAAAGGTCGATGATGGTATAATGCATAAAGAGATGAGATAAGGTTTGCATTTTGTTTAGACTGCAGTCATTAAGAAAAAACTATAGGCATATTTTATGTAGACAATAGACTGCACCAACTTGATTCACCGGCAATAAGAACCTTTTTTCGATTTTTTTTTTCTTAAGAAATTAAGGACACGTTTAAGAGCCTATATAGCCCTTTCTCAAACACTATAAGAACCTTTTTAGGCTACCTTGGAAATGTAAGTTCTTATATGCGGGATTTTAGTTATTTATAAATTACTTCAGCCATGCTTGACGTGATTTTAAACATATATATAGCTTGTAGAGCTAACAATTCTGAGAACGGGATATGTCCGTAGTGGAATCGGTAGAGGCATAAATGGAAATTTTGCAGTGGCATTTCCACAGAGTGCATGGCTCTTCATCTACTGTTCTCTGATCGAATTGGAAGTTCAGCGTCCATCTTCGGTTCGGTACGTGAAATTGGGCAGGTTGCTTTTGTTGTCAGCTGCTGAAGGGAAACCCGTTCTTCACGGAAGGGACCCTTTACGTGACTACAAAGTGAACCCTGCTGCCAGTGTTGCAATGTAGGAATCGTGCGTAAATCTTCCAGCTACGATAACTTTACTAGTCTAAATTTCAGGAAGACGTCTGAAATTTTGGATATAACTTTACCGGCTCCCATGAAAACGCAACCGCAGATATAGAAGTGGGCATACTTATAATTACATATGAACGGGTTATGAAATGGCGCCGCGTCTGGAAGTGCCAGAGTGCTGTGTCCGTGTACGACCTGGGAACTAGAAAGATCGCTGTAGCACTGTCAGTTTCAGGTTCTCATGAGGTTCTCATAATACTCCCTTTGCGTGACCCTGCCACGTGACTTTGAAAAACTATCGTACCAGAAATAGATAGAAAGAGTGTGGCGACATCAGCAAAATTGTCGATTTTCACACAATTGATGTTAAAAAGAAGAGATTTCAACACATTTCTCAGCTATCAGTAAATTTTGCAGATCTTACATCTCCGCTAAGTTAAAAACGCGTCGTTTTTCAGCTGACAGTCAAAATTTGGAACAATTTTCAGCTGTTTTCAGCTATGAGTTCAACCCTATCCGGACACTCGACAAAGCTTGTCCTAGCAACTTATTCCACACAACTCCTATAATTAAATTTATCAAACTCTCAAACCACCATAAGATCTCACACTTAATCCCGAGTAGTTTAAGATGCACCGAACTTTTAATATTCATTTCACCAGCTTTTTCAAAGCCCACCGACATTAGAACCAATTATTAAAAAACATATTATATATGTTAGTAAGTTGTTCTGCATGAAAAGTTTTTTTGTGAAAAGAAATTATCCCTTTTCAGTTCAGGTAATAGCCGGGTTCTTTTCTGCGTATTTAACGGATCTGATATTTGTAGTTAACTCACGCTCCAGTGTAAACGAGATGTTGTGAAGGATTCTTAAAAAAAACACACAACTACATCAGTGTTGCCATACCGTGTGGAGATTAATGGTGGCTGAGAGCTCACATTCGGGAAAGAGTGTACTTTGGAAGAACAGCAATAATATTACGTGAGATAAATTTAAATATTTGCATGAACACTATAAATCACCGTAGCCTCCTGCGAAGACAATATCTGATATTTTCTGCGTAGGGGACAGGGAAGTGATTACGTGATTGGCTATCAAGAAACATCAAGAAGTTAGACGTAACATGCGGCCGACTGTACTGAATACTATAGTATAGTTCAGTGCTTGGAACATTCAATAGGCTGACTTCAGTTTTCATATAGTACTTTTTTTTAGATATTTCTTTGTAAACAATGAAGAGTGGTAAAGTACAGCCAAGCGGTTACAGAAACGGGGTGAGTTTTGATAAGGCCATGAATCAAGCTTTCAGTGAGATCTTTCAGAATCTCCAAGAGATAGAAGAAGGCACTAAAAAGCAAGCAGAGGAAATCTATCATCAGAGAAGGAACAGAAAGGTTAGTGCCCCTGCGGCTTGGGTAACACTTAGAGGAACTGAAGAAACAAAAACAATTTTTAAACAGCCCAAACAAGAAATTGAAAGAAAATATTCCGAAATAACTACTTCAGCTTTGTCGAGCACGTCTTCGTTGCAGTCCTTAGTCGATGTTGAGCAAGTCGATATCGGCCTGAGCTTTGTCGACAAAGTGATTGAAGAAGACTCCAAGAAGCAAAGAGAGGACGTTGATCTTCAGCCCAGACGAAGACGAGTTAGTGCTCCTGTAAAAACGCTTACAACAACAACAACTTTTAAGCAACCGAAAAAAGAATTGCGCGAAAGAAAATTTTCTGATATCACAACTCCATCTTTGTCGACCATGCCTTCTTGGCTGTCTTTAGAGGAAGAGGAGGTCAACATTGACCAGGTTGATATCGGCTTGGGTTGCAACGACGAAGTGATTGAAGAAGACTTCCATCAAAAGCAAAGAGAGGACGTAGACCGCCTTCCGAGAAGAAGACGTGTTAGTGCTCCTGCTAGAACGCTTACAGAAACCACAGAAACAACAACAACTTTCAAGCAACTGAGAAAAGACTTTGTTAGAAAATTATCCAGGCCAACACTTCTCCCTGATCTTACTTTGTCAACCATGCCTTGGTTGGAGTGCTTTGAAGAAGAACTTGAAGAGAATTTTGAACCGGTTGAATTTAACCTAAGCTTCCTGGACGATTTAATAAAAGCTTAAAAACAAATACGCACAGCGGATGATCGAGTAGAGCCTTGAAAGTGACCTTAGCAACGAATTCTGTTCGGAGATTATAAAGCAGGTCCCCTGTAGCTGATATGAGCATTTCACCGAAGGATTTTGTAGCGTGAAATCCACAATGCGACCCCACACAGAACTTTTTCTAATGTATATAAGATGAGTAAAAGCTGGTGTTTTGACAATAGAGAGCTATGAATATCAGATTAGTTTGTTTTTTAAAGCGGGGCGAAGTATGCGCGAGACCTTTTGTGTATAAAGGATATTCTTTGTTTGCATGCAAATAAAATGCAATGTCATGACTAAGAGATATTTGATCGAGTACGGGCTTTGCGTGTGGCACACATTTATAGCGCTGTAGAACAAATATTTTTGCGTCAATTTTTTGCTGTCAGACTCTAAAAGGATTGATCTCCATGCCATTTCTTAAGAGCTATAGCCAGGAAAACTGCATATAACCACTCAAAAAAATCATTCCTTTAACATAGTATAGCAGATTGTGCCAATTATTGTAATTAACAATGGTAATGTTTGTAATAATCCTTGTTTTTTGTTTGTTTATTTGTTTGTTTATTTGTCTGTTTGTATGTTGGTTTATTTGATCATTTGTTTGTTTTTGTCAAAAATGAACGTTTTCAGGGCAAGAGATTATCTGACACATTTTTTCAGGAATAAACTGTATTGTTAATATTCGATATTTTGCTTTTGCCTTGCTTTACTGGATTTTAAACATATGATAACGATTATTACAGAAGGTATATTTCTACACGGTATACTTTTATATGGGATTTATTGAAAAAAAAAAATGGGTCCAATTGGTCGATTTTGGTGTCGCTTAGTGACAGAGAATGGAAACCCTTACACAGACTGATGCCATGGTGGACACAACATTTCTTATACATGAAGTCGAACTATCTGCCCTATGGCAAGTCTTGAACGATGCACTAAGAGACGAACACAGGGTTAAGGGTTTAGTTCCCGCGTCCTCTGCTAGGCACAAAAAAACCGCAGACGCAATTCGTCTAGACGGATATGATTATGCGTTTCCGTTATAGAAAAGTGCAAATATTTTGAGTTGCAGCAAGTCTGTAGTACAAAAGAAAAAATATCTTTCTTCCCTGACTTCTTCAGGACCACTTAAATATTGGCGTATTTTTACGATGTTCTGCATGAAAAAACTCATTGTAAAAGGAAATTATTTCTGAACGTAGACGTGCATGGGGTACAGTTATGATACGTTCCAGTAAACGAAAAAACTGAATGATGCTCAAAAATACTCAACTTGCTATAATTAAGGTTGGAGTGCTCACGTCTCGGACAGGGTGCACTTCAAGAGAGCAAAAAATAACGCGAGATCATTTAAAATATTGGCACGAACGACGTAAATCGTGACTTCAGTAGGCGTGTCACGCATCATAGGATTGGCTATCTACATCGAGACATCGGGACAAAACAGTAATTATGACGAGGCCTCTATCCTTTATATGAGCCAGTATTTTTTTTTCAAAGTTCATTTCTTAAGTAACAAGGCTACGAGGCGTTAAGTTAAGCGCTTGGAAATATTCCGTCTGTGTCTTGGTACACTTGTACACTTGGTCGCTGTCCCTTCGTTCACCATGAAGAGTGGAAAAGGACAGCGAAGTCGACAGAATAGAGAAGTGAACTTTGAAGAGGCCATGAATCAGGCTTTTAGTGAAATCTTTCAGAATCTCAAAGTGATTAAAGAAGACGCTAAAAAGAAAAGAGAAAAAGTAGATCTTCAGAGAAGAAGGAGAGCTAGTGTTCCTGTTGGAACGCTTAGAGAAGCGACAACAACTTCTCAGCAACCGAAGACTGAACTTGGAAGACTAATGTCCACACCAACCCCTGCCTCAACTCAGTTAACAACTATGCATTGGGTTTTGCAGTGTTTTGACGAAGAGGAAGAGGACTTAGAAAATGTTGGTTTTCTTGAAGATATAACAAATATATTATCATGAAGTTCGTATGTCATTATTTAGAAGAACCTACGAACTGACCATCTTGTTAAAGGATTCAATCCGGAATCTGTGGTCCTCCAATGCAGGCGTTTTCACCAAAGGATTTTTTGACGTGCAAACGACAAACATTTTTTCAAAATTAATGAACAGAGTAGAGCAACAAACATTTAATTTTGAGGCTTGCAAATATAGATTTCGCTTGTCAAAACTCAGGTGAGAGTTTGAAATATTCTTTGCTTCAGTGATATTAAATGAAATGCAATGTCATGGCTTGAAATATGCGTTTGAATGGACGCGACGCGTGTGGCCTGCCACTTGATTTATGGCTGATTTACAAAAAATTAACTTGAGTTGAATTTAGGGTCAATTGTTTGAATAGGATTGTTCTCGCATTGAGGATTTGGGAAAAGTAGGAACTAAGGTTCCATGGCAAACCACTTGTTAGATCTCTCAGTTATGCGTGTATCATAAGTTCACTAATTATCACGCCGTTTTAGAAGCAATCAAGAAAAGAAATCACGATAAAGGAGATATACTTGATGTCAAAATACCAAATAAAGTGATTAAAGTACGTATTGGTCCAGCTCTACACGTTTGGTGACGGTTTTTCTCTTGTTATTTACCGCGCGGGCATGCAATAATCCATGTGTCGCACGTGTTGAAAATCCAGGATGAGGTAAAGGTTGTTCCATATACGTGCACAGAGACACGTCTTTTTACTGGAGTGAAATTGTTAACAAAACAAACCCAACGAAGCTTGTCAAAAGAAAAAAATCTCATTTCAAACAGGAAATAGTAGCAGATTTCTGTCATAGCAATGTCGAAGTTTTAGTTCTTGAGAAATGTCGTCAGAACTAAATTTCTTTTCTCTCTGAGTGATCGGTGATTAAAATCTCTTATCGGTATATTAGATCCTGCAGTTATTTAACAGTCAATACAGTACTAATAAGCACTTGTTTCACTGCATTGCCTCAGGGAGCCTCCATGGCTTCAGCACTTCTAAGGTCAAGTCCACGGATAGTGGGTCCCCGGGATGGACACTCACATATAATAGTGGTGGGGGTGGTGAGGGCTTCCATGATAATTTATTTCAAGGGAACCAGGGATAATTTTCTGCATTATTTTTAGGGGATCAAGAAAATATATATCCTCCTCCTGGGTGGCCCTCGGCCATCGTCATACGTTTTAGTGGGGAGCGGGAGACTTGTTTTGAAAGCTCTTTTTTTATAAATTCATACTAGCAAAACAAATGTATACACAAACGCGAAAACTAAATGACAAAGCGACAGCCGCGCGAATGCTGTCACAAGCTCCACAAGTCGTTACTTACATCATCATTGCATTACATAATTACTTACATTATTATTACATTGACAACATAATGTTCGCTAAGAAGATAAAAACTTTAAAAATTCAAAGGCTATTATATACATAAGTTAAAATGTAAAACCGAACGTTTTCGACTAAAAGTCATCATCAGGGTTGATCAACCCTGATGATGAATTTTAGTCGAAAACGTTCGGTTTTACATTTTAACTTACGTATATAATAGCCTTTGAACTTTTAAAGTATTACATTGACATTACATAATTATTTATATTATAATTAATAACAATGCTTACACTACATTACACGCACTAGTTACAACGCAATACTTATAACAGTTCTCGTAATCTTATATTTCTCCCATTTCCCAGATCTCTCACTTTTTTTTGAAAATCCTTAATTTATTATTTTTATAGCAATATACTTCTCGGTTTCAAACTTTATTTTAATTTTAGATTTAAAACCTTCAATACAAGGGCGTACACCATTTCTTCGACAATCCCAGATGTGTATTTTTGCTATTAACAATAAATAATCGAGTCGGGGAGCGGGAGACTTCCTCATACGTTCATAGTAAAATCAAGTTGTAGTAGTTTCATGGTGTAAACAAAGATGACCGCAGCTAGCAGCCAATGTGTAGCCATCCACTGAGCTCGCGTAGCCTTCTCCCATCATGAATGTCTGATACCAGACATCCGCTTTTGTACCACGTGATGTGTTTTGCCCATGGAGAGCGCGCTGAAATTGATCGCTGGTTTATAAATGTCTGATGTTTAATTCACGTTTTTTTTTCTTTCCAACTCTGTAGTTCTGTAGAGGGCAGTTTTGTTGGGTCGTTTTATGGTTCCGTCAGTGTGAACTGAAATCCTAGGACGACAACAGTAAAGTTTTCGCGAGGTCGCTTGCAACTTCCCAGTTCTAGCTAGTTCAAGGCAGTTCTATAGTTTCCCTCGATTGCTTAAAAATTTTAATCATGTATCGGGAATTACCTCTTTTCAATCTGTAACCTTCGAAGAAGCTTATCCAGATTTTAAATAAAACGACCCAACGTCTCGGTCTTCAAACCACTGCAAAGCCCACTGCAAGAACTTTGAGAGGGACGAAGTTGAAGAGCTTGTTAGTGTGGGCCATCTTCTTTAGTATCTTCTAAAGAGGAAACCCGGCGAAAGGAACAAGCCTTTGGGAAACTGAGGCGAGAGATGTGAAACTATTTCTCCGTTACATTTCCTCCTCAGTTCACTTCCCACGCAGCTGAGTTTTGTTTGGCGCGTTTTTGCACAATAGAGGCTCTGTTCGTGGCTTGCTGGATAGCTGACGAAGTTGAAGCAACGGCTGCTGGTGTGGATATCGTTCGTGCACGTTCCTTTCTTGATTGCCTAAAAGTTCTTGCCGTTTCTCTAAGCATTGTAGCAGGAGCGCTTCCTCTTCTTCGCTGAAGATCTAATTTTTCTCTTTGCTTTTTAGCGCCCTCTTCAATCACTTTAAGATTCTGAAAGATCTCACGAAAAGCTTGTTCCATAGCCTCTTAAAAATTCACTGTACTCCTCTGTCGGGTTTTCGATTCTTTAGGGGCGTTCATTGCAAATCCTGCAACGGCTAAAAAGAAGAATAAAAATCAACTGGAATGACCAGAGGAAAATCTGGGACATACGGCATCTATCCGACTTGTGCTTTCTCCCAAGCAAATTCACATTCCTCACATTCAGCAAGGTATCTTTGGTCAAAATATGGGAATTAACAAGTGGTTCATGCTTTAGCAGCACTATCGAGTTATGATGCACGCGTTTTAAGAGCACGAAAGACTGAGGGGTCCTCCGGGCCACTGTGATAGACTAAGCGGTGTGATTGTGTTTTGTCAACGCAACGCAACTCGGATGATGTCAGCTTTTCGCTGATTTTTGGCGAAGGATTAGCGATGTCTTGAGGGTTTTCTATTGTTCACAAATGGAGGGTTTATTTTCAGTATTTTGAGTTTTCAGTTACGTGTTTATGTTTCGTTAATCTCAAGTTGGAAGTTCGTTTTTGGTGGTGTGGCGGTTTCATGACATGATTCATTTAAAAATCGGATTCTCTTTCAAGAAACACTGAAAAGGGAAGAAGCAAACAAAGGTACTGATCAAGAACCGGCTAATTTTAAAAATTACTGAAGTGAATCAAGAGCTAACTACAATAATTAAAACACGAAATTGTCTACTACAGTGAACCTGAAGAAAGATCAAACAATTATGAAAACCAACAAATGATTCGGGGACTACAAATTTGGCATTTCAATGATAAAATGGTTCTGTTGGCATTTCCAGATTTTCTTGGCATATATGCATCCTGGTTTGTTTTACTTATTTTGAGGTTATAATCATTGTAGTCTTAGCGTAAAATGATAAACATGGTGCTGCCTTTTTTGATCAGGATTTCGCAATGTAAAGGATGCATGTTTTAAAAAGACCACATATCTGACACACAGATAATATCTTAGTTATTAACTGTTTTAATCCCGATTTATCATTTGTCTGAGATTATTTACTTATTTATTTAACCCTTCGGTCAATTCAGTTCCTTTAAATCCACAACAAGGCCACACATAATATTTTGTGTTTACTTCAGTCAATGAAGGTTTCTTGAATTTTCCAGTATATATTAATATATATTCCAGTATACTTGTCTTCTTTTGAATAAGATCATTCTATTTTTTTTTAATTACAGTCAGTACTGTTTCCAGAATGACTAGACACAGTAATTCATGCCCTCCAGGTGTTAAAGCGCGCGTGAACTTGAGCACGAGCAAGTCCTTTTTGTTAACACCGAGCAGTTTTTTAATATTTCCTTGCCCTAAATTTCCTAACTCTTGAGAACTCAGAAAAGAACAATCCTATTCAAACAAAACGTGTCCGGAATAAATTCAGTTTAACTGTATTCAAATTCTTACAATCATAAGTAAAAGTATATCGCACGGATATAAAAGCCATATACACTGAGCAGATGTGATAACATCCATTGACGCTCGTTAAGTTATTCACATTGCTTTAGAAAAGTTCTGCAGTGGCAAGGCATCGTCTGCTACTCAACACACGAATGGGATATTCGTAGGTCATACTAAGAGCTCACAGTACAAATCATTTGGTTTCGTGACTCTACAAGCTTTTACTTTAATCCGGCAAAATTTAAAAGCCTGTACCAAAATAGTGGATAATGTATAATCTTTTAAGGACAACACACTCAGTTCCAAAAAGCCTAAACCAACCATCCATATTTCAGTTTTCAATAATTGTTCAGGAAGCCAAAGCCTGAATCAATCACTCCCGTTTCCTCCTCCTCTTCTTCAAAGCATTGCAAAACCCAATGCATGGTCGACAAAGTTGAAGAAGCAACTGGTACTGGTGTTGATAATTTTCTGTCAAGTAGTTCTTTTTTTGGTTGCTTTAAAGTTACTGTTGTTTCTCTAAGCGCCGTAGCTGGAGCACTCACCCTCCGCCGCCGAAGGCTGACTTTCTCTCTTTGCTTTCTTGTGTCTTCATGGATCTCCTTGAGATTTCGAAAGATTTCACTCAAGGCCTGATTCATGGCTTCTTCATAATTAACTGCTTTCTTGCATCGGTGTTGATGTCCTTTGCCGTTCTCCATATCAAGTTGCGCAGCAACTAAGGTAGCGAAGGCTTGAATAGTGGTAACTATGTACTGATAAAGGTCTTGTTATTAAACGTATCTACCTGCATTGCGTGTTGTGCTGTTGATTTGCAATCTTCAACAGCCAATCACATTACTATATTAAATACGCCTTGTTGACTTTTCACAAAAGCTCCAAAGTCACGGTTTGCGGCGTTCATGTTGATTTAACGTGTTTATCGTAGCTATGCTCCGTCTTACACGTGAGCTAACTGGAAAACTTCACTTTGTTGAAGCATGTTGGCAGATGGCTTGAGTAGGCACAATGAGAAATAATAACTAATAATAATCATTTATATAGCGCCATTTCTATAAGTTCAAAGGCGCTTGACAATTCTAAAAAGTAAAATATTAATTAAATAATTTACAATTTGCTTTGGATTAAAAAATTTAATATGATTAATACCAAAAGGCCTCTCTAAGTTTTGACAATTTTAAAAAGTAAAATATTAATTAAATAATTTACAATTTACCTTGGGTTAAAAAATAAAATATGATTAATATAAAAAGGCCTCTCTAAAAAGCAATGTTTTAAGTTCTTTTTTAAAAATGTTAAGTGATTTAATAGATTTAAGTTTGTTTGGAAGCCCATTCCATAGTCTGGGAGCGGCAACTTGAAAAGATCTTTCTCCATAAGACTTTAGGTTTGATTTCGGTATAACCAACAGATTCATTGATGATGATCTAAGTTGCCTGGTCGGAGTATAGTGCTGGAGAAGATCAACTAAGTATTGCGGTGCCATGCCATTCAGCGCTTTAAACGTAAGAAGTAGCATCTTATACGTGATACGTTGCCGGATTGGGAGCCAATGTAATCTACGAAGAACAGGTGTTATGTGTTCTGATCTTGAAGTTTTTGTCACCAGACTTGCTGAGCAGTTTTGAACGTATTGGAGCCTATCCAGCACTGATTGTGGTAGCCATAAAGTAGTGCATTACAGAAGTCCAACTTGGATGAAATAAATGCGTGAACAAGTATTTCTGCTTCATCCAGAGAAAGACAGTTCCATATCCTCGCTATATTGAGTAAATGATAAAAGGCTGTCTTGCAGGTGTTCATAACATGTTTCTCTAAGTTCATGTGAGTATCAAAAGTTACTCCTATATTTCTGGCGTTACTAGAGACTTCAATGTATTCGCAGGCCACATGAATACCCTCAATAGGTGGTGTAATTTTGTTTTTTGGTCCTATTACTAGAAGCTCTGTTTTCTCCCTATTCAGCTTTAGCATGTTTGTGAATTACGTTTAAGAAAAGCTAAAAGGTAGGTTAGGATCTATCGGATCTATCTTCTGTGGCGACGGTATTCACTTCGGGAACAATGCAAGACCTGAAAAAAAAATTTTTTTTCGTCTGTAAAAGTATCGATATAAGAATGCTGCATGGTGAGTGGTAGTCGTGGTAGAGCAAAGGACCATAAAAAACTAATCGGCTGAAACATGTTCTTAGTACGTCCGGCGTGCCCAATCGATGATAATCGATCATCGGAAATCAATCGATCATATTATTATATTAAATACGCCTCGTTGCACTTTTCACAAAAGCTCCAAAGTCACGGTTTGCGGCGTTCATGTTGATTTAACGTGTTTATCGCAGCTATGCCTCGTCTTACACGTGAGCTAACTGGAAAACTTCACTTTGTTGAAGCATGTTGGCAGATGGCTTGAGTAGGCACAATGAGAAAGTGAATTACGTTTAAGAAAAGCAAAAACGTAGGTTAGGATCTATCGGATCTATCTTTTTTGGCGACGGTATTCAATTCAGGAACATTTTAGTGCACTTGGCAGACTTTTTACAATGCAAGACCTGAAAAAAAAATTTTTTTCGTCTGAAAAAGTATCGATATAAGAATGCTGCATGGTCAGTGGTAGTCGTGGTAGAGCAAAGGAACATAAAAAAATAACCGGCTGAAACATGTTCTTAGTACGCCCGGCGTGCCCAATTGATGATAATCGATCATCGGAAATCAATCGATTTTTTAATATTTTCTTCCCCTAATTTTCCTAACTCTTGAGAACTCACGAAAGAACAATCCTATTCAAATAAAACGTGTCCAGAATAAATTCAGTTAAATTTTATTCAATTTTTTACAATCATAAGTAAAGTCTATCGCAGAGATCTTTAACAATTAGACCCGTAGCGCTTGCGGGCTACGGGTCAATAGCCCATGAGGCTTCGCCTCATGGGCTATTGACCCGTGGCCCGTGAGGGCAAAGGGTCTAATTGTTTTAGTATTTTTAGTCTAATTGTTTTAGTATCACCCAACTATTCATGTTGATTTAACGTGTTTATCGCAGCTATGCCTCGTCTTACACGTGAGCTAACTGGAAAACTTCACTTTCTTGAAGCATGTTGGCAGATGGCTTGAGTAGGCACAATGAGAAAGTGAATTACGTTTAAGAAAAGCTAAAACGTAGGTTAGGATCTATCGGATCTATCTTTTTTGGCGACGGTATTCAATTCAGGAACATTTTAGTGCACTTGGCAGACTTTTTACAATGCAAGACCTGAAAATTTTTTTTTCGTCCGAAAAAGTATCGATATTAGAATGCTGCATGGTCAGTGGTAGTCGTGGTAGAGCAAAGGGACATAAAAAAATAACCGGCTGAAACATTTTCTTAGTACGCCCGGCGTGCCCAATCGATGATAATCGATCATCGGAAATCAATCGATTTTTTAATATTTTCTTCCCCTAATTTTCCTAACTCTTGAGAACTCAGAAAAGAACAATCCTATTCAAACAAAACGTGTCCGGAATAAATTCAGTTAACTTTTATTCCATTTTTTACAATCATAAGTAAAGTCTATCGCAGGGATATTTATTAACAATTAGACCTGTAGCCCTTGCGGGCTACGGGTCAATAGCCCATGAGGCGAAGCCGAATGGGCTATTGACCCGTGGCCCTTGAGGGCGAAGGGTCTAATTGTTTTAGTATCACCCAACTAGTCGGACAGAAAAAGCAATAATAAAGTTAGCAAATGCAAGTATAAGAAAGATTTATTCGGGAATAAAACGAAAGAAAGCGTCACGAATTTCGCTACTCGATGACTATTACTAATAGTCCTCTAGTAGCGTAGCCAATCAAAATGCAGGATTTGCATTAGTCCACTAGTTGGGTGATACTAAAAAAGTCATATACAGCACACGTGATAACATCTACTAACGCTTGTTAAGTTATTTACATTGCTTTAGAATTAGCGAAGTTCTTTCAGTGGCAAGGCATCGTCTGCTACTCAACACACGAATGGGATATTCGTAGGTCATACTAAGAGCTCACAGTACGGATCATTTCGTTTCGTGACTCTGCAAGCTTTTCCTTTAACCTAGCGAAATTTAAAAGCCTGTATCAAGATACTCTCTTGCTTGTACAGAATTGCCGCCCAGTGGATAATGTATAATCTTTTAAGGACAACACACTCAGTTCCAAAAAGCCTAAACCAACCATCCATATTTCAGTTTTTAATAATTGTTCAGGAAGCCAAAGCTTGAATCAATCACTCCCGTCAAGTTCCTCCTCCTCTTCTTCAAAGCATTGCAAAACCCAATGCATGGTCGACAAAGTTGAAGAAGCAGCTGGTACTGGTGTTGATAATTTTCTGTCAAGTAGTTCTTTTTTCGGTTACTTTAAAGTTACTGCTGTTTCTCTGAGCGCCGTAGCTGGAGCACTCACCCTCCGCCGCCAAAGACTGACTTTCTCTCTTTGCTTTCTAGTGTCTTCATGGATCTCCTTGAGATTTTGAAAGATTTCACTCAAGGCCTGATTCATGGCTTCTTCATAATTGATTCCTTTCTTGCATCGGTGTTGATGTCCTTTGCCGTTCTCCATATCAAATTGCGCAGCAACTAAGGTAGCGAAGGCTTGAATAGTGGTAACTATGTACTGATAAAGGTCTTGTTATTAAACGTGTCTACCTGCATTGCGTGTTGTACCGTTGATTTGCAATCTTCAACAGCCAATCACATTATTATAATAAATACGCCTCGTTGACTTTTCACAAAAGCTCCAAAGTCACGGTTTGCGGCGTTCATGTTGATTTAACGTGTTTATCGCAGCTATGCCCCGTCTTACACGTGAGCTAACTGGAAAACTTCACTTTGTTGAAGCATGTTGGCAGATGGCTTGAGTAGGCACAATGAGAAAGTGAATTAAGAAAAGCTAAAACGTAGGTTAGGATCTATCGGATCTATCTTTTGTGGTGACGGTATTCACTTCAGGAACATTAAAGTGGAAAATTGATCCATACAGCAAGGGAAATGATTAAGGTTTGTATTCGTGCTCCAGGACCGGTGGTCAGCAAATATAGGTAAGACCACGGCGACAAACCAGAGAGGTTGCTGGTTCTGGCATGCCTCACTGGTTTCTCCCTGTGGTCTTGCCTATATTAGAGGTTTTGAATTTTCAATAGGCCAATGGGTTTTTCCGTGGTTAAGAATTGAAGAGCTTAAAATTGAAATTTACACATGAAGGTTAGCTAGAGGTCTGAAAAAGTGTCGTTTCTAAACAAATTTAAAATCAGGATTCACACTTGGCCTCGTTTGAACTCAGTACATGTTAAAAGTAAAATTATGTAATTAAATAATTCCTAAGTAAATTTTGCCTTATTTTGCTACATGAAAACTGTTACATGAAAACTGTTGCGCCGAAGTAGTTCAGGCGAGTGTAGGTTGAAAAATGGACTTCTGAAAAATGGACTTTCTGTCTTTGCTTTCTAGTGTCTTCTTGGATCTCCTTCAGATTTCGAAAGATTTCACTCAGAGCCTGATTCATGGCTTCTTCATAATTGACTCCTTTCTTGCATCGGTGTTGATGTCCTTTGCCGTTCTCCATATCAAATTGCGCAGCAACTAAGGTAGCGAAGTCTTGAATAGTTGTAACTATGTACTGATAAAGGTTCTGTTATTAAACGTGTCTACCTGCATTGCGTGTTGTACTGTTGATTTGCAATCTTCAACAGCAAATATCATAATTATATTAAATATGCCTCGTTGCACTTTTCACAAAGGTCCAAAGTCACAGTTTGCGGCGTTCATGTTGATTTAACGTGTTTATCGCAGCTATGCCCCGTCTTACACGTGAGCTAACTGGAAAACTTCACTTTGTTGAAGCATGTTGGCAGATGGTTTGAGCAGGCACAATGAGAAAGTGAATTACGTTTAAGAAAAGCTAAAACGTAGGTTAGGATCTATCGGATCTATCTTCTGTGGCGACGGTATTCACTTCAGGAACATTAAAGTGCACTTGGCAGACTTTTTACAATGCAAGACCTGAAAAAAAAATTTTTCGTTTGAAAAAGTATCGATATAAGAATGCTGCATGGAGAGTGGTAGTCGTGGTAGAGCAAAGGGACATAAAAAAATAACCGGCTGAAACATGTTCTTAGTACTTAACATAGGAAAAGGCAAGGAAATAAAATTGAAAAGAGCAAGCTGCTGTTGAGGGCTTTCATAATCGGAAGAGATCAGGATTTTGTTGCTCTGGATATAAACCGCTGAGGTGTGGTTTATTGGAGGGTGTTCGAGCTCACAGTCAGTGCTGTTTCCAGAATGACTAGAGACAGTAATTCATGCCCTCCACTCGACCAGGTGTTAAAGCGCGCGTTAACTCGAGCACAAGCATGTCCTTTTTGTTAACCCCGGGCGGTTTTTTTAAATATTTCCTTCCCCTAATTTTCCTAACTCTTGAGAAATCAGAAAAGAGCAGTCCTATTAAAAAAAAAACGTGTCCGGAATAAATTCAGTTAAACTGTATTCAATTTTTTACAATCATAAGTAAAAGTATATCGCAGGGATATAAAAGCCATATACAGCAGATGTGATAACATCTACTAACGCCCCATTGCACTTTTCATAAAAGGTCCAAAGTCACGGTTTGCGGCGTTCATGTTGATTTAACGTGTTTATCGCAGCTATGCTCCGTCTTACACGTGAGCAAACTGGAAAACTTCACTTTGTTGAAGCATGTTGACAGATGGCTTGAGTAGGCACAATGAGAAAGTGAATTACGTTTGAATTACGTTTTTAGGATCTATCGGATCTACCTTCTCAATCTGTGGCGACGGTATTCATGAATTTAATCGATGATAATCGATCATCGGAAATCAATCAATTTTTTAATATTTCCTTCCCCTAATTTTCCTAACTCTTGAGAACTCAGAAAAGAACAATCCTATTCAAACAAAACGTGTCCGGAATAAATTCAGTTAACTTTTATTCCATTTTTTACAATCATAAGTAAAGTCTATCGCAGGGATATTTATTAACAATTAGACCTGTAGCCCTTGCGGGCTACGGGTCAATAGCCCATGAGGCGAAGCCGAATGGGCTATTGACCCGTGGCCCATGAGGGCGAAGGGTCTAATTGTTTTAGTATCACCCAACTAGTCGGACAGAAAAAGCAATAATAAAGTTAGCAAATGCAAGTATAAGAAAGATTTATTCGGGAATAAAACGAAAGAAAGCGTCACGAATTTCGCTACTCGATGACTATTACTAATAGTCCTCTAGTAGCGTAGCCAATCAAAATGCAGGATTTGCATTAGTCCACTAGTTGGGTGATACTAAAAAAGTCATATACAGCACACGTGATAACATCTACTAACGCTTGTTAAGTTATTTACATTGCTTTAGAATTAGCGAAGTTCTTTCAGTGGCAAGGCATCGTCTGCTACTCAACACACGAATGGGATATTCGTAGGTCATACTAAGAGCTCACAGTACGGATCATTTCGTTTCGTGACTCTGCAAGCTTTTCCTTTAATCTAGCGAAATTTAAAAGCCTGTATCAAGATACTCTCTTGCTTGTACAGAATTACCGCCCAGTGGATAATGTATAATGTTTTAAGGACAACACACTCAGTTCCAAAAAGCCTAAACCAACCATCCATATTTCAGTTTTTAATAATTGTTCAGGAAGCCAAAGCTTGAATCAATCACTCCCGTCAAGTTCCTCCTCCTCTTCTTCAAAGCATTGCAAAACCCAATGCATGGTCGACAAAGTTGAAGAAGCAGCTGGTACTGGTGTTGATAATTTTCTGTCAAGTAGTTCTTTTTTCGGTTACTTTAAAGTTACTGCTGTTTCTCTGAGCGCCGTAGCTGGAGCACTCACCCTCCGCCGCCAAAGACTGACTTTCTCTCTTTGCTTTCTAGTGTCTTCATGGATCTCCTTGAGATTTTGAAAGATTTCACTCAGGGCCTGATTCATGGCCTCTTCATAATTGATTCCTTTCTTGCATCGGTGTTGATGTCCTTTGCCGTTCTCCATATCAAATTGCGCAGCAACTAAGGTAGCGAAGGCTTGAATAGTGGTAACTATGTACTGATAAAGGTCTTGTTATTAAACGTGTCTACCTGCATTGCGTGTTGTACCGTTGATTTGCAATCTTCAACAGCCAATCACATTATTATAATAAATACGCCTCGTTGACTTTTCACAAAAGCTCCAAAGTCACGGTTTGCGGCGTTCATGTTGATTTAACGTGTTTATCGCAGCTATGCCCCGTCTTACACGTGAGCTAACTGGAAAACTTCACTTTGTTGAAGCATGTTGGCAGATGGCTTGAGTAGGCACAATGAGAAAGTGAATTAAGAAAAGCTAAAACGTAGGTTAGGATCTATCGGATCTATCTTTTGTGGCGACGGTATTCACTTCAGGAACATTAAAGTGGAAAATTGATCCATACAGCAAGGGAAATGATTAAGGTTTGTATTCGTGCTCCAGGACCGGTGGTCAGCAAATATAGGTAAGACCACGGCGACAAACCAGAGAGGTTGCTGGTTCTGGCATGCCTCACTGGTTTGTCCCTGTGGTCTTGCCTATATTTTTTTAGAGGTTTTGAATTTTCAATAGGCCAATGGGTTTTTCCGTGGTTAAGAATTGAAGAGCTTAAAATTGAAATTTACACATGAAGGTTAGCTAGAGGTCTGAAAAAGTGTCGTTTCTAAACAAATTTAAAATCAGGATTCACACTTGGCCTCGTTTGAACTCAGTACATGTTAAAAGTAAAATTATGTAGTTAAATAATTCCTAAGTAAATTTTACCTTATTTTGCTACATGAAAACTGTTACATGAAAACTGTTGCGCCGAAGTAGTTCAGGCGAGTGAAGGTATATTTTGCAGGTTGTAGGTTGAAAAATGGACTTCTTAGGTCGAGTAAGTCTACTTTGCACTTTGGTTAGCCTAAATAGCGTTACGGTTAGCCTGAATAGCACTCCAGTTAGCCTAAATTAGCTTAGATTGCTTGCGGTTAGCTTTTAGATTGCGGTTTGTTCAACTTTTCAACCAGCCAGGGCTACTTAATAATTAGACCCGTAGCCCTTGCGGGCTACGGGTCAATAGCCCATGAGGCGAAGCCGAATGGGCTATTGACCCGTGGCCCATGAGGGCGAAGGTTCTAATTGTTTTAGTATCACCCAACTAGTCGAACAGAAAAAGCAATAATAAAGTTAGCAAATGCAAGGTGAAGAAAGATTTATTTGGGGATAAAACGAAAGAAAGCGTCACGAATTTCGCTACTCGATGACTATTACTAATAGTCCTCTAGCCGCGTAGCCAATCAAAATACAGGATTTGCATTAGTCCACTAGTTGGGTGATACTAATTATAAATACCATACATGAGACCATACCGTATATGAAGTACCCATCTCTTTTGGATCAAATGCTGCTGACCACCAGAGCCTGCAATTTTCATCATGGCGGATGGATCCGCGGAAGAGCCCTACAATCAAAGAATTCGTAATGGCCGTGTAGACTTTGTTCGTGAAGAATACAAGCGTTATAAACGAAAGAAACCTCCTCCGGACTTCAGTGAAGTTATTGACTTTCAAGATCCTCCGACATTCGGTGGGCACGTAGAGAAATTGGAACTGGACAAAAGCAAATGTCATTCGAAGTACGGACTTCGTTGCGTTACAGAATGGCAGGCGTATTCTCTTAAATCTTGCCCAGGATTTATGTTTGTAGTGAATCCTTTTTTACATGGAGCACAACATTACTGGACTCGGCGATGCATGGAAGATTTCCCGCGAAAACCAAATGTGTGTAACTTGGATGCCCACGTAACTTTAGACCCGAGTAAGTCTGTGTGGGAACTCAGTCACAGGTGAGACTTATTGACATCCCCAGTGACGGTGATCAAAAGTTAATTTCTCCGGGAACCGCTAGGGAAGGGTAGGAGTAGGGAGTAAAATGTATGGAAAGCAAAAATTTTAGATCCCCTGTCTCCCCCTCCCCCACCCCCTGCCTGACAAATATAGTCAAAGGAGCAGATTGGTAGGGGTGTCTGGAAAACCCAAATAGCCAAAAAAAAGTCACGAATAGTCACGAATATAGTTGCGAACAGTGACAAATAGTCATTGAACAGTTGTGAATAGTGACAAATAGTCGCCTATCTAAACTTGAGAATTTCTAGCACAAACATGTACACCTTCTCTTAAATTCAAATTCAAACAAGTACTTGCCTTGGGAGCAATACATGTTTGTGCTGGAATTTCTCAAGTTTAGATCCGCGACAGTTTACGTCTGTTCAACGTGTGTGACTGTTTGATGACTATTCGTCTCCGTTCGCAACTATTTGTCACTATTCGTGACTATTCATCACTATTCGTGACTATTGGCACACTTCGCATTATTCGCTATTTTGGTTTTCCAGACACCTGATTGGTAGGACTAGCAAAACCAGAACACAAACTGTTGTGAATGAAAAACACCTTTTTTTCACCTTTACCTATTTTGAGTGCCGACTTTCACGCTAATAAATAGTATAGAGCACCTGATTGCAGGTTATTTAAAAATATGTCTAGTGGAGATAACTGTCATAAGTTGCCTAAAATTATCATAATTATTTAATTAAATTAAAATCAATTCCTTTTCTTTCCACAGCAGTGGTGAAAACAGTGATCTAATGGACAGGCTGCGTTGGGTTCACCTCGGGTATCACTTTGACTATAATGTTGTTGATTACAAATCTGAAAGGTATTATGACTTCCCATCAGACCTGGCAGGCATGACACAACATATCGCGCATGCTATTGGCTACCCTGAGTACTCCCCTGAGGCTGGTATTGTCAATTACTATCCTCTGGGGGGCTCTATGGGGGGTCATACTGATCATTACGAGTCAGATTTGTCATGGCCGTTAATCTCCTTGAGTTTTGGACAGACAGCAATCTTTCTCATTGGTGGAGCAACTAGAGATATCAGACCAGTTGGTGAGTTAATTGCAATTCTGTTATTTTAAATAAATACTCCATTAATAAATGAATACATGTCGTAAGTTATTCCTGAAAAATAACTAATATGGATTCAGCTGAGAGTTCAAGCAATTAGTGCAAAACTTCTTTCTCTCTGCTTATAACATGTTTAAAAGGTGAGAAACCAACCCTGGCGCCTCCCCTTCCTTTTGAGTATACCTTAGCCAGAACATTAGATAGATATCCTTGTGTCCTTGCTGGAGTGGATGTAAGTGTGACCAACAGCTATTCTGGTGGGGGAGGGGGGGGCGGTATCCTGGGTGGGATGGGGAACTGAACATTCACATGAACATGCAGTGGTGTGGAATTCATTTTTGCACACATTTAGTGAACTGTTTGATTTTTTTTTAAAAAAAAATTCAGAAGCTTGGTCTTCTTTACAGCTGTTACTTAGGATGTCACGCAAAACATTGCGGAATGTTGCGTGACACACCAGGTAAAACCTGCAAAGGATGCTATCAGAAGGTTTATTCAGTTTTATTTTGTTGAACGGCTGATCCAGTTGTTTTTGTCTTCAACCTCTTTCCGTCTCCCCATTAGCCTCAAAACCTTAAAATAGGGCAAAACCTTGCCAACAAGGAAATATCAATAAATATGCATAGGAAACTTACATGTTTTACAACTTTTGCAGCTTTGTACGTTCGCAGTGGTGATATTATCATAATGTCGGGGAAATCAAGAACTGCTTTCCATGCGGTCCCAAGAATCGTCAAAGTGGGAAAAGAAGATGAACCTCCGTCCTGCCTTAAATGGAAAGACGGCCTCTTTGTGAATGACGTCACAGTGACGTCAGAGGTAAACCTGGATGACTCAAGTGTCCCGGATGAGAACGTGGAAATCCTGGATGCCCAGGAGGAGAACAATATCGGCCATATAACTTCTGTGTATAGCGCAGAACGAAGTGAAAAACCTTTGTTTCAAGAACCCTGCGATAATAAAGTTATGAGTGAATTTGGAAACGACAGTGAGGACACCGAAATTACCGAAGGTTTTCAGTGCAATAAGATTAATTTTTGTGGTAAATCCATGGAAACTCTTACCTCAGAAGAATGGAGACAGTTTGAAATTTATCTTTCAAAAACTCGAATTAACGTAAACGTTCGCCAGGTACACAAGAAGGGGAAAACCATGAATTCCTTCCGTCTGTAATGTGAAAATTATAACAATGAACACTTCGCACTGGCGCGAACATCTTAGCAAATATTTGCACCGCTCCAAATTATTATTTGTACAAAAAGATCAGAACATTTTTATGTACACAACAAAACTGGTCTGTTCGTAATTTTTACAATACTTAATTCCACCTAGGAGAATTGACGTTATTTGTCGCAAATAAGTGATTTGAAAACAAAAATAAAACGAATGAGTGGTAATTTCATTGATTCTCCAAAGAAATTCAAGTTTTTAATTTAAAAAACAAAATAAAATGGTGTTAGGTCAGCTGGTCCGGTTAGGTTTTGTTTAAATATTAAACAGCCAATCAATGAAGGCACCAAAGGAAAGTACTTTTAATCATTCGCTGTTTTCACCGTACCCAAAATACACCTTGTTTATCCCCCAAAGTTTTTGCATAAGCATTGTTTTCTATTTCTTTTGGGATTTCCAATGGCGTACAATCGTCCCTAGAGAAATTGAAAACAATGCTTATGCAAAAATTTTGGGGGGTAAAGAAAGTGTATTATGGGATGGTGAAAATAACGAAAAGCGTCCATTCTTTCTTTCTTTCTTTCTTTCTTTCTTTCTTTCTTTCTTTCTTTCTTTCTTTCTTTCTTTCTTTCTTTCTTTCTTTCTTTCTTTCTTTCTTTCTTTCTTTCTTGTTTTTCCCGCGGAGAGCCTGCTCCCAGTCAAGGTTAATTAATTGTTAATGGTTCTAAAATGGCGGTGTATTACCGTCAAACGAATGATATTTTGGAAATTCGCGGATTTTATTTACTTGTTTAAGGATTTTTCTTGCGAGCCATACAAGAATACAATAAAAAGCCAAAACAGTGCGATATATTGTTGTATTATATTCCTTTCAGTTGTTTTGTATAAAGAACCTGTCCGTTGTGTGAGATGAAGTTGCCAGATAAGTCCGTCAGCCGATTTACTTTGTTTAAAATTAACAACTTGTAACAGTTGTTTTGCTTCTTTCGCGACTGCAGGTGAAAGCTTTCATGATAGCCTGCAGACGTCTAATGTAACATTTTAATATTGCTGAAAAAACAAACGAATTCAGCATTACCAACTGTCCTATTGTTATAGCAACAAAGCAGGTGAAGAGTGATACGTCCCCAAGCGCTGTGCCTGATGCATATACAAATCGAGTCAGTAGAGCGCATCTTGAACACAAGAAAGAAATGGCTTTGAGCGGGAAGGGACGCACGCTTCTTTATTTGTCTCTACTCTGGGTGATTTATCTAACAATCGGGGTGATGATATTCAGAGCTATTGAACACGATGGCGATAGAGAGACAGAGAAAACTAAAGAACAGCTATTGGAGATAATCAAGCTCAATATAACTGCCAAGTACAACATGAGTGAATGGGAATTCAACAACATTGTACAGCAAATCGAGACAGCTTCAACTTCAACAAATACAGGACCTGAATGGGACTATCATGAATCGCTGTCATTTGTAGTTCAACTGGTAACAACAATCGGTAAGCTATCCTAATCGTATTCACGTCAAAAAGATTTATATTGAACCCTGAATAATCTTTTGATACTGGAATACTTAATTGTTGCTTATTTCCGAATAACAAAACGTTTCAAAGCCCTAGAAACCGCAAAATTCCACTAACAATGCGAGAGATATGGGGGCCTCTGCAATTCTGCTCCTGAAATGGTGAATTGTTCTTGCCGGGAATAGGCTCGGGAATGCTCGTAAAAATCGCGTTTTAACTTATACCTTTTGGTGTTACTGATTCTGCCCAGATTCTGCTAAAAAATGTGGATGATTCCCGCTGTCCTAGGTAATGAATTATGCAGAATTTGCCGGCAAATTTTATCCAAGCCTATGGAGGCGTAAATAACCTTGCCATGCAGGTCCGATCAAATCCCAAGACAAATTTCAAGAAAAACTAGCACGCAACATTTCAGTGCACTAGGCTGTATATTGGTCGATATTTGGGAAACTGGATGGTTCTTGTTTTCAATAGTTATCTGACCCTGAATTATTTAATCCTTTGGCGTCTCGCAATTTTCATTCTCAGCGTGATCTTTCTGGGTGTAAAGATTGTGTGACGAGTAAGCGAGGAAAACAGGCTAGTGCGCTACACTTTGCAGGCACACTCATTTTGGCCTCGCCTGCTCTGTTTTGTTTTAGTTGACGTGACAAGTGCAACGAGAATTGAAAACCGTTGCAGTGTCGTCACGCAAAGTTTCTCTCTCATCACGCAACACTTTTTTCTTTGTTCTTTTTTAAGGATACGGTAACATCACTCCAGTGACAGCTGGCGGTCGAGTGCTTTGTATATTCTACGCCTTGTTTGGCATCCCGATTAACATTTTGTTTCTGCAGTTAATTGGAGAGAGGATGTTGGACGGCGAAAAATATCTCGTGACGAGATTTGAAACAAGGTGTCTAAAGAGGGAAGGCGTGCCAAAATACTTGAATGAGAAGTGCTCTATGTTGGGTGTCCTGTTGTTGCTGATATTCTTGGTTGTAAGCACTCGAACCCAAATGAAGATTGATGACTGGACTTTCCTTGAAGGGTTTTATTGCTACTTCATCACGTTCACAACAGTAGGGTTTGGTGATTTGATCCCAGGAGCCAGTCCTACAACAAGTTCCCCAGGAAATACAGTGATTCGAATCTTATTCATTGTCCTTGGTTTGGCAGCCATGTCAAATGTGATCAACGGAATTGTGAATTGCGGTGAGTGCGGAGCATTGTTCGGGAAATTAATGGCTCGTTGTGGAAGAAGAAATAGCGCTGATATTTCTGAAACGAAGAAATGTGGCGAGTTAGAGTTGAACGCGTAAATCAACTGAATCGAAGAGGATCCGACGAAGGTGAAATTTTTGGAAGAAGTATACAATTTTATCAAATGCCTTTTTAACAGAAGTGAGTAAACTGACAGGGCATACAGAGAACAACAATTAAAGGGCTGTTGACATGATACCAGAATAAGATTCATTCCGGAATGAGTTTCGTTCCAAAATCCCTAATTGTTAATGTTCCTAAATGACGCTAAATTGCGTGTGTGTAATTTATATGAAAGAAAAGTCGCGATTCATCCCTTGGGGAGCGAGAACACCGCCTCGACATCATTCACAAGAAAAATGACTTGCCTGTGGCATTTCATTTTAACAGCCCAGGCCACTCACTTGAAGACGCCCGGGCCGCCATACTTAAATCAGGGCTATCTAAGAAAGACGTCCGCCAACGAGAGGAGATGAGACTAATCTTCAAATTTCAAACGCTCGCTCCCCAAATGATGCAGCATCGCGACTTTTTCATATAAATTACACACGCGCGCGCGCAATTTTTTGACGCGTGCCAGTAACATTTTCAAAACATTTTCAAAATGGCACACGACTACAAATAACGAACTCGTTATTTCTTCGTGCCACCCCGAAGAAGGTAGTTTTGCCGAAACGTCGGTGCAATTTTATACCGCCATTTAGTGTCATTTAGGAACATTAACAATTATTTTTAGGACTAATCCCTGCGACTTGTCCCGGGGACCAAGTCCCTTCGTGTGAACTACCCATGTTCGTTAAAAAATCCAGCAGCGACCAAATATTACAGGGTGCTTATCTCTGCGACTTGTCGCACGCTACTAGTCTCTTCGTGTGTACTGTGTGTGCGATTAGTCCCCTCGTGTGTGCCGGGCTCGGTTTGCGGTCTCATCTTGGACGAAGTTCGTTTTCAGGTAATATTATACCAGAAAAAGATGTCATACCAGAACGAGAATTTCATTCGGATTGAAAACCGGAATGAACTCATTCCACAATGACTTGTGCGGTATCATGTAAACAGATCCAGATATATATATGGAGATAGAATGAACTCGTTCTGGAATGAAAGTCATTCCAGTATCATGTAAATAGCCTAAGATCTAAGAAATAAATATTTAATTATTTGTTACTAACAAGCTGTTCGCCTACGTAGATTAGTTTGAAATCCCGATATTTCAAAAACAAGGATTAATGTAAATATTCGAAGCTACTGGACAGGTGTACGAGAAAGGAAAACAATAAACTCTTCTTTCAGTAATTAATGCAGAATGAAACTTGAACATTTTTGAAAACATTCACCCTAGTTATAGCTTATTATTATTTTTTCGTAAAAAGCCAGATGGTTTCGAAGATCTTCGTAAGCCATGCTTATAACGAACTTTGCAGCGTATACATTTTTGCAATAGTTTGCTTGTATTAACTATTTTTTATTGTTTTGATGTATGCAAGCAGGCATGTGTTAAGACCAATAAATGGGTTTTAAAAAATAAAGCGAGTGTTGAGTAATTTCAGTTAATTCTCTCAAGTAAAGAGTAAGACAGAATTTTTAATTAAGAAAAGAAAATAGATGAATTGTTTTTACAGTGGAACCTCGATTTAGCGAATCAGAACGCGCGAAAAGCACTATTCACTTGTGTGGTATATACTAATGAACGATACTCTTTGCCCCAGTAATAGTAACATATAGGATTTAATCATGCAGTTAGTACCTTTTTTCTGTCTCTTCAAATGTTTTGTTTTTATTTGAATAAAGATATTTAAAAAGAGTATAATATATGGAAAAGGACCCCCATAACGAACCTCGTTTTAGCGAACATATTTTGCCAGTCTCTTGGGCGACATAACTAATCAAAGAATTTAGTAAGGAAACAAAAAATGGAAGCAAAATCTTCAAAGTAGTTTCGCGGCTCAGAACTGAAATAAAAATAAAAAGTTCTTGTGCAGGAAATCGAAGAAGCTTTGTCGTCGAATGCAGGACCTGAGTGGAGTTACACTGCCTCGCTGTCTTTTGTCGTTCAACTTGTAACAACAATTGGTAAGCTAGAAAATTCTAAAATAACTTATGCTTCTTTCAGTTGTTAGTCGAAATAATCAATTAACCCAACTAATCCTAATCTAAATAAAGACCTTTCTTATTCATACAAAATGTATTACTGCAGTTTCTTATTAAAATCGTTGCTTGGCTTCAACTGCTTAATTGCTTGCCGATTTATATTCTCAAATACTTAAACGTTTTTTAAAATACGCAGAAATTATAAACCCATCTTGCCCTTGATTTTGATACGCCTAGTTTGTCTTATTTTAGGCGTGTTCAATTAAGCCGCGTCTTGTTTTTTTTTCCGTAAAAAATGGTCCTGCTGTTAAGAGCGGTTTCCACTTTTGAAGTTTAGTTGTTCTGAGTCTCTAGGATCCTCTAGAAAGCAGGGAAGAAAAGAGTTTTCCGGAAATCCCTAAAAATCGTCGCAGAATTGGCAAAAATGAGCCGATTTTCCACAATGACTTGTGCGGTATCATGTAAACAGATCCAGATATATATATGGAGATAGAATGAACTCGTTCTGGAATGAAAGTCATTCCAGTATCATGTAAATAGCCTAAGATCTAAGAAATAAATATTTAATTATTTGTTACTAACAAGCTGTTCGCCTACGTAGATTAGTTTGAAATCCCGATATTTCAAAAACAAGGATTAATGTAAATATTCGAAGCTACTGGACAGGTGTACGAGAAAGGAAAACAATAAACTCTTCTTTCAGTAATTAATGCAGAATAAAACTTGAACATTTTTGAAAACATTCACCCTAGTTATAGCTTATTATTATTTTTTCGTAAAAAGCCAGATGGTTTCGAAGATCTTCGTAAGCCATGCTTATAACGAACTTTGCAGCGTATACATTTTTGCAATAGTTTGCTTGTATTAACTATTTTTTATTGTTTTGATGTATGCAAGCAGGCATGTGTTAAGACCAATAAATGGGTTTTAAAAAATAAAGCGAGTGTTGAGTAATTTCAGTTAATTCTCTCAAGTAAAGAGTAAGACAGAATTTTTAATTAAGAAAAGAAAATAGATGAATTGTTTTTACAGTGGAACCTCGATTTAGCGAATCAGAACGCGCGAAAAGCACTATTCACTTGCGTGGTATATACTAATGAACGATATTCTTTGCCCCAGTAATAGTAACATATAGGATTTAATCATGCAGTAAGTACTTCTTTTTTTCCGTCTCTTCAAATGTTTTGTTTTTATTTGAATAGAGATATTTAAAAAGAGTAAAATACATGGAAAAGGACCCCCATAACGAACCTCGTTTTAGCGAACATATTTTGCCAGTCTCTTGGGCGACATAACTAATCAACGGATTCAGTAAGGAAACAAAAAATGGAAGCAAAATCTTCAAAGTAGTTTCGCGGCTCAGAACTGGAATAAAAATAAAAAGTTCTTGTTAATTTGTTGCGTCTTTTTCATCCGAGGTCTTTGTAAACTTACTTGTGGCTCCTTCACGATTAACAAGGCTCGACTTTAATGTACGATGTAACACAAATATTAGCCGAAACAATGTATGAATTTAAAATTAATGGTGGTATTGTATTCGTTCGAGAGAAACTCTTATTCATTGCGAGAAATTGCCCAGTTTTATTATTTGTTATAAACTTCATATGAAATAGTCAGTGGAAGCAGCCAATTTACCTCTATTAAGAAAACAGTTGTTTTGGCTTTTTTTCGAGTGGACTGCTGGTTTTACGCAATATGCCGACATTATTTTGGACATAATAGTGAGACAAAAGAATCCAGCATTATGCCGGAATAGTGAGATTTTTTGAGCATCGGCGATTAGCATAATAATGAAACATTTTAAGGTAAAACCCTTGTGTAGATGCCAAGTAACTTTGTTATGCGTGAATTGTTATTCTAAAAACAAAAAAGAAGTGTCGCATTGCCATAGCAACAAATACAATTATACGTATAGAAACGCCTTCAGTTTCCGCTGGAACCTGTCTGTTTAGTTTGCATACAAATTGAGCCAACAGAACGCAACTGGCTTCAGAGATCAGAAAGGCAGATGGCTCTGAGCGAGAAGGGACGCACTCTTATTTTATTGTTCCTGTTCTGGCTAATTTATCTTGGCTTTGGCTTGTTGATATTCAGAGCTGTTGAACACGATGGCGATAAAAAGCCCGAGAAAACCAAAGAACAACTGCTGGAAAAAATCCGGCTTAACATAACGGCCCGGTGCAACATGAGTAAAACCGAATTCGACAGTCTTGTGCAGGAAATCGAAGAAGCTTTGTCGTCGAATGCAGGACCTGAGTGGAGTTACACTGCCTCGCTGTCTTTTGTCGTTCAACTTGTAACAACAATTGGTAAGTTAGAAAATTCTAAAATAACTTATGCTTCTTTCAGTTGTTAGTCGAAATAATCAATTAACCCAACTAATCCTAATCTAAATAAAGACCTTTCTTATTCATACAAAATGTATTACTGCAGTTTCTTATTAAAATCGTTGCTTGGCTTCAACTGCTTAATTGCTTGCCGATTTATATTCTCAAATACTTAAACGTTTTTTAAAATACGCAGAAATTATAAACCCATCTTGCCCTTGATTTTGATACGCCTAGTTTGTCTTATTTTAGGCGTGTTCAATTAAGCCGCGTCTTGTTTTTTTTTCCGTAAAAAATGGTCCTGCTGTTAAGAGCGGTTTCCACTTTTGAAGTTTAGTTGTTCTGAGTCTCTAGGATCCTCTAGAAAGCAGGGAAGAAAAGAGTTTTCCGGAAATCCCTAAAAATCGTCGCAGAATTGGCAAAAATGAGCCGATTTTCCCATAGTGTTTTCATTGTTCAAACATCTCTCTCTCTCTTTTTCAGGATACGGTAACATCACTCCAGTGACAACTGGCGGTCGAGTGCTTTGTATATTCTACGCCTTGTTTGGCATCCCGATCAACATTTTGTTTCTGCAGTTAATTGGAGAAAGAATGTTACACGGCGAAAAGTATCTCGTGACGAAATTTGAAACAAAGTGCCTGAAGAGGGAAGGCGTGCCAAAATACTTGAATGAGAAGTGCTCATTGTTGGGTTTCCTGTTGCTACTGATATTGTTGTTGTCCTGTGCTGGCCTTCACACAGAGATTGACGACTGGACATATTTTGAAGGTTTTTATGCGTTCTTCATCACCTTCACGACTGTAGGATTTGGTGACTTAATTCCAGGGGCCGCTGGTGGAAAGATTACCGCACTGTACACAGTGTCTCGAGTTATCTTGATCATCCTTGGTTTATCAGCCATGTCAAATGTGATCAATGGGCTGGCAAATTGCTCAGAGATTGGAGAATTCTTCAGGAAATTGAAGACGCGTTGCAGGAAAAGAAGCACTGAAGTCGATGGAACGAGGGAAAGAGATGAAATGGAATTAAACGAATAAATATAATAGCGATCGTCACGTGACATTATGGAAGAAATTACCCTAAACATGCACCCGCGTATACGAAGCTTGTGGGTTAAGAACACGGTATATTAAATAGGTTCTTATGTACGGGATCAGCTCAGTTAAGTTAATTGAAAAAGCGCTGGCATTGTATGGGTAAAATGTACTTGACTGTACATGTAGTTATTTAATCTATTGAGCTACCTACCTATTTTTCAAAATCCAGCTCCCATGTATTTCCGGAGTTTAAAAAACCCTGAATAAAATAAAAACCTAATGAAGAACCTAAACAGCCTGATTTCCCACTAACACCCGATAATACCTGGATGTAAAATGTAGGTTCTCTCAGGCATAGGTGTTCAAAGTAATTGTACAGAATGAGCTAAATATTCAATTCAGAGAGAAAATCGCCAGGATGTAGGGAAAACTATTTTCAAAATTTCTGTTTTGAAACCAATCCAATTAGGAATAAAATTTTGTTTTGATGCGGACAAGCCATGCACGCACGTTTTGATTTCTCTCAGATTTTGGTCTAAGAAAACTTAGTCACAACGAACTATTTATGACTAAAGCACTGGCATATTTCACGTACTACGATTTTCATTTGAGTAAAGCACAGGGGAAGTTTGGTGACAAGGTTTTGACGTTGAAACTACGTCGTTGCTACGAGTAACCGGCTTAGTATACTATCCATTGGTAACATATGCGTCACGTGCCAAAAAAGCCCGCCAAATCATGGAACGGCTGAGTTCGACAAGTTACTATGGGAAACCGAACAAGTTGCCCATGGTAACAACGTAGTTTTAACGTTAAAACTTTGTCCCTAAACTTCTTCGTGCCTTACTCAGCTGATAATCGTAGTACATTCAGGGTCAGAGACAAACAGTAACTTGCATCGCTGCTGGTAATTTTTTCTTTCTCCTTTCTTTGACTGAAAGTGGTCGTCGTGAGTCTTTCGTGGCCAGCTTACAGAGCTGTCGCCTCTTCGAATTTGATTCTGAAACCAGGATGACCACGAGGCCTGCTTCGGTACTTGTAGTGTGTAGTGTCGCTGTTAATGTTAACGAGGCTTGCAGTGTTTTGGCAAGCCCGTGGGGCGGGTCAGAATACAAATGATGAGTAATACTACACACTAAAATGTCGAATATATGAGATTTACTATCCAACGTTTTCTTTTCCCAAAATGATGATTCGATGCCCATATATGCTCAGAAAGTCATTGTTATCCGTCATCCGTACGTAACAGACATCCTGCGATATACGTAGGTTGCCAAGATTCGTCCGAAATCTTGCAAAGTTTTGCACAACCAAAATTTTTCTCACTACAAAATCTGTTTCGTTGTCAGTTTGTTGAATAATAAAACAATTATCATGCTCAATCTTGCAGAACATCGTCTGATTTTAGCCAGCTCAGCCTACGGCCTCGTCGGCTAAGTTGCATGATAATGGCTAAGTATTTGTACTTGTTTCGCGCGTTATTTGTAGTCCACGAAGCGGAGTTGGATAATAAATACACCTCATTCGATGGTTTAACATATAATACGCGCGGATATTTTGCAAGTTGCGAGGTATTTTTCCGAGACCCGACGGGGCGGGGAAAAATACAAGCAATGCGCAAAATTTCAGTTTGGTTCGGCCATTTTGTCACTCTGTTTACAGTCCGTATTTTTGCCCTGTTCTACAGTGTAAGAACGTGGCATATTTTGCGCGTTCTTTTGCCCCAATATCGTAAAATGGCGCAATAGTGGAATAATAAGAGATTATTTTCTGTTGCAAATCAAGCTGATGACTTTTCACTGCATGGAAACAACCTTAACTTATTGATTTAAATTCGCACATAAGACGTAATGGTTAAGTACATTTAATAGTTGATTCTTGATAACTACAGAAGGAAATGCATGCTATGCATACAAGACTTCGTTAAATATTAAAATACATAATTCGTTTGTTGACCAAACTATTACATTATTATTTTGCCTAAGTGGCTGTTAAGATGGCAGAAATCGCGAGGAGAATAAAGAGAAAACCGTCTGTGCCAGCCTAGTCCCTAGGCGTTCTCCTCCTCTCTCGGGCGAGCGCGAGGATCACGTAAGGGCCTCGGAACAGGTTGGCGTGCCGGCCGCTCAGTGTCATTAGGTGAGGTCACGAACTTTCGCGCCAAATCGATAAGCGGGAAGGGAACGCCTGGGTACTAGGCTGGTCTGTGCCGATAGCATGCGGCAGCTAACGATAAGAGAGCGACGAAGGCGCGAGGAGAATGGGAAGTAGTCAAGTTGACGCTCGTGAAAACACTCGCGTGCGGAGATTCCGCTGGCGAGCGAGAAAACAACGAGCACTTACATTACATAGGAAACTCAAATTGTATTAGCACAATTCTCTCGGCCTGATCCAATACACACTAGCTACTGGATTTTATCAAACTATTAACCCCTAACAACCACACTTAGTAAAAAGGTTATACTAACCCCTAATATTCAGATACTGGCCTGATCTCAACAAGTGACAACTAAAATCAAAGGACCGCGAACTAAAATGCTGCTGGACTTACGTAGTGTCAGCCTTGCAGTTCTTGTCTTCGATATCAAATCTAGATTTGAGACTCGGCTATTACGGTAGCATAAAATAAGATAAACAAACTGAAATATGGGTATTTTGATATTTACTTCTAGTTTTGGATATAAAATATATACTATGCCTTTCCAACATTTTGGGTATTTGGAAGAAAAATATCACCAGCTACAATTAAAATTATTAACTGATTAACCTTTATCGTTTCGACATTTTCATAATCCTGTTTGAAACATGATGGCACTTGTAAAGCTTGCTAAACCAGTCAGGCAAGAAATCGATATAGGAAGGTAAATGAAGAGTTGGGAACGATGACGAGGACGTCAACGCTGAGGAAGCCATTCAGGCACGGGGATTGCAAAGCTTGTTAAACTGGTTTAACTAAGAAATTTGATGGCAAGTATTGAAAAGCACGTCAGAGAAGCTTGGTCTTGGGATTGGAAGTCAGATATAACCAGTTACACCATACCGGTTTAACCGGTTAAGCCGAGAAATTTACATAGAAAAGAAAAGTTAGAACCGATAGTGACGATGATGAGGCATTGGTTGAGGAAGGTTTGGGTATGAGGATTGGAAACAAGTTGAGCCGTTGGGAACCGGTAAAACTAGTTACGCCAAGAAATTAATATAGAAAATAAAAAGTTAGATTCGATAGTGATGACGAGGCACTAGATCAGGACGGTTTAGGTATGGGGGTTGGAAACTGGTTGAACCAGTTACGTCAAGACGTTTATATGGAAAAGAAAATGTAGAGGTAGAGTCCGACAGCGAGGATGACAATAACATTGATGTTGAGGAAGGTCTCGGCGTACGGATTCCGCTCCAGGGAGGTAATCATGGCGAGTCGCTCGTGTTGTTCATGAGCAGCTTGCTTGGCTTCTTCAGTTTCTGCGTCATAGCCACAGAACCACGAGTAGAATCGCTTTATTTTCGATTCTGGTTGATGCCCTGAAAGATAAAGATTACGCGTAAGGCAAATTGACTTGAATTGGCTCAATTCCGAAACTTATAAAATATACTTATAGTCTGTTCCAATCCTTTGGATATAAAACCCCACTAAGAGTGTGTAGCCAATGCGTAACCAAGAAAATGTTTTCATCAAAGAGTTATGATCACTCTGTGGTCTATTAATAAATGGCCCAACTAGCAGCCCCCAAAAAGGCGCGCCAACCGAAACCGGCGAATACTAAAACAGAGCTTGAGCTTAAATTCACTCACGGAATGAATGACTTTTAGGTCTTGTAGCCACAGCGGGAGTCTTTTCAGTTGCATCTTTCTCGTTGTCATCTCCTGCTTCTTCTTGTCCTTCTTTCTTTTCTTCTTCCTCTTCTTCATCTACAGGAATCTCTTGCATCTCGATCTCTTCGTCCCTGGCCTCTTCCATGACATCAGTCTCTGATGGTTTCTCATGTAAGGTCCACCACGTCAGACGGGCTACCTGTTAAGGTTAATTACCAAAGTCGGATGCTTTCTGAGTAATTTTGGACTAAAAAGAGTAGACAACTGAACTAAACTCAAATACGTGTCAAAACTAAGAAACCAGCCACAAATAGCACTCAAAAGTAACGTATGTGCTTCTAGATTGGCATTCGCTAAGCTGCCCTACAGCTACAGCTAGTATAGTACGGCTTTTCGAGTGACGATCGTCAGAAAACAAACGCTCTTCAAAAAGCAATCACAGATCTAATCACTCTGGCAAAAGGGTAATTAGCCAAACAGAATCTAAGAAACAACACGCGACCGCAGTAAGGGCGGGAAAATACAATATCAGCGGCAAGCGCGGGAGAACATGCAACCGGCGGCAAGAGCGGGAAAACCTTCAACCAATGGTAAGCGCGGGAAAATATGCAAGCGCGGGCAAGCGCGTCAGTATCGGCCTTAAGGGCGGGAAATATTTTAGCCAACAAACAAGAAACTACATAGTTCCATTAAAATGGCCGCCATAAAGAAACATATGTCAAATCACTCTACCATGTAGACCAAGTCAACATGAATCACTGTATGAAATGTTAAGGCTATATTCCTGTCTAATAACAAATTGCAGAAACATATGTTATTAAAAACATGAACTTTGCAGCCTTTAAACCAGAAACACCAAAATGTCTCAGAATAGCGCGTTGTTTACAGTGGCAGCCATTTTCGGAATAGGTCTATAGGGACGGTTACTTCAAAATTCCTTTTTCCCATCAAGAAACAATAAATGCAAAAAAATAATATACAGCTATGTATTTGACTTACATTTCCGTCCTTCTGTTGTTCTGTAAACAAGCTGATAACAACAATGGTGATGACAGTGATCCAGAAGAGTATCAGAGCAAAGTACATGTAATGCACCTTAGCTATGATGGACGGGCGAGTGTCTTCCTCGCCACATCGGGGCTCCAGGTGAGTGAAGTCCAGGATCATGCGTATAGCACCTACAATGAATCCCACGATCATGCCCCAAAAGGCACCCTGAAATACACAGCCAAACATTACATTTAGCAAGGGAGGTGTTTGGAACAAATGTTGGTAAGAGTGGTAGCAATTTGAGAAAGATGTTAAGTGACAGAAGCTTATCCGCAAATAAATTCTTAAACTTAACTTAGCAGTATGTATGGGACGTTTGGTACATTTGAACCTAGTTCTATGGCTTAGCACTCTCGAGTGTCCTGTAGCTCAGTGGAAGGGTCAAACAATCGTCTACTGTTGTGAGAACTTCGAGTAGCTTGTGTGACTGACTGACTGACTGACTGACTGACTGACTGACTGACTGACTGACTGACTGACTGACTGACTGACTGACTGACTGACTGACTGACTGACTGACTGATAGGAATGTATTACAACAAACCTTTTCCGTTGCCTTGGTCCAAAGGATGGCAATCAGATACAGGGCTGCAATTGGTGGAGAGAAATATGCACTGACAGCTTGAATGTAGAGGAAAAGCTGCCCTCCCTGTACATTCTGCACAACTGGAATCCACAGTATGCCTATTCCCGTCATAATGGCAACCATGATCCTACAAAACCAAAACATCCCATCAGCCATCAAAAAACACAAAAACAAAGGGTAGGGAGCGAGTTACATAATTATTAATCAAATTGGAAACAATACTTTCATCATCAACCAGTATCTTTCAAGATGCATGATGCCTATGATGCCAGAGAATTAAAGACATTAAAGCGGGACAAAGCAGGAACAAAATTACCTTCCCACAATCATAAGTTCCCTAACTGAGGCCTTTGTTCTGAATCTTCCATACACATCAATGGTGAACAGTGTGCTGGCACTGTTAAAGATTGACGTCAAGTCACTCATCAGAGCTGCCATCATAACAGCCATCATCAGTCCTCGGAGACCTAACAAAGAGAATGACCAGCATCCAGTTTCTCAATACAATATCAATACAATGGCAAACATGCTGTAGTGGGAATTTAAAAATGCATCAGTGCAAGACTTAGTGCAAATCAGTGACTAAATCCTTGTTCAAGACTCTACATGCACATTCTCTAGAACACGAGAGGACGGCAGAAATCGAGCCTAGTTTAAGCTGGAATTTCAAGAAGAAAAAACTTGTTTTTGAGGAGGGTGGAAAACCAAGAAG
Source organism: Meandrina meandrites (assembly GCA_963693305.1). Classification (NCBI taxonomy): domain Eukaryota; kingdom Metazoa; phylum Cnidaria; class Anthozoa; order Scleractinia; family Meandrinidae; genus Meandrina; species Meandrina meandrites. The sequence goes on along the minus strand of OY855908.1, from coordinate 3,764,120 downwards.
GGAAAAATCCCTTAGCACAGGGTGACAGAGCCAACAACAAACTAAACCTACATACACACTGGTGAGCACTTTACAAACCATGCTATTGCAGCACCTAACTCAACTTACCGCCACCCCTCACCCTGCCACCTCACATGCTAGACCCGTGTTTATCTGTTGGAATTAGACATTCAATGCCATTTGGCCATTTGAGCTCATGGCTTACCTGTTGGCATGAGTTTGAGAACAAGCTCTGGATATGCAATGTTGGTGCAAGCCACTTCACTGCCACAAATTTCCATGCACTTCTCTGGAACACTACAAGCAACTCGGTCTGAAAATATAAAGAAGAGAAATCAGCCAAGAATGGATTTTCAGAAATGTTGGTTAACATTCAGCTACATATCAGCCCAAATACAATTAGGATTTAAGCTACTGGTACATTCCTAAGAAAATGTGCAAACAATCAAAAACAAGCAAACACCATTAATTTTGTAGTCATTGCAAAAAACAAGTCAATGCAAAATGTCAGTCCAAATAAACAGTTACAACATCTTGTTGCTGATTTATTTCATTCCCAAGACTGATAATGGACTAGGGACTACTGTCTTGATGTAGCCCCAAATTCTCATAACTTAATCAAAAAGGAATATATCGCAATGGTAAAGAGAATGAAAATATTGAGCTTGAGTGACTATTCCACACTTATTTAACATAGTAGGAAAATAGGGAGACACTTCATGACAACTGACACCACATCATGGATTTAATAGCCATAATTTAAAACAAACGGGCACAAGTAGTTCATGAGATTGTTCAAATTATTATTCATCCAAAAAATGTAAGAACTCTGCATCTTGCATTGGTGGTCATAATCATGTTTCTTGCTAGTTAGAGCAGTTTTCACATGAGTATCAAATTAAAAGCAGTTTACATTTGCGTCGGGTTTGGATTACTACGCTTAGTGATTGGCACTACTTACTCATCCAATCAGAAGTAGACCCAAAACCAATTGTAACTCACTCACTCAAGTTTTCCAACACTTCCTGCCAGCTACATGTATTTACCTGGAGGTTTGACTGGTTTAATGGATTGTCTGTGTCTTTCCTGATTGGCCAAAGTGATTACTTTGGTTTTAGTAATGTACGACACTCAATATTGAAATCTGCTCTAATCCATCATTTTGGGTTTGACTGATATTGATTTTGGTTGGATGTGGAGAAGGGGTCTCCCTTCCCCTTCTTTACCTGGTGACAGCACCCTGCTGATCATTCCCGGCATAACCAGGGTGAAGAGAGGCAAGATCTTAATGTAGCCAGCCAACAGGCAGCCTCCCTGAGCATGAGACAGACTTTTGGCAGCAAGAGCTCTCTGAACAATAACCTTGTATGACAAAAAAAAACAAATAACTTACTAAATACCACGGTACAAGGCTGCATAGTTACATTGCACACTCTACATGTACATCAGACATGCCTTCTAATAGCTGAATAATAAGGGTTTGACACAGTACTCAGGACATCATAGATTAGCCATAGAGTGTGTTTATATGAAGTGTAACAATGGCCTTATAACCATGCTCCCTTACAGAAGTTATGTAGGTATGTGTGGCCCCAGAGGGTATGGTTTTCAAGTCCTTTTGGCCTGAAATAGTGTTTAGATTTTGGCCACTTTGGTCTGAAATAAGGTATGGTTTCTGCACTTTGGTCAGCAAATAGGTATAATTTTTTAAAGAAATTATTTTAATTGATGATTGCGAGATTTGGTAATTTGTTTCCCATCTTATTTAAAAATGTTTATGCAACCAAAAGCAATTCCTGGGTAGGGTCAGGTCTGAAATAGTGTAAAAAAATTGTATTTTTGGTCTGAAATAGGTGAGGGTATCAGGGGGTGTGCTGCATACCCAACCCAAATTTTCGAGCAGTACCCCCCTTTCCCAGGCTGAATGAATGTTAAGAAAAGGTAGCGGCCACAAGGTCCCCTCTCATACCCTGACAAATAAAACTTTTTCACCATTTATGATAATAAATAGTGAAATTAAAAACCCTGTTTAAGACAGAACGCCCAAAAACTATGCCCTGATCAAGTGGCACAGCCTCATTTAGCTCCAAGAAGGAATTCGAAGTAGCACAGTCTCTTCCTCGGACAGCATATGTTAAAACCAATAGGTAAAGCCTGCATTCGAGTCTAGTGGCCCAACACGCCAGAGCAGTTTCAGTTTATACGAAGCAACTAGGAGTATTTCTACTCCTCACTGGATGGGATGCTAGTCCATCGCAGGGTTACCCCCAGCAGTAAATTCACCGGTACCCATTTATACACCTGGATGGATAGAGGCCGTCCAGCGCACTAACCATTGGGCCACCACGTCTCCAACACAACTAATGGCTGTACACATTAAATTTCACAAACTGAGTGTAGAATACAAACCTGATCAGCACACCAATACCAAATTGAGGCAATTGTTTGTCCGAAAATAAACCCCGCCCAAGGCATGTCAGAATTGATAGGATCTCGGAGCATGACAAATGAGTCGTCTCTTGGCCGGCCACAACTGCTGTTTGAGTAAAGTGTGTCATTTGACACTGCCATCATGTACTTCTCCTTTAGTCCATCATAACCACCAATTTCTGAAAACCCTGCAATCAAACATCATTAAAATGGATACCATAACGAAAATGAAATGTCTATATCGAGCAGGTCAATTGAACCCTTTTCGTCTTAAGAGTGACCAACATCAAATTTCTCCTCACAATGTCAATACTTATTGCAGTTATCAATAATGTGTGAACTCTGAAATTCAAAAACCTCAACCAATGGTTTACGTTTTTTGCTGCTGTCAATCATCCAAGTGGACCTCTCAGGAAACAGAAGTTCACTTCAGCCAGATCAAAAGGTCATGTCTGTCGGTTTGATTGATAGATTTCGATCCATTTCATTTGGGTCTGTCCTCAAGGTTCGTTGGCTGTCACCATTAATTGTGATTGATGGCAGCAAAAAATGCAATCATCAGTTGGGCTTTGAACTTCAGAGTTCACATGCTATTGAAAGGTACAATAATCAAGAGAATGATCACCAAAAGGGAAATTGTTTTCAATTGATCTTTTAACAAATTCTCTCAACTAATACTATAAGGGAAAGTATGAAGATCAGTCAAGAGAATTTCTATGTGGATATTGGGATTGACTATCAGCTGACTGCACTAACAAGGTATCCCCATTAGCCGAGTGTTTGTAAAGCAGGGTTTCACAGCAGAACTGTTTCTTTTTTTGCAAGCCACAATGTTTTGAATGTGTAATTGTTGAGACACTTTCAAAATGTTTTTCCTTAAAGTTTAATTTCAGTTCATACTATCAGTATTGTTTTGGGGGAGGAGAGCAATATAAACTTGACAAAACAGTAATATGATGGACAGCTGTATTTGAATAAAGATTGCAGTTGAGGCAAAGCAAGCTGATCTCAGTACATGTATGTCTGTATGCTAAGATTAAACATGCAACTATTAAAACTCACAATGCATTCTTAGGCAAAGAAAGACTCCACCAGACAAATAAGGGGGCCCTCCTTTGTATAAGACATTCAAGAGAACAGATTTTTTTTCAGTTTTTCTACAGCTAATTTGTGTGGAAGATCAATCATCAGTTCTGGAGTGGGTATATGATGATGAAGTTATATGGAACTCATATTTAACGTCATAGTATGGTAAACAAAATTACCAAGTCCCATGACTGTCAATGATCCTGTAACCATTAGAAAGGTGCAGAGTGTGTCCGTGTAGATCACTGCTGTCAGACCACCTGTCAAGATTAACGACAGAATAAACATGATGACATAAGCATCTAATGAACCTGCAGTGCAGAGGGTCACTTGATTTGACCTTAAATAGCGCCTGGGGTGGTACCCAGATCTCATTTAGGACAAAAAATCTACACATTTGCAGCCACCAATCAGGAATGGAAAGGTGATACCAAACAGCACTATCAGTCAGAGGGGTAAGGTCTTCTGACAAATACCATCAATCTCCCAACTCACCCATCCCATGCAGAAAAAAAACAAAGGCAGAGTTCAACACAAACTCACCAGTAATTGTACAAAGGCATGTCATTCCGAGCATCAACAAAATTGCTAAATACAGGTTCCACCCAAGAGCTAGACGAATAAACAAGGCTCCAGAAAATAAATTAACCTGAAATAAATTGACAACACAACAAAACTGCAGTTAGTCTGAGCTACCATGGTTATCAAGCCACAGTTAATAAGTGGGTTTTTTTATCACCAATCCTTTGGTCAGTGAAGCTCAAAATAATTATGTAATTCGTCTTATTTATTGAATAGTAACTGCGAGAACTTGATACCATATATCCTAGTTGACGATCTTTTTATTCTCTTTAACCTGTCTGCCGATCATTTCTGGCTGTTGAAGGATTAAATAATTTTTAATTTCTTCAAAATTTTCATTGATTTAATTTTATGCTTGCACTTCGTTTGTGATCTGCCAACTTTCTAGCACTTGCAGACCTAGGAGAGCCCACTATCCCAAAAGCAGCAAAGATGATTAGAATATCGGCATGTGAAAACAGTATGAAAGTGCCAGAGGTTTGGAAAGAATTTTTCACATAAACTGAGGATACGTTTGAGCATCTGACCTAATAATACATAAGGTTTAGTAGCCATGTGTCATGCTTCCAGAATGATAAATTATTCATAAGAAATGTAAACTTACAGATATTTTAGTGAAGATGTACAGTAGAAGAGAGACAACCGAAAGCCACATTCTCAGTCTTTTGCCACCAAAGCGACGGCAAATATATTCTGGTAAAGTGCAGATCTGTTGAAGGAAAGAAAAGGAATCTATTTCAATATTTAACAAAAAATTAAGAGTTGTTGGTCTGGCCAACCAGTTTTTGAGGGGGTGGGGTGGGTGGGGGCACGGAGGTCATCTAGCAAAGTTTTCAGATGAGCAACGTCAAAAATGCTTTCTCCTTCCAGCTCTGATGTGCTTCTGCCTGATAGTTTTTGTACATTTAAAAAATACGAGAAATTATGGGTGGGCTGAAAAATATGTAGCCCAGGTAGGCCTAAGGGTTTATAGGCTACTAGCTACATCCCTGGTTAGGCTGTGTTTGCAGACCTACAAGATGTCACTTTTTTAACTTGACAGCTTGTTATCACCTGCTTGTTATAAATTGCTATTAATAATATTATTTACTTACCCCACCAGCAATATAGACAGGAAGAAAAACCCAACCAAGCAATTGCAGTAGAATTATTGCCTGGAAAAAAGAAGAAATACTAATCAGTGAGCTCAATATAAAGCGTGGTCAAAAAAGATACATGCAATGCCTCATTTATGATTTTAGCATCATACAAATAGTTATCTGGCACATAAGACTTAAAGCAACTTCCTTTCAGTTTGATAGAGGTCATCTCCTGCCAGAGAAAAATCTTGGAATGTTCTTGGAAATATTTGTAAAATCTTGGAATATGTCATCAGATGAAGTCCTCTTCAATTTAGCAACATCAAAATTTTTACTGTCCAACCAGAAAATCATTCGTGAGCATCCCAAATGTTACTGTTGAGAGAAGCATCCCATCCAGGGGAATTAGCAGTAGGGGAGAGGGGAATAGGTTCCCAGATCTACGTATTTGGCTTTAACAAGCATGCAGATTGCAGAGTTTTGTGATAAACTGAGCAGATTCACAGGTTTCGAAACAGCAACTCGCAGATCAGCAGAGAATTTTGGCCTGGATTCCAGACACCGCCTGTCCTGAAGTTTGGATCCAAATTTGAAGGAAAAGAGTGGTAGATCAATGGATTGGGGAAAAAAGCACATGTCGGCAGATTTGAATACCTCTATTCAACCCCTCTCCTATCCAATTCAATTAAGCTACTAGGCTTTAAACTGAAAAGCTTTACTACATGCAGAACACAGGACTGGGGTCCGTTTCACGAAAGCCACGGAATTTTTCGGGTCCACAGAGCCATTTTTAGTTATCTGTATCTTAAAAACAGAGAAGTGTATAGGTCTGAAACTTTGTATGAAGGGAACCTCTGTTTGTATTAAAAATATCATGGAATAAAACAGCTCTGTAATCATAAGGTTTGAAATTTTGCCATGGCTTTCTGGGGTGGGAAAACTTTTTGGGACCTTCAAGAAACCGGCCCCTGGGCTGGGTAGACTGGACTAAAAGATGTGAAATTTGCAAGCCTTTGGAAATTGTGATACCCTCTGGATTAAATTCTTAACTTGTGCAATCCATTTGATTTAGAAAAAGTTGGCAGGGATATAGGCGTAGGCAATTACTTTCAATTAATAAATAACTTTGCTCGTTAGCTAATATTTACATTGAATTCAAATGCTCCGACTCCAATCCCACCAGCAGCTCCTGATCCTGCCAAACCAATAAAGTGTTCACTGCCGATATTACTTGCAAACAGTGATGCACCAACCTGCGCCAAACATAAAATCAAACTTTGTAGTTATTGATCTTGTCTACTAATTCCAATTAATAGTTACTGGAGTTGGTGTCTGTGCAAAGAAAGGAACAAGGGGTATGAGCTGACATTCACAATTCACAAGAGAAAAGCCACTTCAGCAGTAGCTGCTTTTCCTATGGGTCCTCTTTGAAATGAAATTTGAATTAAAGAAATATTGGTTTTTGAAAAGAATAACACCAGAGCACCCAGAGAAAAATCTAATGAGGAGGTGCGAGAATCAATGACAAACTCAAACACGTGTCTTACAGCCAGAATTGATCCTTGTACTGAGAGATGATTGCTTTATTCAACTGCCCAATCTCTACATGCCAATTTGGTTAGCGATAGATGTTTTGGTGTGATTAAATGGTTTATTTCAAAAGTCTTTCCTTATATGCCACTGCATTCACTTGGTAATCAAGCACCAAGATGTCTTGATAAAAAATCTTCATTATGTTTCACTTTTTTGTTATTTGCACAAAGATTCAAGTTGATACTAAATTGTAATAGTGACCTTGTTCTTTTTGCATGTTCATGGATCTCAACAGTACCTCGGTCCATAAACACACACATAAAAAACCGATTGGCCAATATTTAGCCATCTTGACTACATGCTTTGTCAATAACCCAATCTACTAGACAACACAATATTTCACTTACTGGAAGCCATGTCATAAATCTGCCAGCCAAGAAATATCCACTGACTGTACCACGATTGGACTTGAACATGGCCTGCAAGAAATTAAAAGTAAACTTAAAGCCGGTTGCATATATACCACTGGTTAGTTCCTGGAATGAATATAATTTGGGTTCAACAAAAGACCACAAATTATACATTTCACAGAAAACTCAAAAACACAAGCTACAGAGAAACATTTTTGTTAAATAAATTTTCACTGTCAAAAGAGCTCTTTATTTATTTTCCTGTGAGGGTGTGAATGTACCTCATTTACATCCTCTTAGAAATGGAGAAGCCTCTACACAGTATAAAAAGTATTAATAACTGCAATAGTATTGTTTAATACACACTCCTTGATTACCATTAAGAGCAGTTTTTGACTGAGTGTCATAAAAGTAAAACCAAAGTAATCACTGGATAATCACAAAGGGCACCAACAATCAAGTGATCCAATCAATACTTGAAGCAAGTACATGTGGTGTAAAGTGTGGATGATCTATCTTGATTAGTTTCAGTTTTAACACTCATTGGATGAAACAAAGTGCAATTTTTTAAGCCAATGACTAAGGGGCGAATACATGGCGAATTTCACCCCAGGTTGAAACTCTCTTCATGCAGTTGCAAATGTCTTTTTAAGAAGATAAATTTGTTTCAGAAGCTGAGCTGAAATCTACACCCAGTTTAATTTATTTATTGTTTAATTATTAACTAGTAATTTTGCAGTTCAAATAAACTTCGTTGTAGGCTGAAATTAAGCTAAGCAGCCTCTAAATGTATTAATACAAAACCAAAACAAATGCAAATATTTCTTTCTCCACTCAAGTGAAACCTGCTCTGTAGAGTTTACATGATTGTTTACATTCAGATGAACTTCAGAACTGCTATGCATTGTTTGCAAAAACATAGATGCTGCAAAATAATTAGAGGTGCTTATAAAGGTCTGCAAAACATCAGACATAACGGATTATCATTGGCTTGTCAAAATTAAACTGATCACGATAAAACAGGAATTTCGAGTCACGCGACACTTTCAGAATGTGATACTGTAGTGTGAATCTTTGTGACCCTTTTAGATAAATTCAATTCTCATAATTTGGAGCGATTGCAGTATACCTGGCCCACTTATTTACATATTTCGGAACGCTTTAAGAACGAGGCATAACACAATAGGCACTTTTGTTATTCAATAATTTTGTCCTGCACAATCAGACTAATCCCGGCACAGTCAATCGAACGTTCGAAAATCGAACTCAATCCATGGATTGAGTTCAATTAAGTTCGGCAATCGAACGAAATCGAACACCAGACTTTCAGTGAGTTCGATTTCCGAACAAATCGAATTCAATCGAAAAAATCGAACTCAATCGAACTCAATCGATTGGGTTCGGAAACCGAACTCAATTGAACACAATTAAATGGATTGCGTTCAATTGGCCCTGGTAAACCTATACAAAGCAAGCCCATCAAAACAGGTTTTTCTTGTGCGTTTTTACAATTTATTCGAAGGTTACAATCCACAGCGCATCTGAAGGCATTTCTGCGGAATTTCTTCGTTTACGAAAAACACGTGCGCTACACTCCGGGTTGAAGTAACTCGAGCTTCCAAGATCTGGTTATGGATTTTCAACGCCTGTTTTACACAAATCACGAGTTCGAAAATCGAACGTTCGATTGGGTTCAATTGACTTTTTTTCTTTTCGGTGAGTTCGATTTCGTTCGATTGCCGAACTCAATCGAACTCAATCCATGAATTGAGTTCGATTGAGTTCGATTGCGTTCGATTGAAATTTAGTTCGATTGGGTTCGATTGACTATGCCGGGACTAATAAGATAAAATTTTATTCCATTGCAACATCTACATTTAAAACGCTTAATTTTCTTTTTGTTTGAAGTGTAAGGTAGCTTCCCATGCAAAGAATATTTAAAACACGAACAGCTTTCGCACCTAATGAAAACCCAAACAGTTGTTCTTTTGTTTATAGGATTGTTTTGGGCGTTTTCGAAACAAGGTACACACTACATCTGCGTCATGCAACACAGAAAGCGCTGAAATTCAGGATTACTTTGGTCTACTGTATTAATGGTCTACTGCAATGTTAATATTATTATTATTAACATTCGCTTTGTTCAATCAATAAGCAGAAGCTTTAATTCATGCATTCGACTGCGCGCTCTTTGTGTGAACGATGTAGCATAAATTATAATGTTAGCTCTCTGCACCCACGGAGCTTCAATAAAATCTTGCTGTAATGAAACTGCTTAAAAAATGTATAGTTGTGCGTGGTATTAATATGCAACCATAATGTTTTAGAAGAAATAAAACAAGGTCGGCTATTGGCTCCAGAAAACAGCTGCGAATAGAGATCTAATCACCTGTGGATGTGAATCACGATCGATTGAACTAAACGTATTTTGATATGCGGGATATACTCACGTAAAGTCCCACTCCAAGAATAACAAAGAAATACACCACTACTATGACAATATCCCAAGCTTCTAGCCCAGGGGGTTTGTAGCGACCTTCTGCCATTTTGATCTCGGATGTACGCCTAAAACTTTCCCCGTGTCGATTCGCCCGGAGCACGGAGTCACGGTGTAGTAAAATGCGCGACGTTGATTGGCCAATTGGTGCAAAGCGCGCCTAAAAAAAACACCGCTCATTGGTTCTTTTTCGATATTTTGCATTCAAGATTGCATGTTATGAAGGGTATTATTTTTCACGTGGGAAAAAAAACTTTTTTTTTTCGGCATATCGCCGAGCGTCCAGACATGTTTGTATGGAGACATGGAGAGAAGCAGGAAATCGATGTCTCTAATACCATTTTATTGAAATAAAATTCTGTTAAATTCACTGTCCCCCACTTCACCCGTAACGGGACAGGCTCACTACAAAATCCAGGGCCACTTGGTCCACCTCATTTAAATCCTCTTTTACAAAATAACTTCTGATTTTGGGGCTGAGGCAGAGCGCTTTTTTTCACGATTTGAGACTGAAAACGTTCTTAGGGCGTTTTAGTATTTCATTTAAATCAACGCGGACGCGACCAGGAAACGAATCAAGGAGCATTGTAGTTGAGGTGTTCGGCAGTGCATACTGCATAGTACAGTGTACACATGCGATAAGAAAATTAACGTATTTCCTTTTAAGCATCGAGTTAATTGTACTATTCGACCACAGTTTTGTATTTATTTTGGGGCGGCTCTTGGAGAGGGTGCAGGGGATGCCTCCCCCCCCCCCCCCCCCCCCCACCCCAACCCTGCTGAAATGACCGGGCGGCTTTTTAATACAACTGGTATTCTGCAAAAATAAATAAATAATAAATAAATAATAAAAAAACTTTGTGCACCCCTCCCAAGAAAAATCCTAGATCTACCCCTGCTGCTCATTTAACAACAAATTTTAAATAAAAATGGGCAAAATAAAGACGTTCTCCGATTCTCGGCATGGGGTATGTTCTTAGCATGTTATTAAAATTTTGGTAAATCTCAGCCTCAGTGTCAGCCTCAGCGTTCTAATGAAAAAGGTTCTTACATAAAAAAAAGTGGTACGAGGCATAACACAATAGATGCTATTCTTATTCAATGACATGCAAATAATTGGCCCTGTACTCTGTAAACAGAAGCGTCGCATTTTTTTATCACTCCTCTGCGCTTTCTGTTGCTAGGTATTTTCACATTATATTGCACTGGTCAGGGCGCTGTGGAATCAGGTACGTACTACTGAAACGTTCTCATGTATGTCTTTGCTGGTTCGTGGCAGTATACATTAAAATTTCGCGATGAATTTCGACAGTTCCAGGATGACAATGCACGAGCAACTGGCGTTTTGGTTGGCTTTCGATGGCGAACTTTACTCTTCGCTCGCGTTATAAGCCGTGTGACGAAGAGGAATGGTCTCACTTCCCTCCTCCCCATTTTTCTCGTGGCTTAGCTTGCAGAGGTATTCGGAGCTTTGCCACTACTGTTTTCCCGTCGCACAACAAAACTGCAAGCAAAGCAGTTAAAAAATCGGAGCAACTACAGAATACAGGGCCACTTTGGTCCACCTCATTTACATGTGTCGGAACTTTTTATAGAACGAGGCATAACACAATAGATGCTATTCTTATTCAATGACATGCAAATAAGTGGCCCTGTATTCTGTAATTGAGCCAAAAAATCAGTGAAATGATCGATCTAGAGCCTGAGCCGAGAAACAATTTTTCTTGGTGTAAATTGCTAACCTGTAATCAGGCGCAGATATGTAAATTGCCGGCATTTATGCTCGGGTGATTTGACATCAAAGTACCAACTTTTGTGGAGTTGTCGGCATTTACTAGCAGCTGATTGTGTCGTATATTTAGCTAGGTTTCCATATAACCCTAATATGATTTATTTATCATCGTATTTCGGGTTCTTTCTTTAACTTGATCATGAGTTTAAGCAAGTTCTTGCACTGGCTTCATGAAGAGAAATGCAGTTTCAGAATACCTTCATCAGAAGTCAGTGATATAGAGTCATCAGTTTATGAATGTCTGTCGGCAATTCTTCAAAAGGGTCAATCATTAGATGTAACACCAGACAAAGAGGATGAAGTAAAAACGTACATGACGTATAGAGAACTTTTTTCTGTGGAAGAAATTCTGCCTGTTGAAGTTTTTTTGAGAAAACTAAAATTATTCTTCCCAATGAGTTCGACTTTAACATCAAGTTGAATGTTGGAGAAATTGATATACACCCTGGGTGTAGACCTGGGTGTAGACCTGGGCGTGTACAGGTCTCATTTGAAAGCAGCCGGCAAAAATGGCTTGAACGCCTTGGCAAACTGTTTTGTACGATGATTGAAGAAGCGTTGAAAACAATGACCTGCGATGAGAAAAACATACAACGGGATTCGGGCGCTTTGCGTAGTACTTCAAACTATGCAGGGCAGTCACAAGCTAAACTTAAATTCAAGTGGAAGGGGAAAAACACTGAATTTAACATCCACGTTGACGTCATGGCATCAATTCCTTGCACTAACATCTTTATTACAGAACTTGAAAAGAATGATCATTTTCCATCAAATTTCCACCAGTTAGTTAAGGATCAGCCTTGCTATCTTGTACCGAAACCTTGTTCACCAAACTGCCAGAAGTGCTTTCATGTGAGCTTTGCTCAGGCAGAGCTTCACCTCATGCAGTCCCTTGATGAAGGGCATCGTCAGTGTTACAGAGTACTGAAATTGTTACTAGTTCATAGCATTTTGCATTCTTACCAGGTGAAGATGGCTATTTTAGATCATGTTTACAACTTAAAGTGCCAGTCAAAAGAATTCATCGATGAGCAGTGCGTTTTAGATGTGCTTATGACCCTCTTAAACAATTACAATGAACTCAGAATGCCCACCTTCTTCTTGGATAACTGTTGTGTTATAAAAAGGGATGGCGAGGGAACACAGCCTTATTTGGATTACCTTGTAAATGCTACTGACCTTGATGTATCGACATTACCAGTAATAGATCAAACAGTTCAATATTTTTACAAGGATTACGACTGGCTTGACATGTTTGCGTGGTACGAATTTCAGAGGCGCTGTCTTAGCTTGATTATTGACGTTCTTCGCTACTTTTCCCAAGTTGGATTGAGTTATCACCGCATGTTTGCAGCCTTTGCAACGTTATTGGTGAAAGAAACTGGTAGAATTGCTATTAAAGAATTTTCTGTGCTTAGAAAACCAACAAAGAGGGAATGGAGAGACAAGGTACCAAACTTTGTGCAGAGGGTCTTCATTCCTGCCTTCCAACTGATTCTTGACGAAATCCAAGTTATCCTTCAAGAAAAATTTGTGGTTCCTGGTGTATGGTCTACTCCACCAATACAATTATGTCTGCCCTGTCCAGTTATGGGCTTCTCCCAAAGCTCTATCGGCTCTTCCATGTGGCAAACTGGGGATCTGGTGATACGACAGGGAGCTATGTGTTATTTTGCTCAGTTGAAAGGCAGTTCTTGGTGCCCAGTTGCCTTCGGAAAGATGACCTTCATTGAGAATTTTGAGCAGCTTTTGATGACTTACATGTCCAATCGCATGTCTCTTTACCAAGGAGGCCCGAAAGCTCAACTTGTCAGAGGAAGTAGTCTGAACGCTGATGCTGATGATGCTAGCAAAGATGAAATACCCGACTTTAAAGGTCCGTTCGACTACAATGTGCGCTACGATGGGGAAGCGTTTCAGGAAATCATTGCCACTTGTTGGCATTACAAACACTGTCTTATTCATTTCCTTCTCAATAGAATGGCAGCTGCAATGTTATCACGATCAATGTTTGCGAGATAAACCATGAGTGGCGAAGATTTTTTTCCATGCAGAGAATGACTGATTGGGTTGTGGTGCTTTTCATTACCTCCACTCTTTCCCCCAGAGAGCGTTGCGTGACGGGCCCAAACAACGACTGCGAAGAAGACTAAGACCATGAACAGTGTCATTTTCCAGGGTTCTGTTTCTTGACAGTGCAGTCAAACCACCACCAAATTCACTTCCATAATACAGACATCTACATAACGGACTACAGTTTACTTGTTCCCAAACGAGCCAGAGTTCACGTAACCTTTACCTCTGTAATACGAACACTTCCATAATATGGACTCTCCCCTATTATTTTAGAGATTTGAATGTACTTGAAATTGCTTTCTCCACCCACCACAACCTGGCCCCAGTTGTTCAAAGGGTGGATAACGCTATCCACTGGATAAATCCCTATCCAGTGGATAGTGTAGTTTGTTTTACAAACACTTAACCACTGGATAGCGATTTATTCGGGGAATTGGTGATTTTCACTGTCACGCAATAAAAAAATAAAATCGAAACCATTCAACGACAGAAGCTATGGATTTCAAATATTATAGAAGATAAATAGATAAACCATTTGTCCAAATCTCAGCTCTGTGCGGCGCACCGTTTGCGAGTTATTTGCCGAAACTTTCCACACCAATTTATAAAGCTCAGTAAGGAGACGCCATATTTGTGTCCTTCCGAGGGACACAAACATGGCCGCCGTGATGTCAGAGAAAACATCTGGAACTTAATTTTGCTATTAATAGCGACTACTTTTGGCTCATGATCTATTATACTTTTACATAAACAGCACTTAGTACATTGGGATTGTTCAATCTGCAAAAATGGAAAGGAAAGGCTTTTTTGAATCAAAACAATTTTGTCACGGCACTCAGCTTGACATCATATACGGCGGAGAACTCAAATATTCAAAATGCTCTGTTTTTAAAACGAAGGGCACAACCAAGCTGAAAATTTGCAAAAAGATATATTTTTGTGCCTAGTGGCTCGTAGAGTCCAAGGCACTATGTTATCGTGCATGCGTGTCCGTAATTGGCAATGAGCGCGTCTAATTAACACGTCATAGTCGGAAGCTCAATTAGAGGCCAATTAGTGCTCAATCCAATCCAATCAACTTTATTAAAAGAGGGTAACGGCAAACAGTAAAACTACTGACAAACAAGCGGCCCTCGGATTACAAATTACAACTACATAATATATACAATTGGAAATTTGAATTAAAATATTATAACATACAATTAAAAATTTCTGCTCGAAGTAAACAAAACAATTAAGAGCAATTAAATCATGCGAAATGTAAGCAAAAGCCTTACAAGCACCAGCCAACCACTTTTTGTGCCTAGTGGCTTGTAGAGCCCAAGGCACCATGTTATTCACATCACTAGGCACATGTAGTCATAGACTGCCTATTTTTAATTTATCTTACACCTAGTGACATCGAAAGTTTAGCAGGCCTATTGAATTTTGATTTCAGAATTTTATGACATAACATGAAAACCAAGAATAGTATTATCCACCCTTTGAATAACTGTCGCCGCCCAGCAGCCAGGGCAGCCTAAAAAATTCTCAGGGCAACCCCAATCCTGCAGTCCATGCACATGTAAATCCTTTTTTGAAACAAAAATAAACTAGGACTATGTAAATATTTTGTCCTTCAGTTATTGGAACTTGCAGGAAAGGATTCAGTTGATTTAATTTCAGTTAGACAACATCCACTATGGCAAGGATTATGAAATAACCCATTCTAGCTGCATTAAAAATCTAGAGCACAACACTACGCGTCCAATATTTTTTTGTAAGGGAAGGGACAGTTTTGTCTGTTTGTTCAAATCCAGCCTTATTGTATTTCTATTGTGACGATTTTTGCAATGTAAAATGATTTTATTTAACCTGTAAAAAATCTTAAAACTAAACAATAGAAAAAGAATAGAAGTAGTGTTTAATACCATCTGATAGTCTTTAAATATCGAAATTATACGGGTAGTCAGGAGTTGACATATTTTACAAAAGATGATTTGTCAAACTGTCCAACACAAAATACTATCTTGTAGCAGGAAAAAATATATTTGTTGTCTCTCTCTCTCCATCAAGTCCCCCCCTCTAGAAATACCCTACCCCTTCTAATAAGAAAGCACATAGGTAGGTTAAGTCTGCATCAAGCTAAGTGGCCCATACAGTCAGCACTTACCCTGGTTTCTGTAGCATTAAGTGACTAGGAGTATTTCTACTCCCCCCTGGATGGGATGCTAATCCACCGCAAACACCCAGCATTAATTGCCATTACCCATTTATACATTGAGTGGAGGGAGGCACTGTGAGTAAAGTGTCTTGCCCAAGAACACAACACAATGACCCCAGCCAGGGCTCAAACCTGGACCGTTCCATCCAGAGTCCAGTGCGCTGGCGATTAGGCCACTGCCTCCCAAGAGAGAACATAGGCTCTGAAAAACTCAATATCAGTAAATACCACAATAAAAATTTAAACAAAATTTTACACAAGGTGCTTTATTGAGACCATCACAGTTATTTGTTCACAAAATAAAATTAGCACAAGCACACAACAGCCCTTCCACAAAGCCATTCACTAAAATTAATGGCATGAATTGATCACTCGTGGATCACGAATACAGTTTACAGGGCAAAAAGGATTAAAAAGGCCATCATCAAGCAGAAAAGACCCATAGCTTCAGACAGGGCAAAGCCTAGGATAGCATAAGAGAAAAGCTGCTGCTTGAGGGATGGATTCCTGGCATAACCAATGATCAGACTTCCAAACACTGTACCAATACCAGCTCCACTACCTGTAGCATAAAGAAAATAATATCCAGTTACGTTTACAGTAAAGCCTGGTTTTCACACTTATAAAGCAAGCACAAAGGCAAACAAGAGCCATTTCACACATGTAAAGTAAGCACACAAACATATGTAATGGAAGGTTAAAGACCATAAAAGTATGCAGATGCCTTTGAAGTTCTTTTCAAAAACAAGACTGATTCATGTGGGCAAGATTGACCATCATTCATTCGCACACAAGTGCAAATGCAAAACAAAGAAATGGAGAAATGTCTATTCCATGGACTTGCTTCCATTCTTGCTATACGCAGTTCACCCATATTGCATTTGCAATTGTTTTCAAGGTGCAAACAAGGCACATCTGACAAATTCCCTTGCAAAGCTGGACCACAAAAATCAACTGACCTGCAACACCTACAGTAGCTGCACCAGCACCAATGAACTTGGCAGCAGAATCAACATCCTGAACCTGAGAACTTGTCTGAAAGCCTCGGCAGGCCATCGCTAACAAGGGAGAGGATGGTAGTACAGCCTGGCAAAAATAAACAAAACAATTTAATTTTAGCCACAGAACTTCCTTACACAATACTTTTGGTTGTTTATAGCTGTACATTGGAAAAAGCAATAATCATTATTTGCGTGGGCTGTTTTAGATGCTGACTATCAAAGATGGAACACAAGACAGATAAATAACACAAAGATGACCCCTGTAGTAGATATTAACGTGGCAAATTTTAGTGAGGAGCAGTGTCAGTTTTTCTACCCTGCGAGCAGAGTCTTCTTCGATCTTCCTAGATTAGTCGGGAAGAGGAAGAAGACTCTGCCAACGGCCTCGAGAATTCATATTGAGCATGCTCCAAAATCATATGTAACCAAGCCTCGCTCAGCCTCACTCTCAAGTTGTGGTGAAATGACCGGCAAGAAAATACACTGCATTTACGAGTCTGAAATTAATTTATCGATTGCAACGGTCTGCTCAAAACTTGTATTTGGTCGGCGATTAGGGAATTCAGAGGAGAGATATTGACGAGCATTGGTTCAGTTGGGAATTGGTTTTCCATTGATGCAAGTTCCTTTGCAACCATCGATCGGGCAGATTTGTTAAATCAACTATTTGCCATGTCCGGTCGGAAGCGATAAAAACATATTTTTGCCACTTCAAAAACTAAACAGAGACGTGATTGTGGTTCCGTGAGGCTTGAATTCTGCCAGATGTGAAGTTTACAGCGAGCAGAATTCGCTGCTTTTTCGAATACTTTGTACGAAAGCGAAGCAGCCACGAGCAGCCACCGTTTTCAACGATCGACTGTAAACAGGTTACTGCAGGCGCAGAAAAAGTCAGCAACTCGTACGATTGATCATGCGCAACAGTGGAAAACCGGCCTAACCAGATCAAAACTGGTCTGACTCATCCATTTTCTCGGATGAACGGCAATTCAAAGAAACTCGAGGCCGTCGGCAGAGTCTTCTTCCTCTTCCCGACTAATCTAGGAAGATCGAAGAAGACTCTGCTCGCAGGGTACAGTTTTTCCTTTGCACCTTGGAAAACGAACGGGAAAGGAAACTTACACTGCCTAATTAGCTAACATCTCATGTATTTAATTTTGTGTGGGTACATTAGGGGAAAAACAACCACAGTTTAACCACTAACCTTGCTTTGCAAGTTATCTTTTTGGATACCTGGAAATGAACATCATGAATGTGAAAACAAATTCTTAAAAGTAAACAGTGACAATTCTCTTTGAGACTGCTACACTAGATTCTTGATTAATGGTTTACGCTCATAGCAGTGGCAGCAATGTTAAATCTGAATCCCAAATGGTTTCATGCAGATTCTCAAACAAAGGAAGAAACGGTTCTCTGTACTCTTATAATAGATAGTTTAACAACTCAAAAGTAGAGTAGTGATGCAATTTAAATATAAAGTGCAAAAACATTTGAACACTAAAATATCCATGAAAGGTATACCATACAGGAAACTGTATTTTCTGTACTTACTAGAGAACTGACTTGATACAACAGCACGGGACAGATTAAACATATTCCTGAAATAAACAAAAACAAAATGTTACAAATAGGTATTATAAACAAAAATGTTTCAAATGTCTACTGTTGAAACCATGCCCATAAAATGTCCAAAACGGTTAGCTTGTTTCATGTACAGCTGTTGTAAGTTTAATAGTGTTTTAAAGAAATGATCAACTAATTTCTGTAAATCATGTGTTGACACAAATTTATGAATACCACTCAAGAAATCTAATTAAACTTGCAAATATAAGTAAAATTATAAACATGATGTAACACATTACAAGTCTTGTAACAAAAGTGACATATGTTTATTTGTGCAAATGATATTAAAATAATATTAAAACTTGCATATACCACACTCAAAGCATTTTGCATCTGGCAAATTGGAACAAATAAAATGTTCACCCTCATTTGTACTGTCAACAAGTTTTCTATTATAAGCTTTGTTTTACAATAAGTTCTTTGCAAAAAAAATCGGCTCCACACAGAGAATAATTTGAGATCATATTGCCAACCGAAACAGTGTGGGACATGTGTTGAACTGCATGCCATTTCAAGGGGCACCTGGTTTGAATGCATGTGATTTTTTTCCCTACTTCTGTGTCAATTTTGTACAGTACACAAACTGAACTATATTTTCCACACACATCCTTCACTGAAACTTCCCTGAAAACATGAAAAACCTCTCTCAAACTACGGCAAACTACTTACTTTTGTGCTGACTGAACATTCTGAAATAACAACAAAAAACAACAGATAAGTTAGACATTTTAATACAGAACAACATTCATAAAGCATAAGAAAAGTTAACCCTTCTTTGTCTTGACATCAAAATCCAATTCTCCCCACTGATTCAAACAATTTCCTCTAATTCTCATTGGAAAAATGTGCTTTCAATACAAGATTTTCCACAAGATTAAAAGGTCTTATCAAATTCCTTTTTGACTTTGCTCTAATACTGGGATTAAAGTGTTAAACATTAATAATGAACATGCTATATTGGATGTGCAGTTTAGCAAGTTTTATATTGAAATCTTTTCTATGAACCCAACCCCCAATACTACCAACCAGTAAATATTCTAATCGTGGTCTCCGTAAAAAAATGAAACGATCAAGCAGTGAAATTATCTTTCATGAAGAGCAGTTTCAAAGCTGTGTCTTATTTCTAAGCTTCCATCTACCGTTTCCACATTTTACTACGAAGAAATTCTCTTGTGACACGTGCAACCCGATCTCACGTTGCACAAGCCGGCGCCGGTTCAGAAGTTTTGCGACAAACCCGCTCAACATAACGATAAATAGTAATCCCAGACAAACATGCACATCACTTTCGCATTTTTATGAATATTTCGTCTAACTTCATTCACTTTTCAGGGTACATACCATTGCCAAAGTTTGTGACTGGGGACGAATGGCTGTAGAAAGCGGCCGAGATAGTGCGCGACCATTGCCAACCTACAAATATCAAAGCATTTCGATCAATTTGCGCATTAACTCTAACGAAACTTTAAAAATTCACACTTACAATACTCCTAGCGACTGGGGAGGTAAATTTACTGCAAGAAAACATCTTTTTTAGATAACTTCACTGCTGATAAAGCCACGCTCCGTTCTACTTTCCAAGATGGACGGCGAGGAGGGACGCTGCACTGCATTCTGGGAATTAATAGCGATCGCATGGAGTTCTGGGCCAAGCCTCGCTTGGGTGCTGAACCAATCTCGTCCCCAGAGCCCGCGTCCCATTCCTGGCGCAGTCCAGAAGGATCGCGGACTCTGGGGACGAGATTGGTGCTGAACTCGATCGAGGCTGATCTAACTAGGAAGCGTCGTTGACTTGAAATCCGACTTTTCACAACCGTTTTTAGTTGTTTCCACAATTCTTTAGTCTGTTTTGTGTGCTCAAGTCAACGGATATCTACACAAATTCCTTACCACTAGTGACTGTATGAGCTGAAGCTCGAGCCCATCACGTGACCATTTCGTTGGAGCAAAACGCGCGGCGTACCCTGCGCGGCGAACAGGCTCGGCTAGATCCCTGGTCATGGTCGCGCCAGCGACAGGAAGCTACCCAGTACGTACAGTATTTATAGGATGCGTTATCAGGAAATTAATTATGGTTGATCGGCTACTTCAGTTGGAGGTCGTTGCTGTTAGTTTTGTGGTATCAGTTACTAGGTTCGGGGGTGGAAGTGGGATCATCATGAATCATGAATCATAGCTATAAAATTAGTAGGAATCATGAATCTTCGTGTTTCAAACTTGGGAATCATGAATAACGAGAGATGGCTAAAAGAATCATGAATAACAAATGAATATGTTTTCATCGATATTGGAGGCGTGTGAATATAGAATGCAAACTACGAAATTTCTTAACAGTTATATCACAGAAATGGCCAAAAATAGCATTTCCGAGCGTCTTATTTTTCAAAATTTTCTGGGGGAGCATGCCCCCAGACCCCTCTACAGGAAAACACTGAAAACGCGATTCAAATTTTCATCCCTTATCTATCAACTTGACTGTAATTAGGTATATTACACACAGTGAAGTTATTTTCAAAACTGGATGAAAACAATGACAAATGAATCATGAATAGGGAATGAAATTTTTAAAGGAATCACGAATCATTGAGGTAAAACAAGACAGGAATCATGAATCACGAACGTCCAATGATTCTGCTTCCACCCCCGATACTAGTTGCTCCCAAATTCATTCTTAGCCCCGCCTAGAGGAATCTTTACTGGCAAACAAACGTACTCGGTATCTTAGTTTGCCAGTAAAGGGCAAGGGGAGAGGTGCGCCGCTATAGATGAACGTTGATAATGAAAAGGGATGAAAGCGAAGAATAAAAATAAAAAGAATCACTTCACACACCAGACCACCTCAACTCCTCTTTCTCAACGCCTCGCATATGACACCAAGGTTTAATTTACTACACTCCTATGACGGCATAAAAATAAAAAGACAATAAACTGCAAGGCTGACACTACGTAGAAATGAAAAGCCTTAACGGGACAACGACATGATTTTCGTCCGCGGTCCCTTGCTTTCATTCACCAGGAGTCCATTAAGATACTTTTCTCGAGGTCTACGATGTAATTTGTTAATTATTTGTGGAGTGTAAAAGACTACGAAGTCAGGTTTTGTGCCGGTTTCATGCTGTCAGTCAAACCCGGGAAGTCAAACAGTTGGATTGTACTCCAACCTCGTTCCCAGGGCTTTTCCCTTCTTCGTGGGGGCGGTCGGGCCTTTTCCCGACCGCCCCCACGAAAAAGGGAAAAGCCCTGGGAACGAGGTTGATTGTACTCAGCCCAGTGAAACTCTCAAAATGCTGGCTTCTACTGCTATATCAATTTAAGTAATAATTTTCCGGTAACGGAATTATTAAAAAAAGCTTCGTTATGAATTGTGCATCCAAACAAGTCGCGGTGGCCGGTTCATTAAAAAGAGAAAATAATTAACATACCTTCATTTTTGTTATAGAAAATTAACGCTTTGAGACAAAAATGTCATTTAGCATTAGGTTTAACGTCCTTAGCATAGTAGCGAATTGATTTCCGCAGCACTAATTTGAACAATTTTCCGTGTTCGGAATATTTCAATGAAACTCAAATTTAGCCTTCGGCGCTGGCGGTTTCCTTGGCGCAAAACGAGGAAAACACCGAGGCTAAAATAAAAGCGAAGTCGCAAGAGCTCCATTCCTCTTCGCAGTTCGTTTTCCCCTCGTTTTGCGCAACGAATCGCCTGTTACGCGGGCTAACCCAAATTCGACTTTTCTATTACTATTTCGAACGATCTGGTTCTGTTTTATTATGCCGTTGGTAATTAAAATTTTCAGTTCCTGTTAATTTGTCAAGAAAAAAGAGTTTCTTTGTTTTATTTCCATTTATTTTCTTCATTAGGAATTATCACCCTCTCTTTTGTGCTAATCTCCTTTATTTTGAGCTATCTCTTGACATTTAACCAGGAGTTAATATCCTACAGTACGTATCTTGACATAGTTCTCGTAACTTTTAGAAAAAAATGAGCATATCTGATTCGTTGCTCCCAAGGTGCCAGATCTGAAATGTGAGAACTGCTATGACAAAATGACAAGCACTCTACTTAGGGGCGTAGCCAGGATTTCCAAAGAGGAGGTCACACTATGTCATACCCAGGGTCTGAAAATGGAGCATATAACTATCTAGCACTAGAAACGATTTATGGCATGTCGATTCTTCGGATTCGCGCTTTTTCGCCACCTCAATTATAAGTTTTGTATGTTGTTTACTTAAAAAAACAACTCACAAAGGGAGGGGGTCACGGGCATCACAGGACCCCCTAAATACGCCCCTGCTGCTGATTCGGTCAGTTAATTTACACACCGTAAAAATAAATTCAAGGTCTGAGATACTTCATTGCTTGATGTTTTCTTGTTTTCTACCCTAACTATGAAATACAATTGTACTTTTCAAAGGTAAGAGGTTTCAGTGCGCACAGTTTAAATTGGCTACGTATAAATATAATCGATTTTGTTTTCAAAAGATCTAAAATCAAGTACTGCGAAACAAAAAGTTCTCTTGTTATATTTTACAAGAAAGACAATAAAATCATAAGGGAGCAAGCTCCTCATTTTTAAATCAATTACAGTTCGTCTAAGTGCTTGTCTTTCTTTTTGGTTTCTGAAGCTGGTTTGGAAATATTAGCCTCATTTTTAGTATCAATTTCCTCCGCACTATCCCCAAGACTTCTTCCATCATTTTGATCTGATTCATGAGCCCCTGTTCCCATCTCCGCTGATTTCTGGCCATGTGCGGCGCTAGAATTTTGAGCATCACTCGAGCCCGCGATTTCAGGGTTTCCACCGAAGCCTATATCCATCGCTATTCCTTGCATAACTTCCTCTCCGTATATTTCATTCAGTTTCTTCAAAGCAGCTGGGAAATGTTCATCAGGGACAATGGCCTCAAAGAAGTCAGACAGAAGCATTTCTCGTTCTTTGAGAAATTTTTCATTCGTCATTGCACCCTCGTAGAAAGATGTCAGGGAATTGAGAGCACTCTCCCATGTCATGGGTTCCCAGTCCAGAAGAATTTTGGCCTTGCTGGTATCAAGGGGGCCTTTAGTAACCGTGGGATAGGTATACCACGTTGTTTCGTCTTCAGAAATAAATTCGAGCTCGTTAATATTCACCTTATCCGCAATATTTCGGAGGAGCTCTTTTAGAGTGAAATACTCGTTGAACGCCAAGTTGATTGCTTGGTTGTGAGCCACGGGACCAACATCAAGGACTTTTTCGATCGCTTTCGCAGCGTCCTCCACGTGAATTAGACTAAACTTTACTTCCGATACACCGCTGGGCATATGTACTGGATGTTGGATTTCCTTGTGGAGGCGAATCCACAGTTGGTAGGTCCAAAAGCGGAAGGAAATGTCACGTGGTCCGATCACATCCGGGAGTCTCAATGCCACATACGGGAAGCCACCAGATTTCCTTTCCCCTTCTAGTACCTCTTCGCAAGCAAGTTTATCGTGTGCATATGTTTCTTCTCTTTTGAGTTCCAATCGTTTTCTTCCGCTCTTCGGTCGAACCGCGTCTTCTTCAGTGCTAGGTCCAGAGTGTGTTTTCTCGCAGACTTCATAAATGGAATCCGTGCTGATGTAAATATAAACGCCAACACGGCCTCGAAGTAAATCGACCACCTGTTTTATCTGCCTCGCGTTGTAGGAACTGAAATCGATCACTGCATCGTAGTTTCCGGAAGTTAACAATTCCTCGCAGTCAATCTTAAGCAGTTTGTCCCTATCGCATCTAAAATGCGCCTTGACGAATGGTTTGATTCGCTCATCTGAATCGAAGTACCAATTCCCTCGGTTCACTATAGTAATCTCGTCGCCTTTGTCCAGAAGTCTTCTCACAGTTTCGCTTCCAATAAAACCGTTTCCACCGAAAACCAGAATTTTTCGGCCACTCGATTTTGCACCATCGTCATTTTCATCCTCGCTGTTTTCCGCGCTGCGCGTAAATTGAATATAGCACAGAATATACACTAAAAGCATTAAGAACTCTCTGAGCATGTTAATCTCCATTCTCTCGTTAATGGATTAAATCTAAATGATTCTGTATTGCTGTATTAGTCTTTTAGTAACGGAAAATGCACAACGCACAGGTGTGTTTGTTTTGTAAGAGAAACGAAGGTGATCTAACCAGTCAAATAAGCGCACGTTGTTTGCCTTCTGTTCAATGGTGAATAAAATTATCCTACGACCTTCAGAGGCGCTATAAGACAGCGATACTCTCTGAATAAGGTTTACGTGTCGACTTTTCGATAATTTGGCTTGTACAAATTGTTTTTTCAGTAGTCGTTGTTTAACCACCGCAGCTGTTCTCCGGTGAAGATTCGCGTGGAAGGAAAGTTTTATTCCACAGTTATTACTGCTACTGAGCGGTCATTCTTGCAAAAAAAAAACAAAAACGAGCGATTCTACGTTGCATACAGAATAAAGGAAGACTGTACTCCATAAAGTAAGATGATTATTATCACTGCTAATTATTCTTTTGATAAATGGGATTAAAACGAGAAACTAAAGAACCAAATTTTGACAAGAGTTCAACAGCTGGATTATCACACACATGCAACGTTTTACAGAAGAAACAAGTTTTCGAATAAGCCAGACTGATTTCAGAAAAAAAACAAGTTATATCCTATGGAAAAATAAACAGTAGTGACGTGAAAACGTGGTCATTTCAAAACCGTCCGCACCTCACCAGATTGGGTGTACTTCTTCTATGCATGTTACGAAACCCAACCAAGGCCATTTTAAGGGGTTTTAAAAAACCATTAAGGTGCATTATAAGACATTAAACTGTAAGCCCCTTAATCCTCAAAAGTTAGTGAGAAATGTTTACTTCTCTCTAGCTTTTTCCGCATAACAACTTCAACCAGGCAGGTTGGGAATTATAAATATGGAGGACTTGATCAGCTCAGGACGTCCTCATCAACGGCTGATTTCTCCATTGGAAATCATACTGAAGTATATATAAAACATAGTGAGATTTTAGACAGTGATCATGGGACTTCAGCAGTTTCACGCGGAAAGCGCGTTTCTTCTCTCGATCCACGCGCATTTCTCTCCCAAAATCTCTAGGTGTACTGATTCCAGGCTCAAAGATAGTGGGAACGGTCGAAATAGGCCGCGCTAGCTCTCCTTAGTATTTCTCCCTGGCTCGCATGTTGACTTCACTCACCTGTTCCCGCCATCCGTAAACCTGAAAAGATTTCTTTTCGACTACCCAAGACGTTTTACCGTCCATTCTGCATTATTATTCAACAAGCTCGCGCGATGCCCGTATATGGTCAGAAAGCCATTGTTATCTGTAACAGATATCCTGCGATATACGTAGATCGCCCAGATTCGTCCTAAATCTTGCAAAGCGCCGCACAACCACAGTTATTCTCGCTACAAAAAGCGTTTCGTTGACAATTTGTTGAATAATAAAACAATTATCCTGCTCAATCTTGCGGAATATCGTCTGATTTTAGCCAACTCGGCCTACGGCCTCGTCGGCTAAGTATCAGGCGATATCGCAGGATAATTGTTGAATATCGGTTACGCTTGTTTATAAGTTTCCTGAAGTATTTTCTGCGCATTTTCGCCTTTCCATCGCCAGCAACTGCACCGGTCTCCCTGAAATTTTGAATCTTTCCATACCCACCTCAGTTTAGCCTCCCAGGCAGACATTCTTTTGCCCGTCGTTAGTACCGTAAAATTCCGTTTACCCAACCTCCCACGGGAGGTAAGTCGCCCCTTATGACCCAAACGAGGCTCGTTCAATTTAAGAAGTTTCAAAACATCACTTGTGCCCATAATCTCGAATTGCACCCTGTTGGTCCTCAATACTTTCGGATAATTAGCTGAAGTAACCAAGTTGTCAACTTGTGGCCCAGGAAAATGACAAGCGTTCAGGTGGGTTTATACTGTCGTGTAATTTTGCGTGCGTTGTCGTCGTGCGTGAATTTAACCCACTTTACGTGTGTAAAATAAAACACAGAAAATGCATGGACGTCTAGCGTCTGCGGAGTGCGGAAAAAGTTTTTTGAACCGCATTCAACTTTTTCCGCAGACGCAAGTGGTCCATACGACGTAAAGCCAGTTAAATTCACACCTGTTAACGTAAATAGAACTACGCGACAGTGGAAATCCGCGTCACGCACTAATCTAATCTCCATGATCTTCAAGACTCAACGGAAGACTGTGAGAAATTCTTTTGAGCGATGTTGTACATCCTACCCGTTGTCTTTTGCTCAACTTTCAATTGTTTCGTTTTTTGATATTAATCTTTTTATCACTTTTTGAACATCAATAAACGGTCAGACAAAGTTGGTTTGTCACGGGGCAAACAATTGGAAAACCATCGTTTAACTATGTCAACAACGTCAGAATTTAGCATCAACAACGAAGCGCTTGGTAAACTCTTGCCAAAATAAGAATCAATCATAACAATAGTTTATAATATAAATCAATTTATTCACAAAGTTGTCATTTTCGTCGTAACCAAACCTCTACAAATCTATGGCAATGTTAATGTACACGATGTTTAAAACTCATAAAATACAAGTGTTACTGGAGCTGAAATATGTGGGATATATACAAACGTGACTTGTGAGAGAAAATTCTCTCTTAACGAAAGAATGCTTACGAACAGAGTACATGCATTATACTCGGACAAATTTCGTTCTTTTTTTTTCGGTTCTTCAATCACTAATATTTTGTGAGGTATTTCAAATCATGGCCTGAACTTCTAACGCACTCCTGTGGGAGTCACAGACAACTAACTGGGCCTCCATCAAGAAAGGGCAACAAAAAGCGAACCACTAACTCCCACTATAACAAAAACACGCTTGCATGAATGATTTGTTCAACTTCACTACAAACTGAACAGAACCTTTCCTTCAGGGAGCTGTTACTCCCTTGTACACACACTCGTGTGACAAACTGCATACCTAACCCAGATTTATATTACACAAAGTTTCATCAAAGCCCTTTCTTGACAGCCAAAGGAAGCTGTTCGCCTGGAAACCCCATGTTTACTTTTATAGCCATTATTTTTTTTTTCCTATTATCTTTTTGCTAGTTTTAAAACAATTCCTTTTCTTGGTGCCCCTCCTGTCTCGCCACCTGAGCCAGGTCCCTGGTCTGTAACAAGTTTTACTGTCCATTCATTCTTTTCACTGCTTGCGTCGGATGCAGGGCTTGCCAAGGGGGAACACATAGGGCTGCCAGGTGATGACGCCGAAGGAGAAGCAGGCACAGAAGAAGCAGGTGTCGGAAGAGGAGTAGGAAGCTTGAGAGATGAGAAATCAGATTCCGATAATGGAAATGTTCTCTCTGGCCATGGCAGTACTGGTGGCCAGAGTTCTTCATCATTCACAGATTTTTCTGACCTATCAGTTGAAGAAGACCTTCGATGCAGAAGCTTAGAATCTGAAAAAGAGCGATGAAATCTCTCCATCGATGGGGGCATCGCTGAGGTGGGTGTGCTAGCACCAGATGGAGATAAAGCGGCTGCAGGTGGGGGAGGAACAGCAGAAGTAACAGAGATTGTAGGTGGCAAGGAGCTACCAGTTGGTGTTGGCAACGGCGTATTACACGTAGGCGTCTCAGGAGGAGTGCCTCCTTGACTGTCTGGATATCCCAGTGGAGATGGTGGATCTGGAAGGCTAATTTCACTGCTTTGCCTTGAGGTTCGCTTTCTTTTCTTTTTCACTAGTCCAAGGAACCGTTTGCGCTCGTGCTCCTCACAGAATCCATGTCTGGAGACGTAAATCTCATCTGATGTGTCCTCCTCACCATCCTTTTCAATCTCGTCCACCTGTCAAAGATTTAAAAAAAAAACTTGCTCAAACGTGTGCTTTTCAACAGCTTAAACACTGGTTCAAATCATCCTATTTCACAGCAGGAATATCAAACAGATGAGATTCTATTGGTCAGAGCTGAGTTCTGTGGGATGCATCTCAGGAAAAGAGGTAAGAAGCTCACAGCTGCAAGTTTTGCCATTATAATCTATATCCATATATGGGATTATCTGATGAGAATGCATTGCAACCCTCTAAATAAATATGACGTCCATATCAAAGCTCTGTTCCTCAGTGGCATAGACATGAACATTCTTTTACAAACTGTCAAATTGGGGTGCTTATTTCAAATTTAAGGTTTCATTAATTAACTTCCATGCCAAATGAAACCTTTGTGTCATTTTCCTGTCTCTTACTTCATTTAATTGTGCCAACTATTTTTGACCGAGCTTAATTGAGGGTGGCCACTTCAGAAAGGAAATATGGTATGTACTTATGGGTATGTCTATTAAATCAGCCAAGCCTGCCTACCTCCATCTTTGTATTCTCATCTTCAGCTACATCGTTGACTCGCCAGCTTGGGGTTGGAATCTCTTTGTATTGCAACTTTTCAACTCTTGTGGCAGAAGCCATTGAGTATGGAATAACAATGTTGTTGATGTCAAATGCATTGTTGCCTTTTTTCTTCCTTAATAAGGAACCAAGGCTGGATGGTGGCATTGACTGTGTAAAGCCAGGAGTAGGGCTGGGAGTGGATGTTGGAGTGGACGGTGAAGACACAACAGTGGGTAGCGACAAACTTCGGGCACGCTTCTGAAGCTGGGCAGCTAGTAATGAATCAAAATATGTGAAACAAAGTTAATGACAATGAATCCTCTAGGCTGTGCTTGACAAAAATAAAATACCAGTCTACAGAATCACTTGTTTCCTCACGCATTACTAAAATGAATTCATGCCCTCACAAGCTTTTTAAACAGAAAACTAAAACCAGCTAAGTTTAGGGGGGAATCCAATGAGAAACACTTTCCAGGTCAATTAGAGCAGAAAATTACAACCATGCCACTTAAATCTGCCACCAGATGACAACTAAAATGACATAAATACAAAAACACGCTACTTATCCCCTTACCAGCACTTATGGCTGCTGCTCGCTTCTTCCTTGGTCCATCTGATTGACTGACCCTATTTTCTGAACCTCTTGATGCATTCTTTGGAGTGGAAGGCACAGAGTAGCCCCGCTTTCTTTCATACTTCTGATTGTGGAGTTCTGAAACAACAACAAAAATGATTAGAATGAAGACAAAGGCTCTAGCCTACTCAAAATTTATTACTGTTCAAAGTTCAAGTGAACTAAAAATATCATTGGACCAAATATCATTCAAACGCCAAGACTACTATTTGATTGATGATTTTAAAATTCTAGACAACAGCATTCTTGCAAAAATTAAAGGTGTTAGGTACACTTTAATAACTTACTAGCAGACGACAACAGAGAAGCAGCAGCACCCTTAGCCAGCTGTCCCCGTCTCTTTCCTGTCTTGGACACTACAGGCGGTTTCCTGAATAAATTACAAAACAGGAATATTACACTACAGCTGCAAGTATTGACTCATTTAGCCTAACAGTAAACATGAGAAAGAAGATGAAGATTTAGATCTATTTTACATTTGCCATTTTAAAGATTACAATATTAGAAATAACTTTCAAACAAAGTAATACGAGGTCATGATATGGTTAAAAATTAGCATAACAAATTGACTGTGGTATCTTAGCAACGTATTAACAACATCACTAAATTGATAGTTCCAACTGCCTTTCTGTAATGTAAATACAGTTTTTAATTTTTATAATCTGATCATAAAAAAGAAATTACAGCTATTGTTTGTTATACATGAAAGTTGTGGCACAAACTGCGGTCAGTTTAAACTAATGTTGTGACAGCTGACTGAGCAGATCTACATTTTAACAAGACTTATCATTTCACTTGCTATTCTTAGAAATGACCCAGCCACCATTTATGCTAAACTGAAATGGCTGGTTTCCATGTTAAAGGGAACAAGAATTAATTAGTTATCTCAACACTGAGTTAACAGACCACTTAAACACGCATCTGTTACTACTACCAAATAACTTTCTTGAAGACTTTTAGACAGTTTAAAACTTCATAGAAAAACAGGCAGCATTTTAACACAAACTACTATAGAAAATCTCTGCTTTAATTAAAATGTGTGATAAAAGAACCCCCATGTATATATTTAATTAAGCTGGTAGCTGATAACATTTTCCACCAATTAATAAATTTATCACCACTGTTAATGTACAGTCTGTAGGAGATTTAACAGAGTTTTTTTTCCCTTCCCAATTTTAAAATGGCTGTAACAGGTTAACTTAGAGTAATGGCACTGCATTTTAGAGGTCTAAAGTTCACAGCATCTTCACGAAAAAGCCCCTCCCTACAGTTGAAATTATTCAAGAATTCAGACTGCCTGTCATTTATAAAACAAAAGGAATTACAGTACCAATAATAACCGACTTACTTTTTCTCTACTATCTGTGATGTTGTTCTCAGTGCTTGTGGTTTGGTTCTCTTCTCAAAGCCACCCCTCTTCAATAATGCCCCAAAGTGCAACTGGAGAGGAATGTCTGAAAACATACCAGAAAACACCAGTCATTATCAGTTACTCAGCCATCACTTACTTTTTCCTCAAATGAACAGGGCACAGCGTCATGGTTTATCTCTTGTATATTGCAGGAAATTCTATATGTTTTTACCCAAACTATGATAATAGGACCAAGTGGAGTTCAATTGAAGGGGCCAGGGCAAGAAGCGCAGATTGAGTTTTTGGCTAAATTGAAAATTGTCAAAAACAACTCCAAAACTCGCATGTGGCTTTGTTTACATGTGTTAAACACTGTCCTGCATTTATTTTCGCTAGTTTGAGCTTGTTCTTGGAGTAAAAGGGAGGGAATATTACTATTAGCGAATCATTGTTCCAGAACGAATCTAAATGTTTATGCTGGTTTCATTGTTCGGAGTAACAAAAGGTTTTTTGTTTCTCTTCCTGTTGTTGTAATTCAGTTGGGAGATCTCGAAATGGTCGGTACAGCAAATATTGTGACGTAAGCTTTTCGCGCGCAAAGCCTCTTCAGATTTTAATCGGACAAGTTGAATGCTCACCTTCGCGCATGAAGTGCACTTCTCTCCACTGATTCTCGCTTATTTGACATATATTTGCGCCCGTCTGGTGGTAGAAGGACATCATAAAGTCTGAATACCCGCAAGATCGCTAGCGAGCCTCAAAGAAGCGAGGTTCGTTTGTTCCATGATCGGGACTCTGATTCCAGACGGAAAGGGTTTAAACGCACTTCTCTTCCAAACCAAGTTCACCTTCGTTTGTTTGGGCTCATTTGCCATGATTTGGCGTGTTGAATGTTTGGAAATGAAGACTGGCTTTTAGACTCTATAATTTTCTGTTGAATTTTGAGCGTGGGACTGTCCGTGTCGAAGAAACCCAGGGATATCCCATAATAATCTTTAATGCATTGATCGTGATTATTGCGTTATTTTTGAGCGTGACTTGACAGTCGAGCGAAAGGCGCGGCGGCAAAGTCTTAATTCATTTCACGTGTGCGAAACGCGGCTTTCGCGATATATTTATAGTATGCCCAGAAAGAACAGAATAGGAGCTTACTGCAAGTCAAGCGGAATGAAAATCAACCGTTTAGATTTTGTGAGTGCACATCATGGAATTCCATTGATTGCTTCATCGCTGCCTGTCAAGAGGAATGAAAGGACAAGACTGAACCCGGGCTCGCATGTAAGTTTTTTGTTTGTTTAAGCTGACTTGTTCTTTTCCATCGGTTTTCCAGCCGGCTTAAATTCGATTCAGTGTATTCATAACATGCCTGTAGGAGAAACGGCCTATTCAGCTTAAAACTAACTTCTTTTGTGTTGTCTGAAAAAACCGTTTCATGAAACCAGACTTTTACTGCCATTTTCGAGCTACCGTGAACGGTTAACTTTTTAGCGCGTTTTCTCACGATCTAGCAAAACATTCAAGTTTGTCTAGACAAACTGTCGCGTTTTGCAAGTGAACCGAAGATCAAGATCGCTGTCTCAGCATTTACCAGAAATATAAAGCCGCCATTTGCTGTCGACATTCATTGAAGAAACATAAAACGTCGACGCAAAAGTTTTCGAAACCTGTGTTTCATGACCAGAAACACACAGGCTGAGTTGCCAAAACTTGACATGTTTACGCTCCAAACGCGACGGTTTGTCTAGGCAAACTTGAATGCTTTTCGCCTGAAAATTCGCGGAAAAAAGTTCGCCGTTGACGGTAGTTCGAAAATGGAAGTATCTTTTTTAGTGAAACGGACTGAATTTGCTTTGCTAACGGCAGTGTTATTCACAAAAAATAATCATTTCGCTTAGCGAAATTTACCGCTGAGAAATTTCGAATACGTTTTCTTCCGTAATGATTTTGTAATTCGTCGCGCAGACAAAGTATAAATGGCAAGCGCTTTGCTGATAGCATCACTAAATTTCAAAGCCTTTTGCAGCATCAGAGTAGCATCTACGAAATGTCACATCTTGCTCTTTTTTTACTTTTCCAGAAAACAGTGCATGAGAAAGTTTTTTTCATATACCGTAATAGTGTTTTCTTTTTTCACGGATTGCAAAACGTTCACTCTCTAGACACTAATCCTTGACTTTATTTAGATACCGACTCATGCCATGCAATTCAAAAGAAGAGATGTCTTTATTTTTGCTAGGATAACCCTATGCTAACCCTAACCCTAACCTAACCCTAACCCTAACCTTACCTTAACCCCTAGGGTTAATGTTTGTAGAGTTAAAACAGTAATCGGTTCAACTTTGTCGATTTCACTGTTTCGCGGAACAAAAGGTTTCTTTCGTCAAAGTCCAGTTTTTGCATGCGTAATTTTTTGGAAACAAGGCAGACAACAGCGGGAAAAAATACAGGACAGTGTTTAACACACGTAAACAAACTCGCATGCGAAATTTGGAGTTGTTTTGACAATGTTCAATTTAGCCCAAAACTTAATCTGCGCTTCTTGCCCTCGCGCCTTCAATTGGGTCTGTGAACAAACCAGTGACGACAAAACTGGACCCCAGGTTCAAAATCATCTGACTTTGTAAACGGTCCAATTTTAATTTGAGATGAATTATCCATCCAAGATGAATAAAATCATCTCTGGTATCCCCTATAAAAATCCTTTTCATGCCACATGGCACACGAGGGTGTCATCTCTAGTATACATTGGGCCAATCACACGTTTGATTACTGACCAAATTGGACTTCTTTCTTCCCTGTTACTATCATAACTGTGATAAAATTTGTTTGGTGCTGTACCAAGTATGCCTGAGGTAATGATGATACAACAAAAAACAAGCTGTTCAAAACAGAACAGAATAGAATAGAATACAGTGAAACCTTGATTATCTGGACTCTTGGGGACTGGGCTAAATAGTCCGGATAATCGAGGTCCAACTGTAGAAAAGAATAGAACAGAAACTTTATTAATGTGTCAATACCAAATAGCCTAGGAAAATCCCATACTAATTTGGTGACAAAACTGCATTTCCACATAAGAACATCTGCTTTAGGAGTGAACGTATTTACCTTGCCCCTTCAGACTGTAGTTACAGTTGTACTACACAGACATGATGATGACACAGACTATGGAAAAACAAGGAGCATTTTTATGGAAATCTTGACTTCCACTGATGAAGGGCTAAGCCCGAAACATATGGACCTATACACGTTTTCCAAGGCACTTAACACTCATTTAGTGAGAACGTTTTTACCTTTTTTGTATCACTGATTCATTTCATTTCATTTGAAAATTTGAGATTTGCTTTCAAGGCAGATGGAGGCAAGAATCATCATACTACTTGTATTTCTTTTCCCAATGAACCACTCTTAACATGTACATGAGCCTGATCCAAACTTTCCTAAAATATAAATAGTTCTAATATTCTCTTGCTTGGTATTTATGTCTTTACCTGTGCAAAATGAGAGGACAGGGTGGAACGAACCATCCAGTGAAGCTACCTTCTCTGCCATTGTTTGGCTGGAACTAACCACTGGTAATGTTCTTGAAGAATTTGAGCAAATTAAACATCGTGTTGTAGGAGTTACACAGCCACAGAACAACGAATGAGGTTTGGGCTTATGCCGAATGTGCGATAAATGCACTAAGCGCCGCTTCCTGACGGCATACACTCCTCTAGTTCTTGCACATTGAGGGAAAACATCATTTGAAGTGGTTGGCAAAGACGCACAGAGCTTGTTGTCTGTCGAGTCATTTGATGCAAGGACTGTTCGGTAACGCTTAAGTGGAACTTCCTCATCATTCAACAGTGAACTATCAAGAAGACTGCGCTTGACTCCGTTTGGTACACGGTTGTCTGGCTCCTTTGTTGAATCCTTCTTATTATGGTCAGCATAGTACTTAGACTTAGCAGCATCTAAAGACACTGACACAGCATTGTTCTTCAAGCCCTTGATAATTCCATTTCCATCAATGTCATTGCTACCTCTTGCTAAGTTTGCATTAGAGGTACAAGCTTGAAGTTTAACAGTCCCCTTCCTCAACCTCCCTCCTTTGTAAAGATCATCATACCGTCTGATCTGCCGTTCGACGTTTATGATCTGAGACTGGAGCCACGACCAATGAGAGGCGATTATGCCTTCTTCCAAGCGATACTGCCTCCTCAAAATTTTGGCCCTGTTTGCAACAATACAAATTAACTAAATATCAACTGTTTACAATATAATATCCTTGTTGTTGAAGTGTAACTACAACAACTTGAAGTGGAACCTAATGTGGAGAATGCAAAAGCACTCAAGCTGTTGAACTACATTAACATGCTTTGTAGGCTAAACTTTTAAGAAGATTATTTGTAAAATTGATTTTGGATCAAGGAAATAGTCACTGTGCAATGTGGATACAATGACATTTGTTTAGTCTAGAGAAGGTACTCAAATTTCAAATTTGCAACATTGCGTAATATACCTGTTGAACCAATATATACCAATATAACTTTACAACAATTATTTGGAAAGTCAGTTTCTACATAAAGGAATCCTTTTGCAAACCCCACTTATAAAATAATAATGTAGGCATAAGATACATCCAACAGAAAGATGTGTTAATTTTAGGATTAAAAACAACTTGAACTTTTCACTTGAATATCTCGGTTCATATTTTAGTGACTCAATATAATAAAATAAAAGGAAGTACCAGACTGTTTGACATCATGCTAACTGCATGCACCAAACTAGCGTTACTTTGTATTAAAAGATAAAGAATGCAACATAGTTGCATAGCAGTATATAAAGAAGTTGCTAGAACATTTACTATGGGTTCAAAGCTATGCTAAATTGAAGAAATTTTGTGTGTGAATTATGTGCAAAAGGAGAAGAAATCTTACAACAGATTGACAAGAAATATTTAAAGTTAATGAGGAGACAATAATATTCGCATTTCACACACAGAAAAAAGATGTAAAAAAACAAAAGAAGCTATATCTATATTTAACTATTCAAAGTTTCACACAGTCCAACTAAAGGGAGATTTTATGAAGACAATTTTACAAGGCTATACTTGCTGGTCATCAAAAATGAAAATATATAAATAATTTATTTTTCTGTCGTATACACAAAGATTTCAAATATTTACCAGGTACAAGG
This sequence comes from Meandrina meandrites, assembly GCA_963693305.1. Lineage (NCBI taxonomy): Eukaryota > Metazoa > Cnidaria > Anthozoa > Scleractinia > Meandrinidae > Meandrina > Meandrina meandrites. Next base: position 3,728,295 of record OY855908.1, on the reverse strand, counting down.
AAAGAAAGCCCCGATGAAAATAATTCATTCACAACAAGTACAAACTAGAAAACAACATTTCTCTCCTCAGATAGAAAACAAAAAAGATACTGTGTTACTACAGCTCCACAGAAACGGACAAAATCGCTTTAAAATATGAAAAGTGTGAATTTGGGAGACATCTGAAATAAAATGAGGTTTGTGGAAACTACATTCTGAAAAATTAAAATTTTCCTTATATAGCATCGACGACATATATGCAAATTTTCTTTATACAGGACAGAAGACGAAGAAAAATAAACAAAATACAAGCGAGAAACAAGATCTACAAGCACATTTAAACGTTCGTTTCTCAATATTTATCCTGAATTACGGTCAGTCATACTGGTCAATAGAAATTTTCTGAACGCCTTGATAAAAGACCAAAACCGTGAATTGAACTGGCATGTCAGGAAAATTATATTGTGAATAGATCGCCCAACAGCATTACAATAAATTCCCAACATAGAAAACCAGTAAATCATTGTTCTACAAGCTTGCGATCGCTCTCAGTTTGTGAAAATTATTTTGATGTTTTCATTGAAAACGGGAATGAAGTTGAAAATAAATGTCGACATTTCCCGCTTCAGATCGCGTTAGTTCGTCGTTGTAAATTTTGTGCGCGAGGGAAATTTAAAATGTCATCCGCATAGCACACAAGTTTCGAACAGAACACAGTTTTAACGTAAAGGCAGTATCTCGTTAACCTAAGAACTTCAATATATTTTAACACAATGTCCAAAATAGACACAAAACCATAAGCCTCCATTCAATGAATTAGCAAAGTCTCATCGCGGATTTCGAGGCAGAGTTTCCGCTCCCACGCTTGTTCTCGATAATTAGCAAGATGCGAAAAGATATTTCTTTTTCGTTCCTCAATACTATCATACTTTCGAGAACATAATTAAGTTTTACTCACCTCTTACTTCGAAGTTTCGTTTTTTTCGAATCACCCTCTTCGTCGCTGTCTTCTCCGGAACTTGCTTCTGTGGCATCTGAATCATCAATGCTTTCCAAAAATTCAACTTGTGAACTCCAACTTTCCAGCGAATTCACAACATCGAATTTGTGTTTGAAATCTGTCAGGATATTCTCTTCTCCGGCGTTGAATGAATCAGCAGAAATACGCTCCAGTTCTTTCGCTACGCTGTCGAAACTAGTTGCGTTGTTGTTTTTTGCCCGGCTTGCAAGATCCGCAGGCACTGCCTTGATGTCAACTCGATCTGCCTTTATTTCCGTTGAATTTTTCGACGCACTTTTACTTTCGGGAATAACCCCGACTCCTGAATTTCCAACTGGTTCGAGATTAGCGGCGGGGGAATCACGAGATTCACCACGCTTTTCCGCCAAATTTTCCAATTGTTGAAGCACATGGTCGCTCAGTTGCCGCGCTTGTAGTTTGCGAAGGCGCGTTTCAATTCTTCGCGCCCGGCCATCCAGTTTTCCTTGTCGTCGAAAAGCTTGTGTAGTCCGTTGAGGAATTAAAGCCTTTCTAGATTCCAAGTTAGCTACCGGATGCTCCGAAACTCGACTCTTTTCTTCGTTTTCACAAACAGTATTGCATGTACCAGCCGAAGTCTTCGCCGTTGAAGCACATGTTGTTCGTGAAAGATCAAGGCAAGAATTTCGCTTTTCCTCTGCAGCAGCGGAATAACTCGACATATCTGCGGCACTCTTTTCCAGTTTATCATCACAATGTCCGTTTGGCATCTCACTTTTCCCTTTTAAATCTCCAGCGAGTCTTGAAACTATGGGTGTGTTCTGCTCCGAAGGCTTTATAGTATTTGTAATGTCTGCAATGTTATTGTCACTTATCAATCGTACAAGTCCGTTCTGCGAAACCAGCTTTATGTCCAATGCTAGACCAGTAGTTTCTTGTTTAAATTCCCCTTGTACAGTTGATGAACAATGACGATCCAAAGAATTCTTTCTCGAGGACTCCGGAGACGCGGTCGCCTCGGTCAGAGCGGGAGCCATTTGAGCCATCTACCATACTTCACTTCACAATGACTGCCGATGGCAACGAGGCCCCGTTGAAAGCATTTTCGCGGCTGCTTACAACAGGGAAATAAAGCAAAAAAATAAAGCACAAGACGAAATTCACTCCAAAATTCAAAGTTTCTAAAGTTCATTTAAGAGGAGTAGAGAAAACGTTTTATTAGCGCGACGAGCACGTGACCGCCACGTCTTGGTGGTGCGTGTTCTAATCTCGCAAAAGAACACACCAAACTTGATATATGCAAAAACACCAAATTTTCGTCTTCGATTTTCCGTACTGAATCTCTGTCGACACCACACCAGAACACCAAGGAGTAAAGATGGGAGTATTTGAAACCTTCGGAATGATATTGCAGTCCGTTTCACCTCCAGAAAGGCCACCCTAGAAGCGAGTTTAAATTCCTTTCCCGCTAATCAAAATGGCGGCGTAAGAATCCACTCCAAGCTTCTTGTATCAGCAAAACCCTCGTGCAAATATCACATGCTCTAGGCGATTGCATCAATACTCAGACCTCCCTATACGACGAATTGTGTGATTGGTCAAGAAAACAATAGGCGCCGTCAGCGGACAAAGGTAGCCAAGGAGAATTCATTGTTTCATCAAATAAAAGCACAGTTTAGGATTTCCTGTGCGTGTTCCGAACACACCTCCTTCGCGAGAGATATCGCGTTCGGCGCGAAAATTTTCCTCTTCATGGAATCTGGAAGAAAAAGAAAGTAAGACAGTTTATTTTCACAGAAATTAAGGATTAAGTACTTGTTGATGTGAAAAGGATTTATAGGAAAAACAGGAGAATTGTGCAGTCGGAGGGATAAACGGGGCAAACCGTAACGGACAATTCCTTCGATCAGGGATTTCACTAAATTGAATCAGGAAAGAGATTTAAGAACACAGTATTTCAATATGCATTTAAAGCGTGAATAGGTAGCATCACAACTTCTACCACTCCTGAATCGAGCATCGAAGTGCTAAATAGCAAATATTCTGTCTGAGTCGTTCGTTCGATAATTTTTCCTGGTAACAATTATGCAATTTACGACACGTTTATTAGTGCTGTATTGTCTATTTCTACGATATTAAAGAACTGGAGTTATTGCGATATTAATTATCACTCGAAGCCAAACTTCAATTAATCATAGAGTGTTATTTTCGCAGCAAAATACTGTCGATTTTTTCATGATTTGCATAGTTTTACCTACAGACCGGAAGTCGCACAGCAAGGAGTATTTTGCTAATGCTTCTCAGTTGCTAACCAAATATTCTCTTTGTTTTTGTGTACGTGTGGTAAGAAACATAAATAGAGATTAAAAAAAAAACATGTCAATACTTTCTTGGTCAAATGAAAGCTGACTGTCTTCGATATAGAAATGCACATTGTTCTACGAACTAAAACGGACTTCCTCAAAGGCCTGAAATGATATGAGCGTTGCCACAGGCAGCTAAAGGACACATCCTGTCTGCCAAAAAGAAAAGATTTAGACATACTGTTGCTTTGACATTCAGCATCCTTGGGGCACAGCTTTAACTTGCAGTCTACACATCCCTGAACTCAAAAATTAATTCATGACACACCACATAAACCATGAAATGTAGAAATCTGAAGAAATCTATAGCTAGGATTGTTCACTGGATAATTGTTACGCCTCAGTACACTTAGCTGTACACTTATGCCTTGGTTCACTTTTAGAAAAGAAAATAGCATCAAAGCCGCTAGGACAAAACGTAATGTGTGTTTAAAGTTTGCGTTCTGATGACTTTATTTTTTATGTTTTATAGAATCAACTTAGAAATATCTAGTATATTTTTTATGAGCACACATTTTTTTGATGTTCAAAGAATTGCTTCCACTCACTCCTGCGTTATATGAAAAACTGCTTACCGACTTATCCTGACAAAATTGGTTGGTTGGTTGGTTGCATTTTGTCCTTTCATTTAAAAATGTTCTTTCTTTAACTACATTTTGTGGTGTTTTTTTTTATATTTTTTGTTTGTTGTTTTGCTTTCCATACTTGTTTCTTACCAGCTAACTGATTTCTTGCATGATACGCAATTTCTAGCCACAGAAAAATTAAACCAACATCATCAAGGAAACTAAGTCAACAATTTAAATCTTATAGAAGTTTATAGATCATCTACTTGTCAGAGTCTTGGGTCTGTGCGATATTCTGTACTTGAGTTATCCATCAAAACACTTCTTCCACACAAATTTATAGAGCACAGTGCGGAAACAATATGGCTACTGGAAATTAATGAAAACATCTGGAATTCACTTCTGCTATTAAAAGTGATCAGTTCACCCTGATGACAAAGTATGCTATTGAGCTGAAAACCTTCAACAAGATGTACATTTTGGATGTCAAATTGCCAAAAAACAAAAACTCAGCGGCTTTGCAATGTTTGGATTTAGGATATTTATTGCAGTTTTGTTTTCCCCGTTATTTCTATGAAATTTAAATAAAGAGAAAGAGCAAGGTCAAACTTGATGGAATTTCCCTCATCACGCAAGTACCATAACAAAATTCCCCACCAAAAAATTTACCACTGAACTCTTGACCACTCTTCGTTTACTGTCGACAAATCACTCCCTACCCCTACCCCTGTAAAACGCTTTGTCACGCACCACAGACCACGTACCAAATTTGTGGTAACTTGTCGACGCGAATCATTTCAACCCATATGCCCGTTTCAATAAATATCTTTCCGCAGCCAAACACATGCTTCCCCAAAAATTGAAAATCATCGCCGATAATTGAATCGCCAAAGATGCAAGTCCGCATTGCGCGAAAACAGCTGAAATATTGAAAAAACAGTTAAAGTTTTGAAGAAATTTTTGGCTGTTGGAGGGGGGATATATATACTGGGGTGTCGTGACTTCTTCATCCAAGGTCTCTTGTTCGGGTTTAGTGTGCCAGTGGCCTCTCTTAAAAATAAAGTAACTAAATAAATAGTCTTATATCTTAATATAAGAACCATAAATAAGTTTTAACAAAATCATACCTGCGAGACGGAAACAAATCCGAGTTTCGCCAAAGGCCCGTTTTGTCTTGTACCCAGGCCAAACGCTTGCTGCCCCTCGGTTGAAAAACACCAAATACTTCCATTTTCTTCTGATCCCAAGATCCAAGTTTGTCGAATTTGGTCATGAAATCCATTTTGTCAAAACTTTCTCGAATTAAACATTTGTTAATCACAGTGCGAAATATTTTTTCCAGCAAGCGCAGAAAGTTACCTTCCTCTGCACAATCACGGTAAAAAATTTTTGTCAACCGGGCTTTGTTAGGGCTCAGTAGCCTGGCCTCTGTATACAAATCCATATATGGAATTTCTTCTCTCGGGTTTGGGGACGGGATGGAAACGGGAGAGGGGAGTCGTGCTTCTATTTATTTATTTATTTTTTTAAATATTAGTTATTTGAGAATTTTAATGTAACCCAAATCAAACGATGTCTGTTTTTATGCTTTTTACTGATATAAGCTATGTTTTGTCAGGAGCTATAAAAGGGTGTGGTTAAGCCACTTGAGTCTGAAAATGGTTTTGCAAATTTTCATCTGAAAGAGCTTCAGGTTTGTGCACTCTGGTCGAATTAGGTAACTATCATTTTTGGAATCAGTTTGTGATCTGATCTGATCTGAATAATTCATTTATCCTTGGATTTGTGGTAAATTAATTTTGTAATGCAAGCATGTCCCCAACCTTTTACAGTATAGCAGGCAAAGACCAGACATGACCAAACCAAAACACCATCAACACTAGGAACTTTGTGCCTTTTCTTTATGATGATCGAGTGTGCGAAATCTTTAACATCACCTGTTAAGCATAACACTGTGAACATGCAGGAGAAAGGCAGCTTGTGGTTTATCATCCTTATCTGAGAAAACTAGAACATCTAACCATTTGCAGATGTCATTGCAAATTTGTCGCACTCTCCTCAGTTATTATAAGATCCTATTATAAGATCAGTCTGGGCCCAGGGGGGAGGGGGGGTACTCAGGACTTCAAGTGACGGGAATGATCAAAGGATTTTTTGGGGTTTGAAATTTTCGATATTCAGATTTTTTTGGGGAAGGAAAATTTGGCAAGTATTTTTTTTGTGGGGGGGGAGGGCTTGATTGAAGTGCGGATTTCTTTGAGTTTTATATAATATTTCTAAGATTCGTGGAAGTACCTTGGCTGCATAAGGAAGTGTTCATGGGTGTCTCTAGTGTTGTTAAAATGACCACCTGGGTGAAGGAAAGATAGATTTAGATGGTATGATAAATAAATAAACAAACAAAAGCATTTAATTTCTAATGTATTTAATGTTTAAAATTTTAACAGTAAGAAATTCGGCATAGGATTTTTGTGGGGTCAATTTTTGGTCCAGGGATTTTTTGGGTTTGCCCCCATTCGATCATCCCCATCACTTTAAATCCCGAGTACCCCCCTGGGGGTCTGGAGCTCAAACCTGAGGGCCTCCCACTATAGTCTGGCCCTCAACCAACTGAACTAACCAGTCAGCCTTCGGTAGGGTCTGGTTGGCAACAGGGTATAAATTTTGTATCAGGTCTGAAATAGAAAAGGGGAAAATTGCATATTTTCGTCTGAAATAAAACTATGGTTTTAGAAAGCACACTTACACATGCCCACCCAGTTTTTTGGGAATTGACCTCCTGCTGTTGAGGTACTTAAGTTTCATATATGAAAAAATAATCTTTGCAGTGACAGAGATTCCAACCCCTTGAAGAAAAATAGGAAGTGCTTTTTAGTGCCCAAGGTGCTAACATGACCGCAAAAGGCCAGAGCAAGGGGGCTCCAGGGGATTTTCTCTCAGAAAAGTTTGCAAATTTAGGTTCTCTTGAGTGCCAGGGGCAGATCTAGGGGGGAGGGGGTGGTGCATGGGGTGCGCAACCCCACATTAGATGACCAGGAGGCTTTCTAATACAAAACTAGTATGTGCACCCCTCCTAAGAAAAACATTTCATTCCATTTCCTGTATCCAGTCTGCCATTTTGGAGCAAATATTTGAATTAAGAAGCGCAGACAGCAACACTGATCCTGTTTTCTCTGACTGGTTGTGTCTGATGAATACAGGCTACTTCAGAGAGTTTTGGCTGTCCCTCTTTTTTCTCTGTTTACCGTTGTCCAACCAACCCATATTTTGGGGGGTTTTCCAAAACAACATGATATAAATATATCAGATTTGCTGTTCCAGCAGCTGCAGAAAATTCATGGATTCTGGCAGATCACAAAAAGTGAGTGCTACCTGTTTTTCACTTTTCTTGCCATGTTGATTTTTTTAACCACATCAGCTCCATGGTAATGACTTTTGGGTATCTGTCCTCCTAGTTCCAGCTTGTTCTGATTTTTTTTTTTTTTTAATCAGACTGACTGACCCAAAATTAAGAAACACATTTGTTGGCAAATGGAGAAAAAAATTTATATGTAACCTTAATACAGTACAGTACAAATCATGTCCTCTTTCGGGTGTGAACAACAAAGCACCACAAACATGCTTATGTTAAAACTATGAGCCTCCAAATTAAACATATTTGCACATTTTCTAATGTGTTGTTCCAGAAAATATCCATACCCCTCCCTCAGAAGGCTTTTTGGTCTGAATCCCCCAACCTCCCTGGAAATTCCGTCCTTTAATAAACATTTTGGCTTTTGAGACCCCCCACCCCCTTGGAATTTCCAGTGACCTTACATGGGGTGGGTTTGGATATTTTCTGGAACTGTACAATGCAGGATTTTAGCCATATCCTGCATGCATTTTTGTGGGTGATTTGTTGTTCACAGTCAACAGGAAACATGATTTGTACAGAAAAGGCTACATATAACATAAGTTCCTTCTATCAATCTTGTTTAGCTCCCTGAATCGAAGAAGTCTGTACTCATTGGATGAAACTGGTTGGAGACCAGTTGCTGACTGCGTTGCACACTAGTTTTTTTTATTAAATTAAAAAAAGGAAGGGTTAGAATTTTTGCAGTAATGATGCCTTGAGCACAGCCTAACTATTCAAGCTATTGACCTATTTTATCACAAGTGCAGCAAGACACATATTTAGACACTGAGATATTAAATTTAAACCAGTTTCAAGGGAAGTGAAGTAGGGATACAAGCATAGTGTAGGGACATAAAACAACAAATATCAGCCTTAAGTGCTATTTTATTGAGAAATAATTTATTTACTTATTTGACCTCCTTACAAACTGATATTGCACATGGGTATCCTGTCACCCATCATAAATAGTAAAGAAAGGTATATCATAGGTAAAAATCTCCTTTCACAGGAACACATCAACTCACAATGTATATGCTCAGCTGCACCCAAAACACAGGAGTCAGGGGTAGACCAGGGGTATTGTTCAAGTCATGTTAGAGCTTTGAATTTTTCTGGCTTCTTTCCTCGACTGCCTTTCCCTGCTAGCAGAGGCTCTTTTCCTGGTGTTCGCTCCCGTCAGCGAACACCAGGAAAAGAGCCTCTGCTAGCAAGGAACGACTGCCTAAAAGGAACCTCTGCTCTAGCCTGAGGCAAGTTGAAATTGAGTTGCTTGAAATAATGCCTACAATTTTTAGCATACATTATAACATACCATCGCATCATAACTACTATCACTTTTAAATTTTCCCCATGCTGTCATTTTGGATTTTATGATGTCGCCACTATTGTCAGGAAGCAGAGGTTATTCTTTTGTGGTAAACAATTGGGCAACACACTGACGTCATAAATTCCAAAATAGTGGTGCCCAGTGACCAGTCAAACAAAGCAACTTAAGATTAAGTGGGGTTTTCTGCAGCTACTCCCTGTGTTCTGGAAGGTCTTCTTACACACGATTATGGATAAATCAGCCAAAGGCAGATTAAGGAGTATTGGAAACACAATGAAAAAATCCTTCGGGACACAGAAAACAGTTGTACAAAATTCCACTTAATTGTAAGATGCTTTATGCAACCAGGCCCAGAAAATTGAAAAGCCATAATCTTTTCCCTCTATTATTATAATTAATGCTATTTCTCCCTTGTCCAGTACAATTTGTAATTTAGGCATTATTTCAAACAACTCAACATCAACTTGCCTCAAGAGCAGAGGTTCCCTTTAAATTTCAAGTGCAGTCAACTGAATGATCTGATTTCTTTGCTTCACAAGTGTACTATGAAAACTATTGTTTGGCTTATAATATTTTTTATCCCCATAAATTACTGACTGTCATTTGACAACAACCCCAGAAAAAAAATTGTAACCTAACTAAGCCTGCACAAAATATCTTATCTCCTGATACCAGCATACAATAAAATCCGTTGGGTTGGCACAGCATATTTGAAAATTATCTGATATTAAAATCTGAAAAACAGATTTATTATACTTTAATATACTACTCTCCACCTCGACGGTTGTTCACATTTTCCAATTTTCATATCACCACAAAGGCAATTAAAGGTCTTGTCACCATGGAAACCTAGTATGTCTCTTTCTTCGTGAATACGAAATGAAAACGTGGATTCACATGTTCCAACAAAGTATTGAGCATGTGCACAAATCCATTGGTCTATGATGGCCACTCCACCGTCACGATATTTTCTCAAAATTTCTTTTGGAGGGTCATACTTTGCCAGGGGAAGCTTGCTCTTCAAATAATTCACATCTGGAAAACAAGAAATAACTGTAGTTATGATTGTGGTATAACACATCTTTTATGTCCTCTCTCTACTAATAAGCCTTCCACTGGACGTTCAGTTTTTTAAATAAGTCCCTCCCCCCTCTATTAACACCCCTTTGCCAAGATGGCAGATTTGCTGAGTTTCATTTAATTTTTTTTTTTTGGGGGGGGGGGGGGGGGGATATTTAGAAGTTTTTGGAGGGATTTTTTTTTTTAAAAAAAAATGGAAATTTCTGGAAAGATTTTTAGAACATTTTCCAGGATTTTTGGGTCTAGGCCTATCCCTTTGCTCCCATAGACAGAAAGCAATGTTGACGTTTTAACTTTTTCATCTGTGGATAGAACCTCTGTGTGTGGTCTTTCAGATAAACTTTGTTGTGGCAGCTGTTTGTTGGGTGTTTGGCAAAATAATCTTTCAATATTAATTTCTATGAAAGTGTCAGAGCATTTACAGTGTTAGTAAATCACCTTCTTCATCAGCATCAGTTGCAAGAAAAACCATCTCAAGTTTCTCTTTCTCGAGAATCTCTTTAATCTGCTTGACAGCATTGTCCAGTGATGGGACACCATCAGGGTGGGCATAAAGAAAATCAGCTCTTCTCAAGTGAACAGCAAGATATGGCCCACCCTTGGCAGAGCCTTCCTTTTTCTGATTCTTTGTCCAGTCTGCATCCATGACAGTTGCATCTCTCTCATCGTGTGATTTTAAAACTTCTCTTCTAAACTTGTCTCCTTCATCTCTCAAGTGCTTGGCAAACACAAGGCTTCTTCTTGCCTGCGGCAAAGACAAACGAGAATAATCAATATCTCATTTTCTTTGCCATACCATTCCTCAAATGACCACATTGCCTATATATATTGTCCCATGCCATTCTACAAAGCACTAAAGTAAGTTTTCAGCAATCCCAAACCTCACTAAAAAAAAGCCCACCCTCCAAATATCAGGGGGAGAAAATCCTTTTGTTTATAGACCACTCCCAAAAATAAGCCCATGGGCATACACCTAAAAAATTTTCAGATGCAATATCACATCTTCTATCCTAATACAAACCCAAACATTTTTTAAATCCAAAAATTCTTTCTGATACAGTTAAAGCCTTTCCTTCCCTCTACTAGAACATTAAGCCCACCAGAAGAAGCCCTTTAAAAAATGATTACCTTATAATATTCCACCTGACCATAACGGATGTGCATAACTTTTTCAAATCTGTCAACAAACACAGACCTGAAACAATAAAAGATATTGCATGCATATAAGTTACAGTACCTCCCAGTAATCCTTCTCTCCATAAATGATGTGCAAAACTTCCTCAAATCTCTCTACAAACACTGATCTGGAACATAGTGAAAAATAATCAATTACTTAAGAGGGCCTGCAGACTGTGCAGGTGGTAATAAATTATTGGTGTTTGACCGCCTAACTGCAGCTTGGAGTGGATGCATGCAAAATGGGAGACCAGACATTCCTTTTCCTTGACCTATTACCTTCAAAGTCATCTGACAAAAACTCTGTTTAAGGCAAGTCTCCTAACTAAACATATATGTTGTTAAACCTTTTCATAGACTGTTCACTGTCCCCTGTTTTTCTGTGAAATCGTAGAGGTCGATCGTTGAGTTTGAGGGGTCACCATCTTGGTTTCTTTATGAGAGCGAAAACTGGGGGGAGTACAAAACGCCTGTAGGAGTGGGGGGCCCATGCCATTAAACACCAGCACCCCTATGCTCGGGCATTTAGTACTCTCCCCAGTTTTTGCCCACATACAGAAACCAAGATGGCGACCCCTCAAACTTAACGATCAACCTCTACACCTTCACAGAAAATAGGGGGCTGTGAACCTTTTCATGGTTCATGAAGTTAGAAGGGAATCTTATGCACAAGGTATCTGGTGACTGTTACATACTTGTTATGATTTAACACTGTATAGATCTGTTAAAAATTCTATTCTTATGTTAAGATGTGATGAGGCTATAGTAAAAAGAAAGCCACTTTTGATTAAAGTTCTTGATCTAAACTTCCACTTGGAAATTAAAATTATGTTTGTTATATTCATGTTTTCTTTCAATATTTTGCAGTTCTTGATATTCACCTGTGAACATTATACTAAAACAATTATTATTATTATTATTATTTTTTTTTAATAATAAAACTTTATTGAGCATTTTTCATACAAACTTGAATCTTAGGTGTATGTGGTTAAAAATATATATATACAAATTTTTTCCTTAAGTTCTTCCCATGAAATAATGTCAGTAAAAATTTCAATAGCCTACCTACATAATAACACTGAAAGCCTTTACACGCTCTATGTTCACAAGTTAAAATATTACAAACTAAGGTGAACTATTTACAAAATATAAACTTATTTACATAGTATTACATACATACGTAGACTTTATTTTCTCTCGAATTTTAGAGTAGCTTGTAATACAAATATCAGTAGCTAATATCTTCGAGAAATATAATCGTAATAATAATAATAATAAAATACACTAAAATATGTTACAAAAATAACTAGAAGAAACTAGAATCTACAAATAAATAATATAAGCAAAATCTATCTAATCAAAAGTCATTCTCTGAATGCTCCTTTTAAATTCCGAAAAGTCACTTGTTCTACATATTTCTGTTTGTAAAAAATCTGACTTTCATTTACATCTTATTATTATTATTATTATTATTATTATTATTATTATTATTATTATTATTATTATTATTATTATTATTATAGCTAGTAAGATAAATACTATACGTTGGAAGGGGTAGGTCCTATACCCAGGGGAGACTTATAACTGGAATATTTCTTTTGTAAGCAAAGACAGTGGACCAGTGAAGAAGCTTATAAATGGGGGTGTAGGGCGGTAAATTAAATTATAACCAGGATCGCTTTGATAAATGTCTCCACTCTCCCACCCCAATATCCCATTCTTCTAACCCTTTCCTTAAATTTTGTTCCATTGAAAAGAAATTTATGTTATTTTCGGGTACTATGATAATAAAATAATAAAATTTTAATTCCAAAGAAATGAAAACAATTATATGAAATCTTGCTTGTTCCCTTTGTACGGCGATCAATACAATGATAATTAATACCGGTAATTAGAAGTTCAGTCTTTCGGTAATATTGATTGAAATTACTTTGCCAATGCCGTACGAATGTGCATTAATTTAATGAGAGCGTGGGAATTTCCCAAACGCTAGCCACAACACACCAGCCAACACAAAGAAGTTGACACGTGGATTTGAATACATTTTCAAGTGCCTTTGACTCTTGGGTTATCAATATAAAATAACAATTCCACCGTAACGCCCCCCCAAAAAAGGTGTTACGGAACGTACTCCAAAAAATTTTGAATGGAGAATTCAAATAAAAAATATTCTTACCTTGATTTGGTCTTTTCGAGGAGTGTTGGAACCAATATGGCAGAAGTTCCCTGGACTGAAACGCATTTAAATTTGCGCGCGAACACTTCTTCCATTCCCCAAAAGTACCCGCGATACAAACCGTTTTCATCTCTGTGGTAAATAGGTCTGTCGATACAATCTCTATCATCGATTTTTTCTTCCCAATGCCCGTCTTTCCAACCTTCAGCGTAGCCTTGTAAATAGAGGATTTCGTCTATTGCCGGCTGACCGGTTTCTTTGACATAGTCTTCGAACTCTATCACAGGCACGTACCGATTCAAGCTTTCCAGGTCGAAAAATGTTCGCCACGGGAGGGCATTTTGTTCGATCAGAGATCGCCAGTGGTAGAGTTTTCTCCATGGTGGAACGACAAGGACCCAGTTTTGTTTTTCCCGCAGGAGTTTCATCATATTTGCTACCCTCATATACACGTCCCGTCGGAGGTTGAACCCCTCGCCCGGATTCACGTCGTAAAGTAGGTATCTTTTACTGTCGGATTTCGTATCGTTATTTGCTTGAAATGAATCGACATTGAGACCATGTTGGCTTGAAGTACCAAATGCAGCTAAATCGTCGTCTGTGTCTTCGCTAAAAACAGATGAGCCGAGATTTATTGTTACAAAGAGAACAGCGAAAACTCTCCATTCGACCGCCATGTCGATATTATCGCGGGAAAAATAATATTGATACGAATTATTATATAACAGCTCTCAAATCTGATTGGTTCGAAAAACAAAGGCTGTTGTCAACTGTCAAAGCAAGCGGCTGCAAGCCAATAATTGGTCAACACGAATGAATGGTTATAAAAAGAAGTGTAAATATAAATGAATTTCATTGAAAATTCAATTTTGTTCATTTATTTATTTGACAACACACTTTGACCCCTGGGTGCCACCTCCCCCCCTCCACTCTGGCCATAGTGTGTGTCTTTGTATTGGGGGGGGGGGGGGGGGGGTAGTGGTATTTTCAAGAGTCGAGTTTGCATCTAACGAAATCACTTCTGTGGTGGGCACAATTTGCTGTAGGAACACTTGAAATCATACCAAAACTCAGTTATTTACTATGGACCACCGTAACCTTTATTCAATACGCTCTATCGCGAGCGGACTCACAGTCTTGACGTCATTCGGCATCATTCCAGGTTTAGAATATGATGTCATCACGGCCAGTGGACTGGACTCTATTAATGACGAACAAGTATTATATTTCGGAGAAGGAAGAGTTCGGAAGAGTCAGGTAGCGTATTCAAGTAAAAGTTTTCGTTGTCAAACATGGACGCAGGACAACAAGGAACTGTTCAGGCAGCACCTCCAGCTTACCCGGGTCCACCAGGATATGAAACTAAACAACCAGGAGCTTATCCACAGCAACCCGGTTACCCAGTGCAAGGACATCCAGCAGGGACCACCGTCATACATACACAACCAACCGTGTTAGTTGGTGGTATGAGGTTCTACGAAAACCCAGTTGCGATGACTTGCCCTTTTTGCCAAGCTAGTATTGTTACAGCTATGAAATACGAGCCTGGAACCTTGACTTGGATTGCCTGCGGTGGTGTGGCGTTGATGGGGTAAGCTCTAGTTTGGCTAAGAAGTTGCAATTTGGCAACATATCAGATGGACGGTCATGTACAATCGACTGAACTTATGGAATGAAATTAGTCTTAATTGAATATTTTGATTCAAGCTTTTAAAATTTAGGTGAAGTCCTTTAACACTGAAAATTAATGATGGCTTGATGATTTTGACTTTGGAGTCTGGATGAAGTGAAGCCTACTTTTTTTTGCATGTGATTCTGTTTGTTTACAAAATAAAATTTCGATTTTTCATAATTAATTTTAAACTTGGACAGTAAATTATATTTTTTTACTGTGTAAAATCTTGTGGCACCTGGCACCTGCTGTCATTCTGCGTCTACCCTGGAGTAACATGAAATGGACATTAAAAACCCAATGCACAGCCTGCTTTTCACAAAGACAGTGACATTTATCCAATACAAGACTGTCTTCAAAACATAGGGAACTTAATAACAGCTAGTCGACGATAGACCCTTTTATAGAGCACATGGTACACAGAGAGCTGGAGTGGATTGAGCATGGAAGTGCATTGCATGATGAAAAAACAGAGATTACTCGTGGTTGCCCGTTGGTGTCTTTGAGCCCTATAATTTTGAAAATGGGTCCCTGCAGCCCGGGGGGGGTGGGGGGGGGAGGGTACTCCCATATATGGGCTATACGGGTATGTGCCGCTCAACAGGGTATGTTTTTTGGTTCTCTGACTCTGGAACAGAGTATAAAAATCGCCCTTTCTCTCTGGAAAAGGGTATATTTTATTTCAGGTTTGACTCTGGAATAGTGTCGAATTTCCCCTAGAATCCTGATTAACCACACTGCACGGTCTAGTATAGCTAACTCCGCTCCCCTCCGCCGCTTGCTTTGTGATATCTGCTGTTTCCCGTGGCATTCCACAAAAAAAGCCATTTTCATTGCGTGATCGGTCACATCACGTACGTTATCGATCGTGTCTCGCATTTCTGTAACCTATTTAACCAGTACATTAGCCAGTTATTCATTAAACAGTTGAGTTAAATAAATGTTCATTTACCTTTTAAAAGTCACTCCGATTTCACTCTGGATGCCAATTTCACTCTGGATCACGTACGCATTAGTTGCTTTGCTTCAAGTCTGGAACAGGGTACCTATTTTGCAATTTTTCTCTGGAACAGGGTCGCAAATTCATAATTTTTACTCTGGAACAGGTCAAGAGTCTCAGGGAGTCAGCGGCTCACCCCTGTAGTAAAATTAAAGGAGTACCCCCCCCCCCCCCCTCCCGGGCCCTGCAGCCTCAACCCTTAATTGGGACCCTTAACCCTTTTGATTTTACAGCAAAGAAGCCCAAAGTTGTGACCACCTTTATTTTCTTCAATACTTTTGTGCAGATTTAATCCAATCAGAAGTCTACTGGAAGCTTATCCTTGGCCTCTGATTGGATAATGACTGCATGGAAGAATTTTGATTAATTTAAAGTGGATGCACTTTTGGGCTACTTGCCGCAATGAAGCAGTTTTTAATTTAGCATCATAAAACCAAACCCACATTAAATCATTAATCATTTTGGCTGATCACAAAAGACAGACAAATATCCAATAAATCCAATCAAAACTCAAAGCAAATACGTGTGGATGGAGTGAAGCACAGGAAAACGTATACAAGCAACTCACGATTGGTTTTGGTTTTATTTGTAATTGGATGAGAAAGTGGTGTGAATATTAAAACAACTGTAAAGTAATGCAAAGCCAAAGTGATTTCCTTTTGACACCCAAGTGAAAAACGCTCTAATATAAATGTTATTACTGTACTAAAAAATTATTTAATAATAGATTGTATATCTTTGTTTTATTTGCATAGCGGTTGGCTTGGTTGTTGCCTGATTCCATTCTGTATTGATGCCCTGAAGGATGTTCTCCACAGCTGTCCCAACTGCAATCAGCAAGTTGGTGTCTTCCGCCGTGTGTAAACAGGACGTGGAAACCACTTAACAAGTTCACTCAGTGTATATATCGCTTATTTGACTTTACAGTAAAAACATTACTGTTGCTGACTTGGTGTAGATTTAACAAGCAGTACAGAAGCTTCAACAAGCTTCATGAAAGTCTGTTTATTTAATAACTGACTTTAATATTATTTTTATATGCACAAAATTGAAAAATAGAAAAAAAGATAGCACTTTTTTTCAAAAAGAAACTGATTACTTGAATGTTGTTCAAGTGATAGTGAAACTGATTATATTACAAAATTATGTGGTTTTTTTTTAATTATAGTGGCAATATAACCTTTTTAATTTAGTAAGCAGTGAGTACTAGTGAAAGGGATTAAAACTCATCAAAAGTTACTTAATCCCCATATCTTGTATGGAAGTCGTACAAAAATACTGTCACCTGAAGCTTATGTGTATTATTGGTTAATAATATTGTAACGTTAATGCATAAACACAGCAGTGGGCAAAAATAAACATGTATAACTTGTCTCGATTTACTTATTTAGAGTGTCATAACTCACCCTTGTCCTTTTCCACATTAAATTTGTCACAAAACCATACAAAACTACAGCGATTCTCTTCTCCTTATACTCAGGAATAAGAGGTTGTATGTGCAAACTAAATCAGCATTTTTACATTTGAAATGTTTCATCCAATCACACTGAGTTAGGACCTCTTCTTATGAGACTGGGCTGGCCTGGTTACCAAGATCTTGTCTCCCTCCTATTTCCTTTGTGAAAATTTCAACTCGAACCAAGCCACTTGGAAGATGGTTGACCAATCAAAATGTTAATTGAGAACAATGGCTGGCTCTCTTTTACATAAACAGACCAATGACATTAAAACTTCCAGACAACAGTTCTACAACAAATTTTGCAATCTGTTTGTTTCACCTCACTTTTTTGCATACTATCAAACCTTTGCTACATTGTATGCACTCTACAGATACCATTCTTAGTGGCAAAGCATCATAATTATTATTACAGTCAAAATACTCAGCGCGTGCCGCTTAGAATTCCGGAATGGTTTTGATTAACGGCGAACGGATTGCATTATTGGTTTCAAACATTCAAATTTAATTTGAATATTGTAGATCATCCAACAGTGAACACGTGAGCACGTGAACCTGTAAAAAATAAACCAATCAAATTGCTTCATTTCTGACAGGCTCATGTGTTCACGGTTGGATGATCTACAATATTCAAATTAAATTTGAATGTTTGAAACCAATAATGCAATCCGTTCGCCGTTAATCAAAACTTTTCCGGAATTCTAAGCGGCACGCGCTGAGTATTTTGACTGTAATTTTACCAAAAAAATGTAACTTGACAAACTTGTTTAATGACTTCAAAACTGAAACTTTACTATTTCTTAGAATTCATAATATAACATATTGGCTACAAAGTAAACAGCAAATAAATGCTTTTTCAGGGACCGCGGAGGGGGAGGGGCTGGTAGGGCTACAGCCCTACCACTTTTTTGCTTGGGTTGATTTTTTAGGGCTCCAGATGCCAGGTATAATGAATTTTACCACTTGAAGTAACAAAATACTTCCACTTTTGTATATTTGCTTCACGAAGTCAAAGGCTCGGCACTGCTGCGCGGAAGAACAGCAAGAGAAACTTTGGCAACTTCAAAAAGTAGGAAGCTTAGGCAGTTTTATTTAACATAATTACTGCATTGGAAGTTATACTAAGTGGGGACAACTGCTGTTATTTTTCCAGTGAAACCCTGATATAACGATATGCCAAGGGAGCAGTGAAATTACATCGTTGCATCGAGGTACGCAAATGTATGATAAATGGTAGGACAGTTACCCCAATTGCTTGTGTGTCTTGGCCAGATTTTTTAGCCCTACCACTTTAAAATGGTCTCCGTGGTCCCTGTTTTTACACACTATTTTCAGTTGCTGGGGAAATTATAGGTGTTCAGCACTCCCAGCAGAAACATGCACAAAAATTCATAATTTTCCCAGCAAGGTCTCAGAAAATCTCCCAGCCAGAAAGAAGGCAAACCAAAATTAACATACCCTGACAAAATGAGATGTTGGGTGTGGCACTAGGTCCAAATTTAGCCCTTCAGTAGGGGAGAAGGGGGTGGAAGGGATCGAGACAAAGGCAAATTATCCTACGTATGAAACCGTTTACATCATTTCCATGCCGTGTCAGCTCCTTATTAAAGAGAAAACCTTCCCAGCAACACCAACAACTTATCATTCGCAGCCAGCAAAAAAACCCTCTCACAACACCTACCGGTATTTTGCGGAAAACCTCCGTTGGGTGCCCCCGAGTGAAATAAAACATTTCTGTAAATACAAGGCAGGAGACCCAATTGTAACACCTTTATTTTTCTCGTCCACATGTAAACTACAAGCTAGCCGGTATGTGACCCATATCATGATTCCAAATGTTGCAAGAATAAAAACAACCTCATGATATAACAGGAAAATAACATATGATCTGTGTACTTACAAGACTTGTGATCATAAATGCAAATTTTTCACAATTATTTTAGATGCCACAAATGAAAATGATAAAAAATGTAACAAATTCAACTAACATGGAAAATTAAACGGCTATGCATGTCAAAAGCATACAGTTTTCAAAAATTAGTTGATAGTCTAAAATGAAGTTTAACTAACAGTGTCTATACTTATATGTAGCCAAAAAAAAACGCAAAATAATAATATTGAATATGCCAGGTATATGCAACTTGGGTGTCAACACGTACTCTCTGGTGTCAAATTTTCCATGTTTGGAAGTTTACCTTTGATATTTAAAAACTTATAATAATCTTGCAGTAAATTTCTATGTGACCATATCAGGTTTATGCAATATCATTGTCTGGTGTACAATAAATACTTAACAAACTTGAATTCAATAAATTATTTCAGCAGGGAAGTGTCAATAACAGATAATATTATCATGGTAGTTCATCCAAAATTTAAATGATTCAGAACCTGGCTCCCTTTTGCTTTTGTTACACTGTTACGATCTGTAGTTGAAATAACAATATACAGGAAAAAAAATCTTGATTCTAAATTGCCAAGAGAAATGCAGTTTTCAGGAAATACGATGCAGAAATAAGGAAATTTAGTGCAAAAATAGGGAAAAAAACAGAGCATTCTGATTGGTTAATAACCAAAGGCACACACAAAGAGCCAATCAAATACGGCTTTGGAATGGCGGGCAATTTTGTTGGTCTTTGAAAAGATTTGCTTGTGGTTATTTATCCCAAATTGCACTTGACATCATGTGATAACCTATACTAATCATTTTATACTTTTTTTTAGTGCAACGTAAAGATTTACTTACTGTCCAAAATGGCTACAATTTCTTAACACTAGGTTTCAAAGTTATTGTACATCACTCCCTTTCTCAAGAATAACTCCACATTAAGGAACTTGCTTGCCTTTTAGCAGCTGACACATTATGGTGGTTAATTTTTTAGCATTAAAATAGAAATTGGATATTAAAAAAATAGAAATTAGGCAAATTTCTATGTAGGCCAACAGTCATTGTTTCTGTTTTGAAGGGGAAACTGTTATTCACTTTTACCACAGACTTGAACTTAATAAAATTCTCTGTCAGGAAATAACCTTGATTACTACTGTTAAGAACACTTCTCTAGCTTTGATAAACTTTGAATAAAAAAAAAAAATTGGTACACCTTTAAGCCTTTACAACTGGTTTAATCTATAAAAAAGTATCTAAAATGGTACCTCGGTAAAATGGCTATTTGTACCCCTTTGGTCACACTTTTCCTTTGCATCTGGTAAAATATACTTGACGCAACATTCTATACACATTGACATCCATAAAAATACAAACTGTATGACGAAACAATATTCTTTACAGTAAGGCACTTAAAACACTACAAGCAAAATTTCTCACATTTCTTCAGTGAATCCAGTGAGAAATAAATAACTAATTTACATTTCTCTTTTAACAATGATATTTGAACTTTTAATTAACATTAATACACAAATTATAATATCTGATGTGCAATACTTGGCAAAGTTAAAGTAAAACTGTTATGGGAAACAACATATTTCAACCCACACTCGTGATATTTTACAATTAACTTATTAAGAGTGATTTTCCTTGCAACCCTTGTTAAATGAATCCTCTAGTTACTCTCTAAATGCTGATTCACATGTGGAAAGCAAAAGCAAAAATATGAGAGAACTACTGCAAGTGCAAAGAATGGGAACTTTTCAATCATTTCATTTTCACTTGCATTTGGGTTTGCAGTACAATAGTTCCCACACACTTCTGCTAAATCCCCTGCTTCTTTGGTTCTATACACCCTGTACATGTCTATTAAATTTCAGTTAAAGTAAAATCACTCTGAAAGTTTGGTTTCAGTTTAAGTCCCATAACATTTTCCCCTGTTAACAAAATGATAAAGTATCTGGTCCATTCAGTTTGAAGGGCTGGGAGAAAAAAGTGCATGGATTATAATTCACTTCATTTTTAATGCAAATGTCACTTATTACAATAAATATGGCAGGGTATTCACTGGCAAAAAAAGTTCTTTATTTACCATAATTTGCTAAGCTTTGAAAAAAAATTGGAATAAAGGCTTCCAGACACTTTTCTTCAAACAGCCCTTCAGTTCAAAAGTTTGGAGACAATAATTAAATAAGTTTACTCCCTGTGCATAGAGAACTTTACAATTTAAGTAATTGCTGTCATTTATCTCGAATTTTATTATTATTTTTGGGCAATTGAAAACAACCTTGAATAACAATAGCTTAAAGTGTATATGACACGAAAAATATTTTCTGCTTATTTGAAAGGCCTTTCAAAATACAGAAGAATGGCGTTTTTCTTTTCGAAATATCTTTTTTCGTTTCTGAGTGGTCTTAGAACTTGGCACCACCAATGTGCATCACAAAAGAAACAAAATGACACCCTTAGGGCAGTTGCCATGACAACAGTTTTGCCGCTGGTGCTGTCTCAATAAAAACTGAAATTCCCAGTTTTTGTCTTAATCAAGAACCATCTAGCGCAGCCAATCTGATGCTGGGAATTAAGACAATATGGGAACAATGACTGTTCTAAGCAGAACCCTTTTTCTCGCTTAAGAGGCTACAAATGGAGATATTTGTTTTTTTGACAGAGAGAGACTGGAGCTGAAAGGGTTGCTATGGCAACAATACTAAGGGTGTCATTTTGTTGCTTTTGTGATGCACATTGGTGGTGCCAAGTTTCAAGGACACTGCTTCAATATTTCCAGAGATATTTTTTATTCAGTATTTTACCATTTTTCAGTTGCAAATCTTATGACGTCATCACTGATCTAATTTGCATAATACAAAAATGACAATATCTCTGAAACGAAAAAAGATATTTCGAAAAGAAAAACGCCATTCTTCTGTATTTTGAAAGGCCTTTCAAATAAGCAGAAAATATTTTTCATGTCATATACACTTTAATAGCTTTTTACTTCAATTCAAAAATTCTTCCATAAATATGCTTCAAACTATACTCTCTAGGCAATGACTTGGGAATAACAGTTTTACTTTTTTGGCGAGCAAAATATTTCTACATCATCCAAAGAACTGTTTTTCTGCAGCATTTTCTGTCTTGCTGTCCGTTTTGCTGCAGCCAATCTTTTTCTTGCTGCAGCTCGTTGTTCAGCCTCAGCAGCTTTCATTTCTTCTCTTGATTTTTGCCGTCTTATTCCGGAACCTTTGCCCAGTGATGACTGCCTTGAGAGCGACGATTGCCGGGTTAATGATGATCTTTTAGAAAAGTCGGTCTGCAAAATTAAGAACCGGTAAACACAGCCATAAGTAATTTCCTCTAAATTAAAATTTAAAAGTACTTATTTAAAATTTCAGCCAATAAAGGGGGGCACTTATTCAAGGAGGAGGGGTGGGGAGGGGGCTTATTTTTTTGTTTCAATAAACTGTACCTATATCTTGGCTAAATTTTCCTATGAAAAAATGCAACAGTACAATATCTATGCGCTTATTAAAGCATGGGCATTTACTTGAGGACATGCACATAAAGAAGTCTGAGGTAAAACAAAAATGTTCTCCTACACGTATATTGTTGCCAGTGTATTTGAAGCTTACAAGATGATAAATAAAGTAACAATTGAAATGTGATTTCCTTGCATCCCTACTCTTTAAGGTCATTCCACTGAAATAGAACCCACACTGAGATTTTTGTCAAACTTTGCCTATTGACTGTTTATCTTATAGGAACTTGAAATCAGGGTCCCCATGCTCGTTTAGGAGCAACAGCACCTTGTTTTTCCCCAATATTAAATCTTTATAATTTCGCCATGATTAAAGTCACGATTGCTGGCTAAATTCACGTTTCCAACGATTGTTTCTTATTTTACACTGAGAATTGGTCCATATTCATTTTACAGAAAGAAATTATTACCGGTACTCAATTCGAAACAACAGAAAAAAGCGATGGGTCACCATGCTGGTTTTCGAGAAAATGACGATTTACCTCTCTGACAAGGGCAAGCCATAGAGAAAAAGCTGCCACTTTTTAATGCGCACGCTAATCATGTGTCAAATTATGCGTAGTAATGATGCACAATGCAATACTGGGGGATGACTTTAAGAAAGTGAGGTGGAGGAGAGGGAGCACTTATTTGCTATTTGGCCAAGAGGGTAGGTGCTTATTCGAGGGAGGGTGCTTACTATTGTGTGGGCATTTATTCAAGGAAATATGGTATGGCATCTCTTATGGATGGTGGTAGACCACACGCTTCTCCCAGTAATTTGTGTGTTGAACATTCTTTAGAAAAGCATACACTGTACCTCATCTGGAGGAGGTTGCGTTTGTGTCCAACCATTTTTACGTAATTCATCTATGTTGGAAAACATGCTATTAACGTCATCAACCTTGCATAAGAAAAAAATATTGAGAAAAATAGTTATAAGCCATTAATATACAAGCTACTGGAAAATCTGTGTTCTACTACTTGGGTATAAGCGTGCAAAAGATCGTTGGTTTTATACTGCAGCCGCAGACTTGTATCAACTTTGCTTGCGACATAATGTCTTTCTCATGATGTCACTTGACAAACATTGTATCTCACACATTGCTAGCATAAGAATAAGTTTTGTTGACAAGCAAGAATGTATGGAAAGAGGCCTTGTGCTGCTAAAAGAGGTATGATATCAATTGATGTCAAGAATGTCATGGGTTTGGCTCCTGTTGACTTTTATGGAAACCTACAATTGAATAGATTTTACCTGTATCATAACCATATCCCAGAATCCTGCAAGATCTCCATTTGTTGGTCTTCTACCATTTGTCTCACCAACACCCTGACAAAAAATATAAAGAAAATTATCTCAAGTACAGGCCACCTCAAGAGGCGTGGTGGCCTAATGGTTAGTGCAGTGGACTCTGGATCAATAGGTGTGAGTTTGAGCCCTGGTCAGAATAACTGTGTTGTGTTCTTGGGCAAGACACTTCACTCTCACAGTGCCTCTCTCCAGGTGTATACAGCTATTTCGAGAAAGCTTGTTGGGAAAAAGCACCAAAGTGCATGTGACAAGACCGAAAGGTGGTCTGGGTATTCACTAGAATTTTGCATATTGGCCTAAAGGAAATTATCAAGTTTGTATTTTTGCACATGAAGAATTTGTTTTACTTATATTCCAAGTACCAATATGATCCATCTTGGATTCATCACCAGGGAAGTTGACATCAAGGAAGCCCAAAGTCAACATAATATGTGCATAAAACATGCTAATTTTCATCCAAACTTACCAAATTCATGTCACATAGTCCTTTGAATTGTTTAAACTTTTTATTCACCAGGAGCTTGGCCTTTCCATTGGCTGCCCGAATTTTTCCACAAGCTTCAAGAAAGAAATCAAAGCAGACATTAGTGGTTAAAATCAGTTTAGCCAACTTGAACAAAACCTTGGTGTAATATGTTCAAAAAGCCCTTTATTTTATTAAAAAATTCTTGCTCCAGCGCTGTTGCCTTAAAATATAATATGCTAGTCCAAGATAGAGAGTTGTTTTGGACTATGCTTGACTCGACCAGAGTTCTAACTTAACACTGAATTTGCCAGTTTGGTCAGAAATGATAAATGGTTTCACCACAACATTGCTTTTTGATTGAAACTGGGAAGGTATTATCTGTCTTGACATTTATTTTACTCTTGAAATGAATTTCAAGGGAAGTTAAGTAACCAGGGCAATGACATATAATAAAGACTCCTTGAGGTCTGAAGAAAAATTGAGTCAAAACTGTTAGGAAAATACAATGAAAATATATTTTGGCCTGATATGGAGTAAGGGCATCTACTTTTCAAGTGCCTAAACAATACTCATGACAAGTGCTTGTCAACTATATAGGTTTTCAAAGAATAATGCACAACATCTTGAAACTAATAAAAACCTCTCAGAAAGGTGACATTTCACAATCATTTTTTAACACAAATGTACACATTCAGTTAAATTGCCTGTGAAGGCCTGATAGATTCCCTTAAGCACACCATTAAAAATTGAAAGGAAACTGCTATAAATACTGAGTCTAATATTTTAGAAGTGATCACAAAAACTGTACTTGAGAGTTCTATATTTAAAAACTTTAATGATTCATATAATTCTCTTAACTCTATAGCGACAGTATGCTAAAGAAAATATGCCTGGAAATATGATGGGCAAACTTAATTACTCTGCACGAAAAAGGCAAAATTTTCTAGATGAAGTTTAAAATTAATTTCAGATATTTCTACCCAAACCAAAAAAGATTTCAGTGGAACATTGCATAGACACATGCTATCATACAAACTCTTGAACTGGGAATAGAACTTCAAGTCGTATATCTTTCTGGTCATGACTACACATAATATTTTATTATAATAATTTTAATAATATGCCGGCTGCATCTAATTAAACAATAACTTATATAAGTTGTGATTTAATTGGCTGATAGATGGCACTGGGTGAAGCCCCAAATCGACTAGTTACATGTACATCACCTTCCAAATCAGTGATTTTCAGATCAGTGCCTCCTGCGTGGGAACATTTTAAGTTTATAGTCTGACACAATAAAAAAAATTTGTATTATGTGGTACGTCTGAGTGTTATTAAGGGAGCAAGCCACCCACAGAGATGTTCGGTTCGTTTTGTCGGTTAAAATTGCTTAATGAGCCAAGACAAGTCTATTTAACAATAGTTGTCACTAGAAACCAAGAGAGAAGTCTAATTGCTTTAAACAGAGCCCAGTCGCCGATTTAATAAACAAAGAATATCAATAAACAGGAATTTATTAGCAGTTTTGTTTAGAACTTCTTGGCCCATATGCACAAAATTCATGTGTGCATTCCCACGGACTTCTGTCAGTTGCTAGAAGGCTCTTACTGTACTGGGGGGAGGGGGGGTCCTCCTTTAGTGGAGGCTGTGCCCTTCTGGGCTGCTTTATCAGGCTTGAAGTATGAGAGATTTCACCAGTTGAAGTATAGAAAACATTGGCTAGCCACCCTCAAAAACCATATGTCTGTAATGTATTTCTTCTGAGGATTCCATTCATCCTTACTAAATTGCAATGCTTTGGGGCAAACATAGGACAAAATAAAATTGGCGTATAGTTTCTACTTTGGCAGCCGCCTGATATCAGTGACCACCCCCCCCCCCCCCCCCCCCCCTTTCAAAACTCCTGGATCTGCTCCTGGTAAGGGAAAAGTGTCATTTCTGTTTTGTGATCATGCATCTTATTCATTTATGACATTACACTGCAGACTGACACACATATGTTTTGTGTTATGTTACATACAGACTGAGGTAATGTTTTTGTTGCCTAATGACTTGGATGTTCTCTTCTGAATTCGACTGTCATTGTCTCAAATGTTTCACATTAATTACTAGACAGGTATCACTAGGATAGTGAATCCTGCTGTCACTATCAGAGACCAAGCTCTGAATTCCATTTTCTTTTCGCCAACAATGCTGCATATAAAAGGCCAAGGATGGACAGATTCTTGAAAACTTATTTACACAACAAGAGTTTAGATAAAACATCTTGTACATTGATTGAATATTCCTAAAGGAAATAGGTAGCATAAAATTATTGTTACGACACAAGGCTTGAAGGGAAGTTTCCAGCTTAATTGGAGTAGACAGGAAGACTCTTCATGCTATGTTTTTTACTGCCTGAAGGAAAGTAAAGCAAGTTGAATTGCAATGCCAAAGTGACTTAAACAGATCTCAAAATGGATTTAGTCCGATGTTAGTTTTGCTTTAAATTGTTCCCATTGCAACTCCTGCCAACATTTTAATAGTAATAATAAGAAAGGTTTACCACAAAATAAACAACTAAATGATAAATATAGTACTAGAGTAGGAAAATGTGGTTATATATCATTACGAGCCCAGAGGATTCATGTTGTTCAACAGCAACTGCAAAAAATAGTTTAGATCTTTGCTACAAGGTAATTTATTGAGAGTATTTTCTGTGTTTCTCGCTAGGATTCCTGGATACAGGTCTTTAATCATAAATCACAGGAAAATGTTTTTTAAGGATACATTCAAATGAAGCTGTTTTGCATCAATCAAATTGCTTGCACATGATTTCCCCTACAGCTACACACAAAAACATGAATATAATATTTTTGAAACTCAACCAGATAAATATTTGAAAGCAAAGCCAAGACATTTATCTATGAACCTGTGGAATGTTACACTCGTCTTTGAACATTTTCAAGGGTTCCTAGTTGGAATATTACTGGATGTCCAATGTTTCAAGGTGTGGGCAGTTTTAGATGCAAACAGCTGATTAAACTTGGAAAATTTCCTGCTTCCAGTGAAATTATCCTACCTCTTTCGGCACATAACATTAATACACATGCATGACATCAGACACTTTTCAGCATATTAAGCCTCTTGTAAAGGCAGGTAAATCCCTGCATGCTGAGTACATAGAGAAAATTCTCAGCTTCATATGTACATTTTTAAATATTGTCTGTTTTCTATTGTCCAGATATATGTTAAAATCAGCTCATAATTCACAATAAATTCTCCCACCCACAAATTAATCTGTGAATAACTTTCTTCCTTTTAACCATTTTTGGGAGGTAATTTCTTTCCCAGAATCAAAATAAATACAAAGAAATAGGGTTGTTTGAGAAAATTAAAAAGACCAAACCACAAAGCTAAAAATTATCACTAGTAAACCTAGGGTAAACACAAAAAGACAATAAATTTAAACATACGAAACTAAATTTTCATTTGGTCGAATAAAGTAGACCTTCCCTACAAAATGACCTCACAAACAAGCTTTCAACAGAGCCACAATGGGTGGAAATGGTTGTATTTACACCTGCAAAATTCATAGACGTACACTGTACATGTTTACGATAGTTTTTGTCTCATTATATCTTACCATCTTCTGGTAGTGATTTATTCGACATCTCTTGCTCTGTAACTTGACAAAGCCTCGTTAAGCGTTCGCTTTCCCTTTCCATTAAATCCAGGAAATAGCGTCCATCTTTCTCGACGTGATTCATAGTGAGATTCTTTTGAAAACTGTCTGACAAGCAGTCGATATCTTTCTCGGGGGAAACATTTTCCTTGTTAGCGGGAACAGAAGCCATTACAGGTCCATATCGTTTTCCTTTTGACACAAATATTACCAACTCTGATCTCTGACTTCCATTCACCAGGATGCTACTATTCATTTTCTCACGCTAAACAAGTTCAATTTGCCGACGCTCAGTGACACGAGACGACACGAAGCGCGTAAAAATATAAACTAAAATTTGGCGAGTTAATGATGGGCAAAAATTCGTCACGTTTAAAAATGGCTCGTACAAATCCAGTGATCCAATATTCTCTGGCAAAATGTTGGCAGGCAAAGCCAATAAATGACTTTCAAGTGCGTTGCATTGTTCGCCTTCCCTTCGGGCGTTTCGTAACTTGTAGTGAAGGGAGATCTATGGAATTCCGGTCTTGCGGCTCAGACCCCTGTATGTGAGAAATGAGATAATTTAGTGAATAATTTATCATTTTGAAAGACGTACCAACCTAAAAAACACAGTGGCTACTCAGCTGCGGCAGGATATGCCACCGGACGGTTAATACAAGAAGTTAAACTTGATTGATTAAGAGACAGACATCTCGTGATCTCGACGTAACATGGCTACTTCAATTCGGAATCTTTTACCCATTACAAAAACCATTTTTAAAAGAAATGTAGACCAGAGATCGCTCTTAACTGTAAGCAGGGTTACTAAACGTTACACTTATGTCAATACTTAACAATCAGGTAATTATATTCTTACGAAGCTTTCAAATTCGGCGATGCGATGTACCAAATTTGTGAGGGCGAACTTCAACCGTGCTAATCGAAAATACAAGAGACATCAAAGCTACAGAATAATTTCCATACATAGTTAATGTTCATTGGCCTCAAGATGTCCTGAAATCTGTAGCAATCTAAGTCGTAGGTGTCAGGATAAACTATAAGTGGTTTTCGAAATCTTAACGGCCTATTGTCCTTAACTTTTCTCACGTACAAAAAAGCGTAACGCTCGACTTACCAAGCTGTTTATGATACTACGGTACCACCTGCACTGCCAGAAGACCGCATGTCGTTCAAAAAGCCTCTTGCTTTAAACTTAGGCGATGTCACGAACAGCCTGTACTATTTACACAACAGCCTTATACGTTTGACCTCTTAAAGAAAACAGCAAATAACGGCGAAAGCTCGACAAGTTTTAAAACGCCGTGTCGAAACTGACTTCAACGAAGCGGAAACGACGGCACGGCGGTAAAGACCGGGAGAAGGAAAAGAGACTGGAACGAGACAATATTTGTTAGAGTAGGGTGGGGAGTGGGGAGCAATCTCGTTCCTGTTGTTGAGTCCACAGGCTCCACGGTCAGCGGTTTAGTCGCCGGGTCACCCGGCGACTAAACCGCTGACCGTGGAGCCTGTGGACTCTGGGAACGAGATTGGGTGGGGAGGGGGTAAGATTCGCGCGCTAATGATGTTACTGCTGACCGTCCATACTGCGGTCTCTTTTAGTCGTCTTCTCTCTTTCTTTTAGATTTGTATAAAATTGCACGCTGATATTTTATTTATTTAATATCTGTTATTCATTCTTTTACCACAAACACACATCGGAAATGTTTACCCTTTCACGTAAACTTGGAGCTCTTAAGGTGAGTGAATTTTAACGAGTTTAACCTGGTTATGTTAATGATGTTGCGTAAGCTAAGCTTACAATAAAGAGCTATGCATGGGCGCTGTGTATGACACAGCTTTTGCTCAAGAACACATGCATTGTGATTGTACTTTTTTTAGATTCTTATTTTTTGGGAAAAATAAATATTACTGTCACCTTTTCTTGCTGCGTATGACTGAATTTTTACATTTATAATGAACGTTGCATAATCTTTGCTCACTGGTCATTTTGGAGAATTGTGTACAGTACAATAACAATGTACACTTGCATAAGTATCTTTGAATATGTTGCTAACAGTTTCTTTTAAGTATAAATAGTTACTTCTTGAGTGAAGTTCTTAAAAAAAATGCCTTGCAACACAACACAACACAAGGTTAGAATTCTCACAGTGCCCATGTCTGCCTAAGTTATATGGTGCCATTCCCAGGGGATCACCAGATTAGCCTGCGAACGCAGATGTATTTCCGGCTGTCGCTTGTCTCCGCCGTTATTTTTCAGCGAAGACAAGCGACAGCCGGAAATACATCTGCGTTCGCAGGCTACAATACTCTAGGAGACTTGCAAGGTTTAAATATCTGAACCCTATACAAGAAAACTCCTTCAAATAAAAAATTCATGCGTTCAATTGATTTTTTGGATTACCCAGTAAAATAATATATTGAAGATAAGTCTTTCATCTGGTACTAAAAGTTTTGATTCTCGAATATTTGTCCTTATAGCCTTGCTGGGAAAGTCTTCTAAGTAACACAACCTTGCAGACACTTTACCGCTCCTCTGCAGTAAGGGCCACTATCTGGACAGGCCAGGAGGCACTAGAAGATGATGATCCTGAAATCTTTGACTTGATCAAACAGGAAAAAGATCGACAAGTTAGGGGACTGGAACTCATAGCTTCAGAGGTGCGATCATAAATTCTAACAATATCATACAGGTTGTGTCAAATGTGTAGGATATCAGTTTTATGATAGAGGGAAATATCTTTTAATTATCAACTTTATTGTTCTACTGAAGAGCAGGTAGCTTAGATCTCCTTGGCATTTATAACTGATGATTCTATTGGTAGAATGTCATGGTGTCAGATATTCCTTGGTGACCAGGAAACGTTTATTCATGAGTTGACCCTGAAATAATATTGTTGATGGGCTTGTCCTCATCACAAGGGATTTTGCCATGATTACTATAATTGCTGCAACAGTACTTAACCTTTATAAAGAACACCGTTTTCCAGATTTTTTTTTCCCTTGAATCAATGTGCGAGTGCAATAAAACAATCTCTCTAATTATCAGGGAAATATTTTCTGTGCATGTAAAGGTCATGCATGTTAAATTCCTTTTTTTCTCTATAGAATTTCTGCAGTCGTGCTGCCCTGGAAGCCATGGGATCTTGTCTGAACAACAAGTATTCCGAAGGGTACCCTGGTCAAAGGTAAATAACATTGAGTATTATTTGAATAGTAGGTATGGATTTCAATGCTATACTGCTTGGTTTTCACTGGAAATACTGCTATTCAAAAACTACTAGTACATGCATGTTACCTGCATTTTATTTTTATTTTTCTGAATCTCGATTGTGGAAAACTGTAGTATTTCCATTTTGAAATGAAACACTTATTGTTTTGAAAGGGATATGTTGTGGTTTAAATTTATCTTTGGTTTAAAAATTTTCAAACCAGTTTGATTTTTATTTCCCTTTGTTTCAGATTATGATAATGAATTTGAGACAATGAAAAACCAAAATCAAACTGGTTTGAAAATTTTTAAACCAAAGATAAATTTAAACCACAACAGATACATCTTACGCCAGTGGAACAAAGTTACAAGGTCACCCACACTTGTAACTTAGGCGCCACAGGCTACCGGGTGCCCGTTAGGCAGGAGCCTTGTTACCACTTCCCATATAAATTGATTTACAGTCGAAACCGAAGAAGCGTGAACGCCAAAAATAATTTCTGGAATGTTTATTGTTCTACAACCAATCAGATTCGAGACGTTACCGCAACAGTAATTAGCAAAAAGGTTTCGATTCTTTTATCACGAAACGACTTTTTCGTCTACATTAAGTCTTGAGATCACCACCGATTAACAAACACTCTGGAATTATTACAGTCAAAATGCTGAGCGCGTGCCGCTTAGAATTCCGGAAAAGTTTTGATTAACGGCGAACGGATTGCATTATTGGTTTCAAACATTCAAATTTAATTTGAATATTGTAGATCATCCAACCGTGAACACGTGAACACGTGAGCCTGTCAGAAATGAAGCAATTTGATTGGTTTATTTTTTACAGGTTCACGTGCTCACGTGTTCACTGTTGGATGATCTACAATATTCAAATTAAATTTGAATGTTTGAAACCAATAATGCAATCCGTTCGCCGTTAATCAAAACTTTTCCGGAATTCTAAGCGGCACGCGCTGAGTATTTTGACTGTAATAATTCCAGAGTGTTTGTTAATCGGTGGTGATCTCAAGACTTAATGTAGACGAAAAAGTCGTTTCGTGATAAAAAGAATCGAAACCTTTTTGCTAATTGCTGTTGCGGTTTGTTGCGGTAACGTCTCGAATCTGATTGGTCGTACAACAATAAACATTCCAGAAATAATTTTTGGCGTTCACGCTTCTTCGGTTTTGACTGTAAAACCGGGAAGTAAGGTTGAACATATCTTCCATTGTTATTCCTATCTTTCAGATATTATGGAGGAACACAAATAATTGATAAAATTGAACGGCTTGTTCAGAAAAGAGCACTAGATGCCTTTCATCTGGATCCAAATGAGTGGGGTGTCAATGTCCAACCATACTCAGGTAGTCAAACACTGGAGACACTAAGTGGCTTCTCCTATTATTGTGCCTAGTGGCTCGTAGAGCCCAAGGCACTATGTTATCGTGCATGCGTGTGTGTCCGTAATTCGTAATTGGTAATGAGCGCATCTAATTAACACGTCATAATTGGAAGCTCAATTTGACATCAGCCATTTACGCACTTCATGTGCTCACATTGCACATTTCTTCAACGACGTTGGTAAGTTTTCTATGTTAAAGATAAATTTATGTTACTTTTCTTCTAGAGCCAGGCTCAACTTTCGGTGGATTTTCAAAGAATTTGATCTTAAAAGCAACATGAAGGGATTTTTTGAGAATTTTCTTGCTTTATCGGTAAAGAAACTGAAGAAAGTGTTGATGATTCTTCCCTCGATCACTGGCCGTGGACGAGCGTTTCTTGTCGAATGTTGTCGTTATATACTAGGCTATCACTAGGCACATGTAGTCTTAGACTGCCTATTTTTTTGAGTGCTACAATGATATGCCAGTGCACTGCTGAATCGCAACATTGTTTGTCACAATATGAATTTCAATAATTGAACAACATATCACAATATATTTGCGAAACAATAAAATCTTCTTTGTCAACATTTAGAAATTACTGTCTTAGCCTGCAAGCAGGCTCACCTATGGGCCACATGCATGAGCGGCAAAGCCACGAAAAAGACCGGCGAAGCTGCGATAGCTTCTGCACCAGGCTCCTCCCCCCCCACCCCCCCCTGGAGCACTTTGCTCTCAGATTTGCTCTTTCCATTGTTCATGAGTGTGACCCAACAGCGAGTCTGCTCGCAGGCTATTACTGTCTTTAATTTCCGTACCCAAGTAAAGGCCCTTTTTTGAGACTTTTTTAAACAGATGGACAAGAAAGCTATTATGTCTATTAGTGTCCCTAGAGTATTGACCAGGGTTGTGCACCATCAGTGTGAAAGCGTTCAAATCAAATGTCAGAGGTCCCTGGCTTGAGTAGGAAAAGCAATTAGAACATTATGTCTGAACATTTACTCATAATTTGTAGCTATATCTAATTCCTGTTACTGCTGGCTTGAAATCATTATTTAGTGCCAAAATGGTGATACATGTGTTTAATCCAAATTTATTTGCGTTTTAGGGTCTCCTGCCAATTTTGCAGCCTACACTGGACTTTTAAAGCCACATGACAGAATCATGGGACTTGACTTGCCCCACGGGGGACAGTAAGTTTTTGCATGTGTTTTAATGTTAGTTCTTAGAAGGAGGTACATTAGCCGAGGAATTAGTTCACTGGACTCTGGAAGTCCATTTTCAAGCCTGGTTGCAGGCTGGCTAGTGTTCTTACTAATTTTTCAAGTAGGCAGGAAGAGTAAAAAAGTAGCTGGGGAACAAAATTATTTTTGTTTGATATATTTTTCACTTTCCAGTGGTTTTGTTTCAAAATTTCCAGGGCTTAAACTCATAGTAGCCGGGGGGATTCCCTGGTCCCAGCCCTTAGTGACAGCCATGAGGTTGGTATTGTTGCATTGTGTTGTTGGGTGAGACATTCCTCTACCCAGGATGCGTAAATGAGGCCCTGCCATGGAGGGGGCTGTGTTGCTTGTCTGAATTTAAAATTGTCCCATATACTTCATGTCTCTTGAGTTTGGACCTGTCTGACTCAGCCTACAGACTGAAGCAGATATAAAGATTAATGAGAAACTTGATGTTGTTCACTGACAAGATGCTGTTATTTTTTTTGATTTCTTATTCCAGTTTAACCCACGGTTTTATGACTGATGCAAAGAGGATTTCTGCAACATCAATTTATTTTGAGTCAATGCCATACAGACTGAATGTAAGTAATTCCAGCAATAATATGGAAAGTTATATAGCTCTTAGGAAAGTTGGAACAGTTGACAGATGAAAGTACAGGACTTTGCAATTAATAACTATTGATAGTATAATTAGAGCAGTACCCTTAATCATACCTAATATAAATATTGCATTTTATTTGGCTCAAGGTTTTAAGGTTGAGAATTAAATCAGAAACCCATAATGGTTGAAACGTGTAACTCCCTATAATTTGCATTGTATAACACATTTGAACATTCATTTTCATTAAGTACCATATTTGGAAAATCATGAGAAAAATTCAACCAATCAAAATTGCAATATCTGGATTAAATTCACAGTGCGCGCTAGCTCACGCTAAATGGTGTGATATTGTTTTTGAACAATTTGGGTTGAATAAACTTAAATTTGGTTAAATTCTTCTGTTTCGTCATCATTCAGTAGTCTGCAGAACTTCACTTGATACTGTAATGAATTTCTTTAGTTTCTGTGAGTGATTTACTGCGTTTTGGTCGAAATTCAAGTGACTTATCACAAAACCGAAAATTTTGTTGCGTGTGTCGTTATGTGTGTAAATCATTTGCGTACAAACTCTTTGTGTTGCCAAATATGGTACTTGGCAAAACTGAATATTCAAACGCTGTGAACGCGCGTTACACATTTCAACTCCTTATGAGTTTCTGGTTTAATCCTGGATATCACCCAACAAAGAAAATACTGACACAAAACTTATCCTGTTATCCTGCAGTCAAGTTGATTGTTGTATTGAAGTGAGAAAACTTGTGTTGTAAATTTAATACTGACCATTCATATGCATTTTGTTTTGTGTTTCAGGAAGAGACAGGCTTGATTGACTATGACAAATTAGAAGAAACTGCTCGTCTTTTCCGCCCTAAAGTGATTATTGCTGGAGCGAGCGCATACTCAAGACTTTATGACTATGAGAGAATGAGAAAGGTATTGTTTTGGATTATCTATCAACTGCTGTCTTTATTGACCATGCATTGTACAGCTGCTGTGCATGCTCATTACTTAACACAGAAACTCTTCGATCTTCTACAAAGTCATCTTATGCCCCTTATCTTAAAGACTTTAAAGTTTTGGAGTAGGGTGTTATATATGTTTAGTTGTTGAACATCTAGTCCTTTTTGAAGCCATTTAACTGTCTAACATAGATCTAACATTCTTCACAAGTTGTGTTCCAGTTAATTGTTATCTATACTTTATTGGTAATGGTTAGGTTCTTTTTATACCAGATTGCTGATGAACACAAAGCAGTTCTGCTGGCAGATATGGCACATATAAGTGGCCTTGTAGCTGCACAGGTAAGCATGCAGTACATGCAAAATAAGTAATAATTAAGACGGGATCCGCCAGGACTTTGAGTAGTTGTTGGACAAAATTATGTACCAATTAAATTATTTACACCTTATTGCAAGCTTTTGTGTTACTGCTTCAAATATCTTATCAGAAGAAATCTTTTCTAACAACACCAAACATTGAAAACCAATCTTGAAGTTCCACTGAATTCCACTAAATCGCTTAAAAGACGCAAGCTTTTGCCTATAGCTTGTGAACATTAAATTTCATTTTCTCAGGCTCTGATAAGAAATTGTTGTACCAAAATTATTTACACCTTATTGCAAACTTTTGTGTTACTGCTTCAAATATCTTATCAAAAGAAATCTTTTCTAACAACACCAAACACCGAAAACAAATTTTGAAATTTCATTGAATTCCACTGAATCGCTTAAAGACGATTTTACAAAATGGCTGCACGTGAGAATTTCCCTATAGCTTGTGAACTTTGAAATTCATTTTCTAAGACTCTGATAAGAAATTGTTGTTGGTGTTATCAGTGATAATTACTTACATCTTTACCTTTTATTTAGGGTAGAAAATAACGCAATATGATTTAAATTATTCTGGTACTCGATTTTTGTCCAACTTAAATAAATATTACTCGACTTCCTGGTGGATTCCGTCTTAACTTTTTTACACGCTATTTATAGTGAGGCATGTAGTGAATTTTAGGTAAGGGTTGTGGTTGTTGCAGGGGAGGGGTGAGGAGGGGGGGCTTTAGGCCTTCACTTAAGTTGGAAAAATAGAAGGCTGAGAGGGCTCAAAACGTTTTGGACCTTCCCCTTCCCTGATTGGATCGAGAAATTACCCACCCTCACTCAGCTCCCTCCTTTTTTCAAGCTGGAGAGTTCCCATCTTCTCGACTTTGAGCTTACCCAGGCTCTGGAATGAGAACACAGCCAAAAATGGACAAGCCAGCTGGCCACAGACAATCTGTTTCAATTTTTTTCCAAGTTTATTTCTTGGAACTCAAGATTATTTCAATTCTAATTGTGTTTGTTTTTCTTATACCAGGTTATCCCAAGCCCATTTGACCACTCCCACGTGGTCACAACAACCACTCACAAGACCCTCAGAGCTGTCAGGTACTCAGAATAAATTCTTGCTACTCCCCCTAGAACAAATGCTGTACTAACTCACATTCATAGCTAAATCCCATTTGTTTGTTTTTTTTTTATATTCTCTCTTGCTACAGAGCTGGTTTAATCTTCTACCGTGTTGGTGTCAAAGGAACTAACAAGAAAACTGGAAAAGATATCCTTTTATTCTCCTTGTTTCAAGAACACAATTATCATCATAAATGTTTACCAACAAACATTATCAAGGAAATTCTCTATGTTTACAGTAAATGTGATCATGACAAGTAGACCATAGTTTTATTAAAACCCCTAAGAGTGACCAGCATCTAATTTCTCCTTACAATATCACTGCGGAATCAAACAGACAGGTGATGAGAATAAAGAAAATAATCACTAAAGATAAAATGTCCTGATCTGTAAACAGATTCTCCTTATTAGTTCCAAAACAAATGTACAAGGAACAGTTGGGAGTACATGCATTTTGATATTAGGACTTAAAGGGTTAAGAGTTCAAGTTATAATTCAAACGGTGGTTGCTAATGAGAGTGGTCACAAAGAGAGTGTCAACTGTATTTTTTGGTTTCCCTGGATTTGAAGGTGACTTTTGGATGATATCTCTGAGATTATCCCTTCCTGTCTTCTTTTAACTAATGAATGTAACAAATTTTAATAAAATAGAAATTGCAAGAGTAAATTATTAATGGCTGAGCACTGTGATAAGTTTTTACACTATAGACATGATCTGCGGTCCTCTGTGCAATGTATGTAATCCTTGACTTTCCTCCAGAGATCAAGTATGATTTTGACAAGAACATTGACTTTGCAGTGTTTCCGTCCCTTCAGGGAGGACCGCACAACCATGCTATTGCCGGCGTGGGCGTGGCACTCAAACAGGTTAGTGGCATTTGACTTTAAATCAATAAATAAAATTGTAATATCGCTTATTGTGTTGCTACAGAAAATATCCATACCTTACCCACAGAAGGGAAGGGTTTGACCCCCCTCCCCATTCCAAATTTCCTACAACTTTCCATGGGATGGGCATTGATATTTTCTTATCAGTTTCTTCACGTGACCCACTCACTCTGATTTGTTCACATCTGTTGCAAGCTTTACAAATCAGATTGATTTACGTGTTAAAAGCAAGAGATGAAAAATGTGCAAAATTTAGCATTATTGTGGTTTTCAATAACGTGCAAACTCTGAAATTCAAACCTCAACTGACAGTTTGCGTTTTTTCTTGCCGGCAATCATCTAAGTGGACATTTCGGGATTTCAACAGAAGTTCATTTTAGCCAGGTCAAAAGGTCATGTCTGTCGGTTGTGATCGGTTGGTTTTGATCCATCTGTTTGTTTTTGTTTTTTATTTTATTTTATTTATTTATTTTAAGATTCCCCAAACAACAGACATTTACAACTAAAAAGATAAGATATATAAGAAAGAATAAAAAAATAAATAAATAAATAAAAAACTAGCGGGAGGATAACAGCAGCAAATCAGAAACTTTTTCAAGGCTCGTTGCTGTCACCATATTAATGTGATTGATGGCAGCAAAAAAGGAGTCATTAGATGGGTTTGAACTTCAGAGTTTGCATGT
Organism: Meandrina meandrites; assembly: GCA_963693305.1. NCBI lineage: Eukaryota > Metazoa > Cnidaria > Anthozoa > Scleractinia > Meandrinidae > Meandrina > Meandrina meandrites. The sequence continues at coordinate 3,689,857 of OY855908.1, read as the reverse complement.
TACTAAAAGGCGCAATCAATAAAACTATAGAAAGGAATGCAATAAGATAATTTGTTCTCATTTGTAATGTCTCAGGCACAAAGCCCAATGTTTAAGGAATACCAGCTCCAGGTATTAAAAAATGCCAAGGCTATGGCAAAAGCTTTGTCAGATTTAGGATATTCAATGGTGTCAGGTAAGGCTTAGCATCTCTAGCCACTTTTGTCTGAATAGATTTTAAAACCCTTTGTTTAGATTGTGCTTTTCACAACAGCCCTTTGTCTCTCAAATATACTTTTTTAATCATTAAGCACAGGTAAAAAATCATGAGAAAACTTGATGCCAGTGCAAAACGAGCAAGCACTCACCCCAACCCCCTTGTATTTAATTTTTGTGCTTGCCCTTGCTTTGTTCTGCTTTGTTTGATGTTTCTTTCGCTTTCTTTTGCATTAAAATGTAGAGAGACTGCAAAGAGTCTAGTGAAAATAGATAAAATGAATTTAAGTCATCTGGGGGTACCCTGGCTATAGAAGGAAGAGTTTCAATAAGAGGGAATTGTTTGGATTGGTGCAGGGTCATGGCTACTGATGAAGGATTTACTGTTGAAATGTAATTTTCTGTTGTTTTTTTTTGTTTGTTTGACAGGTGGAACCGACAACCATTTACTTCTTCTTGACTTGAGACCAAAGGTAAGCTGCAGAACATATTTCATCTCTACACTGTTGATTTCTACCTTTGTCACAAGTCCAAACAGCATGGGCAAGCTTCGGCTCCACATACAGTCTCTGCAAACTCACGTTGAGAAATCCCACAGGGACATTTTTTCTTCAGGAGCATCGATGACAATTTGTTCCTTTTATCGAGAAACAACAATCTTTGAATGGTGAACTACCAACTTGAAACAAGAAGGGGTAGGCCACGCCCATTTCATACCAGAGGTTTAAGAGGTGTTGCTTTTTATTCCTAGGGAATTGATGGAGCACGGGTGGAGAAGGTTTTGGAAATGTCGTCAATCACTGCCAACAAGAACACATGTCCTGGAGATAAGAGTGCTCTTAAACCTGGAGGACTTAGATTAGGTGCAGGAAATGTTATCCAGAATATATATCATCATGATGAACGCTAAAAAAATTACTTGTGATACATTACTACAATTTTGTTTTAGCCTTTCATAAGTTATCTCACGTCTATTTATTCCAGTTAAATTGTACTTTAAAACATGCCATTACCCGCTATGCCTGAAAGCCTCATTCTTCAGTTTGTACTGGACTCCCCACCAAACCCCTCGCTGCTTGGCAGCCAAGACCAAAGCACGCGGCCACTTAAAAAAGCACTCGCTCGCGAAATCCTGCCAGCTACGCAGGTTAATAGTTGATATGGTTTACTTGCAAATGTGTTTAGACGTATACTTGTAAACATATCTCAATCCCGATTCACATTGTACTTTCTCCCTACTGATTCCCATACATTTCTGTTAATGTTAGTTGTGAGAGTTTGGTGTTTCATCAAGGCAGTATCTACTAGTTGATGATTTACTCTATTCTCATCTCCTCAGTGTTGATATTGTAGGGAGAAATAAGATGTTGGTCACTCACTGTTCTTTGCTTTGCAGGAGCACCCGCCCTAACTTCTCGTAACTTCAAAGAAGCTGACTTTGTTAAAGTTGTGGAGTACCTTGACAGAGGGGTGAAGATTGCTCTAGAGGCACAAAGTGCAACAGGTAAGGAGAGAGAGATCAAGCAGGCAGGCCATTCATTACTGTCACTTACAACAGTGCTCACTTAGAAATCGATTCAAAAACAAATTTTCCCACATTCCTTTGACTCGATCTTCAACGGACAGATGTATGAAAAACAAAAAACACATCTTCACACTTCCCCTCATTGCTAGAATCCTCAAATCTGACCAATGTTTCGTTATGTTCAGTTTACCGATCGTAAATACTTCAGAAACCAAATCAATTTATTGAAACTATTCGATTCTCATAAGAACACTCACCTTACACCATGGTAGCACCCTTTTCAATATCACAAAATCACAAACTGGTCTATTATTAGTTGCAAAAGAATCATTTTGATTGCAGAAACATCTGCGATCTCTGTAATGCTTACAAGCGGGTCTCCCGTGCATTGTGTTAATAGAGAGGTTAAGCATGACGTTTACGGCAAACGGCATTGCCGTTTGCCGTAAACGTCATGCTTAACCTCTCCAATACTTCTGATAATATAACGGCTACGAAGTTTTATTAACTTTTTTTTTCTGTTCGCTCTTAGGTGAGGCCATGAAGGACTTTCTGGAACACATCGGGTCCAACCCAGAAACCAAAGCAAAGATAGATGCTCTCAGGGGAGAGGTGGAAAGCTTTGCCAGAAGTTTCTCAATGCCTGGATTTGACAATCACTAAGCGAAATGAAAATAAGAATCAAATTTCCTAGTGCATGCAGGACAAGCCCTTTTTCTGGTCACACAACGCTACGCTTTCGGAAGCGTGGCTTTGCGTGACATAGAGAGGGTAAGAACTGACTGGAAATTTCCAAGCTTGATTGATCTGCAGGACCAGAACTTTCACCTCGGCTAAAACTTCAGTGAACACATGCTAACGGAAATTTGTAAGTCTCTGACGCAACATGTAAATTATTCTGACTGATCTCTGTCAATTTTCTATAGTTTGTTACGAGAATTTGACGATGTATCAAGGCACTTGCCGTGTTTTGACGATACAAAAGGTGATACAAAATAATATAAAATACAAACGATTACTTTCTGAAAAAAAAAAAACTGTTGTCCTGCTTTGGCGGCTAATACCTTATATGGTCTTATATCTTTAGCATTTCATATAAACGTTTTACTCGATAAAATGTACAAATTGAAAAGCGCTACTGACATGAGCGAAGAGTGTGATGGAAATGGTTGCTTGACAAGATTATCATTATTGGCAATTGTGGACATGACTTTTTGAGTGACTGCCAACACAATTTAGGAAAGTTTAATTCCTGGTTTGATACCAGTCAGGCGAGGTCTGGTATTGATAAAGAAACACTGAATACAACGTTACAAGGTTCTTCTTCTTGTGAGTTGTAAATTCGTGTGCTTTTTGTGTTACCAAAAGTGGCAACTTTTTATTATGTGGTATGGGAAAACATGGACGAAAAGTAACTGCCAAAAAAGCTAAAATAAAGTATGATTTTTAGACATCAATTGTATGGTTGGCTACTACAGATTATGACAAATAAAAATTGAATGAGCTGTTTGTGTTGAATGATTGATTGATCTCTCATTAATCAGTGATCTCAAAATCAGCTTTCCTAAGCCAGTCGACTGTTGCTCGTAGACCACGAAATGCAGCAAAAATCGTGCTGTAAGATTCCACCGAGGTAATTGTTTTAATCATCATCATCATCGATATTTAAACAGGGTAACCCCCTCAGTCGCAGGGCTGGCATCAACGGGGGCCCTGTATAACATAAAATAAAAGAAAGTATAATAACATTGCAGTTCACAAAGTTTGTAATCTACAAATTGAGCAACGTTCCTTGTGCGTTTATTACTGAGTTGTTACAAATTCCCGATGACTGACAAGGCAAGGATTTAGAGGATGAAACTTAATCTAACAAAACACACACACCACATCGCAGTTTTGTTTATTGACTAAGCATTGCCCTAACTAAATTATAATACAAGTGTTTTTATCAAAGTCTTTATTTGTAAAGACGCATCATAAAGCAGAAAAGCAAGCGAATTCACTTTGAAATTATTATTTTATTTTTATTTGTAATATCAAACAAGGGAGACCCAAACACAATTCAGAGTTTGTGCGGATTTTCTAACCGGGAATTGTTGCCAATAAATGTCAAGTACCATTTCTCACTAACTTCGATGTAATTTTACCAGGTGCTGTTTTCAACGTGTTTTTTACTCACTGTTCAACTTATTTGACGTAAGATCGAGGCGAAGTATTGAAAGGAAGGATAGAAAACAACACAATTTTCCCTCAAATTCATTGAGTGATTGATTATAATAACTGCTTGGAATTCACAGTTCATACTCCATTTCGCATATGTACAAAATCGTCGTGGTTTTTTTTAAAGGCAGTTAAATTTGGAATGAGTTGGGTCTAATTGCTAGATTAATTCATCACTGTTTCCAATGGGAAAGCGTTTACAAAAATGTAAAACAAACTTCAAACTTCCTATTTATTCTCAAAAAACAACTGAAAAAGTTGCCAATCACGAGTGAATGTACTTTAGCGTGATTTGTAAATCTTCACTGATTTTGTTTGATCTTGTACTAATTGAATGATAAGTCCTGTTGCTTTTTTTTGGAATTTCTTTAAAAAAAACTTGCTGAGTATTAAATTAACAAAAAATATTAAATAAAATATCCCTTTACAAAGAAAAATACTAAATACAAATTTGGGCAACATAACTGTCAATCAATGAATTACCCACTGGAAGGGCTTGTCGCGGCTCCTTGAAAATGAAATCTTCATTTTGATTTATCGTTTCATGTGCATAACAAACAAATGTAGCAAGGAGCAAAAAATGCTGAATATTATAAACTTTTTTACGAAAAAATGATTGAGATAAACCCCACCCCACGCAACAACAACGTTGTTTATTGGGGGGTTGGCGTGCTAATCATGAAAATGTGTATGTTACAATGATAAAAGTAATTCGGGAGAAGGACAAATGTACAATTCTCATAATACTGTTGTCATGCAATGTACCGTGAAAACGAGCGGGAAAATAGGCGTGTTTCGCGCGCTCACGTTGACCCTGCTAAACTGACGTGCACTGCCCTGATTGGTTGTAATTTTAACGCCAACAAACAACCAATAAGATGGGTCTAGTTTCCGCGGGAATGTACGTCAAGGTCTGTTTTGCCAAGCTATGTGAAAACGGCCCGCAAAGTAGCCTCCTTTGCAGACGTTCTTTTTGGGGAGAAAAGATTGCGTGACGAGCCAAAAGAACATCTGCGAAGGAGGCTACTCGCAAAGTTGTTTTGCTCGAAATTTCATTTTACTCGCCCGCGCCGTCGTTTTCTATGAGCGATAGTCAACTCGGCTGCACCTCCGACTGTTCGCTCATAGAGAACGCGGGCTCGTAGTCTAATTGTTAAATGTATATTACTTAATTATACATCTACTCTCAGCAATGACCACACAGCACTTTTCCGCGGTCTGGCCAAAAAATGCAAGCGTCGATTTACACGGTACGACTTTCTCGCATGCAACAAGTTTTTCTTACGACAGGCCTACGACACGACTTAGAACCATTTACACGCACGTGCGTCTGTCGTAAGGACGTGGTAGGTTGATTTAGACGATGCAATTCGTGTTGTAGTCATGACGTAAGCGTGTCGCATCCGATAATAAGACATTCAGGTCACGTGTTTATAGTCAAGCCAATCACGATGCCGAAAGCGAGCCAATGATAAAACATACTCCAAATATGGAAGTATGAGATCCTCTCTGTTTCTATCCCTACTCTCCTGGCGACTGATTTTTCCGGTGTGTGGAGACGTGTTTCTAACCAAGACTGCTACCATTCAAAGAACGCATTTAAAGTTTAACTTTCACGCCGGTTGCCCGAACAACTGAACGCGATTATTACGAAAGTCTGCAACAATTATATTCCCCTCTGGAGTCAAGGCGAGGCCATGTGGATCATTCAGCTGCCCGTCTCCATCCCCCTTGGTACCAAACTTTGTGATAAAACGCCCCTCGCTAGAGAAGACTTGAATTCGATGATTGTCTCTGTCGGCGACTATGATGTTCCCATCGTGCCCCACTGCTACCCCGGTGGGTCGCATTAATTCCCCGTCCTGGCTACCCTTGCGGCCGAAATTGAACATAAAACGACCTCGTGGATCAAACACCTGAAAAAGAAGCAGGTTTTTGTATTATACTCTCCGTATTTAGGTTTAGCGGTAATATCAAGCAATGGAAAAGAGCTGAACACAGTACACAGTACATGTTACGGACGGTGCTTTTTTTCTTCGCATCTCTATTTTTGTCCAAACTATAAACCAGAATTTAGTTTCATCTTTATGGATAAAAATTGACTATCGAAATCAACTCGACTCAAAAGGACACTAACTAAACTGAGTACTCTGGGCGCTAATATTGGATTATTAATTACGGACTCAAGTGGCAAAAAGCACCAACCCCGTTCCCAGGGCTTTTCCCTTCTTCGTGGGGGCGGTCGGAAAAAGGGAAAAGCCCTGGGAACGAGGTTGAAAAAGCACCTTCAAAGAGGGGTATTTAGTTGACAGGAAGCCATTATAAGAAGTAGGGCTCAGGATACTGAGGGGCGCTAAATAGATCCACAGCGATAACATTGACGCAATGACACACAAGGTACAGAGGTGGCATACCTGAATGCGGTGACTGTGCATGTCAGACACAATAATGTGTCCCTGGGAATTCACCGCAACATAGCATGGGTAATTCAGCTCGCCATTGCCATCCCCAAACGAGCCAAACTTGAATGACTGACCTGAACAAAATGAACAAAGATATTAACAGAGTAATCTTAATCAGTGAATGAGCTAAGAAGCAGCAAGGACAAGAAGGAGTTAGGGGCGTAGCGTGCATTTTTCGTGGAGTACGCATGGAGGGCGAACGCCGAAGGCGCGAGCCGCTAGAGGGGTGTGGGGGTATGTTCCCCCAGGAAATTTTATTTGAAGGGGCTCGGAAACGCCATTTTCTACAATTTCCTGGTGACAGTTTCATAAAGAAAAACATCGGAAACTGAAGCGTTTGGTATTTAGTAAATTATGTTGTTTAAAGGTCAACCTTTGGGACAGTTACTACATGTTACTAGGCCAATAAATGTATAGCTTTCCGTAGGTACACATGTGCGTTCGTGCGTGTATGGTCGCTACGCCCCCGGAGTGAAAAGTAAATCATTGTTTTAGAAGCGTTCAGTTAATACGGAGTGGGCGGTTGTGATACTAACCTGTATCCAATGAAATGACGTGAATACAACGATTTGCTGAGTCAGCAACGATGATTCTTCTGTTTGCGTCCACTGCTAACGTGGAGGCTTTCAGATCTGGAACAGAGAACTTGTGAAGGAACATTCCATCCCGGTCAAAAATCTGCAAATGCGGCAAAACAGAATCTCTTGATTACAGAAGCAGAAGTAATGTTTATAATACAGCTGTAGAAGAAAGTAAAGACGCTTGTGTTTGTTAAAAGCAGTTATATCTGCACATACCGTTCATGATTTCACGAAGCGCTGACTTTAAGTAGCTGAAGTTGAAGGTTTTTCACTTTCGCGAGCAGCTATCGATTGATTCAAGTAAGTCTCACTACAATTTTGACCAATCACATTTTCTGTCTTTTCAGCCAAACAACTTCCCGAATTGCAAGTTTTCGGACCTTCCCGATCAAATGCGTTTCAGATTACGGTCAGAGAAATCAAGCATTTGACCCCGTAAAAGAGCCGATTTTCTGACGAGCTTAGTGAAACAAAACCCAAAGCAACACAACTGGACCTGCACCTAGCCAATCACAACAAACGTAAATAACTTAATAAACCAATCAGAACTCAAAGAAAAACTTGGAACCGGTGCCAAGCGCGGGAAAACTTGCAACCGGTGCTAAGCGCGGGAAAACGTCCATAAGCCGAGTCGCGGCGGGTTGCTCTTGATTTGCAAAAGAAATACTAAAAAATAAATTGGTTTGACGATTTATTTTTGATCAATTAGAAAGCTCATGAAGCGCAAAATCAAAGGAAATACATAAATCCTTTTGACAATCAATCTAAATTTTTTCTTAGTTTTAATCCGCCCTACATTTTACGCCTCTCTTACCTGTATTCTGCTCCCCAATCTTTCACAGACAACAATCCTTCCATCAGAATCCACCCCGACTCCTGTAGGGCACTGGAACTGTCCACTGCCCTCCCCCTTGCGTCCAAACTGGAACATAAAGCCGCCATTTTGATTGAACACTTGCACTCTGTGATTATGGCAGTCAGTAATGATGATATGTCCTTCATCATCAACAGCAACCCCAAATATACCATTGAATTCTCCAATTTCTGTTCCCTTCTTGCCAAACTTGAGGTAAGATTCTCCAGTGTTGACAACGTTGACTTTGAAAGGACTTCCTTGAATGTGTTTGTCTCGAACTGTCACAGAAACCTAAAAATAATAAAAATGAATGAAGACTCTTTTTTGTTTTACGTTTCTAAAAATGTTTGTTTGGGTTTATATTTGGAAGTGATGTGGCGCCTGAAAAATATTTGGGCGTATACAAGAATACCGCCAGCTGAAACTCTCTAAACATGAAACATGGCGATATGAAGCACCTGACAAGTTATACCATCATCCGTCTCTGAGCGCAATTTAACGACAAAAAAACTTGCACAATAGAAAGCTTATAATCAAAAAATTTGTATATTTCTTAAATAGCTCAATCTAGAAGCCTATATCGGAAGGGTGTTTGCCTCTGAGACCAAGTAGAGGACTTATTTTCCTTATATGTCTTATATCGGAAGCTTGTTCACAGTTACAAAATCCGGCTGCAATTTAACTTCCAGGTGCTAAGGTTTTTTAAGTAAACCATTCTGACTTTTTGTCCCCTAAAGTGATCTTACTATGGAAAACTAAGATTACAGGAGCGGTGTTTGTTTTGTTTATTTTTACCACTCAAATAGCTACCTAACGAGCGCCCGAGCCTTACATCAAAGCCGTTTGTGATTGCATACCGCATTTTCCCGCGTTAATCTTGGGCTTTGTGTACACGGGACCAGTTGCAAAGGATCCAAATAGATCCCGTCCAAAAATAGGTCTTCTGTTTACACGGGACCGTTGGAACTGATCCGGAACGGATCAAAACGGATTTCAGCAGGAGGTCCAGTTTTGGATCCGTACCGGACCGGTTCCAGAAACAACCCACGAAATACCACGTGGTTACATGGAACCGGTCCGAATTGGTTCCAAAGGCGGTTCCGTGTAAACAGAAGCCAATCGAGTTCAGTTCGGTTCGGAATGGTTCCAGTCTGGTCCTGTGTAAAAGTAGCCCTAATTCTGGGAATTTGTACATCAAGAAAACATCCCCAAGTTGTTGGTTTATTGTTACAACGTCTCTGATTGGTTGATGGATGGTCTTAAATTGTCGCGTGTAAATTACAACCAATCAGAGACAATGTACAGTACTGATCTCTCGAATGGCATTTTTGGGGTAAAATTTCGACTTCGCTCCAGTGGAGAAGAACTTAGCGCAGATGGAGAGACGGCTGTGTCAAAACAAGCTCTGGTTGAGAGAGGAATCTACCTTGTGCATCCCGGCATGAAATGGACTGTAAGATACTCCATAAGAACCGTTTCTATGATCCTCGACCTACAGGAAACAACACAATGTAACATTAGAGCAAGTAAAACAGCCTGTGAAAAGTAAATAAACCAAGGAGACACCCAGTCACTTAGAACACGAGGAGTTTTAGCCACAGCGAGGGTGCCAGAACGCCCATTTTGTCGAAACGACATCGCTGAATTTTTCTTGACGGCAACGGCAGCGAGAACGTCAGCTCTGCACGTGCGCTTTTAATCTTGGTAAATGTCCTTGCCGTTCGTAAAATGACCAAATTTGGCATATTTTGGACAACGTGAGCTGTTCATATTCAGCAGGAGCTAGTTCTTAAACCGATAGATACACTGAATATGTCTGGATCAATGCAAGATTTTTAAGTAAAATACAAATCCATTCTTCACTTGGCGTTTTAAGCTCCCTAATATTCTCTTACAGATGAGGTGGGGTGGGGAGAATAAAAACAATCGTCAACTAAGGGTAATGTTCTTAATAAAAATTCTCAAAACAAACATCAAAATAAATGTGTGGTTATCAGTAAGGAGAATTGGTATTTTGAAATTAACGCTGAAGGTGCCAACTATATAGACAGGAAGAACTCGGGAGGTAACAGGACTAAATTGCAAATTGTTCTCGTATTTTTGCAGTTTACTTTGTTAGCGTGCGCGCCATTTGCCTTGCTCTGGAGTAATACAAACACCTTAAACTCCTTTTTGAATACCACACAATAAAGTGCAATTAAACACAGAGCGATATTTATTACTAACAAAATTACTTTGTTATTTAATTTGCAACCTACTATCAATGTTAAAATGCAAGGGAGAGGAAAGGCACTAAATGGCGGCTGCACACGTTACCACAATGCCTTGTGAACCTAGCACAGCGTTTAACGTGAAGTTCGTCCATGTACTAACAGCGCTGTTTATGCTGAGCTGAAAGTTCTTAAACCGTTTTGTGCGTTTTTACGATTTTTGTGCACTAAAAATTATAGGTAAATGTTCCAGTCGCAATCTTTTTTTATACGGTGGATAATCTGCCCGTATTGGGGACAAATGCCATGGGGTGGGGCATTTCTCCGTTAAGTCCAAATCCCCGCAAATGCCGACCTCCCTCGCCCCCACCCCTCTGCAGATTAACATTGATAGGTGCATAGTTTATCTATCACACACGTTAGTCTCCTTAGCGGGCGTTATTTGAGTCGTCACGCAATGTTTTCCCCTTCTAACAAGTGGGAAGGAGCGTTACGTGACGATCCAAATAACCACTGCGAAGGGAACGAGAGGCACACGATCCATAAAAACAACACCAATCATAAAAAAATAACATCAACCACCATACCACAGTGATCGTACTAAAGTACAAAATAAATCAGGTGCAGAAATCAAAAATACTGTGCGAAAAGTGGAACGAACAAAAAAACATTTACACTCGAACCGCCAAACCGACCCCTTCGTCACCGTTGTTTAGATTGTCACGCAACGTTTCTCCCCAAACGTTGCGTGACGACCAAAATAATGGTCACGAAAGGGGCTTGGTAACAAAAAAAAACAACTTATTAGTAATTACTGTGCGCATGAATCATGATAGTCATGCGTGACACACGTGAATCTCAAATGAAATGCTAACATTTTGCGAGTTGTAGCGTGAGAGGAGGGCATGTGAAGAGCCTGGGGAGGAGCCAAGCGGTCTTACTTCGGCAGGCACTGTTCTCCCGTCGGACGTGTACACGTCAACCAATACATCCTCACCGCCGCCAGTGCACTGGGCACCACTGTGATCACTAAATGTAGCATAACAAGGTTAAACGTATCACGTACATTCTAACTAGTATCTCGTAATGAAATCGAGATGCTAGGCCTGTAAGGTAAGCTTAGTGCAGCTAATTGATTCGACATAACTGACTGACTGACTGACTGACTGACTGACTTAACGCAACAGACAGACAGACAGACAGATAGACAGATTGATTGACAAATTTGCTTACAAAACTGACTGACTGACTCACTTAATGACAGAATGACTGACTTACAGACAGACAGACAGACAGACAGACAAGCAGGCAGACAGACTGATTGATTGATTGGCTTACAAGACTGACTGACAGACAGACAGACGGAGTGACTCACTTATTGACAGAATGACTGACATTCAGACAGACTGGTTGACAGGCAGGCAGACGTACGGACAGACAGACAGACAGACAGACAGACAGACAGACAGACAGACTCCTGACTGATTGATTTTATTACTACTAAAGGATTGGCTTGATTGATTTACTGTCTGTCTTATTCTTGTCTTTTTAGAAATCGTACTGACAAGAAATGCCATTACCTTATTAGCTTTATCCTTACCGAGTAAGAACCGTGAACTTGGATTTTTTGCCCTTCGTGGCGCATTTCATATCATCTGCTACTGTGCACATGCCAGGGAATGCATTACTCGTTTTAATCTGCCCCAGGCCTTCAAGAGCCTTCAGTACGTCATCTTGATTGGCCACAAAGTAGATGACGTCATTTTCTTCAGGTTCGCCTTGAAATTTGGCTGAAATAAGGTCGTTTAGTCTGTCACATAGCTGTTTCTTTATGACAAGGATTTCCACTGAGTTTCCATGCCTCAATACTTCCTCTGAAAAAAAAGGAACCAAGGGAAATAGTGATACATGATTTAAATCTTTTTTACAGAAGGAACCCATTAAGGTAGTTACAATATCCTCAAGTTGATGATCATTTTTATTACCAAGTTGATGGTTATTTTACATTTTGTTGAACTGTAGGGTACTCGAGAGAAAATTTTCAAGTTACATTCGTAAAGAAGCCATGCGAATCTAATGTTACTCACCAGTGAAGTTACAAGTTGTCGTGAGTCGCTTCAATTCATTTTCCAACCTCTCTTGCTGCAGTCCCAAGACCTTCGACTTTCTTTGCACCATGCCCTCTACTTCAGCCATCATTGATTTCTCTCGATCTTGCAAAGCTTTTAAAATCCGAGGAAAGCATTTCTGGATCTCAGACTTGGCCACCTCGGCGCGAGCCTCAAGGCGGCATGTCACTTCTTCCACGTCTTTGGTGGACTGCGTGACAACTGGGACTTTCCTTTTGAGTTTATCCGCCAGTTGCGTGATTGTTTGGGTCTGCTTGTCGATAGTATCGGTGAGCTGTGTGTATTTGTGACGTTCCGTTGAGTGGGACGTCATTGTGCACTCGCGGCAGATAGCTTGCTCGCAACTTTCACAGTAGTACCTGCAAATGCGAGAACAACGGAAAGATTCCACGGAATTGAATTCCTGTATTTTCAGTGAATTGTTCCTATTTGTAGCTTGTTTAAACGAGGAGGTTAAATAATTTTAGTTTTTGAGGCCTATAATTTATCAAAAAAATTCATGCAATTGCAACTTAGCTCACGCGACTTTTCCCGTGTTTTTTACTTGTCATCTGTTTTCCCGCACTTTTCACCGGTTACATGTTTTCCCGGCCTTCCACCGTGTATATATTTTCCCGGGCTTTTCACCGGTTACATGTTTTCCCGCATTCGAGCCGGTCATCTGTTTTCCCGCGCTTACCACAGATTACTCTTTTTCCCGCGCTTGGCAGTGATTCCATTTTCTTTAACCTAACATCTTCATCTCCGACAATGTACATGTTTTATTGTTTTCCTTGTTATTTTGTTTAACACTGAAAGGTTATCGTTTCTTCATACTGCTGCAAGAAAAGGCTTTGCCAAGGCAGCCAAAGGAAACTGCTCTACTCAAGAGTAATTGAACTAACTGATCCGAACGTAGCTAGAGCGTCTTGACGATTTGACTTACAAAACGATGATACTGAATGCTGTGGTTTTGTTGAATGTCGTTAAGATTCTCTGATATCAGTTTATGCGTACCTTAGTTTTTCGTGAGTGTGTTCCATGCAGAAGATTGGTCGATGGAGTAAGTCTTCGGGGCGTGGACTGGATTTCAGTTCATCCAAGGATACAACCTGAAGATGTCAGCAAGGTATTAATCCTTAAGTGCATTTCAACGGCGTAAGTACTGAAAAAATGTCATTTATATACCCACGTAATGCGGAAGAGCTCTCAGGAGCTCGTTAGGTGCACTTAAAACGAATTGGAATTTAGAGTGTCGGTTTTTGCGGAGGGAGGAAAACCGGAGAACCCGGAGAAAAACCCTCGGAACAAGGACGAGAACCAACAACAAACTCCATCTACATATGACGCGAATCCGCACCACATTGGTGTTAGGCGAGCGCCTTCACCACTGCCACACCTGCTTCCCGATTGAATTTGATCATGAATAAGCGAAGAAACCGGGGGCGCTTACTCTGTGAGTCTTGGTCAGCCTCAGCCTCATGTGCGCGTTTCTGCAGTCATGGCAAAGGAAGTCCATGCACTCGATACACCGCGCAGCCGCAGGAAGCTTGTCCTCGCAGCTGCTGCACATGATTGGGTTCTTGTCGTGCGCGCGCACGGCCGCCACGTCCATCATGGTGGTTACGACGAAATTTGGCGGGAAAGCGCCAACACCGCGCTCCTGGTAAAAGGAAAAAAAAACAGAATGAATTAAGGGTCGCTTGTGTTCCGTGATTTTTATTATGTAACAACAGTAATTTGCCGCGTGCGCAACAAATCTCCGATCACGTGATCAATTCTCATTCTCTGGCCATTCTCGTTCCAGACCGTACGCATTTTCGGTCAGCGGAGCTAAAAAGCAGGCCATGCGCCAAGTTATATTGAATTTAATTATGGTTTTCGAGCTAAGTCTGAGCTATTGCAAATCAGCTGAAAAATCAACGTCAGGTTTGATCGCTCGAGATATGCGCCTTGTAGTCTAATTGGATAATGAAATGGGTGTTGCTCTTAGTTTGTGTGACAGTTTCTTTGAAAATATGTGGGTTTGCCTTCTTTTCAGCCAACAAAAATATACCGAATATAAAATTAGAACCGTCATACTGTGCAACACCTTTATGTACAACTGTGCTTAAAACGCCATTGAAATGTTATACGTTCAGAAAGTAGTGATCCCTTAGTTTGGCTTAATGTAATATTATCAAAACTTCATTATGCATGAAATCGAAACTCGAGACAAAACAAAACAAGATATTGAAGCTTCGATGAAGCTCACGGGAGCTGCATAGCTCGTGATAGATAAACTAGGTTCTTTTTCAGACATTGAACGTAAGAAATGATTACAGGTATAATTAAAAGTTTGTGAAATACAGATCAGCATATACAAAGATGTTGGTATACGAGGAAAAAGTTCTGTTTCCGGCCAGACCGGTTAATCTGGAAACTCGATTACCTGTATTATGTTAATTGCGAGTTTGTGATGAACCAAACGACCTATGAAAGGAATTTTACCTTTTAAATTTGAAAAGATTGAAAAAGATATGATACAAATAAGAAAAAAAAGAATAATCGCAAGAACGTACTGTCAGTGCAACATCTGTTCTGCAAGCCGGGCAGCTGAGCGCGCTTGACCTTGGCACGACCAGGTTTTCCAAACATCTCTTGCAAAACGTGTGCAGGCAGGGCAAAAGTCGAGGATTCACAAACATTTCATGACACAAAGGACAAAAGAGATTCACAGAACTTCCTGTCGAGAAGACTGGGTTATCCATCATCGGGTTCATGTCCATGTCGTCTCGTACGGACGCCATCTTGTGCTCCTGAAAAAAGGAAACAACAGTTTTAATATCTTGCCATTTTCACAGCACGCTGCGAGGCAATAAATGAGTCAATGGGAAGTAAATACTCGGTAAAATTGCGTTTTCCGCTTAAGATCTGAATTAAGCAGAATTTTAAAAGGAATTAGACCGTCTAAAGTTTCATTACAAGGGATTTATAAACATTTTCTATCGCTTGATATGCGGCGGCTACTCCCAGAAAACACTTCACTGCGCTAAATTGCTGACGTAAAGCAGTCAAAAAGGTTTCCTCACCGATTCCTTGCCCAGTTCAATGTTAACAGCAGGATCAGCTCGAGAGGACATATTGAGAATCGGAATTCTCTTCAGGTTATCGATATGGCTTGCCCTCACACAGCAGGGAACGTATGATGTTCAAACTCCCACTGATTATTCGTTGATTTTCATCTTATTACACACGGCGAAAATTAATAGGATCAAGGCATCCATGTTACAGCCGAAATGGCAAGGTGAGATGAATCCGCCGGCTATACAGAACATCTCCACAGCGATGAAAATAAACAATTTTGACTTGCCAGTGGCAAAAGGATGGGTTGAGTAAAATCCGAAGTTCAAAGAAAAAAAAACGATGATCGAAAGATGTTATTTCATTCATATCAGGAACCATATAAGACGCTGGGTGCGATGCAATTATCGGAAAATGTCATTACTTTTGAATTTTTTATGTTGTGGGCATGAGCGAGCCAATCTTAAAGCTCGATTTGTTCAAGTTATCAAAAGTGTACTGATTATGTGCGTTATTTGCACTGAACTTGAAAAAACGGCCGCGAAAAAATGAATTGAAATTATGACATGCCCTTTTATTTGCATTAATCTCGTTTCAAAGACTTAATAATCGCAACAATGTCTTCAATTGAAATAATTATGATGTTTTGATCTTTCAGGCGCGCGTTCTCGATCGATTATGAGAAGAAAAAAATATTCCAGCGAATAAAAAGCAATTTTGCTCATGAAGAAAGTAAATAGTCGCGTTATTGTGTAAAAAAAATTAAGAAATCGATTCCATTTAGCACGCATTATTACTTTTCGTTGTATAACGGAAAATTATTCATGCACATTTCGACAAATAACATACGTTTAGCGGCTAGACAACTGAATTAGCCCTATTTTGCTCAGAGTCTTTTTCGACCATTTATGACGGCTGTTGGTAGGTAAAATATAAAACAACTCTGACTTGAGGTAACTACAGATCAACCACTGAAAACGTAATCCATCTGTGTGGTCACCAGATCTGATTTCAGAGGAGGAAAAAAATAATATAAAAACTTCAACTGTCTTGACTTCGGCACGCTCAGGTTCACTGGTATATGATCACGGACAAGCAAGTTCATTTTCAAACGTGTTCACTTCCATCTTGTTTAGACTGGAAGGGATTCCCAAGAAATGTTTTCACAGGACAGATTAGCAATTCCGAGCGGGATCTGGGTACGAGATTAATATTCAGTTTCTCTCTCAGTTAGTGCGCTGGACTCCGGATCTAGTGGTCCGGGTTCAAGCCCTGGCCGGGGCATTGCGTTTTGTTCTTGGGCAAGGCACTGTATTCTCATAGTGCCTCCCTCCACCCAGGTGTATAAATGGGTACCGGCGAATTTACTGCTGGGGGTAACCCTGGATGGACTAGCATCCCATCCAGGGGGGATTAGAAATGCTCCTGTAGTCGCTTCATGCTACGGAAACCGGGATAAGCTCCTGTCTGATGGGCCACTAGTCTCGAACGCAGGCTTTTCCCTCTTACCATCTCTTTTAAAGTTTCAATATTTTCTTCAAACGAGCGTGAGGCATAAACCGCAGACTTAAGAGAAGCTCATGTGTTTTTCAATCCAATCCACGCAAATATTGAGTCGTACCTGTTATTTACCGTCAAATCAATTGGATAGACCACATGGCCTAGTTTATTACTCCATCACAAAACAGCAAGGTGAGAAATTGAAAATCACAGAAGCAACTCGTCTCCATTGGATGTCGAACCGTATTAAATCAGCCGTGGCGCCATTTTGCTCACACAATTTCCCTGGTGCATAGGCTAAAGAAAATGATAATTAAAATTAAATTCCTCAGACTCAGTTTTCTTGGTCAGATTATTGTCCTCGAGTCGATTATTGCCCTCGAACAACTACCTATAAAAGACTGACAACAGGTCAATGGTTTTACGTTGAAAGTTAAACTTATGAATTACTGCAATAACGACATTTGATGAGGAATAAGTATTGAAAAATACTGGACTAATTTTCCACATCATTAGAACTTGTAGCCTAAGCATTCAGTAAGCCGCCATGTTGATGTACGGCTTCTTTAAAACAACATGGCGGCGCCCGTAAAGTGCTCTTATTTGAAATGAAAGTGTTCTTTCCCCAGTAAGTAAGTTAATTCATAGACAACACTCTGTAGCTTCTAAATATGCCCAGTTTTATCTAATTTCAATGTATTTAAAACTGAAAGTATAATAATTTGCTTCACTTAAAACACACTGAGTGCAGTTTGTGCCGCAGTCGAGCAAAAGGTGCGCACGCATCTTACAAAACTCACCCCTAAGCTGCCGCTGGTCCACGGTGGAATCCCAGAGTATAGTAAGTTATCACGGACAGTCATTGTAGTCCCAGGTCTCACATTTTCTTTGAAACGAACCCGCTTAACAAGGCCTCTTTCTGTAGTCGTGGTTTGATCTTCGAATCCCACCCATTTCATATCTTTACGTTTTTTTTTGTTCGCTTGATAGATAAATATATACAAAACTAAGAAGAGGAGTAAACGAGTACTCCGTATCAACACCTCGGTACTGCGGCAGATGGAATCTTTGCCAAACGAGACAGATACCTCTTGCGAATAATGCGTTAAAACTAAACTTTCCAAGAACACAACGATCAAGATTTATTTTCTCATTAAAGTGTCAGTTCGTTGACATGTAGACAAGTGAGGAGAATATAGAAAGTCAGCAAGGAATGATGCCGTAATGTGTCCAAAATCACATGGAACTTACAGCAAATGATAGTAAATGGACTGTTTAGCAATCGGTAACAATGATTAATATTTAGATCTTGGGTTAAATTAAAAACTCAAGCTAAATACGAATCATTTATCATGTCGAACGGAAAATTAGGCACAGCTGGAAGCAATACACGATCTGAATCGGAATTTTTGATACTAAACAGAGATGGAATGAGAGTACAACTGCGCATAAAGGAATTGCCTAAATTTTTAATTTCAAACAAACGATACAAGAGCCGGCCGTACAAATATTTGTTTCGTAAACGTCACCTCATAGAATCACAATGTGCCATGAGGATCACTAATTTTATTTTCCTACGTTTAAATCATCGGGGACCAAATTGTGTGTTAATTGAGTAAGACATATTTCTCCCTTATATTTTATTAAATCAGGAAGGAGATTCTTATCACTTTCCGTTTTTTTGTTATGGCTCCCTTAGCCTAAAATTCTTTCTTCGCTTTCTCTTGCGACACCATCGCTCGAGATAAACAGGCTCCAAATGGATACTTCGTAAACGATTCGTTGGGCGATCGATTAAGTGTAAAGTGACGTTTTCAAACTCGGGTTAGGTGGTCTATAGAAATAATAAACCGGATACGCAAATATCTAGTTGCCTTGAAAAACACTATTTTGAAGACGCTTATCGAAATCGTACTTTTCCCACTCACGTTATGTTTAAAATTTAAATTCACAAACCTCGTATCTGACGGAACGGGTCTGTCTCTGATACGAGCAGCATCCCTCGTTTGTTCGCCAACACATCAGTTCTTCTTCAAAATAAGTCATGGCTGTACGCGAAAGGGAATTTGAATTCATGGAGAGGCTCTGGTGGGAACATTTCGGTAAAGCCCCTGGAGAACTGCGCCAGGAACGAACCACCCCTGCTTCGTGTAATCTCGGCGAACGATAAAAACGACTTCTTGGCTCAGAGAGCGTCCTCGCGTTCTTAATTTGTATAACTTCGTTTAGTGTCGATTGAGGGTTTATGAAGCAAATGAGAATATGAAAATAAAGGCAATCAAATGAATTTAATAAAGGAGGAAAGTAGAGAAAAATTTCCGAATTCGTCGGCCGTTGTTATGAATTCATTATGTATTGTCTGTTCGGTTATCGCATATTCTTATCAAATCATCCATTAAGACAGATCTTCGTGAAATATTCCGCTGGGTTTTACAGTAAACTAACATTCATTTCTTGAAAAAGAAGTTTTCAATAGTGAAATGTCATTTATTCATTTGTTATAACTGATCGGGACAAAATAAAACAGCCAATTGAGGTTTCGTTAGTTTTGGTTGTAGCGAATTGATGGATTATATTTTCGTTATTCATCACCTCAGACAAAAGAATTCATCAAAAAAGAAAAAAAAGAAAAGAGAAACAATTAAACACCACACTTAAAATAAACACTCTCATAATGAAAGTGTAACGTTTAAAATTTGTTTCAAAGGATCGGTGAATACTATTTATTGCAGGTATGCTTCGATTGCAAGACCTTTACAATCGCTCCTTTCGAAATCCGGCATATACTTCGATAAAATGTATGATACCATAGAACTAATTATTGTTCCCTCGAGGGAGGGGAGAGGGGAATACACCGTCCATGACCTAGTCTATTGCGCAGTCGCCAATCCAAAAAACAAAGAGCATATTTAGGGTAAAGCAACAATTCAGTATTTCTCTCCATAGGATAAAGTCTCGCTCGTCTTGCTTCGTAAACGCACTCTAAAAGCTGCTATGTCTTTCAGTGATTCGGGTAAAAAGTTGGACAAAAGAAAAATGCGAATTTTAACCGACCGAGTATCTCATGTAGTGACCACCAAACAGTTATTTTCCCACGCCAACGCAAAGGAAATATTTTACCGTCTGTTTTAGCAAGGAGCAGATTTACACATCCGTCGACCTGTTGTAGTTGCTCACAAGTTCAAACACCTCGGCATCACAGCAGAGTTATCAAGCCATATAACTTTGATAAATCATAAACTACTGTGTTACTAGAAAACAAAGCCAAAGTTTTTAATTACCTGGTGAAACATTCAGGCTTTAATAGAGAAAATGGTTAAATATCCGGTAGAGAAGACAGTGCGGTATTCAATACAGAAATACGTAATAAAGGTGTTCAAAAGGGAAATAAACGTCGTCTAGAATCTATTTTAGCAAAGGAAACAAACTGTTAACTTACAAATTCCGCCAGCTTTCGCGTTGTTGTGATTCGCCACATGGTGGATGGTTCTCCTTTCAAGTCGTCAGAAACTGCCGGGAGTTGTTTGGCTAGCGGTGAACCCTGCAACAGTCAAACGATGAACTAAGTTTCATCCCTGTACTGGAGGAAGCACGGTGTACGGTGAAATGAAAATAAATCTATTTTATTTTGGAGTGCAGAGGAAGCGGTTATGGGGAAACTCTGCAAGATTCCGAGACTGCGGTCGAATTAAAGATGAAAAAGATTAAGTCTAATTTCTTTAGGCTACTTGCTGAATAATTCATGACAAAACGTTCTTTATGCTAAAACGAAAGCCAAATAATGTACTGTTTGAGTATGTTATTTATTTTTTAGTTTTAGTATATATAACAGTAACTTGAAGTACGTAAAATTTCTAGGATAAAAAATAGCATTTTATTATATGTAAATTGAATTTACCTATTTAATTTCCTCAACAAAAACATTGTTTTTCTAAAAACTACCACGCTTTTTCTCAGGATATTTCGTCGGTTAATTGTAATTTCCATCCATAATACGCGAAATAAAATGTTGACAAAACATCTCGCTTTTTTAATTTAAACAAAATTTGAAAAATCCGTTCTAGAATCGTCGTCCATCGTTGCCTATTCTAAATAGCTCTAGCGGTGTTAATTTCTTAAAACAAAAACAAACAACTTGAATGAAAAATATTTTCGTTTCTGTAATCTTACCATGCATAAAAGAAATATTCCATTGAACATTCAGAGGATGTTTGCTGAAAATTATGCGCGCTAACGGAGTGAATAATTAAAAATGTATACAACTGTGATGGATATGGTGGAATCACATGCAGAAAATATCCAACAATGATGAATAATTATTTTTATTTTACACTCTAAGAAAACCTGTCTCGGAGCCACAATGCAAGTCAAGGAAAGATAACTATTAGCAGACTTCATTAGGCTTTCGAACTTTTGTCATACAAGGCAATTATGGCTCTTTTGAAAAACGGAAACATATAATGTGATTAGTGGCATTAATTTGCACCAATCAAAACAACGCAAATTTCACGGAGGAAATAAATACTTCGAAGAGATGAAGAGTCAAGGTCTTCTCCTTGAGAATTAATAAACTGGAATTATAACCGTAACCACTGGAAACATTGTTAGCGTTATGAATTATTTCCCAGTTGTTTAATTACTTCACATAGATACTGACGAGTGAAACACGAAACCGGTGTACACGAGAAATGGTGACAACGTTTTTAGTTTCATTTCATTAGCACAGATTTAGCTTCAACCTTGTTCCCAGGCCGTCTCTCCTTTTTTCTCCCTTGAGAGGCAAATATACAAGTTGCAAGACTTTAGTTATTGTATTTATAACACTGTGCTTAAACAGAGCTCGTCAAGTTTTTAAATGTCATATTTTGTAGGAGAACGCAAAGATACTGGAAATTTTGAGCTACACTTATATTTCTTAAAAGCTTTGTTTCAATTTACGTATTCTCTCAGTCCGAGAAGAAAAATACCAGTTAAGTTTAATGAAGACTGCCGCAAAATTGAAAGTTTCAAAACGAAAGGGGAAGACTAAGTGTATCATATCGTCAAGGTACTCGGAACAAGCGTATGTAATCAAATTTTATTTACCCTGAGGGCATGGCTTGTTGTTCACTGAGCAATTTCTCTCAAATAGCATTAAAAAGATGTGGGTACGAACCATTAGAGGAAGCGATGATTTTAGCTTGGGCACGAAGGACTGGAAAGGTTAGTGTGCATTAAATTTATTACTGCTACAATAGTAAAACAAATTTAAATAAAACATGTTTCTTTTAATCTCGAAGTCCACGACATCCATAACATCTCATATTTAGAGTAAGTATTTTGAAGAGGTTCTGCCTCGCTTTCAAGTCATGATCGCATTGTCAAAGCGAGGCTGTAAGCGGAACACCTGTTCAGATGGCCTAATGAAGCGCCGAGTACCGGTAGAGGGAACAAATACAAGCAAACTAATGTTGGCGTATTTTGATGTGACTTCATTGTTACTGCCATAATCTATTTGAGAGCGGCTTTGTTTGTGGCCCCGAGTGATCACACAACACACCATCAGATGAAAACCGTCAAATGAATTCTAATTAATAAACACCACGATTCTAAAACTGTCGACGGTTCGCGATCACTCAGAAATTATTCAAGCGACTTTTCACCATTCTAGCCCGAGGAAACCATCAAGGTTTTGGCCACAGTTTCGATTCGTTTTGCGGGAATAAAAAAAGGGAGGTAGTTTGTCCGCAAATACATCAATTAGGAATGACGCAGGTGCGGAATAAAACCATTGGTCAGGAAATCGATTCATTTCTTACTCAGGAAAACTCTAAGTTAAAAATGGCCAAACAATATTCAATGCCGTTAAGAGCTGCATCGTAAGAGAATTTTTTTGGGGTAGTCTTGCGGCTTCTTGCCATTTATACCGATATTTATCGCAATCTAATTTTCTCGTAACAAAGGCGCAAAAACCAACTTGCAAATGACATACAGTTTTCATTTAGTGAAGTTACAGCACATTGAAGCAAACAAGAGGATGCTCGGTTAGAAAATAATTCGCCTACAAAGTGCTTTTCGGCTTTTCTTGTTACAGGCAAGTTTTTTCTTCTTCTTCTTCTTCTTCCTGCCGCACGAGAAAAGGAAGCCTTCATCCTGACAGATATGATGTTGCCAGGGATTTGAAGAAATCCGATCGGACTAAAACCATAATTGATGATCTCTGTGGTAATAACTCTGCGAATAATAAAAGTGTTTCAATTCGCTCTCTCGAAACTTTGATTGATTTCATGTTTTCGTATTAAACGCAAAGGAAGATCACCGGAGCGAATGTTTCAATATTTGACAAGAATTCTAGCAAGGTTTGTGTACATAAGAGAATACCCATGCCTAAAAATATTTTAATTTTGAACGCCGGTGGAACAGAAAGATTAATAAAACTTCACGTACGGAATCAAGCGACGAAGAAAAAATATAAATCTGTTTTTAGAGCTCAAAGGGAACTTTCTGATGGAGAGGATCGATTTCGAAGTGTGCGAGTTCCGTACCTTAAATAGATATATACTCGAATGACAGTGCAAACAGTAATATGGTAAAAAGCAAGATTGAAAATATACCTTGAGTTTAGACGCAGGCCATTTTGCCCGTAAATCCTCAAGATCGTGGATGGATGGAAAAAAATTCCTCTGCTTTCACCGGCGATTTCAACTTTCCTCGCGCATTGCAAAACAGCGGCAACTAATATTCTGAATATTTCCTCTCTTATCCGCGGGCAAAGACCAAATGTCTGTTTCGATCGAGATAGCTCCGGTTAGATCAATTTGAATAACAATGAACTCATTTGAATACAACGCCAAAAGAGGATTTTCCCGATAGGTAATTTCTGAATGAGCGAACTAAATTATGAAAAAGATTTTGTGCGCACACAACAAAACATAGGCAATAATGACAGTGAGAGCGCCCTATTACAATTTTATTTATTTTTATTTTTTTTTGTTACAAGACGTAACTCCGCGCTCTGAGCTTTTCTAAATTCGCTGCCCAAATGTTCATTGTTGGCATAAAAAGACTTAATCACGATGAAAGTCATCGATGGCACTTGAGCCTAGAGCAGGTTTTTTATTATTCTGGACAGCGGTTAACCAACAAAATATTGGTTGTTGATTAAAAGCACCTGCAAGGAATCATTGGAAAGACGCGGTGGGAATGGACCGAAAGGAAGGTCCACCATACAGATTTTGCCAGCTGGTTAATATCCTTTATACGTTTGCTTTTGGTGTGTAATTATGGTTAAAAGCGACCTCCCTTTACAGGAAATTTATCGGGCAACACATACAGAGATATTCTTTTAAAAGCGGCAGCTTGAGGATCAGCAACCCACGTACCGAGGAAATTGTGCTTGATCCGTTTTTTGTAATTAATTTTTGCTCTCTCTCGATTTCACCGCGCTAAGATCAAAACTAAAATGCAAACGAGATAATCTCAAGGATAAAATTCTGGCAAATTTACCTCAAAACTACCGGAAGTAGCCTGCGAATACAGTCGCCTGTCAAACGGCCAAACTGGAGGCGGCAGTATTACTTTTAGGACATGTCGCATTTCGTGTTTGCAATACATTAATGTGTTCTTCCTGTAGCGTGGGCGACTAATCCCACGGCCGCATACGAGGTGAAAAGCGTCTCCAACAAAGACATCAAGAAACACCACCGACAATAAAAGGACATTTTACCGTTTTTAAATAAAAGTCCCCACATCTGTAATACATCTTTTTTTTCGAAGCTCAAGAAAAGAAGAATCAATATTGATTGTGACTAAGAACCAGTGTGATATTTATCAATACACCTTTGGACAGGAATAACATTAAAACAGTACCTACTCAAACATTGTCGTGATTCCAAAGACAGATACAGGAAACTTCCTGACAGCTTCAGTTAGTTCCAAGAACATCCTGTGTCTTTTGAATCAATCAATTTGTCATGCCTTTTAACAGTTCTATTAATTGTCACCAGGCTTTTTCGAGTGATTCGACAGTTGGACAGGCCATTTCCCAGTTGCCCTTTGCCTCGTTTTCAAAACGAGTCCTAGTGCGAAACCATTCAAATGAAAATGAGTTTGATTTGCATGAAAATGGACATACAGGTGAAACCCTTTCATGAATGGTTTCGCACGACACGGAGGCAAAAGGTAACTCAGAAATAGCCTATTTCCACTTGTGTCTGGCTTAGAAGATTTACCAGCGGTCTGCACAGGATATTTTCTATAGTTCTGTGTAACTCAGCAAAAGTTTTTCATTTTTTTTTAGACAAATTTATCGAATAAAAGTGTCCTAATTAATTCAACTATACTTTGTGTCCGTTTGACCACAACGAACACATCTGAGGACTTGATAGGATTTGTCTAGCCGGACAAATTCAGTCCGCTTTATAAGACGTCACCAAAACTGTACATTACGTAAAATGTCTGAATACGCGACTTATCATAAAAAATAGCTCAAACGTTGGCTGACAGACTTTGGAGAGTGAAGAAAACATTGAACCTTTAAGGGGTAAGTTAGCGTAAACTGTTTTTGCTGAGAAAAATCCATCAGTACTAAACTCACATGTTGCCTTCCAGCGTCTCCTCTATAAGGATGACCGCTCGTTCCCGCCTCGCCTGAGCACGGTGATGGTTCCTTTTCACGCTGAAACAAAAAGTGAATAAAGATTTCTAGAATCTCACCAATGATATTCGTGATCCTAACAGTTGATAAGTTGCCCGCTGATATACGCTGAAGCTGCTACTGTTCTCTAAGTACCATACCGTAAATGATTTAATAAACGCCCGGGGCGTCTATTAAATTTTAGGGCTCCTAGGAGGGGCGTTAAGAACGAGCTTTTCAAGAAATCCAAAATGTGACCAACATCGAACTAAAATATATCGAAAAATCGACAAGTTCAATACGTCTGCCAGAATTATAAACGAAAACAGCGATTTTATCACATTATAGGACGAAAACAAGCTTAGCACCAAAACGAGGCTACGCCTCGTGCAGTCTAAGAAAATGCCTCCCACATGGGAGGAAAAGAGTTGATCAACTCTTATATAATGCTAGTCGCATTATGAGCGTAGCGGAGCTCCCTCGTGCGGGTGGACCGGTGAGGGTGGGACTCTGCAGTGGGTGCCCATATACTAATTTTTAACTTCAAATTCTAATTTTAAAATCACATTAAATCTTTAATATTTCTTATTTCTCCAAATTTTACTAATCCTTTGAGAAAAACTATCTCTTCCCAAACATCCCCAAAAATCACCAAAAAATTTACAAAACACCGCTTAACATAGCTTTGTGAAATGAGCATAGAGCTTCTGGATTACTTGAAACGCAGACGAGATATTCGCATTAAACCAAGTTTAGCGGTGGAAAAACAGGCTTCAGGTGTACCCCCGCCTTAAATAGATATGCGGCGTTTATTAGAGAGAGGCGTTTATTTCACTTTAACGTCAACAAAACAATTAAGACGCGTAGCTTGCTCGCGGAGTAAGATAGAAAACAGAGTTTGTAAGTAGGAGGCTAATCCAATCTGCACAGATGTCGTTCATAGTTTGATATTCGTCATCGGGGCCAACCATGTTGACATCGTTGGGCTCTTCGATGGTTGAGGCGATTGTTGGGGAGGGGGCGTCTATTAGACACGGGGCGTTTTTTAGAGGGGAGCGTCTAATACAAGCTTTGAATTGTACCTCAAGGGGGGGGGCGCTTATTAGATACAAGGCGTTTATTTGAGAGTGGGCGTTTATTAGTATATGTAATCGCATGGGCCCGAGGGCAGTTAAGGATTAATTTCACGCGCATTTTCAAAGTTTTCACAAAATTGCCCGAGTCGCGAAGCGACGAGGGCAATTTGGAAACCTTTGAAAATGCAAGTGAAATTAATCCTTAATTGCACGAGGGCACATGGCGATTACGTGTTTATCACATAAAGGGCAAAATTTTGTACAAAAGAAAACTAATGTCTTATTAAACGAGGTCTGCCATGGCGTAAACCGGTTGGCAAGAATATTCGCTCGTAGCAAAATGACCACATATTAAATAATCAACTTATGTCGAGAAACAGTAAAAGTAAGCATAACACAGCATGTGCAATTCACTCATAATAGTTCCTTCACGGATAAAACTGAATGCAGTTTAAATTTTATTTACCTTTGTTTACGAGGCGTCCGACCGCGCAGAAATGCTGCATCAATGAAAGTCATAAACAAAGTGTCCAAACGAGCTTTAATAACTTCTTGGACCTGACATTCTCCTTTCCACAGCGAAAACTGCAAGTACCAACAAAATTTATGCCCTTTCCAGGCTCTGTTTCTAATAAGGCGAAGCAAGCAAAACGAAGAAATGTTATCTTTCAGTGTCGATTCAGTGGTCTCAGCCGCCATGAATTTCTATTCTCCGTGCAGCCCCAATCGTCCAGAAGTTTTTTCGGACTGTGACAGACGAATTTGGATTGAAAAGTCCTCTCTCTATTCCACCAAGGCACCACTCATTTCAGCCTACAGTATGTGGTCGTTGGTCCGTGAGGTCCTTGGTCCGCGACTTTTTCGAATATGACTTAATATTTCCGTGATAACTAAAATTCGGCAAGAAATGAATGTTTCCAATGATTTATTGATTATTCTTCTTCAATATGGCAATTTTTCAGCTTTTTTACTATCGGTTTACGGTGAGAAATCATGCTTGTCGACAGACAGGTCAAATTGCCTTTCTTGAAATTTCAACTTTTCGCTGCTCCGTGAATTAGATGGTCGCGTTTACTAAGCTAGTGCACAGATAAAACGCAACGGGAAAACGTGTTTTTTTGGAGAACAAGTAAATAGATGACCTGATTTCAGCTGCTGCGGAGAGATTTGCCGCAGAGTTTCAAATTTTTGATTTAGCGACCATTGACAATTATCAACAATTTTCGCATTTGGGTCCTTGGTCCGCGACCTAGGACTTTGGATAAAATATTTGTTTTTAAACAATAATAATTTAGTAAAATAATAAGCACTGGGTGTGCACATTGTTGCTGCGGCATCTATTCTCGCATCCAGTGTTTCAAAACTCGTATTCAAAGGTAAAAGAAAAGAAATAAAAACGCGTGTTTGTGTGGGAGACTCTCGTCTGAAAGAAATCTGAAGAAATTCCGGTTTTATTTTATGCTCCGGTTTTATTTCATACACCCACCTCACAATGACTTCCAACAAAAAGACTGAAGCTTAAAAATGCCAAGAATAATAAAGAATAGATCAAATGATGTTTTTTCTTGGAAATTGTCGAGATTTACAGTAATTTTCAGGCTGTTTACATGATTCGCGGATGAAGGACCACATTTGCGGACCAAGGAACCGCGAGCACGGACACTGTTTTTTGAATTACACGAAAAATGTTTGAGTTAAGGAGTTGTCACTTTGCAATTATAGCGAGAGACATTAAATCTATCTTCAGGGAAAATTTCAGCCCATCAGGCTTTAATTCAGGTAAGATATTTAAGATTATAACTTTTACTCGCGGACCAACGGCCACATACTGTACCGATTTTCTTTCACATTTGATGAAATAACCGCATTTCTATCAAATTCGGATACATTGCATTTCTCACGTTTTAAGCGGGAAACCAACTCAGTGCAGATGACGCGCGCTCAGCCAATCAGGATCAAGTAATCATGCCCTCTTGATTACCAAAAAGTGCCCTCGTGATTAAGAAAAAAATGCCCTCTGTCTCAACCAATCAGCGTTCAGTAATTTTGCCCCGTATGTGATAAGATCATTTACGGTAGTCGTTCTTGGGGGTGAGAAGCAAACTTATTTATTCAGCTATTTTACAATGAAGTTATAAACCGAGAATAATGCCTTAATTATTTCAAACCAAAACTGAAGATCTCCTAAAAGGCGACTTGATCCAAACAAACTCTTGCCACTTACTCCTGCCCCCATACCCAGAATTCTTATCGTGTGCTGCTCTTGGACAAGACAAAAGAAATTAACACCCCATGTTTTCATGTTGTTTTCACAATACAGTGCCGTAGGCAGTATTTTGCTTGGGTGGGTGCAAGCAGGGATCCGGGGGTATATTTCACCGAGGAATTTTGAAAAATCAAGTTGTTGAAGTCCACTTCTCATGCATTCTGAAAGTCATCTTCACCCTCCCTCTCAGATTAAGCGGACCTTTACGGCCCTTGGGGGGGGGGGACGGGGGTGCGGACGCACACATCGCACCCCCCCCCCCCCCGCACACCTGCCTACGGCCCTGCAATATCTTTTCCATTTCCTGTCGTTCTCTACCTGTTGTTTCAGAGGAGTTTTTATCTTTTGCTCTTTGCTGTTAGCTTGTAAAGCGTCCTTTAGCTTCACCAAAGAGGACAAAAATTCGCTTTTACCTGCTGACGTAGCCGCTTGTTTCTAAAATAAAAAATACAATCAAATTGAACTAGCCATGCATTCGGCAAGGCCCTCTACGACTACGAGTGCTAGATGAAAATTCAAACAAAAGCAAAACTTTTCAACAAAAACTTAGGATGACTAAAATTCATTGTATATAGCAATGCATACCAACGTTATACCACTCGAAAGCGTTGCATAACTAGTATATAGAGTACTGAATGTATTAGAACAAAAAAATGTGAGTAGAGGCTTTTTTGTAAGATTAAGTGTTGCTTTGTTTATATTCTAAGCTAAATGTTACTGTGTGTTAAATGTGAATTAAGTAAGTGCTCCTGTATTCTGTAAACCGGTGTGCATGAGTTTTAAAATGAAAAATTGCAATTTAAAAAAAAATCCAACATCAGCAATCGGGATTTTATTCTTATGGTCGAAATGTACGGAGTGAATAGTGAAATATTATTTAAAACATAAAAGAAACACTTTCTCCCATATAAGCAGTGTTTAAAGCTTAAATACCTGAGATTTCACTGAACGTTTCTCAGCGTTTCGGTGCGGAGATTGTTGCAATTTATCATGGGGACGAAGCTGACTTCTTTTTCGACTATCTTCTGCGCTTTCAGCGTGGTTCAAACGTTCTCTTCTATGCTTTTCATCAGTTTTCTCTCTGCGTCTTGAGCTAAGTCGTTCAGACTTTTCCCTCTGAATTCTGGGGTATTCCTTGATACTTTTATCGTCTGCTTCTTTTCCCTGGTCGGTGAGAACATTTTTTCGGCCCTTTCTGTGATTTTCTGCACCCCTGTTGTGGTGTTTCTTATCGAAGTGAGGATCTTCTCGGGTTTCTTTGTAGCCGTCGTAAACGTTTGTTCCACCTTTGTGTCTCAAAGCAGTCGTTGATTTTATCAAAGGTTTTCCTTTGCTAGTCTGTCAACAATAATAATTAATCGAGTGATTAGGTATAAATATTTACAAACGAACTATTCAAGTTGTCCAGTAGCGAACGCAAACGGCGGGAAAATTTTAAATATTTCCCGCCCGCGTTTTCGCGGGTGGCGAAGGCATCATCATGTTCAAGAAGAATGCGCAAGTTTCGAAGAAAAGATGTTATTAGTTTTTTACTTATTAGTTTCTTATTAGTTTTTTACTTCGCTGTTCACGGGACAAAAAAATCAACTTTTGTCGACCAACTCGAAATAAAAAGGTTCAAATGACGTATCCAAACGTAAAATTCGTTTAGGAGTCACCATCAAATCTTCAACCAAATCCGAGAAGGATTCTGGGAATGCACAAGAGACGACAGGTAACACAGGTGGTAAATAAAAGCGAAAAAACAGGTAAACAAAGCATTGACCGCAATAAAAATACATAATCGGGATTCGTTTTGCGAAGCAGGAACTACAAAGAAGTATTAAACTATGTATTCGTAGGTCTTTACCTGGTAAGAGCAAGGGCAATCAACCATTTCTACTGAGCGCTCGACATCTTTTGAATTTTGGCGGTTTGAAGTGTTACACAAAACAGCGAATAATTTTTGCGAGAATGTAACTAAAAGAGGCTCACCTTTTCATCTTGTGAACGAGCAGTTTTGCCATGGTCGCGCGGTGTTTTAGCCGACTTATCTTGGTTCAAAATGTTGACATTTTCGTCTCCTCCCTCATTCGGGAGGTTGTGAATTCTCTGGCGTATTTTAGCTCGAAGTTTTTCTCGCATTGAACCATCCACACGAGGGAATTCCCTTTTGCTAGCGTTGTCCGTGGTTTTCAGCATCTTGCTCTTTTTCCTTAGCTATTTTTTATGAAACCCTTTTAAAGCCATTTTGTAGACTAAATAGTTTAATTTAGCAACGTGAAAAGGTGGGTAGGTCAAAACAAGTGTTTAAGCCCAAATTACGCGAATGTCGTGTGACGCCTAAATTGGAATTCGAGGGGTGGGGCAACTTGAATTAGAGTGATCGAAATATAGCTTCTCCTTATAGTATACACAATAAAGGTTAGGAGAGTAAGGGAACTGATCACATATGATAAATTATTTGGCAAAATCTTGAACCTTACGATTACAGAGCTGTTTTATTCCATGATATTGTTAATATGAACAGAGGTTCTCTTCATACAAAGTTTCAGGACTACACACCTCTCTGTTTTTAAGATACAGATAACTAAAAATGGCTTTGCGGGCCCGATAAGTTTCCGGGGGTTTCGAGAAACGGGCCCCTGAGACGAAAAAGAAGACACAACAATTTTTCGGTTGTTAAGTTTATTGTCTTTTATTCTAGTTACAGAGCCATACACTACCAGATATCGCTAAATAGGCTTTATCAATTTCTAAATAATGTTTAAAAGGTACCTAAGAACGAGAAATAAAATCTTTCTTACTGGGACAACTGTACCTACATGAAACCACCTATAATTTCCCTAATTCCATTATGCTTTTCCTTATACAGATAGCCGGTTCAACGAACCGACAGAATAAATACCCTCTTTGACCGAGAAATCTCTCTAAACAGTACAATTCTCATAAACAGCATTCCTTGTAACAAAAACAGCCATTTTCGAGTTGGAATGCTCGCGCTTTCTTTTGATTGCGTAATAAGAGTCGCAAGCTCTCCAGGAAATTCTCCGAGAATTTGCCTAACTGGTTCCCTCCTACCCCGCCCCGATCCCAATCCCCTTCTCACGGAAAGACTAGATGATTGGGATGTCACGCAACACTGTTCAAGAAGAATTGCGTGACATCCGTGCAAATACCGCGCGGTAAGAATTTGCTAGTCTGCTTCGCTCCCAGGAGCGTCGAGTGACGAACCCAAACAAAGACAACAAAGGCTGAAAGACTAAGACTAATAATTTGTTTATCTGCCCGGTTAAAACTTGGCGAGGAAATAATTTCCGATATGCGTTGTTGAGCCACGCAGATAATATTTGTCTTTTCTTTTTAAGGATAAATTTTCCCGGCTTAAACTGTCACGAAACTTAAACGCCTCGCGAAATTAACGACAATAAAAACTACGCAAGCGTTAAGGCACCATGGAGACAAACATTCCACTTTCTCCAAAATACCGTTAATATACCATTGAGACCATTACTTTTTTCTAAATTTTCTGTTAAGTAGCTATGCATCATCATCATCATCCTCATCATTTCTCCATCACCGTCCTTTAGTTTCGAATTTTTCAAGAAGAGCATTTACACGCGCTTCAACTCGTTCACAGTTAGCTTCAATGACTGCCACATTGGACCTGAAGCTGGCTTCCAACTGAAAGTCAAAAATTAGATTCACTTAAATTGAATTTTTTTTAACCCAAAATAGATGTCCACCCCTCGCGTTCACTTACAGTTTTCCCGAGGTTCTTTTAGCGCGTTCAACGATCTTAAAATAGAGGCACAACGAGGTAACTGTGTTGTGCTCTTGGGCCAGACACAGAACCCTCACAGTGCCTCCCTGACTAATTTTCAGGCAACCTTGAAAAGTGCTGGGGAGGGGTACCCTGCGAAGTACTAACATCCCATCGGGGTTGGGGTAGCAATATTCTCCACGTCGCTTCATGCTTGTGGCGGCGTGGGCCGGAAAAAGCAAATTTACTGCCTTGTGGAAAGTGACGTTTCGAGCGTTAGCCCATCGATCTACCGGGAGCAAAAAGGATTTGTCAAGAAAAGATTCATTAAAATAAATTCACAAATATTCACCTCGTTAAGGAGTTTCGCTTGGCCGTGCATCTGACTGTCTAAAGCAGACTGGGACGAGTCAAGCTCTAATAGCGACTGACCAAATTGACTTGCTGTAATGAATGGAATAGAAAAGTATTAATAAAACTAAAAAATGTCAAAGCAAAAGAAAATTGTCGTTAAGATGTAAATATGTCAACCGTTTCCTTTGGGGCGGGGTCGGGGGTAGGGAGGAACGCGGGGGGAGAGGGAGTAACACTCCCGCTTTATAGCTAAGGGTATGACTTTTTAACCGTTTTGGTCTGGAATGCGGCAAATATTTTGATTATTTTGGTCTGAAAACAGGGTATGGTTGTTTGTGCACTTTGGCTTGGAATTCTGGAAATTTTTGTCATTAACCATAGTTAATCGACTATGCATTAACAAAGGAAATTTGAAGCCCTTCTCAAAAACTATTTCTGGGTAGTATCACACAGTTGTTCTAATGTGTTGACCAAGTCTAGACATAGAGCATGGAATATGAATGACATACTTTGGTCTGAAGAAAAAGAAGGATGGTAACAGGTGATACACCAAATTATGTGAAGCCAGCGATATCATGATGAGTCCATATGCATCACGCATTCAAAATTTGCCTAAAGCCTAGCATTCCGCTCATACTAGGTATTATAGAATGACAACTCCCCTTAGTTGGGGGGAGTAGGGATAGCCCAGGGATAGTGCAGTGATGATGGCACTTGCTTCCCACCAATGTGGCCCGGGTTCGATTCCCAGACCCAGCGTCAAATGTGCGTTGAGTATGTTGTTGGTTCTCGTCCTTGCTCCGAGGGTGTTTGTCCGGGTTCTCCGGTTTTCCTCCCTCCACAAAAACCAACACTTCTAAATTCCAATTCGATTGGGGAATTCAAGGGCCACAGGTTTTTCAGTCGCAATCCTGTTACGTGCTACCCTTGCTAAACAAAGTCGATTTATTTGTTGTTGTTTTTTTAAGAAATC
Source organism: Meandrina meandrites (assembly GCA_963693305.1). Classification (NCBI taxonomy): domain Eukaryota; kingdom Metazoa; phylum Cnidaria; class Anthozoa; order Scleractinia; family Meandrinidae; genus Meandrina; species Meandrina meandrites. Next base: position 3,656,112 of record OY855908.1, on the reverse strand, counting down.
TTTCTTCTCCTGAAATCACAATCAAACTTGAAGTAAGGTTAAAGTTACTCTCTTAGTTTGGTTTCATGCAAGAATCTTATGGAAGATGCTCGAGTTAACAAGCTTTTCGGAAATGTTATGGCCTGTACCTTGTTCGTGCAGAGCTTTCAAGGACTGCAGTCTTGTTATCTAAAAGTAAAAAGACACCAAACAGTAATGATCCTGCAGATGATGTGTTCTTTTACTTGTTTGCTTCAATATCCCTCATTAACACTCACTGAGACTTTTTTGCTTGTCAATTTCTTTATCATAATAGGAACATTTTTTTGGACAATTTTTAAGTATTTTTTAAAATAAGGCTGCTGAAAAACAGCATGATTAAAAATGTGCAACCAAGATATCACTTTTGCCATCATTGAAAATGGCTTAATTGTGTATTATGTTAATGCCTGATTGATTGTGAAGTTTGACAACACATACCAGATCTGGGACAACATCTACAAAGGAATCCCACTTGTTCATCAGATCATAAAGCTCTGTAACCTTAAAAATAAAACAAATAAGATACATTATTATTACAAACATCAGGCATAAAGCATTTGATTTACTTCAACAAGAAATTTGGGGGAGCAGGAGGCCTGAAATTCTGGCTACAGCAGGCCCGTAGGGAGGGGGGATGTGATGGGTGCATCCGCACCCCCTCCCCCCTCCCCACGAGCCTTGGAAGTCCGCTTATTGTAAAAAAAAATATAACAAATATTAAACGAAGGGAAGTGGTATTTCTGTGCCTCAACTATTTACATTCAATATACCGGTAGTCCTTTGGGTTGAAGGTCCACCATTTGTAGATTCGGGTGGTATATTTTGGACCAAATTGTGTGATTCTGTTAATTTCAGTGATACATTCTACCTGTGTTCCAAATGTCCTTCACTTTAACTTGCCCTGTTTCCTAACAAACTGTCTTTAAAACGCACAAAATGCTGTCTAAGATAATGTCACCCCCACTAAGTTCTCACACCTGCGGTGCTCAGGATTAAGTACCAGAGGCGCTCATGCGCACCCCCCATGCAAAATCCTGGCTATGGGCCTGTACAGGCTACCCATACCTTTATCTCCTCTTCCTCCCATCCCTTGTCACTGTTAGGAAGCACTCTTGGCACAGCCTGATATAAATAGCTTGTATATGGCTGAACAATATGTTTATCATGCTCATCAAGTTTCTATTCACCTTGCTCTGCTTAGCTGCATTTTCAGCTTCTTCCTTTTTCTCTGTCAGAACACTAACATGATGCAATATTCCCTAGAATAAGAAATAAGATACTGTAAACACCAGCAGATAAGCCGCACCCGCAGATAAGCTGCACCCTGAGTTTAGCAACTCAAATTTTTGAAAAAAAGTTTTTTGAAAGAAATCCAAAGTCAAGCTTTTAGGAGTCTTCTTCGTCGAACGTAAACTCACTTTTGACGTCTTACCTGCAATTTTAGCACTTTAATATAATGAACATTGTTTCCACCATCTTTGACATATGATTGATCTTTTCCTGGTATTTGTTGACAGGTATTTCTTCATTCAACACTGTTTTTCCTTAGATTTTTGCGAACAACACTGGAATCTCAATCTCTTGGACCCTTAGTTTTTTTAAGTTAACTTGAGCCAAAGGAAATTTCTCTTGGATTTGCCTCACTTGGGCAGAAACTGCAACTTTACCTCCCAATTTCTCAATCTAACTTTTCTTTCCATTAGTTGTTCGAATTGTCTGATACAATATTAGAAGAAAACCTCAAGATAAATGGCTTGCACAAAAACATTACAACAAAAACTCCATGATTTAGTTCAATTCTATGACCTCCAAATTGAAAACTGTTACAAATATTATTAATACACAATGGCTAATAAAATTGTGTTTGAGAGGGGTGTAAAAGGGCCAGAAAATGGCACACACAAGTCAAAAAAGTGTAATTTTAGTGACATATACTCTTAGTTTGTCAAAAGTCCAGAAAGACTATGGGAATTGGAAGCCAAAAATTAACACCACTGGGTTTCAAAAAGGATTTTGAATCATTCAACACGTCAAATTAAATGAATTTAATATAGCCAATACAGCAGTACAAAAGCTGGAACAGATTACCTGCAAACGTGCATCAACATGCTCAATATGGTTGGCATCTAGCAAAGCAACTTTGGCCTCAAGAGCTGATGCTGCAGCCTGTCAACAAAAGATAGCTCACTGTAAATGCAAACATCAATCTTTATTAAATTCTCATTAATATTTTTCATGATTTTTACATAATTTTCCATGGGAGAATTTGGTGCTTGGTGATCAAGATCAAATACTCCCACAGCCCGACTTTGGAGGTTTGTTACATGAAAGTAATGAAAAGTCAAGTATTGATCACATTTAGGATAAAAGTGACATGGTTAAGGATGCTTCCTTGTTTTGTTCGAGTGCGCACATTCTGTGCATGATATATGGACCCTCTATCAGTAAACCTGAGTAAACCTGTGTAGTTTATCTGATTTAGCCTTTTGCAGGATTTACATTTGCTAAAAGCATGCTGCCTACAGTAAAACAATATAAGAAAAATTGTAACAGTATCAATTGCATCAAATCATGGAAAACAAGCATCAATGCACAGAATATGTACACAGAAACAATTTAAGTTGTTACTATCCTTAATCCTTTAGGCCACAATATCAACATACAAATTCTCCTGTCTGATCTTGATACATTTTCTTATACTATAAGTTGGAAGAATTTGTTAAAAGATCAAAGCAATTTCCCTTTGGTGATCACTTTATTAATTCTCATAACCTTTTCTCTTAATGAAGTATTGATATTGTAAGGAGAAATTTGATGTTGGTCACTCTTGGGACCTGAAGGGTTAATGGCCGAGGTGTCCCCTTACAAAGATGGTACCATTATCTACTTCCACTGATACAACATTGTTTTGGTTATCCAATTCAATTCTCAACGTTAAAGAATGGAAGATTTCCTCTGCAACTTCCGATACTGTTTTTTTTTTTAAACAGAAATATCCAAACAACATGGACCACATTCTGCATTTGCACAAATGTTCTTTTCCTTTAGAGGTTAAGGTCAAGTGATTTGTGTTAAAATGAAATGCTCTTTGCAGTTTTGATTGTAATTTGTCTCATCTTCAAAAGCATACCAGTTGGCAAATACATGAGCAAGTTAATACTTTCTGAAATAATTTATGCATTGGGAATCCAAATATCTGACTTTCAATGCTTTCAACAAGACCGTATGAATTCTAGGACTTGATGCCCTAAAGCTCATCAGTTCCAGCAGTTTCCACAACACAACGCCAAAGAACAAGGTCTTTTGAAATCAACTATTTATTTTGCTCCTCCTCTCGAGTGGGATTCTAGTCAATTACAGATTACTACCCTTGCTAACTGTCTATTTTACACATTTTCATGGCAACTTGTAAACTAGGACAGAAAATTATTATTGAACTTACCAACAAATTTTTCTCCTTAATTTCAAGATCTGCAGTTATGGAAGACTGTGAAGTATCAAAGATATTTTACTACATTGCAACAATTGACAATATTTTGAGCAGCACACAAGTCCAAATGTCTCCTAGACTTTAAGACGGTTTCTGCTGAACAATCGAGCAATAAAGGCAAAAATAAAGATACCAAAGAAACTCGTAGCATGTTAACAGTTTGAATACAATTAAGAAGAACTTATTGAAACTTTAGCTCTCAAGCTGACCCCGCAAGAGAAAAATGAATTTGAAGTTCTCCGTATTTTAGTTACAACATTATGTTTTACATCAGTTTTAAGCATTTTTACAAGGTTTGACATTAACTTTCTGGTGAATGCTATAGAATTTAACTGCAGGGTCACTTATATAAATAAATTACAGTGAGATGTTTCAAATAGTATACAAATTGTTACTGTTCTTTGAGTAGATTTGTGACTTGAGACTTACTAACACAGATCCAGATGTGGCATATCACCTTCCAGTTAAACATGCCCTTTGTTACAAAACTATATAACGTAATTAACAAAAAGCTACATAAGCAAGAAAACACAGATCACAAATTACCAAATGAGTTGGGTCACTGCCTAGAACTGTCTCCAGTTTTTGCACCCGCTGCTCCATTTCACTGATCTAGAAATAAATTATAAATGAACATAAATGGAGAAGTGTTAGAACTCAAGTCGAATAACTCGGAAAAAAGATTTTCTGAGTTCCCCAACGGGAGTCGAACCCATGACCCTCCAGAATACCGGTCAATGAACACTTCAAAATAGCTTGATGAGTTACCACTAACAAAACACTGCACACTCATTGGGGAGGCCAGTGCTTATCCTTATTTTTCCAAAGAACAAACAACCCTCCAAGTTAATTTTTTTTCCTTAGTGACCATTTGGCCATCAACTGCTCAAGTTTGGTTGCCAGTGAAAAATTTCAGTTGCTAAATTAAGCTCATGCTTTCAATCCTTCTTCTCAAACTCATTAATAATTCATCTAGTTAAAACAAAGGAAATCAGAACCGTGAAGGCAGTTTGGAAATCTGATCTTAATTAGCATAGATTTTTATGATTTTATTTCTCTGTTTTCTCCGTAGTTTTAGTTTCGATTGAGAAGATATATCAAACACTCGAGAGAGTGTATCATCACATTTCCAAACACCTCAAAGTTCAACAAAAATACTCCGCGTCGTATTTTCAACTCTCTTCTCAGTGTTTGGAAATGTGATGAAACACGCTCTCTCGTGTTAGATATATTACTTCTCAATTTAAGTCACCAGGCTGGTGACTTCGGTTCCAATTTAGTCCCCAGCTCCAAAATTTTAGTCACCATGGCAACTAAAATGGTCTTAACTTGGAGGGTTGACAAAGGAACCATTATAGAATATACAGGATGTAAATAATGGAGAAAGGCTGAAAAAATAACTGCCTGGCAACCTGACTGTTTTTCAATTTCTTCCATTTGAAAGGCCATGTCTGGTTAACTCTTTCTCTCTAATGTGACCCAAAATTTTTCCCTCTAATCAACACAATTTTTTTTGTTGGAAATTTTACATCCCTGAGTGAGTAGTTAAAAGCTTCTCTTTTTATATGGGAGGCAAGTCTATTGCAGGTTGTTGCTCATGGGGCTGGCTCTTAATTCATATTGCTGTAGTAGCAATATGAATGGAAATAGAAAAAGAGAATTATGATAATAAAATAAAGAATAAAATGTTATATCCAGTTTGTGAACATACCTTTGAGAGCTGATTGAATTTTGCATGTTCTGGCTTGTAAAACAACTCATATGTAACACAACCATCATCACTCTACAAATAATCAGGAAAATGGACTATTTTAGTTTGGGTACGAACAAAGTAATGCAAATATTCATTCAACTTCATCAAATAAGTCAAGACAAATTCTGTTGACAGTTCGGGTAATAAATGCAAAAATTCATTACCAAAAATCTACTCAAAGCACGGTAACATTTTGTATATTAAAATTCATTTCTATAAGTGACCCCAGGGTTAAATTCTAAAGCATTCTTGAAAAAGTTTATGTCAAACCTAGTAGTTAGTTTGTTTTGAACTGATGTGAAACGTCTGTTTTAACTAAAATATGGATAACTTCAGAACCTTTTTTCTCTCCCGGGGTCAGCTTGAGAACTAAAGTTTCAATACATTCTTAACTCATTCAAACTGTTACATGCTACGAGTTGTTTTTGGTATCTTTATTTTTGCCTTCAATGTTCGAATGTTCAGCGGAAACTATCTTAACAACTGTGAAGATAAGCCATATCTTTTTATTCAAAATTAGGGGTGTGGCTATTTACATGTATGGGGGCATCTTTTGATAGTCTTTTTTGTGTAAGCTTCCCAATTAGAGATGAATGCATATGTAACCAAAGATGTGGTTCACTTTTGAACACAACATAAACACTAGTAAAAAGGGTCATTCCTTCTGTTGTCATAGAACGATACAGAGAAGATGAAGGAAAAGTGAGTAAAAACCTTAGTTTGTTTTCCTCCCGCTGCCTCAGCAGTTTTGAAAGCTTCAAGTTGAGTCTGCAGGCGTCTGGAAAAATAACAAAATTGATCAATTTAGCACGGCAAATTCAGGTATTAAAGAAGCTAGTGGTTCCTACAGCAAGTGTAGTCCTACCTTCCATGGATGGGATGCTACAACCCTTGTCAAAAGTGTTGGCACAGTTTCCAAATTTCTTTCTCTCCTTCCCTCTCCCCCTTTCGATGTTGAGCTCCGAAACATATCACACAAACAGTCCTCATCTACGAGGGGTTAAACATTGAAAACAGGGGGAGGTGACCTCTAAAAATGTTTGCATTTGGCATAAATAAAGTTTACAGTGCGGCTACTATTACCGGGGTCACCCAGACAAAGTTAACCAATCACAAAGCAGAACGGAAACAATAGATTTCAACATTTTTAACTTCAGCCAATAAAATGCCGAGTACAGAACAATGAAATTTCAACTTGTTCGTTCGCCATGAAAACAGATCGATACAAATTTTGGCTGTAAGGCACTGAGTTTTCAATTAATTTCGATTGTATCCCTTTAGTTGTGACAGCAACATTTTGAAGGTAAATATTAGCGATGTTTCTGAAAGAGAAGTTCGAAACAGGGAAAGCAACGACCGTACTGCTGGTCTCAACTGTTGCACGATATGTGGCGTATTTGAATTTTCAAACTTAACCACCACCCGGTTTTCTCTAGCATCTCAACACTTCAATGGTTTCCTCTTCCGAGACCAAAAACTCGACACTGAGCTTGTGAAGGAATTTATTTTGGAAAGAAAAGTTTATAGAGCAATTTCACTTGTATGCTAGTCACTGTTGAAAACAAAACCAATTTTCCTGTAAATGGAATTTGTCCTGTGTCCTGTATTGTCACATTTGCAAGAAAATAGTGAACCGGCCAGCGGTTAATTTTTTTTTTTGAGAATCAAATTCTGCCACACAATTTGCCAAACAAAAAGCCGTCGCGTTCACTGCTTTCACAGAGATTGACATCGATTCTTGCAAATTAAACTTGCATGACAAATGACATTCATTTATACAGCATGTGAAACTACTCAAATTTTTAAATCTAAGCGTCAACGCTAGCTAATGCTATATTCAGCACAAACTGCATAAGCTTCACGGACTTCACGAGGGAACAAATTGAAATTTCAGTATTGTTATTTACTCAAACACAAAAAGTTGGAATCTTAGCTTTCACTGGTAGGTTATGCCATGAAGAAAGTCTTCCCTCGCTAGCATTACTTGTATATATTTTCCAAATGGTACCACCAACAGTTGAGACAAATGGTATGGTCGTTGCTTTCCCTGTTTCGAACTTCTCTTTCATAAACAACGCTAATCATGCTAATATTTACCTTCAAAATGTTGCTGTCACAACTACTCATTAAGTTCAAAAGGGATACAATCGAAATTAATTGAAACTCAGTGCCTTACAGCCAAAATTTGTATCGATCTGTTTTCGTGCCGAACGAACAAGTTGAAATTTCATTGTTTTGTACTCAGCATTTTATTGGCTGAAGTTAAAAATGTTGAAATCTATTGTTTCCGTTCTGCTTTGTGATTGGTTAACTTTGTCTGGGTGACCCCGGTAATAGTAGCTGCACTGTAAGTATTTGCAGCGCCCTTGGGTAAGCATTCCTACTACTTTTGCCTAGGGCTGTAGTTTATTTTGGGAGGTATCAACCCAACATTTTTAAAGTGAACCCAACACGCTGACAACAGTTCCATCCCATTATACATTTTGTTGACGAGTAGCACTTATCATCAGAGTTTTGCAACTACTACCCAACTACCCTCTTTGGTAAACTGAAGTTGGTTGAGATGTTGGAAACAGCTGGGCAAAGTCGTGTTCACAGTGCGGCGGTGCCTGGCCTTTAATGAAACCCCTGCAGGTGTCTGATGTTCTTTGGTCTGTTGTTATCAACTGACTCCAACTTACTGTGACAATCCTGCTTGAGGTGTCGAGGCAACTGTTAAAGCCTGTTAGTAACAAAAAAAGATCTTATTTATGAGTCTGGAAAGAGAAGGAAAAAAAATGTTTGACATATGAAATGAAATAGGCCTTCAAGGAAATTGATCACAACATGAGGTTGTCCACTAGGATCTTGTATTTGTGCCTATTAAAGAATCAATATTGCTCTGAATTGCATTTGATGAGAAACTGAGCATGTGAGCTCATAATCAGATGCTCACAGATCGTTTGCAACAGGATGTAACAAATTACCATCCAGTTAATGTAGATTAGTTTGAAATCAGACCATTATTACAGTCAAACCGGATGTTCTTTTGATGGGAACTCTGCAATGTTGTGGTGCAATGTTCCAATATTGATTGGGAGTTTGCTTGAGACAACTTGCAACTTTCAATTCAAATTTGCTCGAGTAAGTTGCCAAGTTCCGGTTTTTGATATTCCTGTATTGAAGGTAATAATCCCACCTTTGTTTCAAAGAAGTAGGAAATAATTGCCCTATATGGTCAACTATTTATCAACAGATGAAAAGAAATTAGTGACAGGTTTAGTTAAATCGCCAAACTGGGCAAGTTTGCTTGACGCAACTTGCAACTTTCAATTCAAATTTGCTCTAGCAAGTTCCGGTTTCCCAGTTTGGAAATCTGAACTAAACCTGTGGAATTGTTACGTTCTATACGGGGAAGATGAAAACTAACTTTGCAACTTGCTCAAGCAAATTTGAATTGAAAGTTGCAAGTTGCGTAGAACAAACTCCCAATCAATATTGGAACAAGGCACCACAACATTGCAGAGTTCCCATCAAAAGAACATCCAGTTTGACTGTAAGTGTTGTCTCTCTCAAAGAGGAAACAGTATTTTTTTCCAAATGAAATCTTCCAATTTCAAAAATAAATTGTTTGGGAGGCGTTGTGGCATAATGGTTATTGTACTGTACTCTGGGCTAAACGGGCCAGGTTCAAGCCATTCAAGCCATTATGTTGTTGGGTAAGACATTACTCTCACAGTGCCTCTCTCCACCCAGCTGTATAAATGGGTACTGCCACATTTGCTGTTGGGGGTAACCCTGTGATGGACTAGCATTCCATCCCAGGGGGAAGTAGAAATACTCCTGGTTGCTTCATGCTACTGAAGCTAGGATAACTCCAGCATCATAGGCCACTAGGCTCGAATGCAGACTTTACGTAAAATAAAGTATACTAATGTTGTAGCATCTAACTATACACAATAATACTAAGCTCCAGCATTATGCAGGAAGCATTTAACAAATATCCTGCATTGAGATTAATTACTTGTTTATGCATTCTATGGCAGTTAATTACTGGATTATATTTTAATATTTTGAGTTTAAAATACCTCTTTTCCAAGGACATTTACCAGATGTAAATCTTCAAGCTAAAATGGAAAGCACAGACATGTGTGACTTCTCTCTTACTTTCAACAAACTTACCCTTAAAACACATCATTAGAGATGTACGACTATGAATTAGCAACACCAGCTTTTCTAGGCTTGGATAAACAAGGGCCAGTATGCAAATTATGAAATTTTCATGAGATAAAAAGGAATGATTTAGACTTTGCTTAAAATTCCAAGAATAAACAAAAAATTAGAAACATCAATAAAACGAAAGATTAAAAATACAATGTCATGTACCATACCTGCTTTTGAAGAGTTTGTACCTACAGTGAAAAAAATTACCAATCAAATCTCTAAAGCAGGTATTAATAATAATTAAAACTTACAGGTATGTTTAACTTACTTATGACACAATAGAAAAGGAAACAACATTGTTGTCTTTTCTTGTTTGAAATCTTTTATTTTTACCATGAAATGACAAAAATTTATTTGAGTTCTAAACACCATGCCCTGCTGTACATGTACTTCCAAAACTGAAAAATTAATCCCTCAAGCTCGCCCATTGCCCATTAATAAATTCATTTGCGATCTGTGGGATGAAGTTGTGAACATGAAGGTTTTTTTTAACCGCGCGGCCATGGGCTGAGCGCGGTTCTTGCTCTGCACGGGATTTATTAGTCGTCGTTGTCGTCGTAGTAGTAGTATTTTTTTTGTCGGTGACCAGACCCAAACCTCCGCTCGGCCAAATCACGATCGGGACTGAATCACGCAACCTTTGTTGCTTATTCGCCAAAATGTTACGGATAATGTTTTCTTTGTTGTGAATAATATATATTTTTCTTTGGGTTTTTTCGAAGCGTTGGATTCAAAGAGAATATTGAGTTCACTAAAAAAAAGTTATGACATCAGCCACGGAATGCGCTGACGTTGCAGCTTTCACTGTCGCTACGTGACAAGTAAGATTGTGCTTTTGCAAGTTTATTTCGCCAGAAGCGATGTCATTAATTTATTTGCAATTTTGCAAGTGTTTCTTGTGGGTTTTGGCAATTGAAGTGGATTCTTTGGCCGCTTCATCCAAGCGAGTTCAGAGATTTGAAGGAAAAATAAATAATTGCAAAGGTAAACAATTGAGCTTGCCTGAACGTGCATGGGTTACGTCATTTTTGGGGAAAAAACCACCAAGCTAAAGATAACCTTGGATAACGTAACCTCTGGTTGTGTGACTCGCGTGACTTCTTTGCTAGTCCTCCACTCATAGCACAAACACATTGAAACATGAATGTACGGAAAATGTTGCGGATATATTTCTTTTTTATTGTGTGTATAATATATTTTCTTTTGGTTTTATCGAAGCGTTGGATTCAAAGCGAATATTGAATACACTAAAAAATGGTATTAACTCAGCCACGGAATGTGCTGACGTTGTAGCTTTCACTTTCGTTACGTGACAGATAATATGCTGCTTACTTTGTAAGCTTATTTCGCCAGAAGCGATGGTCGTTAATAAGTTGGAAATTTTGCGAGGTTTTCTCGTGGGTTTAGGCATTTGAAGTGAATTCTTTGAATGTTTCATTGAAGCGAGTTCAGCAGAGATCTGAAGGAAAAAAAGTGTGCCTAGGTAAGCACTTGCAAGGATTACGTATGTCATTGGCACACCGCCGTAATTACTAAAGATAGCCGTGAACAATGCAAAGCCTGAAATGTGAGACTCACGTGCCTACCTTCTTACGGCTTAACTCACGGTATAAACCAATTACATTTAATCGTGACTTTTACGTAAGGAAAATAGCTGTTACTAATAGCGTCCAAATAGCGGAATGCTAAATTCATTCCCATACATGTCCCAAGCGAATTTCCAGATTAAGACCATTACGTCATCATATATTTCACAACGGCTATGGGTGATGGTGCAATATTGGATTGTGTGAATCGCATGACTACTTTGCTAGTCAGTACAAAACAAAGTTAATTCAACCGTGACTTTTCTGAGTAAGAAACCTGTTAATTAGCAAAAATGGAGTTAATTTAAAAACGCGCGGTTTAAGATGCTTGCATCTTCTTGTTTTTTTTTTTTGTTTTTTTTTGTCGGTGACCAGACCAAAACCTCCACTCGGCCAAATGGTGATTGGGACTTTGAAATCACGCAACCTATGATGTTTATTCGCCAAAAGCTGTTGAAACATTAATGTACCAAAAAATGTTGCGGATATTGTTTTCTTTATTGTGTATAAAGTATATTTTCTTTTGGTTTTATCGAAGCGTTGGATTGAAAGTGAATGTTGAATACACTGAAAAAAGGTATTACATCAGCCATGGAATGCGCTGATGTTGCAGGTTTCACTTTCGTTATGTGACAAATAAAATTGTGTTTTATTTGCATGTTTATGTTGGCAGAAGCAACGGTCATTAATTTAATTTGTTTCCTCTTCTGCGAGTATTTCTTGTGGGTTTAGGCAATCAAAGTGAATTCTTTGGCTGTTTCATCGAAGTGAGTTCAAAGATTTGAAAGGAAATGAAATATTTGCTAAAGTAAACAATTGAGCGTGCCCGAACGTGCAGGGGTTACGTCATTAGAAGGGAAAAACCCCTAAGCTAAATGCAAACAGATTAAATTTAACCGTGACTTTTGAGAAAGAAAGCTGTTAATGAGCCAAAAATATAAGCGCGGTTTTAAGTTGCGATAGCAACTTCTTGTTGCTCTTTATTACTATTCCTGCACACTTGCACACTACATTACAATACAGTAACTCAGTGACACTAGATGAGCTATCTTACAAAAACGATTCTACTATTCCTTACACTACATACACTACATTACAAAAACAATACAATTGTTGCTTACAATACATAAACGCTACTTATATTTGACACTAATTCTGATTATTTGCTAAGTGCCATTACATTTTATAAAACATGATATGTCTACGCACTATTTACAGTTACAATGAAGACAAAAACTTATTTAAAGATACAATAGCAAGGAAAATGAAATGATTATTTTTAAAATCATACAATATCCCCTCAAATGGTTCCAATACCAACATCATGAAATACGTTGTTTTAAGGTACTTACCTCTTGTGACAACACAACTGGTGAGAGTTTCTTTTCCTCTTGTTCATCCTGCACTGTGCCCTAATGCAGTTAAGGGTAGACAATTAGTTTACTGCAATAACCATTAGATGGCATAGGAGCGTTGTGGCCAAATTGTTAGTGTGCTGCATTCTTTGGCAAGAAACTTTTAATTACTCTAACAGTGCCTCTCTCCACAACAACAACAATTAACTAATTTTACTTTGCCAAAAATATACATAATGAGAAAAAATAGCAAATTAACTCAGAATTAGATGGGTAAAAAAAACCTACTCATAGAAGTGAAAACTAAATGAGCTTAGTAGATAGAAAATTTAATATGCTTTAACTGATTGTGGGTTGTAATGCAGAGAGAAGGGGAAAGAACACAGAAAACAGTATGTAAACAAGTAGTGAAGTATACAAGGTATCTCTCCATCCAGGTGTATAAATAGGTAGCGGCAGGGTAATCCTGCGATGGAATAGCATCCCATCCAGGGGTAGTAGAAATACTCCTAGTTGCTTCATGCTATGGAAACTGGGATAAGCTCTGGCCTGCCCACAAGGCTTGAACACAGACTACCTCCCTCAGGATGCGTTAAGTCCACAGATAATTCACTAACCAGTAGGTCACTGGGCTTCACAGGAAACCTAGTCACATCTTGTGTGTTTTTATTTTTTTATGCTTCGCATCGAAACACACCTTTATCTGTTCAAGCTCTTCTGCCAGTTCGCGGATCTCATGCTGAAGTCTGTTAAACTTGTTCTGAGGTGTCTCTTTGGCCACCCCTTCTCCAAGCATTTCATACTCGGTTTTTGTAGCATAGCCTTGCATTTGCTGAGGACCACACTGCCCAGAAAAATCTGAAGAATATCAAAACACAGTTTAGATTTTCTAGAAGTTTCTAGAAGTGTCTCAGTTAATCCTTTTTGTAACATGCCTAGAATGTTAATTCTTTATGCCATGATACATTTCTAATCTTATAATATTATTTCTGATATTTTCATGGCTATAGAATGGCTATGCAACAGGACCGTGAACTGCAGAGCTTTTATGCATGAAAAATGCAAATATTTACTACAGTGTTATTATCCTGTGAAATTGTGCAGAAAATCACCTGATACTTAGACGACAAGGGTAGCCAGGCCAAGTTGGTGATATTCCGCAAGAATGAGCAGAATTATTGTTCAATACTCAACAAATATTATTGTCAATGAAAAATATTTTACAGCTAAAATTACTGCGGTTATGCAGCAAAACTTTGGAATAACCTTGGCAACCTACATAAATTGCAGGAAATCTGTTATGTACAGATGACAGATAGCAGTGACTTTCTGACCATATACGGGCATCATAACTGTTTGATATAATCAATAAACATTATTTTTGTTTTATTTTGAGACCTCACACAGATATTTCAAAATCTGACGCAGATATTACAAAATCAACCATAGTTTTAGCTGAATAAAACACAAAGAAAAGCTGTGATGTACTTGTTACACAAGAAATTATGTCCAGTGAGAATGTGCAATACAGTATTTTAGGGAATCATGTAAAAGTGATACTAGAGATGCCAACTTATTGTGCCTTTCAGAAACATGCAAACTCTGAAGTTCAAAACCCAACTAACGATTGCGTTTTTTGCTGCCATCAATCACAATTGTGGTGACAGCCAAAGATCCTTTAAAACAGAAACAAACAAAATGGATCAAAATCTACCAATCACATCTGACCGACATGACCTTTTGACCCAGCTGAAGTGAACTTCTGTTTCCTGAGAGGTCTGCTTAGATGATTGACAGCATTAAAAAACATAACTGTTGGTCGAGGTTTGAATTTCAGAGTTTGCATGTTGTTGAAAACCGCAATAAAAAGAATTCAATACCAGGTCACCAATTTCCCAGAAAATGGCAGACATGAAACGCTCTGCAGATTAAACCATAAAGACAAGTCCAATGCCCAAAATTTCCTTCCAAGATTATGTCAAATAGGTGTGAAAAGAAAATATTCTTTTGTATCCAGGACATTATGTGACCTGTACCAGAGTCCAGGAGATTTGGTCTGTCTCTGGAAGATATGAGATGTATATCACATACCAGCATTTCCTGGATCCAAATATTTTCCACTAAATTTCTCAAATGCTTCTTTAGCATCAATCTTTAACACATGAACACTTTCATCTCCATTCTGTACCTAAAATTAACAAGGAATAACATCAGAACTCTCTACAGCAATACTGGATGATACTTCCGAGGCTTTGCTTTTTTGGCAAAAAAAAAAAAAAGTTTAACAAAGATGTTTCAGTAGTGTACTATCGCAAGTTGTGTAAGTATTGTAATTATTGTATTGTACTGTAAATTGGTGTAGTGTCCGCATTAAAAAAAGATGTTTCAGTAGGTGCATCAAAATGCTTTCAGCTTCTCATTAATTTATATAAAATATAGTGGGTCATTCATATTCATGTATAAGAGACACATATACTTGGATGCAGCTAAGAAACAGCCACCAGCTTATTTCACTGGCTAAAGAGAGCTTATCACTGGCTGAAGTTTCACAAGAAAACAAAGAAAAGAAAGTGATTTTGAAGGTACACAGGCCAGAAAAGCCATCTGGGCTTGATAATGAACCTGCTTAGATTTTTCTTAGTTCATGGAAAATCAAATTAGGTTACATTATGGTTAAAAGAAATTTGATTTAAGTAAAACAAGTTCCATTTCAACTTCTTCAAAATGCCACGTTGAGAATACAGTATTCACACAAATCCCCTAGACTGCCCATGACAACTTAAAGGGGCACCGTCAGCCAGTGACCTTTGCGAGCCTCTGTTGTTGTTGTTTTTGATGTTGCATGAATATAACAGTCAAATCACATACAAAATGAGACATTTAAAACAGCTTAAGAAACTATTTTTAAATTCTGAAGATATTCGGCATTAAAAACACAACATGCAGTTCAATGAAAGTTATCTCTTCCACAAAAGATTTGCAATTTCTGTATTACAGAAATTACGCAAAGCACTATGGTTGATGGTGGCCCTTTAACACATATCACATGATATTGTGTGCGCCTTTTAAAACTTTGAGGTGGCAAATATCACTGAAAAGTAAGCCCAGTGCTCTCCAATAACCCCTCCTCTTCCCTAACTTTCATTTTGAACAACGATGTGTCTACAAGTCTGGCAACCGGACAGTACCCATTTCAGCTAGGACTTAAACCAGGATTCTAACAGCGCTTTGGTTAGCCTGTACTTCACTCTGACATGCTTTTAGTTAGCTTTCACCCCAGCTGGCTTGCAGTTTGCTTATGGTTAGCTTTCTTTTTGTTAGTTAGGGCGGTACTCTATATATTTACTATGGATATTTTCAACTGGCAGACACGGAGTATTCTGAAAAACCTGTCTGGCTACCAGGCATATAGTAATAGACACAGCGTTCGAACAAATTTAAGCTTAAAAGCACAGACTAACCTTAGCCTTGCAAATTAATTGGTGGAACAATATGTTTGATTATAAAATTCTACGCAATTTTCACTGTGATTTTCTACTTATTGGTTAATCATTAAAGTATCCATTTAGTATAAAAGCATAAGTATTTATCATTCAAACTAACCGAAGAGTCGCCATTTTGCTCTGACTTTTCCACAACATCAGGTGTTTCGTAAATATCCGGCTGATTGTCCTAAATGAAAAATAAAACGTAGAAATACTTCAACAGCAATCTAAAGGAAGAGTTAAACTGGGTGTAACTTCCACTGAATGGTGAAACAATCAAATATTACGGCTAAAAAACTACTTACGATGCCCGGCAACTCAGAATATTTACTTCTGCCTGCCATGTTTCTTCTCTTTACGACTTAGTAACCTCTCTCTCCTTGTGTCGCTGTCCAGTAGTAGCGACGGCTCTGGTAACACCCCGACCACCAAGCCCTGGTGATCGCTCCGGGTGATCCACTTTCCTGACTTTGGTTTTTCCAAACCCGACGTGTAAAATCCGTGTTACTTTTTAGTTGCTAATAAACAGGGCTGTACCCAGGACTTTTCCAGAGGTACGCAAAATTTTCCAAATCCCCCTGCAAGCCGCCCCCCTTCTCCTGACGTCTCCCCTCCCTCCTCCCTTTCTCTCAAATCCCAATGCTTTTGTTTTTGTCTTTGTTTTTTTTTTTCTTGCTTTATTTAGATTTTTTATGATGAGAGTGTAATGGTGAGGTTATGTTGTAAATCTTGTAAGTGAAAGCGTTCTTTCTTGATATGAAATGACAACTATTAAAGTCGCAAATTTAGCCGGTACAGTATCCCATTACAACTCTGTCCTTCTTCCCGGCAAACCCAGAATGACCACGTTTAAAGTCTAATTCCTGATGTTTATGAAAATATATCACGAATAGCGTGATTCATGTATATTTTGGTATATTCTATTTTGCTTTATTTTCCACTTTTTTTCAGGTATGCATGAGCGTATATGCGTACAGGTTGTTACGTACGCCCCTGATAAACAATTTTCAAAACTGTTTGAGAGACCTGGACAAACTTTCTTTGTTCAATTTTTTCAACTTTCAACTGATCAGGAATATACAAACCAGATTATAAAAAATAAAGACTTCAGCTTGAAGATAAGGAAACAAGAAGGAAGAAAACTTCCCGGGGGTGGAGGTGGATGGAGTGGGTGAGTGCTGCAAATTATTATGTTGATATTTAATCAACTGACGAAGTTCATTTTGACATGCTAAGTAAAATTCTTTCAAATCAAACTGATGTAACATAATTGCTTTTTCATTGTTACATGATTACGATAATTATCAGTCTCTATATGTTTAATTTATGGTCATGCAAATAAAGTTTGAATGAGTTCTGTCTGGCTTTGTTTTGGGCGTGAAGCGATATGACGTCACGAAAATCGTCTTCCCGGTTAAAAAATATCCCGGATATCTATTACGGTCGTGATTGGTAAAAATCACGCAAGCATCACTGGAAGGAAGACAGCTCCCTTGAAAGCGTTTTGTGTCAGAAGGTTGCAATTTGTAGAGTTAGCACTAGTCATCGAAGCTTTGAAATGGACGCCTTGGATGTAGACCAATTAGTTTCTTGGGCCAAGTTTGCCGAACAAGCTGAGCGTTATGACGACATGGTAGAAGCTATGAAGTCTGTCGCGGCGAAATCCCATGACGGTCTCACTGACGAGCAAAGAAATTTGCTGTCGGTGGCTTACAAGAACGTGGTGGGCGCGCGGAGGTCTTCCTGGCGAATAATGTCGAGTTTAGAGCAGAAAGAGAGTGATGAGAATAAACGCGGCCTGGCCGAGAAGTTTCGGAAGAAGGTCGAAGACGAATTAAAGGAGAAGTGCAACGACGTCCTAAATTTAATCGATAAGTACCTGTTGCCTTCCGTACAATCTGAAGGAAAGGAAGTGGAGGGAAAGGTGTTCTACTTGAAAATGAAAGGCGACTACTATCGTTACCTAGTCGAGATTGAGATGACAGAGCCGGAAGAACGGAAGGAATTGTCTGATAAATCCAAGAAAGCTTACGACGATGCGAGCGAGTCGGCTTCAACCCTTCCCACAACGCATCCTATCCGGCTTGGTTTGGCGCTGAATTTCTCCGTGTTCCACTACGAGATCATGGGTGACCCAAACAAGGCCTGCGAGCTGGCGAAAAAGGCTTTTGATGATGCTATAGCCGAGTTAGACAATTTAAAAGAAGATTCCTACAAAGATAGCACCTTGATAATGCAACTCCTTCGAGACAATCTAACACTCTGGCAAGCAGAAGCCGACGCCGCCGAAGATGGGGATGAAGCACCAGGCCAAGGATGAATTGACCAAGATTGAATTGACCAAGCGTGTAAGCTGTTTTTTTTTGTCTTAAAACCTCAGTCTTCAGAATTTGAGAACAGATATAGAGGAGCGATAATCTCATGGAAAGAAATTTAGTCGCCAGTAATTAATCAACAGCAGCGTGCTGATTAGGAATCCAGTTATTAAAAATAGATGTTTTAGGTGTACTTTTCATGCGGAAACTTTCAACTGGTATGCCCTGTTTAAAATATCCCAAAGTTCCTCGATTCCAGTGTGCACACATGAGGGTGTATTTTAACAATAACCTACATTTTGCACGGGAATGTGCACGGGTACTTGTCCATGGACTATAATATTGTTACATTATCTGTTCTTAGAAGTGAACAGTTTTCAGATGGCAAAAGTTTAGGTAGCTCCAGAAAAACTGAGAGTTTTGTGAAACAGGTTATGTCCAAGGAAGAATTGCCGGTACCATTGCTTATTTTCAAAACCAGATGAAGGTTTGTGTTTATTCTGCAAAATATTTTGGAGCGATTTCGTACCACGCCACTTATTTACAGATCTCTGATCTCTTTTTAGAATGAAGCATGTAGAAACAAAAGGAACTATTCAAATTCAATGAGATGGAAATAAGTGGCCCGGTAGTTTAGCCAACATTTTCATCACAAGGCAGACTGTCTGAAGGATCCTAGATAACCTGCAAATAGCAGTAAAGTTTTAATTCAACACAATTGGGATGAAACTGAACTTGCCATTTTGTGGGTATGTTTGGATGGTTCCTTGTTTTGGCTGTGTCATTTAACATGCTTAAGCTGTGTTCACACTAGGCCGAAACATGATTAGTCTGATCACAAGTGAAACATGTTTCGCTTGAATGATGCAGGATTCACTCCCAACCAAGTTCGCTCCCTACCTTTTTCGAGTTCGCCCCCACCAATCACTAACGTAGTCACGCTTTTCTCATGCTTAAAGAACGAGAAACATTCTAGATAGTTTTTCTCGTGCTTAAAGAACGAGAAATATTCTAGATAGTAAGCATACTTGGGAGCGAACATGGTGAGTGTACTGGGTGCGAACTTGATGGGTGCGAACATGATTTGGAGCGAAACCTCCTGCTACCATTTCGCTCTAAAAAGTTTTCACATTAGATGGTGCGTTGCGCAAATCACGATTGAAACGTGTTTATTCTGAGCATGATTGAAACAACCTTGCGAGGTAGTTTCAATCATGATCAGATGAAATGTTAATAATGGCGGACATGGGCAGGGGAGGCGAGTGCCCAAAAGATCCAAAATTGGACCTGGTACGAGAAATATGGGCTGATATAGCAATAAAAGTGCAATAATTGGCAGTGGGTTGTAAGCAGGATATTTGGGAGAACATCGCCACAAAACTTAATGACAGCGGCTAAAAACACACTGCAAAACCAAAATTTGTACGATAGCGCAAATGCTGTCTGCTTGCTTAACGCTGGAAAGTGGCTTTTCCGACACTAATCCAAAGAATAAATGGAAATGTTATATTAATTTCAAGCTCCATTTATGCAAGGTTTATGTGAGTACTGTAGAACTGCATAAATTACACAACATCTGATGTGAACAATGCATTATTAAACATGTAGGTGAAACATGTTTACTCTAAACATATTTCGGGTTCAATTTGAACACAGCTTTAGACCGTTGGTTCTCGAGAAAACATTTGATGGATTATAAACCATGATGGAATATTATGGGTATACCACACAAAAGTATTTGGTAGCTTTATCACATTCCCATGTTTAAAACTTGATAACTGGATAACTTAACTTGGATAAATCAATTCATGAAGGTCAGTCAAAGATTTCTGACAATTTTCTCAAGATTTGTCTAGAGTGCATCCAAACATTCAAGATCATTTTATGAAAATTTCCAAGTATTGATTGATTGACTGAATGATATAATAGGGTTGTAACAGATATCTGGAACCAGGTAATGAATATAGCTTGTGGTGGATGCCTTTTGATTTGCATTATTTATCTCGGTTTGAATTTGTATGTGATTTGAAGTTTTGTATAAAGTTCTTCTCCAACAAACTTTTTAATATTAACTTGAAGTAGAGTGCTGATTGATGCAGTACATCAGAGTGGCTTTCTTACCATATATCTGTCGTGAACTCTTGCAGGAAACTGCTAGAATGAATTGAGCTTCTGGTCAATGCCTTCTGATTTGTGTTATTTATCATGGTTTGAAGTTTTGTATAAAGCTCTTCTCCAACAAAATTTTGAAATTATATTAGTTAAGTTTATAAGTAGAGTGCTGATCAATACATTAATTATAATAAATCAGACTGGCTGCCTTACAATATGTCTGTCATGTGGGCTCATTTTTAAGCGATGACGTCATTTTATGACGTCATCGGTTAATGCTGTAAAGTGGAAAAGCGATGGAATTTATGGAATTTTTGGTGTTACGGTGTTACGATTACTCCCTGAATTGAACCGAAGAGCAATGGGAACTAGGTGCATTGTTTGTATTCTTTTTGAGATCCGCCATCTTGTTTTTTGGCAAAGGAAGATATTTTTTTGCAGCTTGCATCATCACCGATCGGCAAACCTTATTTCATTTGTAGCTGTTAAATTGAGATTTCGAGTCTGCAGTGAGTGTTGCACTTTATCAGTTATCGAATAAATTTGGCATAAAGTTAAGAAGTGATGTCTGTCGTGACTGCAGACGAAGCAACCGATTATTAGCAGTTTTGAAACATCTGTTGAAAAGGTGAGCCATCTTAAACCTTTTTTTAAGCGATGACGATGACGTGATCGATTAATCTCGCCGTGCGAGTGGACAGGATCTGTTGTTGTCTGTTGTCTGTTGCCTGTTGTGATCAACCGATCTGTAGAACCGAAGGGAATGCACAATGTGCGAGCCATGCGAGGCAGACCTGCGAGGCACTTGAAAACACATTGGTTAGCCTAAATAGCACTCCGGTTAGCCTAAATAGCACTTCGGTTAGCCTACAGTTAGCTCTTAGGTAGCTTGCGGTTAGCTTTTATATTGGGATAAGGGATTTCTTGCTTGCCCGGTTCACATGGCTTGCGAGTCATGCGAGGCAAGCGAGCCATTTCGGTTAGCCTAAATAACACATTGGTTAGCCTAGCAACACTCCGGTTAGCCAAACAAGCACTTCGGTTAGCCTACAGATCGAATAGGTAGCCTTTTTATTGGTATTTTTAAGTGCCTGGCAGGTCTGCCTCGCATGGCTCGCATGACTCGCTGGCTCGCATATTGTACAGAACCGAATACTGGGGAAAAAATCAAGTCAACTCAACAAGAAATCGTCGCATAGAACTCGAAGCAAAATACTCCTGGGCCGTTAGAAAGGACTAATTTAAAGCATAAACGAAAGAAACAAATTATATTTGATGCGTTCTATAAGATTTAGTAAACAGAAATCTCTCCATTCTTTAAAACAAAAGGTGTAAACAATTTTAGACAGCGTTTGACCTTGCATCGTATATCGTATATCGTATGTCATGCCAAGATAACGCAATTTTTGTTGAACAATCATTCAGCACAGAAGGTGTCAGTTACTTTTATGTACCCTAATTTTTTGACAAATGTCCTGAAAATTATCAAAGACCCCTTGTGAAACGTCATCGCTTCTGCATGCATCGCATGCCGTTTATTTGTGTAATGCTGGTTGTAGGATTCCTCCTCAGGTTTAAGCTCCCTCAATAAGGGGCCCACACAAAAGCCCTTATGAAGCTGCAAGTTAGTGTTTATGTCAAGTTTTCTTGACATTGACAATCAGGACAAGCAACACTTTGATGATTTGTATACCTTACGGAGTGCGAAATGTATTTGCCCCAAGGGGCAATAGTGTAGTGAGGGCTGAACTCCAAGGGGGTATGGGGAGAGGGAAAACCTGGGAACGAGGTTGAAAAAACATTACAGCGATATTTTGTCTGAGTGGCATGGTTTTGTGAGATTGGGTAGAAAAGCATGACACTTGGGGTGGGTTTCTTTGGGAAAATCCAAAACCGGATTCTTGTATCCAAAAACAGGTTTTGCATTTCTTTACTAAAATCTGAAAGTGGATTATGAATCTGAAGAGTCCACACTCCAGTGGATTCATTAGATCAAATCTTGATCCAATACGCAGACTGTATTGTTCAAATATAAGACTTGGTGCTCCATCAGTGATTGTAAAGGCGAGATGATGACAAAAACACTTGAACCACAAGGTTTAGAATCAACAAATCCGCGACAATTGGAAGGCATCGAAAGATTAAAGATTTTCTGAAACCTGTAGGGAGATTAACAAAAACATCTTTGTCCTCAAAAAACTTTGATAGATTCCCACTGCTCGGAATGTCAGATTGAACTGCTTTTTCCCAGTTTCAAACGCTTATTTCTACTGATCTGCCATTATCGCTGCCATGCTGTTATTTTGAATCCGGTAGTCATTAAAAGCATAATTCTGGTTTCAGGAGATCTACTTGACCAATCTTAGTGCATTAAAAAAACATTTTTTTTCAACATTATTTTTTTATTATTTTTTGTTTACATTATTATAATTAGTGTTTATCATTGTGGAGCTGTTTGCTTGATCAGGGGGTGGTTATTGAAAGGGCAGTGCCTTCAAACTGGTTAAGTCTAAACTAGTCCAAAAAATACAATATTTGTCTCTCGAGACACTGGTGGTTGACAATAGTCCAATTTCGATGTATTAAAATTCAGCCTAATACAATTAGCCTGCGTCGCAGACAGTCTAAACCGCCGGTATAGTCCTATACCGAGGATTATGTGACACGTCCGGCTGCAACGCAGGCTAAATACAATAGACCTCAGTACAAGGCTCCAGGGAATAAATTATAGAGTTTGTGGGGCTTATTCCCTGGAGCTTCGTAATGATATCTATTGTTTTAGGCTGAATTTTAAAATATCGAAATTGGGCTGGCTGGTATTTAATTTAGGGGGAGGGGAGCTTACTGGAACAAAGGCACCAAATCAGATTATGAAGAGTGGGGAGGGGGAGAGTTTCCTATGAGTGAACTGATTGATGTGGCAAAGGACCGCGAATGAAGATGCTGCACACACAGGATCTGTGAAAGATCTAACCAGCCAAAAATAAAAATGTAAATAAAATAAGCAAGGCTTATGCTGTGTAGAATCACGATCTTGCTGTTCAGTCTCCCTGCTTTTATATTTTATTAAATTATGACCAGATGAAATGGAAGATTTTGGTTTGACCCTCTCCATCCCTCTGGAAATTCTGGTTTGTAACTGAGCTTAATTCTTCAGCCTTTAAAAACTTTGACAACCTGCCTCTCCCAGAAGGTAATCTCAGTGACCTTTCCTGCGGCTACTGTGCTTGATCCAAAAAATTATAGAACACAACCAACTGATATATGACCCATCAAAGGTACTTTTAACATTTTTGTTGCCTTTCAGTGAGAAGTATAAATATAATATTTTTAAGGAATTCTTATCATGGAACAGACAGAAAAACTAGAAGGAAACTATATATATATAATATATAATATTTTTAACAGAGACTTAATATTTTGGTTCGGCTTTTGTGGGGATCTGATATCCTTCACTTTTTCTGGTCCCTTTGCAGTGTAGGATTTTTTCGTTTTACAGGATTTTTATTTTATTTTATTTGCTTTTTATGGCGTTGTCGCGCAAAGACTTCGTCTGCACAACATATTTTCCTATCAAATAAATTATTAGCATTTTTTACTCTACACCCATTTCCCGGTTAAATGATACCCCGGATGTAAATCACAGTTATGATTGGTAGAAATCACGCAAAACATCACCTCGGACACGTGACCAAGCAAGGGAAGGAAGACAGCTCCCGTCGTAAGCGTCCATTGATTGTTTGGAGGGTTTCAACTGAGGAAATTGTAGCTTTTGAGGGACGCCATGGCAGACCAAGTTGATCCGGCTAAGTTAGTTTATCAGGCTAAGTTAGCTGAACAAGCTGAGCGTTATGAAGACATGGTAAGCTTGATGAAATCCGTGGTGGAAAACAAGGACAAAGACAAGGACCTAACAAACGAGGAGAGAAATTTGCTGTCGGTGGCTTACAAGAACGTGGTCGGCGCGAGGAGGTCTGCCTGGCGAATTATTTCGAGTCTAGAGCAGAAGTCAGAACCTGGAAATAAAGCTGAAATGGTTGAGGAATATCGCAAGAAAATCAAGGAAGAACTAAAGGATAAGTGCAGGGAAGTGTTAGAATTGATCGATGCACACCTCACTCCTTCCGCGAAGGAGGTCGAGCCTAAGGTGTTCTACTTAAAAATGAAGGGCGACTACTATCGTTACCTAGTCGAGATTGAGACCAAAAATACTGATTGGCGTGTGAAATCCAAGGAAGCTTACGAGGCAGCGCAAAAAGAAAGTGAGGAATTGAAACAAACGCATCCTATTCGTCTTGGCCTGGCGCTGAATTTCTCCGTGTTCTACTACGAGATCGAGAACGACCCAAAGAACGCCTGCGAGCTGGCGAAAAAGGCTTTTGATGATGCTATAGCTGAGTTAGACAATGTAGAAGAAGAATCTTACAAGGATAGTACCTTGATAATGCAACTTCTTCGAGACAATCTTACGCTCTGGCAGTCGGAAGAGACTGAAGATGATCAGGGCGGAGATTGAAGTGGTAGCGATAGTGTAAGCTCATTTTCCTTGCCTTGAACTATTAACTCACTGATATAAAGCATTAGGTCTCCATTTGATGAAAGTACAGTACATATAGTTAAAGAAACAATGAACGATAAAGCACTTCCCAAGTGAACTATGAAAAGCCAGTAGCAGAAAGCTTGTATTTACACAATTTCTTTTGTACAGTGTCGGTTGAAACCCAGTTGTACTGTAGAGGCAGTTGAAATATGCGAAAGTAAAACAGAATTGGTGTTTTTGTTCTTGTATTTAAGTTTCAAATATCAAAGAAGTTTGAAAGCCTGACAATCAAGAGTATGTAGATCTGTTGTTTTCGATGCCAGTCACGTCTGTATTTGGTGTTTTTCTGGAACTGAATTAAAAGCTGTTTACTGCCTCCACAACAGGCAATCGTTTGCTATTTTCTTCAAGTTTGTGACACAAAAGAACATGTTTGTAAGGGATGACCTTTGAAATCTCTTTTTTTTTCGTGTAAACATTCTAGTGAAGCATATTTCGTAACTCAATGGGTTGCGAAATCTTCGCGAACCACTTCGTCGGTAAAATAAAACGTTGAAAATATTTTCCTTCATCTCAACTAGCGCGGTGTAGCCGTGAAAGAAATCGAATAAAATATTAAATCGAGCAACATGTCTGCCCAAAGCTTTGTTTCAAGGTGTGTGCCAAAGCGGCGTTTTTTTCTCGTTCGTATTTTGCCGAATTTCGAATAGAGGTTGCGAAGTAGGTCCCCAGCCACTATTTCAACGTGAACAAATCTGTAATCAAGCACAATACTATCTTGCATTGAACACTTTGAGCGGAAATTATGAAAACCACATCATCGATCGAAGACGAGGACTGAAGTACAATGGCGTGCCGAGAACAAGGGAAATGTACATAATTTGTCACTGTAATGAATTCCATCCATGCGTAAAACAAGGGAAATGAATTTACACAGCCTCTGTACAATACGAAGAAAATTTGAAGGATGAAAGATTTGTGGATAATTGCAGTCTTCTGATTAATCACACCTATATCTGATTTGTTCCCAAGATCCCCCAATTGGGCAAATTGCTCGAGTTGTGTTCAAGAAAGACAGATGTTTGGGTTATAAAAAAAAATGAAATAAAGAACAAGTAATTTTATTTCAGAAGGCAATCAAGGCTGAAACAATAAATTACAGTAATATTTGCAATTCACTGTATCAGCTAGCTGTTTCTTTACCACAATTATTATTGTGGTACATACCACAATCATGGTACGTTTTTTTTGCTTGCAATTAGAGAGGGAAGCATTTGTGAAGCCTGGCAAAGTTCTTTGTTGTATGTTTTTGTTCACTATTTTAGGGGTTGACCCTGCATAAAACCTGACAAAATACAAATATGGGTGGTTACGTGTGTTCATGCAACTAACCAATAGAAACATTGTGATTGTGTAATTCATGGTTCATATTCCCAGGGAATAAGTTAATTAGCCCCAGGACTCCACACCTTACTGGCTAGCTGTTTTTTTTTTTTTTGTAATTTTTATTTTTTTTCAGCACTCAGAATGCTTATTATTTGCAACACTTTACACATTCACATAAGATTAAAACTAATTACAATATACATTACACATTAAACTACTTACAATATACATTACACTATATCACTTACAGTGAAATGAACTCAACTGGGGCAAACAACATTTCTTAGCCAGTCACAAGACAAGCTCAAAACAAAAGAATTTGAGTTCGTTTATCGGCAGTTAAATTTGCCTCTTACTGTGATTGGTCCACAGATGAAGAAAGTCCGATTCTTTTGTTTTGAACTTGTCTTGTGATTGGCTAAAAAAAACGTCGGGTGACCCCGGTTGAGTTCGTCTCACTGTAAAACAGTGAGAAAAAAGAAATAGTTGTATCATTACTTGTAATATTCAATTTAAAGAAAATCATTTACCTTTGTTACAATACAAAGCCTAATTAAATTAGCTGTTTAGGTTCACCTTGTTTATAACATGATTACTTTGTTTTGTTCGTTTGATAGTTCCAGTTGTTTCTTCACCCTCCCTCCCACCCTGGGGACTCTCCTTGAGCACTCAGAGAGGGTCGTGGTGGGGGATAATTCATAGTGTATGACTAGCATAGAGTGTATTTTAGGCTCATAAACCAATTATTAAATATTCTCTATTTTCATAATTTTAAGCCAAATATTACCACTCTATAGCCTGCGAAATATAACATTCATCATGTCACAAGCATGGGACAGAGAAAAAATCCGAGCCCCCGTCTAATGGGAATCTTCCAAACACTGGGTGGGCACTATCCATAGCTATGGAAAGACTTGTGGTGAGCAAGGCCATTTCAATTGTTGTTGTTGCTGATTATGAAGGAGGGCATGGCCTACCGGTAACAGTGCCCTGGACTAGCATCCCAATTATCTAGAGGGGTGCAGAAATACCACTAGTTGCTTGCTGCTACTGAAGCGAGTCTGATGGACCAGTTGCCTTAAACACAGAATAAATGCCCCCCCCCCCAACCACCCATTCACCCTTATGATTATCTATTGTAAACCTCTTCTAAAAATAGGCATTCATGTTAAAAACTTTGCGTTTTATTGATAAATTTTCATACCATGCCATTCCTGATATCATAAATCAAATGCCTGTTTCATGTTTTTGTCATGAAAGATGCATGGTCATATCACAGAATTTTGGGCAAATTTCACGAGTCTTGCTGTGCCAATTTTTTTTTTTTTGTAATGATGTCTAGGAGTCTCAATTTCTTTTGCAATGTTAAGAAAGTCTTGGGTTCACAGACAAGTTATTAGTTTTGCCAATTTCCTGCAAAGATCTACCATTTGCCATCCCTTAAGTCAATAATGGGTTTAGGAGGGGGCAACGTCTGGTGTTGTGATTGTCAATGACATTTAAAGAAACGATTCAAAATACAACAGAAAAATATACCCACTTTAAAAACAACTGCTAATAACCCATGAATGGGTTTGCACAACACAACCCAAGTATTTATACCCTATAAGTATTGAGATATTACTCCCAGCACCCTTAAAGAAAAACCTCACAAAACATAGGCTATTATCAAAGCATCTCTGTCAATCCCAAGGAGCCCCACATCTACAGTCTGGAGTTTTCATTTTTGATTCAACCTTAAAATTTCTCTGCAGCTTCAGCATGAGTTACAATGCTGCTGGAGCACCCCTTCACCAAAAAAGCTTGGATTTGATGTGTTTCAGCGTAACAAGCGGGTCTTTTACCGGGTGAGTCAGGCCTACTCAATCCCCAACTTGGAAGACACTGTGTTTTGCATGCTTTACAATTTTCACATAATTACAAGGCCTGTTTGTAGCCCAGGGGAACTCCCATATGATGATATGAAAGAGACGAGAATGCTCATCACCTCACTTAGGGCTACAAATTTCGGATTTTGGTCTCACTTGGGGTGTTCCAGGCAAAACACCATTACTTTTAGCCATCAAGGTCTCGTTTAGGGGTGCGCACAAAGAAAAAAAGAAATATGTTCTTTAAAGTTTTAAAATGGTATCTTTAAGGGGTCACATAACAATTGGGCCACACCCAGATTGGTCTGTCTCCTTTAGGGGTTTAATCAAAATTTCCAACAAGCATCCACATCTGTTTCATATGGGAGACCCCTGAGGTTCACAGGCTAAATAAATGTTCACCTTGCAGCAGATATATCGTTGTTACAGAAAATATCCAAGGAAGGTTTTGTGGTTAAACCCTTCACACCCCCTCCCCCCTCCAACCACCACCGCTCAAAAAAATTCCAGTTTTGGCTTACCCTCCACCCCCTTAGAACTTTGCAATGATCTTCCATGGGGTGTGGTTTATTGAAACTGCATTATTGTAGCCCAAACACTTTGAGTAGGAACAAAAAAAAATTATGCGGGTGGTAGCTTGAAGTTTTGAAAGGAATCACTAACATATGAGTACGATCTTGTTTTGTAGGCGTGGCTCAAATTCATGTTCACTCGTAAAAGGAACCAATTGCAATACGTCCTTCTAACAAGTCATTCCTGACACACTTTTCCAAAGTCACTAGTGGAGAATTTTAACCCCTGAAAGCCATGATGATCACTCCCCCCCACCCCCACCCCCCTGCACAATCCTACCAAAATTTAAGGGGGCTTTGTCTGAAGCTACAAGTTCTGTATCTGTCTGCATCTGTTTTAAGGACAGTTACTCTTTGGTAGGAGACATTAAAGTTTGAATACAAAAAAATTGATAAGGACAGAATTAATATTCTACAAGCTTGGTTTACTTGTGCTCTGATTCAGAAAGTATTTTTGTATTCCTGAGCACTTTTTTGCCTTAGTTGCAACTTTGTCAGTGTTAACTGTTCTTTTGCCCTGTTTTTGCCAGGAGGCCTGCAACTCTTTCTGTATCTCACTTGGAAGCTCAGCAAAAACCGTAGGATCAATGCCATTTGGACAAAGGACACTTGGCCCATTTTCTTCCTTGTTCAAACAATTACTGGTTGTTCCATATTCCTGGGTCCCCTGTGTAGTTATTCCTAAACTTTCCTGTGGCCCCTGGTCCTTAATACTGATCCCTGCGTTAAATTTGCTTTCACTGAGATGATCATCCTTTGATGGACAAGATTCTGAGCTTGTTTGTTTGGAGCAAGACTTCTGAAAGAAGTTAGAGATGTTTTTTTTCGACTGAGCTGTAGTACTACAAGGTTTGTGAAAATTTGTTAATGAAACTCCTAACAGAGTCAAGTGAAATGGCTTCTTCACATCCACAACCTTATTGAACAGAGAGAGGCAAACTCCCAAGAGCATATCTCTTGCTTTGTCTTTGTCAGTGAAAGAAACTGCATGTGGCAGTCCACACTGTCGACTCTCCCTTTTGTGAAACTTTTCTTCTCGCCTTCTCACTGTAACTTTTACAGTTTGAGGTATGCCGATATCACAAGAAACTCGTGGAAGTAACCCTTCGATGAGGCTTTTTAGCCGCTTTTGTGCATCATCAAGTGTTGAACAGTTTTTGAAAGAATCCTCATCACTAATTGATTTAAACTCTCCAGATGGTGTAACTTTGCTGTCGTCGATACCATGGCATAGTTTAATCATCAGCACAGCTAGAGAGTTGCCAAATTCTTTTTCCAGTAATTGGCGGGAACATGTGAGTACGTCGGTAACAGATGAAATGTTAACTGTTTGGAGTTTTTTGGCCATGCTATGTCCAATACCTGTTATGAAAATGAGGACAAGATCATG
Source organism: Meandrina meandrites (assembly GCA_963693305.1). Classification (NCBI taxonomy): domain Eukaryota; kingdom Metazoa; phylum Cnidaria; class Anthozoa; order Scleractinia; family Meandrinidae; genus Meandrina; species Meandrina meandrites. The sequence continues at coordinate 3,626,036 of OY855908.1, read as the reverse complement.
AACTGATGAACATTTACACAATTGTTTTAATTACAATTGAACAAATTATCTTTAGAAAAAAAGAAAACACACACATCCATGTTGGATGGGAGAGTTTCCTGGGCAAGACACCTTACCATATTAAGCCCCCTGGGGGCATGGAGAAGTATGAGAAGAGCTTCCTAAAGGGGCCATTTATAAACGGCAGGCTTTTTTAACAGGTCACAGGTCACTTCCACAGGTCACAGGCTACAGTTGCCCTAACCAACAAATAAAAGTTAACTGCAAGAACTGGAGTGAAAGCTAACAGCATGCAAACCAGAAGAAAAAGCTAACTGCAAGCAAGCCACAATAAGAGCTACCCGCAAGCAAGTGACCGGTGACCTGTAAAAGAAACCTGCCCAGGGGTTTCAATAAAATTTGAAGTAGGCAGCTAGTTCGAATAGAGTAGCCGACTGCATCAACAATGTTTGAAAGGATCTTTCTCTAGTTTCTTCAATTTAGGGGAAAAAGTAGCCGACTTCTCCGAGCAAAGTAGCCGACACTTTTCGTCGGCCGTCGGTGCTTATTGAAAGCACTGCCTGCCTATTTATAAATGCCTTGTCCTTGTCAACCTTGTCCCAGATGTCCACCTCCCAGATGTTTTTTAAAAAAATCATTCAAATAGAGACCCTGCCAGGGTAAATCCGACAAGCGACATGGCCCAAAAAGTACTGTAGCAACAGCAAATAGAAAGAAATCAAAACATCGACATGGAACATTAATTTAGACATGCGAAAAGGGATTCCTCCCCACCCCATCCCCCCTGGCAGGGCTTCTTTATAGCAAGCAAATACTATTCATTAACAGTACTCTTAGTTCATGCTTCACTGGCTTACAATTTACGAGACTTGCACTTTTAAGTAGTAGATAAATGGCGAGCCGATAGGCAAGCCATTGTAAATAGCCATACAGATGGGACGCGAATATTTTATTCTCCTTGTGAAACAAAAACAATAAATTAAATGCAAAATATTGCTATGCGATTCGGTAGAGATCTGTATCGAAAGTTAATGAATACTAATTAGCTGAGCTGGGATTGGTTTGCACCTTCATGAATAGTTAATAAATTTTACAACAACAATAAGAGTCACTCATTTTGCATTGATTCTAGTACCTGGAATATCTCTTGCTCGTAATCCTGCCAAGAGGTTCTCAGCATCCTCGGGAAGCAGTGTTGTCTGCATGTTGGGTTTCTTCCACCCACCCACAAGTTTAGCAAGGAGTTTATTGTGAGCAATTCCAGCACAGCATGTTAGGCCAGTCTCTTGTAGAATTGCCTGTCTGACTTCTGCTGCAATCACAGATCCAACTTCAAGCCTTTCATGGCAGCCGCAAGGGCATGGATTAACAACCTGAAAGAGTATAAAACAACTATTTTGGTGTAATACTGTCTCAAATCACTAAAATTACATATATATAACATCACAGAAACACAAGCAATACGCATATGAAGCAAGGTAATAATTATGTTCTTTTATTATTAGTATTCTGCATTTCAAACAGCTATATATATCTGTTACATTGCCATACCAATTCTAACAGTATGACTACTTGAACTGGGCCACTCAAAACATTCATAATTTGTGAAGGAACCAATTACGTTGAAGAATACAGACAATAGTTCCACAACAAAATTTGAAAAATCAATGTTGTGGAAGATGTGGGCCTCTTGGGAAACTCTGTAATCTTTTGATTGGTTGGTTTTGATCCTAAGTTTTTCAACGGTTAGTCACAAAACTTGTAAGTTTTTTTTGAGTAAAAGTAATGATCATGATACTATGAGGTCACGTGCAGTGTGTATGAATACAGTATAGTGCCTGTGGAGTTGACAGTTTGCAAATTCAAGTAAAGGGACTTTTAAGTGCCTTCACTTGGTTACATAATTTGTTGCAGAGCTTTTGTTTAGATACTTTGGCGCCATTGGTCTTTTTGCAAAAAAAGATAGCCATCAGATATTCTGTTGGTCTCACTTAATGTTTTGATTTGTCAATTTTATTCCAAGTGGCCCCATTTGAGTAGAAAAAAAGACTGCATACAAGCCTAGGGGCCCATCCATGGGGGGTATGGATATTTTCTGGAACCACACAATTTTTTGATTCCGAGACTCACCTAACATTTGCAGAGTTCCATGGTTTTTCAAGGACCATTCTATACCCTTTTTTAACATCATGTAATATTTTACATTTTACAGCAGGAATAGCACAAAATGGGGGGGGGGGGGGGGTACCACCGAGGAAAGTGCTGAAACACAGGGGTAAATGGTATGGGAAACAGGAGGTTTGGATCACTCTGTCCTCCCTCCCCCCCCCCCCCCCCCTCACACACACACACACACTCACACTATAGAGTGGGGTAAGATAACCTGCAAGTGAACATAACCCTATAAAGATACCTTTTCCTGATTGCTGCCATTACTGCTACTGTACAAGTGCCCTGAATAGTTCCTGTCCCCCGGGGGATCGCTCAGCATCCGTGAACTCACAAGCTCAGTAACATCCAAAAAATTCTCATCCATCCCCAGTCTTTCCACCAGGGGGGTGAACTTCCCAGTCAACAGGGAATTTACTTTTCCAGAAAACTCCCTGTACACTGTCAAATCCTCGCCATTGACTAGAACAAGGTCAGGACACTTCTTCTTTGCATCGCTGACGAAAACAAGCTTCTTAACTCCGCGTTCCCTCGCGACATAATTACAAGTTACCACAATATGTTTTTGTTGAATTCCCAGGGGTACGTGCCGCAGTTCCGGGCGGCGAATCATCTCCACTTGCGCGTAAAAGCAGTCGATGTCAATATGAATTATAGTTCTGCTGTGTCCATAACACGAGTCTAGCTGCACTGGACGCTGCAACGCCGAGTTCTTTGTTCCCGTGTTTGATTTAGGGCTAGAGGTGTCAATTCGTCGTCTTTTAAACGGCTTAATGACAGACTGCGCTCCGCTGAAGCCACTGGCTGGAGAACAGAAAGTCAGCCCTTCTTCATCGTCTTCAGAGAATTCACTTTCTTCGTATGAATAGTCAAATGAAGATCGAAAATCCTCCATACTAGCTCTGTTGCATTCCTCACTAGCAGAACAATTTCACATGTGCTAGACTACAAGTACACGAACGTGTATACGAAGGAAGGCAAGTTCCTTCCACGAACCTCCACAAACGCTGTTATCTTCCCGCGTTAGCTTAGAACCAAGCCTTCTTTTTCGCTCACCTCGCGAGCTACGGGTCATCCCGAGAGCAAAGTACAGATCCCGGCGACCCTTGGTGGTGGTGGTGGGGGGTTACATTGTTTGGATGCAAATCCAAAATGTTTCACGGGTGGGTTTTCATTTGGCTGGAGGTATCCCCTCTTGACAACAACTAGCTGAAAACCACTCTAACACATCATGTCCAGCATCTCTTTCCCCCTCCCCCAGCCATTTAGCCCAATCCTGATTTGGAGTTATTTTTTTTATTTTTACATTTCTTTCAATGTTACTTGAGAGTGGGGCCAGGGTTAGCTATTTTTTTATGATCGACACAATGCCGACTCAAAAAAGTTAAAAGAATAATGTCGGACTGCCACTGCAAACAGGGAGTAATTTCCCAAAAAGTTGTGGACAACTCATTCTATCATTTCTAGACACACAAGTGCTTGAAGCTGATTAGTTCCCAACTGAAAAGAAACAACCGAAAATTGCTTTACAGGTAACATTATAAAAGTATAGACAATAAAATTATTTTCATGCCCTATACTCTCAACAACCATAGCTCTCAATCAATGAGCGCCCATGAGCTCTGCTAGCCAGCGTAGCTTGGCATTCTAGTCAGTCAGGGAGAGCAAGAAAACGAACACGTGAGCAAATCGACGGCGAGGGATCCTCTTTGTTAAGCAGGTCTAATGAGGCAACCCAAAGGCTGGTGTGGACCTGCGGGTTTACCTCTGTGTAAAAATCTGTGAATTTTTTCGTTTAGGGGTTGTTTGTCTGTTGTATATTGTTTCGGGTTCTTTGTTGTCTTGCTCGTTCTTGTTTTACGTCACTGGTGAGTTTCACAGGTTTTTACTCCAAGGATGAGCTGAACCTTCATGTACTCAGGTACACACTTCCAATTCTCAATTTTTATGTAGTCTGAGATCAGATAGATAACGAATCTCTTATAAGAACGAGTGTAGTGTTGCTGTGTGTTTTAACAAGTTGTGCTGTCTAATAAGATTTATTAAAAACTTGCCGTGATATAGTACAATTGGACCACAAATATGGTAGATGTATGCATCCAAGAGCACAAACAGGGAGCTCAAATATTGCAATTCTTTGGTTGTTTTATTAAAACGATGTATGGTTCCAGAAAATATCCATACCCCCCACAGAAGGGATTTGCCCTATGACCCCACCACCCCTCGGGAAATTCCAATCCGTTCTGTGGGGGAAGTATGGATATTTTCTGGAACCACACAATATTCCACTTGCGCTTGTTGGATATGAGACGAAGATTCCTGAAGATTGCCGAGGAAGATCCGAAGATGTTTCAACTTAATATCGATAAACCTTGGCCCATTGAGCATTGTAACATGGCAAACTCTGTGAGCTGATTGGTAAAAAATGATATCACACATGTGTGGATACCATTTTTCTCGATTTGCTACCACTGGCTATACCACTGCAGTTTATATAATAAGAGATAGTTATAATCTATTATTATATAAACTGCAGTGCTTTAGCGAGTGGTAGCAAATTGAGAAAAATGGTATCCCACATGTGTGGATAAAAATGATATCCACACATGTGTGATATCATTTTTGACCAATCAGCTTGCAGAGTTTGCGATGTTCCAATGCTGAATGAGCCAAAGTAAATCGATATTAAGTTGAAAAATCTTCGGATCTTCCTTGGCAATCTTCGGCAATCTTCGGAAATTCTCGGAAACTGTTCGGAAACATTCGTACAACCTTCGGACAACATTTTTAAAATTTTCAGAAATCTTCGGAAATGGTCGGAAATCTTCGGAAAATCATCAAAAACATCGTAATTAGTTTATATAATAAAAAGAATAATACATGGTTTCTTGGAGATATGAAATTTAACTTCTCGTGTTCAATTCCGATATCTCACTCGTTCGCTGCGCTCACTCGTGAGCTATCGATTTGAACACTCGAAGATAAATTTCATATCTCCGCGAAACCATGTATTATCCTCTATATATCCAATGCGCACTCATAGAATAATAATTATTGTTGAATACTTAGTTTTGTCAGGAAAGAATTACGTAATATTAATCTCGGCAAGTAACACCACAACAAAATATTCATGTTTCAATCTAAATTTTATTATTTTACAAGGTTGCTGTTTAGAACCTCAGCTTCTGGAAAAACCACTTGTTCTTGCCGGACTTGTACCTGAAAACAACAATTCAATTAGTGCAAAAAGTACATATGTAAATTATCGCGTAAGAAATGCCCATGGAAAAAGAGAAAGCACAGGCCACATAGCTTCGATCAAGAATAAGTTACGAGTTTGAGGGCCCAAGAGTGCTCAATGGTTTGGTAAAAACGTAAAAACAAAAGTCTACATCGGGTCAAGAGGGCCATGATGCCAGACCTAGTTTCTTAAGCATAAAGTGACCACAAGTATGAAATGCTGCTCTCCCTTGATGGAACGCTTCAGTCAAAACATATAAGAACCTGTTGGGCTTACATTTCCCATCCCCTTTTTATAAGAACCTGGTTATTAAGCCTAAATATTTAACAGGTTCTTATTTCATCAGGGTTATATTTTTGTCTTCCAGTATTGATGCCATCTATTCTCAAACTCCACAAAAAAGCAACAAAAACTCTTTTACACAAGAGAAATTAGAGCCTTGTCAGTGCTTAATGGCTTGCGAACAACCCGGCCCTGGGCAGAGAGAGGCACTGTGGGAGTTAAGTGTCATACCCAAGAACACAGTACAGTGATCCCAGCCAGGGCTTGAACCAAGACTGCTTAATCCATTAGGCCACCAGGTCTCCTATGCCAAATGGTTTAATTATGGTGGTGAAAGATAGAAGGCAACAACAAGTGAGCAGTTTACAGGATAGCACAATGACAAGGTTACCTTTCTTCTAATTTGACCTTAGCCTCCCTTTTGGCTTTACGCTTCAAGGCTGGATCTCTGAAGACATCTTTGTTGATGACCTGCTTGTCAAGGTTAACATCAACAGAGTATCTATATGGGAAATAAAGACAACATTTTAATTTAGGCCTAGTTTTCACATGTCGGCAAATTCCCATATGATATATCGGGGTCGTCTTGATGGGCAATGAGACGCCATTTTTATTTGTGAAGGGGAGACCGGAGCCAAGCCATTAAGAGGATTGGTAACAAGCTAAAACTATCGCTCACATCCCTGACAGCGTAGATTTCAATTTTCGCATGTTGATAATGATCGCCAACAACTGCAGAAAACTGGGACACATCAGGAAAATTGAAACACTCATTTTTCTTGATTTATCACACACCATCCCAGACAATCAGTATGTCTCCAATTTCCAGTTTTCATTAGTCAACAAAATCTGGGAGGGTCAGGAAACGGAAAAATCCCCAATCGTCTGGGATTTCCCAGACATATGAAAACCAGATGTTAACCTGGCAGTGGGTAAGTTTGTTTAATTTCACCATGTGAATTTTGGCTTCACTAAACTTTCCCATGTCACCAATATCACTGTGTCAGCCTACAGTTCCAGATTTTCCAAAGTGTGGCTACACCACCAGCACCTACTAGCAGAATTGCAGCAGTTTATGATGCTTGCTAAAGGCCCGTTTACACAGGCGATTATTTGTCGCACAACTCAATGCAATTTTTGTCACGCCAAAGATGCATCAAGTTTGAACAGGTTCAAAACTCCTGTGATATTGCGGCGATTTTGTTGCCGCTAGTTTACACGCATGCAAACTGGCAGCAATTTCATGGCAATTTTATCACAATATTGCAGGAGACTTCATGCAACTTTAGCACACACAAAAATTGAATTGAGTTGCACGACAAAAATCGCCTGTGTAAATGGGCCTTAATATTTACCATCAAACCTCCAGTGATCAGTTGACAAATGTGCCTAATCTACTCATCAGCAACTTTCAAAGTTTCCTCAAAGGCATTGACGAAACTTTGAAAGATTGTTGATTACTTATTTACTGAATGTCTGTTGATGAAATCACTACATGTTTTCGCACTACGTGGCCTGCAATGGTAAGCTTTGATCAGCCTTCAGGCAGATAATTTGGACAAAAAAGACAAAAGACAAAAGGTCAAACATGTTCTATTACTAGCTTTGAGATTATTTCGTTTCGACTCCAACGTGTCATTCCTAAACTGTTTACGGTCTAAATATTCTCATATCTCAGTGGTTTGAATTTATTACGAAATGGCAAAGAGAACAGGATTGATCATTATTGGGGTTGTGGGACATCTGCTATAAAACAGATCGTAAAGCGGCGCCTTACAGACTCACCTGGTAGGCATAAGATGATTGTAGTTATAAACTTTCACGAAAGGCTTTATTCTGGATCTCTTTGCAGTCTTCTTCTTGTTCATTTTCTTTGTCACCTTGAGTGGATAGCGAGAAATTCCAGCGACGAGTGCGTGGCCGTAAGGTTTATCGGTTGTACCATCGTCGTAGTTTTTCACAATTACTGCCTTCTTGCCGGCATAACGTCCGTTTAAAACCAACACAACCTTGCCAGACTTGATGAATTTCCCCATGGTTATGGAGGAACCTGTAAAATATTTATTCAGCAGTCTTTTAGCGCAATATTACACGCTAAAAAGAAAAAATAAGCGATAAGCAACACACAACAAATTGTAAAAGAGATTGAACATCAGCAGCAACCCCTCGCTCGATTTCTGTGCGATATTTTCTCATAATTTTAGCGCTTAGTATTACGCTGAAGCTTAAAATTAATTTAAGCGGTAAAAGAACAAAATATGCTTTATTTTTGAGACAGATGGAAGTGGATTGTTGAGGGAACATCATCACACTCACCAGCAAAGATGGCGACGAAAAGAGAGAGGGAGAGTGGGAGTAAACCGCTGACAAAAAACACCGCAGCTGCAGTGTCACAGTCCACCCATCCAAAATTGAGAAGAGAGAGAATGGTTCAACATGTTTCCCTTGTCAGGGGCACATACGTACATGCGTTCCTAAAAAACTCGAAAATTATAAATAAACAAATAAATAAAATATGTGATACATGTTAAATTAGGTCATTCCACAGACGGCCCAGACAAGGTTGCTTTCTCTAAAGAGAAACGATTTCTCTTTAGGGAAAGCACACCTCAGAAAGAAAAACTCGTCTAAACAGCTTTAAACCCACTCCAGGAGCACAGAAATGTCAAAATAACGTAAGACAAATATAGAGTAAGACATTTTTATTCAAATCTTTAATGCAAGTTCTATTTAGAGCAATGTTCAAAGTATTCTCATACATCGCCTAAGACTCTCTCCTCCACAGGGGCTCCTTCATTGGAGGGGAGACAAAAAACTGTCACCCTGCGCGTTTTCATTTCTATTGTCCCCAGGCTTCGCGCACTTGCTTTTAACCTCTCCCCATTTCCCAGCCCATTTGAAAAAATAAAAGAGGCCTCTGCAGAGGAGAGAGGGCTGAAGACATAACATAGTCGCCAAAATTGAATACAACCTCTCGGCTGCCTGTGGTCATTCTGAGTTTGCAGTGAAGAAAGACAGGAATAGCTCTATGAGGGTCCACAATAGGGTTCCCAAATCCCGCCTTCCCACCCATTTTTTCTTGTTAATCCCACTTTCCCGCCCTTTTTTACGTCCGGATCCCGATCCCGCCCGATTTTTTAAGGATTTTTTTGTTTAACATATAAATAAACGACACTCACAGACCTTTATGGAGTGGGTAGCTTTGTTGTCCAAGGTTTTCAATATCGCTGATACTGATCCTAACATTGTTTCTGCTTTATTTGATTTTTCGACTTCGTATCAGTACAAAGTAAACATTGTTAGTTCCTAGTTTGGCTCTTTTGGAAGATAACCGACAGAGTTAGTTTGATGAATGTTAATCGTTTGTCGCTCGTTGGATCCACCTTGAACTGAATTTTATTGGCGAGGTTTCGATCCCTTTACTGCTAGTTTTGATCAGGCGATGAGGTCAATAGCGAACGCTTTATGTGTCTTCATTTGTGTAAAATAAATACGAGATTCCTAAACAGTCCCACAGATTGTAAAATAAAAACATGATATATATATATTGGTGGCCTAATGGTTAGTGCACTGGACGCCTGATTCAGTGGTCCCAGGTTCGAGTCCAGGCCTGGGCCACGACATTGCATTGGAAAGTCACCCTGCGATGGACTAGCTTCCCATCCATGGGAGAGTAGAAATACTTCTAGCAACTTTATGCAACTGAAATCGGGGTCACCTCCGGCCAGCTGATGGGCCACAAAGCTCTTAGTTCTCGAATGCAGACTTAATCTTTCTTTATGAGAACATTAGCCTGCTATTAAACCGAACGGCACGACCATATGCAGACACCCTCCCAAGAAGGAAGTTTGCTTCCCTATCCAAAGTAGCAAACACTTTGTGATTCGTCATCGTCGATTTCTTCTTCCTCTACACTACTACATGAATCGTACTCGTCGGCTCCATTGTCAGAATTGTTGACATCTCCTGTGAGATCAACTGTTTCCCCTGGCACAATGTCCCTCGCGTATAAGAAATCTGGCAGCGTTCCTGCAGCTTAACTTGTAGCTCGACACAACTACAAAGCCGGTATTTACACAAAGGAGTCTTTTGTACCAAGACATTTTAGACCATTTTATGCAGTCACGCCAATTTTAAATCCCGTATCCCGCTACATTTCCCTTGTGATTCTCGCATCCCGACCCCATAAAAGGTTGAAATCCCGCTCCCGCTCGTGATTAAAATTCCCGCTTCCCGCTCCTGTTTTCAGCTCTTATCCCGAATATCACCCCCAAAATAAGCCAAATCCCGCATCCCGCCAAACCTATTGTGGACCCTCCTCTATGGTTGTAATGGGAATAAAACTGGCTGAATTTCTGTCTAAGCTGTCATTTCATATCAAGAAAGAACGTTTACACTTACATACCCTCGCCATTAAACTCATATAGTGAACAAAATTGAGAGGAAGGGAGCAGGGGTCTTGGAGGAGCATTTATAAAATTGTGTGCACCTCTTGAAAAATCTTGGCTACGGCCCATTTGTCAGCACAAAACACGTTATTCCACTGGAGTATCAAGAAAGCAAGAGACGGCATTTCATAGAAATAAATTTCAAAAACTTTCTAGGCAGCAGCGTATGCTGACTCCCAATACCCCCAGGAAGCTTGGACTTTTAGCAGTGGCCATACACCAATCCCATTTCTAGGTACTTTTGATGACGGATTGGCTACAAACCATCAGAAACCCTGTTGAATACTCACTTAAACACGGCCCGCGCAGAGGGAGGGGCTGAGGGGGCTTTAGCCCCCCCACTTTTTCACAGTAAAAGGAAAAAATAATAAGAACTTAAGTAAATAAACAAGTAAAGAAAGAAAGAAATGCAAAAAATAATTATTATTGAACGAACAATTACTAAAAGTATTTCATTTGAACGCCTTTCCAGAAGCTGGTAATAAACTGTTTTTTTGATTTTGTTCCATATTGGTAAATCCTGGTGAACAATCATTCAGCACCCTATCGCCTAAAGACTGAAATTTTTTCTCAACAATGACGCAAGAGAGACTTAGCAACCTGACAATGATGAAAGTCATGAAGAATGACTTTTTGACATCTCAAACGAATTTGCAGATCATAGCAATAACAGAAGAGAAATTTCGGCGTCTTTGAACAAATTAATTTATACTAAAATTTTATTCGTTAATTTCTATTGATTGATATATATGATATATGAAATGTAGCAGAAAATGGCGGATTCAAGGTTTGTAAAGGCTAATGGCAGTAGTACTGGGTTGGAGTAAATTATATTGTTTCAAGCAGGATTTGATAGTGAATCTATAGGTCTGGTTCTAAATGTTGAATCTACTAATATTGCAAAGACATTACAACAAGGCTGATACTACATGTAAAATTAACTTTGCAAGACACCAACAGGAACAGAACCGATAAAGCAGGGACAGCTGTTTCGTCCTTTTTGGGACTCATCGGTGCGATGTAACAAATCTAAATAACGCCAGCTCGAAGGCCAGCGCAAATAAATTGCAGTAATCTCTTGCAGACCCTACGTTTAAGCAGCATAATTTTAGAAAGACCTTCCGGTGTCTGAGAGTAACTAAAACCCAAATTTTCCAAGGGTAGCATGCCACTTCCCCCCCCCCCCCCCCCACCGAAAAAAAAAAAAGCTGGCTCACGTTTAAGCCCCCCCAGTCAAAATCTTGCTGCGCGGGCCCTGTTAAACTATATATTCCTATTACAAATTAAAGGGGTTGTCTCACTTTCCTTAGGGGTGTAAAGCACAGATGTTTTTCTCACTTCAAGTGTTCATTATAAAATACCAATATTGTTAGCTGTCAAGGTTTCTTATAGGGTTGGCAATAGAAATTATAAAAACCATCATACTATTTTAGTGGTATAAATCACATTTTTAGAGGTCAAAATAAGCTCAAGCCATATCCAGAGAATTTCAGTTCAAAATTTCCAACAAGCATCCAGTACCTTTTATTTAGGAGTCCCTAACCCCCCCCCCCCCCCCAAAAAAAAAATATTCCATACCTAGATTTCTCTAGCAGGGTAAGCATAGGCACAGTCCGATGGACGTCATTTTGGTTCGAATCCCACCCCCCATACAAAGCCTCAAGAAAGGTTTGATTGTCTCTCTGTCACTACTAGTCATTTTCACAACATGCAATACATAAGGCTTTATGATGACTTCTAGGAGGGATCTAACATACTTCGCAATAAATTTTAAATTGACAAAGTAGATAAAACTCCTCAGAAGCTCGGCAGGTTGTTTAAGGCGTGGATAACAATATCCACCAAATAAATCACTACCCATTGAACAAGCGATCATGATGGCAAAATGTGTCATATTTGCCACTGGATTCCTGAGGCACCATGCATGCAGTTAATAAACCATGGTAAACTTCTAGTGCAAGCATATCAGGGCATAAACAGAACACATTTGAGATCTTCAAACTTTGGTCTTTTTTAATGAACTTCTTGATCACTGATGACACTTAAAAATCAGTCTAATATCAATGCCCTTTACTCTATAAATAGCAGTGATCAGTAGAAGTGGGCAATATGTACCTATCTTGTTTGATAAAGGCCCAACTTGATGTTCAAAAGGGTTGATTTGCAATACGACCTGGCCAAAAATATAGGGAACATTTTATGGCATTCTACCATAATTAATAACTTATTTCCAGAAATTAAATTATATTAAGGATTCCTTTGAAATTTTGCATTCACAGGCATAAGTTAATCTATATACAAGTTTCCATTTGAATGACATTCAGGTTAGCCACGAATCTTTGCGTGTTTTTACACAGCCAGTGTCTATTTCTAAATACTCTTCTAAATATACAATAATTAAGACTTTCTCATAAATAAATTAACTCTATCCTTTCCAGTTAAAAGCTGAAATCCCTCTGATTTAAAGTAAAAGTTCTCAATTCATTTGGCGTAAAACGTCAGCAAACACATCGAAGGAAATCAGCGAACTAAAAGTAAACCATTTCGTTTCCAAGTTTTATACAATGTACATTTCTCCTCGAGCAAATACACAATAATTTAACCGGACGTACCGTTTGGTTGTCAGTTTCTATCTTTTTCTTTAAAGGAGGCGTTTTAATTAAGCTTATATAACTATTCACAGTCAAACTACTTGCACTGGCGGTTAACTATCAAACATGCAAGAAAGCTCATTATTAACAGGTCAAGAGAGTGATCGTAATTGATTAACCGCTTTTAAACCACTATTCCCGAAGGATCGGAGTTGATGACAATAACCGAGTTTTCTTCCTTGTATAAAATACTCGATGAAAAAAAAAACAACTGGCGAACAAAAGGGTTGAATAAGGAACCAGAAAAAGCGCAGTTTATGCCAAATGTGAAAAGAGAGAAAACAACGAACGAACGAGACAGCTGTTTCGTGTCGTGTCATGTCATGAGACCGACCATGTCCCAGGGGAAAAAGACTTGTACACGAAAACATATCCCTTATAACTTTCGCTTCCATCATTCTCAAAACACATCGTCGATCCTTGTTTTCACGCTATATTTTCAAGTTCGTGGGGTAATGAATGCTTTGGACCTGTTGAATGTTGCGTTACTATGTGGTGTCGAAGGCCACTCGGACTCTTGTAGCTTTTCCCACAATGGCATTTATGAGCTTTCAGCTTCGGCCGACTCGAGTCCTTTCTGTGACCATACTTCGCATGGTATTTAATCCCGTTGACATTCTTGTATCGTTTCCCACAACCAGGAACCGGGCATATGTATCGCTTTCCTTCACCATCATCCGTTGCCACAGCATTCAATACCAGGTCGTTAGCAAAGCTATCAGAAGTCCAAGAATCATCGCTATTATCACTCAAATTACCATCTTCGTCTCCCCCATCCAGCGTATCTGGGTTATTTATTGACTGTATAGTTATTTTAGGAGGGGTTGCTCGTTTCTTCTTCATAACACTGTGGTCAGGGCTTGGCGTGGCTGGCTCTGTGGCAGTCAAAACTGGCTCCTTCTGTTTAGCATTGCGTGCGGCATCGGTGAAGAAACAGTTGATGTACGAAAGCGGCAGTGCCGGCGGCTGGGCTGCCTCTTGTTTCTCGAGAACTCTTGGGTCTTTCTCGATATGTACTACTTCGATATGGTCGATTAGTTCCAATAAGGAAGTACACTGCTTGCCACAACCGTGCCACAAACAGGAATAGCGGTAAAAAGCGGCCATCTTTCGCTGCTCGCTGTTTCGACCAGTCTGACAAGTCGCGCCATTACATCATCGCGGAGCTTTCTTTGACGTCAGAGCAGCCATTGCGCAATCAAGCTCCCTCCAGATGTTTCTAGCAACACGTGGGTTGCACATGGCAGATTTTTGTGTTGAAAAAGCACAGTTGACACCAGGTGTAAGCACGAAAATATAACAAAAACAGCAATTAGCATATTTTTTACCCTTCAATACAACCGCAATAAGCAAAATAATAAATCAAACCAACTTTACCAGATCATAAAGGGGTCATTTGAAAAAAAAAAAAAAAAAAAACGAGACAAAGTGTGCTTCCCTTTGAACTATGAATAAAACTTCAATGGTTGAACAAAAATATTGAGGTCAAAAATGTATAAATAAAAGAATAACTTTCTAAATAAAATAAAAAATAAAGTCACATAACACAATTGCAGTTTGGACAAAACTGAGGCCCCATTATTGGGGGGGGGGGGGGGTCTCAGTGTATCTGTATATCCCATTTATATTGGGCCTAAATATCCCATATACCGTTAATTCCAGGGGTTTGCACCACCAACATTTTTGTCCGATATCCCGGAACCTCTTGTTTAAATATCCTGTATCCAGAGGCAAACCCAACGGTTACGCTAAATCCGAGCCCCATTACACAGCTCATGGGAACTGTTATTTATGAAGACTATTATTGGCACGTGATTAGTGATGCCGGTGCCAGCTGACAAAGTGTCACCCCCCAGACAAACGTTATAATCATTCAAATATGTCAATTCTGTCTCTTGACAACAGTTCCTGTTTATCTTTAGCTTAGTTTAAAAACATTCCCAATCATAAAATTATATGAATCAAGCAACTGGTAAAATTTGGTACAAATCCTAATTAGTGTTGTTCTTAAAAATATCCTTACCCCTCTCAAGAAAAAAGTTTATATTCTAGTTAGATCTCCACCTCTGAAAATTCCATTCTAGCTTTTTACCTTCATTTGAAAACTTTTGAGTGCTGTTAAAACATTATTTTCAAACATGAAACAGTCCCAAAACAGTACAACAAGCATCTGACATGCAAATGACATAGGTGTCTAATTACAGGTATCCAATTTGACCAAAACGTGATTGCACGCCAATTAGGTGACATAAAGGCGTGTGCAGAACCAATCAAAATCAAGAATTTAGTTAAGATATGATTAACATTTTTAATCATATTGGATTATCAGATTTTATCAAATTTGTCAAGAACAAAAGCAGTAACCTGCTCATAACCCTGTCAAAAATTTGATAACCTTCTTGTTAAGAAAACAATGCAAAGTTAGCAAACTGACTGGGGTGAAAAAGCGTGAAAAAACCTGGCATCGACATTATTAGGGGCTGTCAAATGGTAAATTCGACACTTTGCAAGATGGCAAGACTGATATCTTTTCTGCGAGCCTGAGACTTTCTTAGCCTTAAAAAAGCAATCAAGAAAATGATGAGACCCCTCAAATTTGGCTAAACAATTTTGTGATACACACATTTTTAAACGGACCATTCACTGCCCCTAATATTAAACAGTAAACAAGCTATAGTTAAATTCAGTTCAACTGTTGGAATAATATTTAAATATGCATTTCTCCATTCTCATTATAAGAGAGTCCAACAAAGCATTTATTAAATACATTTTATGGTAAGACATCAGTACATCACATTTTTGTATATATCATCTATATGTTGTGAACAATGGACAGCAAAAATGTTAAATAATAAACTTAAAGAAAACAGTGCAGTTCACAAATTGTATTTGACCCTTTAAGCTCCAATAACATCCACATACAAATTCTTCTGACTGATTTCCATACATTTTCTTATAAAATTAGTGAGGAGAATTTGTTAAAAGATCAAAACTATTTTCCTTTGGTGATCCTTTAATTAATTCTCATTACCTAATGATATTGTGAACAGAAATTTGATTTTGGTAACTCTTGGGACTTGAAGAGATAAGTTCTTATTTTACTGTTCATTCTGGCATTAAACCTTAATCCAATTTTAAGGACACATAACTGGCAAATCTGTGCTATTTAAAGCACTATAGCATTTGTAATGCCAGAGTTGTATTTTTTTAAAACATTTTACAATGAGCATAAGAGTTTTACCAAACTTCAAGTACTTTCAAACATCAGTGAAAATTATTCATATTTTCAAGATGTTTCTAGACAGTAGGACTTCAAAGGGTGTGTGCAAACTCTACATTTTAAATAAGGCATTTTTGGCCATACTTATTGCTGCAGCTAATAGCTTTTGGTTTCCACTTTGGTCACTGCAATGGTCATGTAAGAGTTTCATCAAATGTCACCACTGCAGAAATGCTGCAGGTTAGTAATGAGCTGCAGTCTTGTCTATAATAGCATCTCTTTGTCTTCCTATGCCTGCTGTATTAGACTACGATTCTGAGGATCTGTTTCAAAGTAACTCTTTCTAAACTTTCTTGCAGCCAGGAAGGTAAACAAGCCCCATTTGAAAGTCATGAAGTTCCAAACACACACGATAAAGTTTCCTTCAGTATTTACTCCTGTGAGAATAAAACAGATACTCAATATAATATTTTAAATATTTAACAAACCAATATCTTAACTTTATAATTTTTACACTTCACTGTACATAAAGAAAATGATTAAAAAAAATTGGTAAGCTGGAAATGAGTAATGCCCTTGGGGGTTCTACACAATGGGGTGCCACTATCTGGGCACTCCCTCATTTGGCCCAAACAGGCATGTGCTACATTACAGGGTATGGTCTACGTGGACTTCTACAAATTTCACTATTTTGCATCTTGAACAGGCTGTCTTTCTGAGCCGGAGGCCTTAAACAGTCTGTGAACCTCGGTGGTGTGTGTTCTTCATGTGTGGTACTAGCATTTTTTTAAAACATCTGATTCTTAATTAAATACCGTAAAATTCCGGTTATAAGCCCCCCCCGCTTATAAGCTCCCCCGGTTATAGGCCCATCTACCTGGAAACAATAAAATACATCCGGTTATAAGCCCCCCCCCCGATATAAGCCCCCCTCTGCTGGATGACAGTACTGAACAGGGCTAAATGTTGCTTTATTATGACTTTTTAACTCAAAAACGTATTTCGAGCAACACTGCCGTGGCTCGTTTCGAAACCTTTTTTCTATTCCGCTTATAAGCTCCCCCAGATATAAGCCCCTCCGCTTATAAGCCCACCCAAAACCCCTTACGAAGTTGTATAAGCCCAGGGCTTATAACCGGAATTTTACGGTATTTATGTCAGTTATATAAAGTTTTACTACAATTTAGGGGACAGTCCCAGCATCACGTCCCTGCTACAGTTTCTTGCATGTGTTACATACATGTTGTGATTTTGTTGTTATTGCATACCTGCAGTGCATCCCTGCCAGTAGCCTTGCCCCCCCCCCCCCCCCCCTCCCCGCCGCACAAAAAAAATGCTAGGTTTACTATTACCTCTTCCAGACCATAGTTAAGAATTTTGTGTGGATGACATTAAAAAACTTTACCCGAACTTACCAGTTTCGTGATTATTCACTCCGAAGGCAATGTTTACGATGAATCCAATAACTCCAGATATCGCACCACCGAAGCCAATGTACATAATCGCGGTAAATTTTTCCCTTGAAATGAGTCTCTCGACATCACGGCGAACAGCCACATGCAAATGTAGGAAGAGAAAGGCAAAAAGTGCTGACACACCGGCCCAACTGGCAGCATTGTAGTTGTGATAAACTCTGGCAAACGCGACGCAGCCAGAAATCCCAACAATGATCCCCACAATTGCTGCAATTATCCGCATTACTAACTTGTACTTCTTGTAGGCTCCCCATGCTCGCTTTAAACGCTCTCCCATGACGATAAAAGCTCAAAGAAGACAGCAGATAGCTCTAACAACAAGAACCTTGAGCAAGCAGTGTTTGACGTCAAAAATTCCTTTCACGTGACTTTCTGCATCTTGGATGAGGTGGGTCACGCAATCTTTCACTCGAACGATTTCTCTGGGAAAACGCTTACAATATATTCTTCAAGCTCTCCAGAATGCTATTATATAAATTCGCATAACTCCGGTAAGTTTGGACATAGTTCAGTTCATGGCCCATGGTACAGTCAAATCTTGTTATAGCGGACACGTTCGGGACGTCTTTCAGTGTCCGTATAGCGGGGTGTGAGAAAAAAGTGCCGTTAACAAACCTTAAATAGTATAGACTATGATGTGCTTATCGACAGTGGTGAAACTGCTAGGTAGTCGTCGGGTATTGAGGGTGACAATGGATGAGGATTTGATTTCTCCTAAAGAGTCTGCAAGGAAAAGGCGCAAGCTGAAGTGAAAAAGGAAAGACAGTTGTACAGCTACTGAAGCAATTGATGCAAAAATGAGTATTCCAGAAGTTTTTAAGAGTGTGTTTTGACAAATAATAAGCAACAGACTGCAATTTTTCGTAATAATGTTATCTGAGAAGTTCATGGTGTCCGCCTTATCAAGAATCAAAACAATTTTTTTGGTGAGAGTCCGTACAGGACAACTCGGATTAATATTAATCGCATTAATATTAATCTTAATGATTATTATAATCCAGTAATGGATTATTATAATCCAGTAATAGATTATTATAATCCAGTAATAGATTATTATAATCTATTACTGAGGTTTGAGCCGTGCCTTAATCTATTAGGATTAATATTAATCTTATGTAAGATTAATATTAATCCTACTTAAATATTAATATTAATCCTGATATATATTAATCCTACATAGGATTGCTATAAAAGTCGTACGTAGTATTTATATTATACCTATCTAGGGTTAATCTTTGTCCAAAGCTTCCGAAGATTGGCATTATTTAAAGATCAAAGAGGTGCTTGCTCCTATTCATTTACTTCTAGGGTCAACATCGTGGTATCTACCAGCTCTAGCATATGCAAGTGATCATCATGTGACTGATGTGGTCAGTGTTATGTCCTGTCAGTCCTGTGTTATGTCTGCAGTGTGTCTGTCATTGGAGCTGTATATCAGTATCTCCGAACATTCACGGGAATTTTATCTCGATTATAATAGAGATTAATATTAATCAGGGTTATATTATTAATAATAATCTAATCCTTCCAATTTTTTGCCGTGCCTTAACCAATAGCTCCCCCATCTGGGCTGATGTCCATTGGCTCTTAATATCATTAGCCACAAACCCACTAAGCTTAACATCCCGCCTCACTAAGTCAGACACCTCCTGAGCCTCCTGGAATCTATTACCGGATTATAATAATCTATTACTGGATTATAATAATCTATTACTGGATAATAATAATCTATTACCGGATTATAATAATCCTATTATAATCTATTATTATTATAATCCACGGATTAATATTAATCCGAGTTGTCCTGTCCGTAAAACTGTGGAACCTCGATTTAACGAACCTCTATATAACGAAGTCCTCGGTATAACGAACGATTCTCTTCAGCCCGGCCAAAATTATAGTAAAATGTTTGGAACAGAACCAAGATATAACGAACCTCGATATATAACGAAATCCTCTTTATAACGAACACAATCCACAAGCCCAAACGTAAAATATACCTCGATATAACGAATAAATGTTAACATGTGACGAAAGATGAACGCGAAACAGACCAACAAGGATGAAATCTCTTCAATTCTATAACACGAGGGCAGCAGCTCATTACAGCTGCTAGCTGTATACGTATGACGGCTCATTTCATTATTTGACAATACCGGTTCAAAGCAAAAAGCGAATTTCTGCGCTCGCTTTCTTCAGTCGATGGAGGATACATTCTAACGGATGACAATTAAAAGACAGAGGCAATCCTCACACAAAAACCTGTTTTTGAATAAGAGTCCTGATTAGAAGATTTACTACAATAGTGCAGGTTAAAAAAATGTTGTTAACGTTTTGTTGCCATGTTCATTTTGAGGAATTTGTTAAATGGAGGACGCATTTTTTACTGATGGCAAAAAAATCTTCATTGAAAGTTATTTTTTATTAGCGTCTCAATTTATGTTTAGTTTTAAGCAGTTTTGCTTGCCAGTCCAGTTTCTAGTGCCGTGACTATGTACAGATCTGTACTGAGAGGGGTCCTGAGACAATAGCTTCGGAGAGACGTCAAAAAACGAATATTTATTGGTATTTTCGTTCAGATCCGGAACTGAATTAAAAGCTGGGTAGTGCAACGTAACATTTTTGAAAATTAATTATTAACTTTTGTTGACACCGATATTGAACTGAACTGTTTTGTTTTGTTTACGTTTTTAGTTAATTATAAATCACCGATGATCCCTTTTAATTACTAAGCTATTGATCGTTATTTGAGAACTCTTAGATTGTGAAATATATAGAGACTGACGGATATCGACGGACGATTTTGACCCTACACATTTTACTCCGTTTGTACTTTTATTCGGCCTTCGTTTCGCCATTAGATGTAAGTATAGATTATTGTAATTCGTCATTGTTTTCTTTCATTATGTAATTTAGGATTTATTCTTAGTTATTTCATATTAATTTCTGTCTAGCAAACCTCATATCACCGATTGTCTGGATTGTGGTCGACATTAAAATCAAATATAATTTAACCAACATCAGAGAACTCAGACTGAGCGTAGTTGATCGTGGCAAACCTAAAGGCTTATATCGCTCCCAACAACTTTACCTCGATATAACGAATATTTTGGTTATTTTACCGAAAATTCGTTAAATCGAGGTTTTCGATATAACGAACAAATTTCCCCACTCCCTTAGCACTTCGTTAAATCGAGGTTCCACTGTATCGGGAGTAATTTCCAGTCTAACCTCTATCTTTCGTCGGGGATCTGGATTTTGACCGTAATAGCGGGGTGTCCGCAAGGTGAGAGTTGACTGTATATGAGCTCGGATTCCACGGCCTGTAAACCAATAAAAACTCAGGAACTGCAATGTACCATCGCTAGTTTTTTTTTAATAAAACCCAGGTATACAATTGACAAGTTTATTTATATCTGCGGCCTACTAACGAAAACAGATTTGCTACTGTTTTCATGAGATCTGTCTGCGTTCGCCTTGACAAAATAGAGCTAGAGATTTTCCGTTTTACTAATTACTTACAGGCACGAGTACCTCAAGTTACTGAACAGCGTACACAATGCCTAGAAAAGTAGACTTTGCGAGACAACACCACGACTAGAACCGATATAGCAGGATTGCAACCGCAGACAGCTGTTTCGTCCTTATTGGGACTCTTCAGTGCGGTGTAGCGAATCTAAATGACGCCAGCTCGGAGAGCCAACGTAAATAAATTGCCCCATAACCCGTACACTATATCAAGTTCCGTACTTTCAACTTACTTGTCCCCCGAATCACGCGTTGCCACATCACATCACATCAGCCTTGCAGTTAATTATTATTTCATTTTATTGCTGATCAGATCTCTCTGTAGATCCTACGAATAGCAGCATTATCGTTTGCGGTCCCTTGCAGTTTTAGTCTTACAATGCCTAGTACGCTTTTTAAAAAGAATACAACTAATATTATACAAGTCATCAAAAAGCAGCAAAGAAAAAAGTCAGCACTTCTTTTCTTAAAATACGCTATATTGGTGAACTTTACTGTACAAGGCCAGGAAGTTCTGAATATTTCTTTCTGAACTTTCTTGCAGACAACAAGGTGAATATGCCCCACATCATAGTCTTCACGGTCCAAATACACACCGTAAAATAGCCTGTAGCTGGTAGGCCTGTTGAAACAAAACGGAGAGTTAATACTGAGGCCCTATTAGGGGTTTTAGGGACACAGGATATTTAGGCAAAAAATTATAGGGATACGGGATATTTAGGGGAAAAATTAACGGGATACGGGATATTTAAACAAGAGATTCCGGGATATCTAACATAAAAGTTGGCGATACAAACCACCGAAATTAACGGGATACGGGATATTAAGGCCAAAAATTAATGGGATACGGTAATCTCGTACCCAGATTTCCCACAGCCAGGCGGACAGAGTGAGATCTGGGTACGAGATTAGGGATACGGGATACTTAGACCCCCCCTAATGGGGCCTTAATACTTACCAATGCAATTCTCATGATATCTAAATTTCCAGCTTAGTACCTCTCTCCTCACCAGAAGCTCCTTCAGTGGGGGAAAAGACGAAATAACACGGGAGTAGGGCGAAAAAGCACGAAAAGGGGGGGGGGGGGGGGGGATAGTGTAGGGGGAAGCGCGTACAATAACAAGAGGTGGTAGTGACTAGAATGTATACTCCAAAATCAGAAATCTGCTGGTAGATTGGAACCTATTTCTACATATTGTGTTATCCTCACTAAGAAATGAAAGCTAACCGCAAGCAAACCAGAGTGAGACTAACCGCAAGCAAAACGGAGTGAAACTAACCGCAAGCGAACAAAAGTGGAACTAATATTTGAAAACGGTAAACGGCATTTTAAATCTTTCATTAAATACTCTTTGAAACGCCTAAAATTGCAAGGGGTGAAAATTTGATCATAGTACCACTTGTCTGAACAAACAGACAAAGGTAAGGTAATCAATGGGGATAATAATTCTTGATCTTTCCTTTTACACTTTCATGAATATTCGATTTTATCCCAACGCACGCGTGTGTTTTCGGAACTCCGAACTCGCTCACCCCACCCCTCCCCCGCCCCTTTGACACACACCCCAACTGCCAAAAGTTCAATCCTCCCGTCAAATTTCAGATGTCAGATGTCAACCTATCATTGGTCGCCGGTTTATCGTGGCCTTCTTTGTAAGTTTGAAATTACTTCTTTTTAGACTTGTCATGTGTGTTCAGTATTTAAATACGTTGCAGTGTTTACATTAAATGGAAGGTGGAAATCTGAATGTCAATCATTGCTAAACCCAAAATTTGAACAATGACGTACTCAGCATCAAAACGGCAGAAACTGTACAAAATTTCACAGTAACCGTCACCCAGTTATACGTAATTATTGCCCATGACGTTTATTTTTCCCGCGAACGGCAAAAATTCCACTTCTGCCGTCTGCCGTTTGGCGTTTGTACGCCGAAATGAGTGGATTGGTGTTTCTCGTGAATGGGTAATTTTTGCCCTATTTTCGTGCGGGACTTATTTCAGGATTCGAAAAAAAAAAAAGATTAAAAAGGTAACAAAATGAAAGGCAAGCTCGCGTTTGCCGTTTGCCATATAACGTCAGGCTTAATCTATCTCTAATAGCCTCTTCGAGCCCCGGAGGAAGCTTGAGGCCAATTTCCATTATAAAAAGTAACTTGTTCAGTTGCATCTTGGACAGTCATGTTTAGTTCAATAACAGAAAAATTAGTCAGTTTCAGGAGGAAGTACTGATATTAAGTTTCCATAGAAACATGGTTTATTGTGCCGATGTCTTCTGAACCATTGATATAAATGTTTGCTAGAATCCATGACAAATTCTAAGCTTGTACAGTCTCCCTATCGATCCCTACCTTTTTCGTGATTTTCCACTCCGAGGACAATGTATGTGATCAATCCGACCAACCCAGACACGATACCCAGAGCGCCAACCCACATATAGGCGTTGAACGTTTCCCTTGTAATGGCTCTTTCATGATCGCGGCGAACGGAGAAATTCAGACGCAGAAATATTATAGCAAACACGGCTGACACGGCGGCCCAGGTAGAAGCGTTGTAGTTTCGATAGGCTTTGGCGTAAGTGATACAAAAAGAGATGCCTACACTTGCACCAATGAACGCCGAAATTATCCTTCTAATCAACATGTACTTTTGGAAGACTGCCCATGCTCGCTTGGTACCCTCTCCCATTGTTACACAAAGGAAGAAAAAGAACGCAAATCGGAATTAAAACTGGAACGCTTGCTTCGTGACTTGTGGCGTCTGGTACGAGATCGAGAAGCTTGTATAATAAGTCACGCGATCATACAAGCACGCGACTGTGACTGACGTGACGTGACAGCGGTCACACCACGTTGTACTCCCTTCTTTCGCGAGATTAATAAAGATGATGTGTTCATTTGTCACAAGCGTTGGTTAAAGAAAAAAAACTGAGTCCCCAACGGCAAACGAAGCCATGGCCTCCCAGATACCGCTCGGAAAGCGGCGTGTGGGCGCTCTAACCGCTGAGCCACAAGAGACTCTTGTGAGCTAGACCATTTACTTGGTTCATATGTGACACGCTTACTGCATACTGCTGGAAGTGGTAGTTTATTCTTTAGCTTATCTGGACATCAGAGCAAAGTATACTCAATTTCGTGTTTTTATATCGTAGATATTATGAGAATTTGACAAGAATGACAGAACAGATGTCAAAATCGGGATTCTTCCTATCCCGATTCGGGATTCCAAATTTTCAAGCCAAAGAAATAGGGATGGTTGGACAATAAACGATACTTCTTCTTCTTCTTCTTCTTCTTCTTCTTCTTCTTCTTCTTCAGTCTGTGTTATTAAAGATTGTCATGTAATTTAAAAAAAGATTAGATAACTGAAATGTTAAGACACAGTGAACTCCTATTTCTGGGACAACATTGGTTTATTAAATAAAAGAGCACAGCTTGATTGTATTACAGTAAAGGCTCACATTTGCTTAGAATAAATACAGGCAGGGATTTGCGCCAACCAACCAACCCATCAAAAAATGTCTATGATTTGTAGGAATCTTTTTTCCCTGTACATGCATGATACTTTTTCCTCAGAGCTGGCCATGCATGAATCCAAAAGTCAAATGGTTCGCCCCTTGATTAGTGTAGAGTCTTTTTTTCTTTTTGCAATCCTGCACCTTGGGGGATACTACGCACTAAGACAATGTCTAACGGAGGGGGATATGGGGTGTTGCGGTGTTGCTAATTTTTTTATGCTGTGTTGCGGTGAATAAAATCCCACCATGCGGTGTTGCGGTGATCTCAAACTCTGCGGTGTACGATGTTTGTGTTTTCAAACCTACGGTGTTCGGTGAAACAAAATTATTTGCGGTGTTGCAGTTTCTTGAATTGTCTGACCCTTGTCAGAACTAAATTCATTTGTGTCATTTGTGCTCACCATTGTGTTTAATTTGTAACAAAATACAGTTACATATTGTCCAGTTATTATTTAATATGATTTAGCTGCCAATCCCAAGCCGTTTTCATTTATAAGTAACTTGACCTCCACCACCCGGATCGGCCGGCTGCAGTAAACGTTCGAGAAGATGAGCGAGGCTACATATACAAATCATGAAGATGTTAGGACTCAGTGTCTAGTCGATTGTCTAGTTTTCTTTTACCAGGAAGGAAAAGGTGGGGAAAATTATCGTAGTAAAAGCAAGTTCAGATGTCACGTCAACAGGGAGGAAAAAAAACTGAAAAAAATACGTTTGACTACCTTTGCCTTAGCCTGCGTCGCAGACGTAATCTAACCCCGGTTAGTAACGGACTTAACCAAGGGTTTAGTTTCGTCTGCGGCGCAGGCTACCTTTGCCTACGTTTGCCTACGTTTACCTACGTTTGATTACGTTTGACTACGTTTACCTACGTTTGAATACGCTTACCTACGTTTGACTACCTTTGATAACGTTTGCCTACGTTTGACTACGTTTACCCACGCTTGACTACGTTTCCCTACGTTTCCCTACATTTCCCTACGTTTGCCTCCGTTTGCCTCCGTTTGCCTAGTACGTTTGACTACGTTTACCTACGTTTGACTACGTTTACCTACGCTGGACTACGTTTACCTTACGGGGAGCAGGGATGGCGCAGTGGTGAGAGCGCTCGCTTCCCACCAATGTGGCCCGGGTTCGATTCCCGGACCCGACGTCATATGTGGGTTGAGTTTGTTGTTGGTTCTCGTCCCTGCTCCGAGGGTTTTTCTCCGGGTTCTCCGGTTTTCCTCCCTCCACAAAAACCAACACTTCCAAATTCCAATTCGATCGGGAATTCGAGGGCCACAGGTTTGTCAGTCGTGAGACTGTTATGTGCTACCCTCGTTAAACATAGTTGATTTATTTATTTTATATTATTTACGTTTCCCTACATTTCCCTACGTTTGCCTCCGTTTACCTACGTTTGACTACGTTTGACTACTCTGAGACTACGTTTGCCTACATTTACCTACGTTTAACTACGTTTACCTACGTTTGACTACGTTTGACGTTAACCTACGTTTGCCTTCGTTTCCCTACGTTTATCTACGTTCGCCTATGTTTGATTACGTTTACCTACGCTTGACTACGTTTAACTACGTTTCCCTACATTTCCCTACGTTTGCCTCCGTTTACCTACGTTTGCCTACGTTTGCCTACGTTTGACTACGTTTACCTACGTTTGACTACGTTTGCCTACGTTTACCTACGTTTGACTACGTTTGCCTACGTTTGACTACGTTTGACTACGTTTGCCTACGTTTGACTACGTTTACCTACGTTTGCCTTCGTTTCCCTACGTTTACCTACGTTCGCCTACGTTTTCCTTCGTTTACCTACGTTTGCCTACATTTACCTACGTTTGACTCCGTTTGCCTACGTTTGACTACGTTTGCCTTCGTTTCCCTACGTTTGCCTACGTTTACTACGTTTGACTACGTTTCCCTTCGTTTACCTACGTTTGACTACGTTTACTACGTTTGACTCCGTTTGCCTACGTTTACCTACGTTTGACTACGTTTGGCTACGTTTGACTACGTTAACCTACGTTTGCCTACGTTTGACTACGTTTACCTACCTTTGCCTACGTTTGACTGCGTTTACCTACGTTTGACTACATTTACCTACCTTTGCCTACGTTTGACTACGTTTACCTACGTTTGACTACGTTTGACTACGTTTGACTACGTTTACCTACGTTTGCCTACGTTTGACTACGTTTACCTACGTTTGCCTACGTTTTCCTTGGTTTACCTACGTTTGACTCCGTTTGCCTACGTTTGACTACGTTTACCTACGTTTGCCTTCGTTTCCCTACGTTTCCCTACGGTTGCCGACGTTTACCTACGTTTGCCTTCGTTTACCTACGTTTGACTACGTTTGTCTACCGGCGTTTGACTACGTTTACCTACGTTTGCCTACTACGTTTACCTACGTTTGCCTCCGTTTGCCTACGTTTGACTACGTTTACCTACGTTTACCTCCGTTTGCCTCCGTTTGCCTACGTTTGACTACGTTTACCTACGTTTACCTACGTTTGCCTCCGTTTGCCTACGTTTGACTACGTTTACCTACGTTTGCCTCCGTTTGCCTCCGTTTGCCTACGTTTGACTACGTTTACCTACGTTTACCTACGTTTGACAACGTTTACCTACGTTTGCCTCCGTTTGCCTCCGTTTGCCTACGTTTGACTACGTTTACCTACGTTTGCCTACGTTTGACTACGTTTACCTACGTTTGCCTCCGTTTACCTACGTTTACCTACGTTTACCTACGTTTACCTACGTTTGACTACGTTTACCTACGTTTGACTACGTTTACCTACGTTTGCCTACGTTTGACTACGTTTACCTACGTTTACCTACGTTTGCCTCCGTTTATCTACGTTTGACTACGTTTACCTACGTTTGCCTCCGTTTGCCTCCGTTTGCCGACGTTTGACTACGTTTACCTACGTTTACCTACGTTTGCCTACGTTTGCCTACGTTTACCTACGTTTACCTACGCTTGACTACGTTTGACTACGTTTACCTACGTTTGACTACGTTTACCTACGTTTGCCTCCGTTTGCCTACGTTTGCCTACGTTTACCTACGTTTACCTACGCTTGACTACGTTTGACTACGTTTACCTACGTTTGACTACGTTTGCATCCGTTTGCCTCCGTTTGCCTACGTTTGACTACGTTTACCTACGTTTGCCTCCGTTTGCCTCCGTTTACCTACGTTTGACTACGTTTACCTACGTTTACCTACGTTTGACTACGTTTACCTACGTTTACCTACGTTTGCCTCCGTTTGCCTACGTTTGACTACGTTTACCTACGTTTGACTACGTTTACCTACGTTTGACTACGTTTACCTACGTTTGACTACGTTTGCCTCCGTTTACCTACGTTTGCCTACGTTTACCTACGTTTACCTACGTTTACCAACGTTTGACTCCGTTTGCCTACGTTTGCCTACGTTTTCCTTGGTTTACCTACGTTTGCCTACGTTTACCTACGTTTTCCTTGGTTTACCTACGTTTGCCTACGTTTACCTACGTTTTCCTTGGTTTACCTACGTTTACCTACGTTTGACTCCGTTTGCCTACGTTTGCCTACGTTTGCCTACGTTTACCTACGTTTGCCTACGTTTACCTACGTTTGCCTACGTTTGACTACGTTTACCTACGTTTACCTACGTTTGCCTACGTTTACCTACGTTTACCTACGTTTGCCTTCGTTTGCCTCCGTTTGCCTCCGTTTGCCTACGTTTGACTACGTTTGCCTACGTTTACCTACGTTTGACTACGTTTACCTACGTTTACCTACGTTTGACTACGTTTGACTCCGTTTGCCTACGTTTGCCTACGTTTACCTACGTTTGCCTTCGTTTCCCTACGTTTGACTACGTTTGTCTACCTACGTTTGACTCCGTTTGCCTACGGTTGCCGACGCTTACCTACGTTTGCCTTCGTTTACCTACGTTTGACTACGTTTGTCTACCGGCGTTTGACTACGTTTGACTACGTTTACCTACGTTTGCCTCCGTTTGCCTCCGTTTGCCTCCGTTTGCCTACGTTTGACTACGTTTACCTACGTTTGACTACGTTTACCTACGTTTGCCTACGTTTGACTACGTTTTCCTCCGTTTGCCTACGTTTGACTACGTTTACCTACGTTTGACTACGTTTACCTACGTTTGCCTCCGTTTGCCTCCGTTTGCGTACGTTTGACTACGTTTACCTACGTTTGACTACGTTTACCTACGTTTGACTACGTTTACCTACGTTTGACTACGTTTGCCTCCGTTTTCCTACGTTTGCCTACGTTTACCTACGTTTACCTACGTTTACCAACGTTTGACTCCGTTTGCCTACGTTTGTCTACGTTTTCCTTGGTTTACCTACGTTTGCCTACGTTTACCTACGTTTTCCTTGGTTTACCTACGTTTGCCTACGTTTACCTACGTTTTCCTTGGTTTACCTACGTTTGCCTACGTTTGCCTACGTTTGACTCCGTTTGCCTACGTTTGCCTACGTTTACCTACGTTTGACTCCGTTTGCCTACGTTTGCCTACGTTTGACTCCGTTTGCCTACGTTTGCCTACGTTTACCTACGTTTTCCTTGGTTTACCTACGTTTGCCTACGTTTGCCTACTTTGACTCCGTTTACCTACGTTTACCTACGTTTGACTACGTTTGCCTACGTTTGACTACGTTTGCCTACGTTTGCCTACGTTTGACTACGTTTACCTACGTTTGCCTTCGTTTCCCTACGTTTACCTACGTTCGCCTACGTTTTCCTTCGTTTACCTACGTTTGCCTACATTTACCTACGTTTGACTCCGTTTGCCTACGTTTGACTACGTTTGCCTTCGTTTCCCTACGTTTGCCTACGTTTACTACGTTTGACTACGTTTCCCTTCGTTTACCTACGTTTGACTACGTTTACTACGTTTGACTCCGTTTGCCTACGTTTACCTACGTTTGACTACGTTTGGCTACGTTTGACTACGTTAACCTACGTTTGCCTACGTTTGACTACGTTTACCTACCTTTGCCTACGTTTGACTGCGTTTACCTACGTTTGACTACATTTACCTACCTTTGCCTACGTTTGACTACGTTTACCTACGTTTGCCTCCGTTTGCCTCCGTTTACCTACGTTTGACTACGTTTACCTACGTTTACCTACGTTTGACTACGTTTGACTACGTTTACCTACGTTTACCTACGTTTGCCTCCGTTTGCCTACGTTTGACTACGTTTACCTACGTTTGACTACGTTTACCTACGTTTGACTACGTTTATCTACGTTTGACTACGTTTGCCTCCGTTTACCTACGTTTGCCTACGTTTACCTACGTTTACCTACGTTTACCAACGTTTGACTCCGTTTGCCTACGTTTGCCTACGTTTTCGTTGGTTTACCTACGTTTGCCTACGTTTACCTACGTTTTCCTTGGTTTACCTACGTTTGCCTACGTTTACCTACGTTTTCCTTGGTTTACCTACGTTTACCTACGTTTGACTCCGTTTGCCTACGTTTGCCTACGTTTGCCTACGTTTACCTACGTTTGCCTACGTTTACCTACGTTTGCCTACGTTTGACTACGTTTACCTACGTTTACCTACGTTTGCCTACGTTTACCTACGTTTACCTACGTTTGCCTTCGTTTGCCTCCGTTTGCCTCCGTTTGCCTACGTTTGACTACGTTTGCCTACGTTTACCTACGTTTGACTACGTTTACCTACGTTTACCTACGTTTGACTACGTTTGACTCCGTTTGCCTACGTTTGCCTACGTTTACCTACGTTTGCCTTCGTTTCCCTACGTTTGACTACGTTTGTCTACCTACGTTTGACTCCGTTTGCCTACGGTTGCCGACGTTTACCTACGTTTGCCTTCGTTTACCTACGTTTGACTACGTTTGTCTACCGGCGTTTGACTACGTTTGACTACGTTTACCTACGTTTGCCTCCGTTTGCCTCCGTTTGCCTACGTTTGACTACGTTTACCTACGTTTGACTACGTTTACCTACGTTTGCCTACGTTTGACTACGTTTTCCTCCGTTTGCCTACGTTTGACTACGTTTACCTACGTTTGCCTACGTTTACCTACGTTTGCCTCCGTTTGCCTCCGTTTGCGTACGTTTGACTACGTTTACCTACGTTTGACTACGTTTACCTACGTTTTACTACGTTTACCTACGTTTGACTACGTTTGCCTCCGTTTTCCTACGTTTGCCTACGTTTACCTACGTTTACCTACGTTTACCAACGTTTGACTCCGTTTGCCTACGTTTGTCTACGTTTTCCTTGGTTTACCTACGTTTGCCTACGTTTACCTACGTTTTCCTTGGTTTACCTACGTTTGCCTACGTTTACCTACGTTTTCCTTGGTTTACCTACGTTTGCCTACGTTTGCCTACGTTTGACTCCGTTTGCCTACGTTTGCCTACGTTTACCTACGTTTGACTCCGTTTGCCTACGTTTGCCTACGTTTGACTCCGTTTGCCTACGTTTGCCTACGTTTACCTACGTTTTCCTTGGTTTACCTACGTTTGCCTACGTTTGCCTACGTTTGACTCCGTTTACCTACGTTTACCTACGTTTACCTACGTTTGACTCCGTTTGCCTACGTTTGCCTACGTTTGCCTACGTTTACCTACGTTTACCTACGTTTGCCTACGTTTACCTACGTTTACCTACGTTTGCCTTCGTTTGCCTCCGTTTGCCTACGTTTGCCTACGTTTGACTACGTTTACCTACGTTTGACTCCGTTTGCCTACGTTTACCTACGTTTACCTACGTTTGCCTTCGTTTGCCTCCGTTTGCCTACGTTTGCCTACGTTTGCCTACGTTTACCTACGTTTGACTCCGTTTGCCTACGTTTGCCTACGTTTACCTACGTTTTCCTTGGTTTACCTACGTTTGCCTACGTTTGGCTACGTTTGACTCCGTTTGCCTACGTTTGCCTACGTTTACCTACGTTTGACTCCGTTTGCCTACGTTTTCCTACGTTTGACTCCGTTTGCCTACGTTTGCCTACGTTTACCTACGTTTTCCTTGGTTTACCTACGTTTGCCTACGTTTGCCTACGTTTGACTCCGTTTACCTACGTTTACCTACGTTTACCTACGTTTGACTCCGTTTGCCTACGTTTGCCTACGTTTGCCTACGTTTACCTACGTTTGCCTACGTTTACCTACGTTTACCTACGTTTGCCTTCGTTTGCCTCCGTTTGCCTACGTTTGCCTACGTTTGACTCCGTTTACCTACGTTTACCTACGTTTACCTACGTTTGACTCCGTTTGCTTACGTTTGCCTACGTTTACCTACGTTTACCTACGTTTGCCTACGTTTACCTACGTTTACCTACGTTTGCCTTCGTTTGCCTACGTTTGCCTACGTTTGACTACGTTTGCCTACGTTTACCTACGTTTACCTACGTTTGCCTACGTTTGCCTACGTTTACCTACGTTTGCCTACGTTTGACTCCGTTTGCCTACGTTTGCCTACGTTTGCCTACGTTTGCCTCCGTTTACCTACGTTTGCCTACGTTTACCTACGTTTGCCTACGTTTACCTACGTTTACCTACGTTTGCCTACGTTTGCCTACGTTTACCTACGTTTGCCTACGTTTGCCTACGTTTACCTACGTTTTCCTTGGTTTACCTACGTTTGCCTACGTTTGCCTACGTTTGACTCCGTTTACCTACGTTTACCTACGTTTACCTACGTTTGACTCCGTTTGCCTACGTTTGCCTACGTTTGCCTACGTTTACCTACGTTTACCTACGTTTGCCTTCGTTTGCCTCCGTTTGCCTACGTTTGCCTACGTTTACCTACGTTTGACTCCGTTTGCCTACGTTTACCTACGTTTACCTACGTTTGCCTTCGTTTGCCTCCGTTTGCCTACGTTTGCCTACGTTTGCCTACGTCTACCTACGTTTGACTCCGTTTACCTACGTTTGCCTACGTTTACCTACGTTTTCCTTGGTTTACCTACGTTTGCCTACGTTTACCTACGTTTGACTCCGTTTGCCTACGTTTGCCTACGTTTACCTACGTTTGACTCCGTTTACCTACGTTTGCCTACGTTTGCCTACGTTTGACTCCGTTTGCCTACGTTTGCCTACGTTTACCTACGTTTGACTCCGTTTGCCTACGTTTTCCTACGTTTGACTCCGTTTGCCTACGTTTGCCTACGTTTACCTACGTTTTCCTTGGTTTACCTACGTTTGCCTACGTTTGCCTACGTTTGACTCCGTTTACCTACGTTTACCTACGTTTACCTACGTTTGACTCCGTTTGCCTACGTTTGCCTACGTTTGCCTACGTTTACCTACGTTTACCTACGTTTGCCTACGTTTACCTACGTTTACCTACGTTTGCCTTCGTTTGGCTCCGTTTGCCTACGTTTGCCTACGTTTGACTCCGTTTACCTACGTTTACCTACGTTTACCTACGTTTGACTCCGTTTGCCTACGTTTGCCTACGTTTGCCTACGTTTACCTACGTTTACCTACGTTTGCCTACGTTTACCTACGTTTACCTACGTTTGCCTTCGTTTCCCTACGTTTGCCTACGTTTGCCTACGTTTACCTACGTTTACCTACGTTTGCCTACGTTTGCCTACGTTTACCTACGTTTGCCTACGTTTGCCTCCGTTTGCCTACGTTTGCCTACGTTTGCCTACGTTTGCCTCCGTTTACCTACGTTTGCCTACGTTTACCTACGTTTGCCTACGTTTACCTACGTTTACCTACGTTTGCCTACGTTTGCCTACGTTTACCTACGTTTTCCTACCTTTGCCTACGTTTGACTACGTTTACCTACGTTTGCCTACGTTTACCTACGTTTGCCTACGTTTGCCTACGTTTGCCTACGTTTACCTACGTTTACCTACGTTTGCCTTCGTTTGCCTCCGTTTGCCTACCTTTGCCTACGTTTGCCTACGTTTACCTACGTTTGCCTACGTTTACCTACGTTTGCCTTCGTTTGACTCCGTTTGCCTACGTTTGCCTACGTTTGACTACGTTTACCTACGTTTACCTACGTTTACCTACGTTTACCTACGTTTGCCTTCGTTTGACTCCGTTTGCCTACGTTTGCCTACGTTTGCCTACGTTTACCTACGTTTGCCTACGTTTGCCTACGTTTACCTACGTTTACCTACGTTTGCCTTCGTTTGCCTCCGTTTGCCTTCGTTTGCCTAGGTTTGACTACGTTTACCTACGTTTACCTACGTTTGACTACGTTTGACTCCGTTTACCTACGTTTGCCTACGTTTACCTACGTTTGCCTTCGTTTCCCTACGTTTGACTACGTTTGTCTACCTACGTTTGACTCCGTTTGCCTACGGTTGCCGACGTTTACCTACGTTTGCCTTCGTTTACCTACGTTTGACTACGTTTGTCTACCGGCGTTTGACTACGTTTGACTACGTTTACCTACGTTTGCCTCCGTTTGCCTCCGTTTTCCTACGTTTGACTACGTTTACCTACGTTTGACTACGTTTACCTACGTTTGCCTACGTTTGACTACGTTTTCCTCCGTTTGCCTACGTTTGACTACGTTTACCTACGTTTGCCTACGTTTACCTACGTTTGCCTCCGTTTGCCTCCGTTTGCCTACGTTTGACTACGTTTACCTACGTTTTCCTACGTTTACCTACGTTTGACTACGTTTTCCTCCGTTTACCCACGTTTGACTACGTTTACCTACGTTTGCCTACATTTGCCTACGTTTACCTACGTTTGACTACGATTGTCTACGTTTGACTACGTTTACCTACGTTTACCTACGTTTGTCTACGTTTGACTACGTTTACCTGCGTTTGCCTACGTTTGCCTTCGTTTACCTACGTTAACGTACGTTTACCTACGTTTGACTACGTTTAACTACGTTTGACTACGTTTATCTACGTTTGCCTACGTTTGAATACGGTTACCTAGGTTTGACTCTGTTTGCCCCTTTGACTACGTTTACCTACGTTTGCCTACGTTTACTTGCCTTTGAGTACGTTTGACTACGTTTACCTACGTTTGACGGATCAATATTTTTTTCTGGGCAACAGGCCACTATTAAATTTGGTCGAGTACGAAAAACAATTCGTGCACGATGCAATTACATCCAGCTCGATTACTTTTACATGGAGGTGGATTACTGTTACGGAGAATTTACCGTATTTGAGTCATTTCTATGTTTAACCGTATTTAGCATTTTAAAAACACTTACAAAAGCCAGCAGCACCTGATTAGCCAAAAATAACCTGTTGATCTATTATTTTGGTCGTTTAATATAAAAAGGCGTAAAGTTTAAATAATTGATCGTTCCTTTTACTTCCGAACTTTTTGTGTCACTTATTTTTAGTAATAGTGAGTGTTTTGGTTTATTACCCTAGCTAATTACTTAAAGAGTTCCGCGCTTGTCGCATTTCTAAAGAGTGTTACATTTTCTCAGTACTTAATTCAGTTTTCGGAGTGTTTTGCTAAATGAGTCTCGTGCCGATCTTGCCTCTGCTGTTCACTTGAATAGGATTAATTAACTAACTGTTGGTCGCTGACTCAACGCGTTTTAATTGTGAATACATTTGCTGACACATCCAGTTCTTTAATTAATGTTTTAGTTACTTAATATATTTGAGGCGCGATCGGTCGGCAAGAAACCGCTCGTTAACACTTCAAAATTTATTAGCTATTCACTAGATTTTAATTTCGTTCGGTAATTTTAATTTAGCGGTATTTTAGTTGTAACTTTCTCCGCCAAGCAACGAACACTTTTAACAATAAACTCGGAAAGTTAAGTTAGAATTTTATTAGGTTGCGCTATCCTCAAAGGACTTGTAATCACTTTTCACATCTTGGTGTTAGCGCACTTATTATACTTTGTTAACAATAGACGCGTGTACGAATCATATATAAGTAACCACATTTGTAAAGCTTTTTCGATTACATTTCTTCGATCACATTTCTTCGACCACGTTTCTACGATTACACACTAAGTTGGAATAAATTGCTGTTGGATCCAAGCTGAGTTGTTGCTGTTGCTGTCCGTCCAGTTCGTGGTTAGATCCCGGTACCCAAGAGTGTAACGGCTCTTCCTTGCAGGCGAGTGCCCCGTTTGAGTCTAATTTTCCCCACAAATTATCGTCGCAGTTGTCTCGTATCTCAAGTTCAGAGTTCGCCCGTGTTCCCGTACGCCCACAAGGAAAAACGTACCGTTACATTACTACACTAAGTTCGTTTACCTACGTTTACCTACGTTTGACTACGTTTACATGCGTTTGACTTCGTTTACCTACGTTTGACTACGTTTACCTACGTTTGCGTACGTTTACCTACGTTTGACTACGTTTGCCTACGTTTATCTACGTTTACCTACTTTTGCCTACGTAAAAATAAAAATAAAATAAATTTCTTTATTTCAGTAAGTGGCAGAGTATTTAGCACTGTTGTACTAATTGTGGACACTGTTAATAAGCAAACAAATATTACAAATAGAACAGAAATTTATTAAAAATCCCTGACCAGCTGGCTATTTACAAAGCGTGGAGGAGTTGAATTTCGGTGCCACCGAACACAAATCCATCTAGTGACAGAGAGGAGGATTTGAACCCGGGACCTCTGGATTACAAGTCCAGCGCCCTAACCACTGGGCCACGCTGCCTCCTTACCTACGTTTGCCTTCGTTTACCTACGTTTGACTACGTTTACCTACGTTTGCCTTTGTTTCTCTACGTTTACCTACGTTTGCATACGTTTGACTACGTTTGCCTTCGTTTACCTACGTTTGACTACGTTTGACTACGTTTACCTGCGTTTGACTACGTTTACCTACGTTTACCTACGTTTGACTACGTTTGCCTACGTTTGACTACGTTTACCTACTTTTGCCTACGTTTACCTACGTTTGCCTTCGTTTGCCTACGTTTACTTACTTTTGCCCACGTTTACCTACGT
The DNA here is from genome assembly GCA_963693305.1 of Meandrina meandrites. Taxonomy (NCBI): domain Eukaryota; kingdom Metazoa; phylum Cnidaria; class Anthozoa; order Scleractinia; family Meandrinidae; genus Meandrina; species Meandrina meandrites. The sequence goes on along the minus strand of OY855908.1, from coordinate 3,589,577 downwards.
TTGACTACGTTTACCTAGTACGTTTGCCTTCGTTTCCCTACGTTTACCTACGTTTGACTACGTTTACCTACGTGACCCTAAATGGTTAAATGTTTTGTGATCTAGTAGATTATTCTAGGTATTTTCTTTCATTTTAACTTAAAATGGGTCTAAAATAAAATTTGGACAAATTTCGTTGCATTTGACCTTTAATATGTGGATATATAGAAACTACGGCTAGAAATATCGATTTTTTGTAGACGTGATGCAGATGTACATTTTCCAACAACAACAACAACAATTATGCAATGTATATTTTTGTTGTAAAAACGCAAGGCTTCGAACACGGTAATAATGTATTTTCTGCGTTCTGAAGGCGCCGGACAATTACAAAGTATATCTATCTAATGACCAGGTCAAACGCTGTACTTCACATGTGCCGAACTAAACATTACGCGTATGACGACTCGACAACAAGGCCGACGAGTCGTCGGCTCGACGGAATTTTTAACCCACCTCTGGTTTGGGGATAGAATCGGCGCAATCGAGTGGAATCGTCAATAACCTCGGACGAATCGACTCACTTCAAAGATCAATCGACTTCCGGTATGACGATTCGACAACAAGGCCGACGAGTCGTGTCGATTTGATCGAATCGATCGACTCGACGGAATTTTCAACCCACCTCTGGTTTGGGGATAGAGTCGGCGCAATCCAGTCGAATCGCAATTAACCTCGGACGAATCGACTCACTTCAACGATAAGTCGACTTCCGGTATGACGATTCGACAACAAGGCCGACGAGTCGTGTCGTGTCGATTCGATCGAATCGATCGACTCGACGGAATTTTCAACCCACCTCTGGTTTGGGGATGGAGTCGGCGCCATCCAGTCGAATCGCAGTTAATCGGACGAATCGACTTACTTCAACGTCACGTTTTAAGAACGAGGAAGGTTCATGTTATCGTTGTCTCACAAGTGTTGACTTCCGGTTTTGGGGATGCACTCGGCGCGAATCGAGTCGAATCGTCAATAACCTCGGACGAATCGACTCACTTTGGGTGTATTGGACATGGATGTAAAACCTGTATCCCGATTCCGGCGTCAACCAGCCGAAAAGGTGGATTTTCATTAATAGTATAAAATCCTCATTGCATACTCATTACCTCATCTCATAAGGTTAAGTTATGGGAAGAGTTCGCGACTGTTGAGGCAGTAGGCATACAACTAGGATAAAACGTTAAATGCCGTCAACCGCCACCAGGGGAGGTGGGCGTGTCGCGAAAGATTGCCGTCGTCCCGGAGTACGATTAAAATGACCACGTTTCAGGCGGGGCAACGAAATATATACTCTAAGACCGCAAAGCATCAACACCGCAACAAGCGTGCGTGGAAACGGGGGAATCTGAACGCATAATAATGAAAACTTCTGCCATGAGCTAATTAATTATGCAGCGAGAAAAGTTCCAATCCAATGTAACTCTACGAGTTGGACAGAAATAGAGAAAATGCATGGAAGGCTAGCGTTCCAAGTCTTTCGTAAACGCCTAAATGTTTTTTTTAATGCTATTTTATCGTTGCTTAAAATAACATTACATTTTGGTGTTGGTCATAATGGCGTACGAACCTTCGTCTTCCTCGATGTGCTCCGTCATTAGTGCTCTTTAGGTAAAACCACATATTGTTGTTTATTCGTCTAGTTGTTATGGCTTATTACAGCTTTTCGTTTCGTTTAGCTTTTTGTTTCGATCTTGGCAGTTTAAACTGAGCCGGGGAATCGACGACAGAAGAAAGTTGACAGTATGTCAAGATAGGGAAATGAGAGCGGGTAGTCAGTCCAGGAGAGTTCATTCGGGGGACAATATGTGTTTCCATACATAAAGTAGGTATTTTGATTTCGAGTTTGCCGCTTACCAAGAGTAACTCGACAAAGGACTGGGAATGAGTGGAATTAGAGTCGATTGATCGTCCTCTTTCCGTCTTCCAAACATTATGTTGTTGGATGATTTCTTTGAAAAATAACCATGTTATAAAATCATCCACCTATACAACAGGCCATATTCTTTCCTGTAAGTACGTGAGTTGTTATGTATGCGAGTTTTGAATTGACGTTTTGCTTTGTAAATTACAAACCTTTAGTAAAACATACACGATCGCTACTCACCTCAATACCTCATTGATGAAAATGAAGTATATATTTTGAGGTACCAAGTGAATCTACTTTGAAAGCACACACTATTTTAACTGGTTCAGTGGTCTATATAACTGAATACGCCCCATAGGTACGATTAAGTCTCTAAATATTTCCCAAATCAAAATGCAGTACTTACTCGTGAAATGTCATTATCGCACGTGCTTCTTGTGGAGAGTAATATTAGGTAAACATGGCAGATTCATAGGTGCCAAATTTTTCTGTTGGTCAGCTGGATTGAGATCTGGGGGCTTGCTCCCTGGTAAATGTTTAAAGTCTTTGTTCTCCTAAATGATATTTCCTGCATAACTTCTGAGTCCATTTCATGCTATGTAAGAACTAAAGGTCGTAAGAACTTGTGTGCTATACTTATGGACCAATCAAAGTATGAAAGTCTGGTAATTGTGAAGAACAGCTCCCCTCAACCGACTGTCAGTCGTCTGTCAGCCAACTGTCGGTCGTCGGTCGGCCGACTGTCGGTAGCCTGTTGGCCGACTGACGACCAACAGTCGGTTGAGGGGAGCTCTTCTTCACAATTACCAAAAGTCTTGCACCAGAGATATGAGTCTCAAGACAGCTTGAGTCTCCCACCAAAACAGTGAGTGCAATGCCAAAGGTGTTATGATTACAAGGCTATGATTACTAATAAACTCGGTGCCATTTAGCCTGCATGCAGACTACAGAGTTAAAATTCTGTCTGCAGACATGCTAGGTGGCCTTTAGCACTGTCAGTTTGCTTAACTGGTTGAACTACCCACCAAACAAATGCATGAATAGTATCAGAACAAGTTTAGCCTGCATGCAGATGTCAGTTTGACTCTACAGAGTCAAATTTCTGTCTGCACACAGGCTAGGTGCCTTTAAACGCTGCCAGTTTGCTTAACCAGTTGAACTGTCCACTCAACGAATGCATACATACCTAACAGCCCAAATAGTATCAGAAGAAGTTTATATGGCATTGTCAACTATTGGGGGAGGTTATGTGCCACTAATAATTTGCGGATGGACAATGTTCTTGTTCCTGATCAAAATTAACATGACTACTGCTGGAATTTTTTTAGGGAAACTTAGAATTCTTGAACATCACTTTGACTGACCCTGTGACAGATGGGAAGAGAAACCAAGTGAGTGAAATTGAATATATTGCACCACATGACCAATTTTCGTGGAGTTGTTCCTGTTTTAACTCATAATACAATGCAGTTCTAAGTCCAAGGTATTGCTTTGATGCTTTATTTGACTCTAGTGCATGTAGTAAAACTGGTTAAAAAAATTGAATAATGTTGGATGACCCAAAGTAAAGTGATTTCATATGTAATAACTAGCAATATTCACAGAAATAATTCTATGACCTAGCCAAGCATTTAATAACTTGGATAATAATGTTGTTTTCTTTCACAGGTCACGTAAGAGGAGATCTCGGTCCAGATCAGGTAGTCGCGACAGGAACCGGCGCTCCAAGAGTCGAGAAAGATATAAGGAGCGGAGGAGATCGCGCAGTAAGAGCCAGGAAAAGAGTAGAGATAAAACAAGTCGTAAGCCAAGAGAGCGAGAACGAGAAAGGAAACGAAAGAGATCAGAGAGTAGCTCATCTCACAGTGCGTCCTCAAGTAGAAGTCGGAGTCGCAGCCCTAATAAGAAGAAGGACAGGGATGTTCAGCGTAAGCGTCGGTCTCGTAGCAGAAGCAATGAAAGGAGAACAAGGAAAGAAAAAGAGAAAGAGAAAGAGAGAGAGAAAGAGAAAGAGAGACCTCGCAGTAAGGAAAGAGACAGAGATCATGACAAAGATAGAAAAAGACGATCTAGAAGTCGCAACAAGTCAAGTTCTTCTGGTTCACAATCAAGAAGCAGAAGTCCAGATAAGGAGCAAAGAAAATCCAAAAGCAGGTTGGTAAAATAATGCTGACAGATTAATTATAATTATTGTACATGCAGGCAAAGAAATTCCTGCAACCTGATTGGCTTCTAAAGGCATGTGATATTAATTTATCTGAAATACTCAAAATACTTCCATCCTAAGCCAGGTCCTCCAGCATGTGACGCAACAGTACTAAGTCTAATTCATGTACTTTGAGCTTGGGAAGAGGCAATTTATACAGTTAATTTTAAAATTATATAACATGTACAAATTTGACTCCAGCTGAAGTCTCTCAATCCTTAGGCCACTGTGCATACATGTCATATTAGTTGAACACAAATGCAATTTACTGATTTATGATACTGATATGATACTTGCTTCTAAATTGTTTTCATTTTGCATCAGCCGAGACAAGAGAAAGCGAGATGAAGATGACAGCTCAGAACGGACCAAGGAAAGCAAGAAATCCAAGGAGGTACTGATTTTGATTAGTCAGGTTTTGTTGAGAAAGTGTTCTCACAGATAATATGTCGAATATGTGTTCAGCCTTCTCTTGGTCATAATCAGTATGGGAGGCACGGTGGCCTAATGGTTAGCACGCAGGACTCTAGATTGGGCGGTCCGGGTTCGAGCCCTGACCGGGGCACTGCACTGTGTTCTTGGGCAAGATACTTTACTCTCATAGTGCCTCTCTCCACCCAGGTGTATAAATGGGTACCTGCGAATTTACTGCTGGGGGTAACCCTGCGATGGAGTAGCGTCCCATCCAGCGGGGGGCGGGGGGGGGGGGGGGGTTGGAGCAGAAATACTCCTGGTCACTTCATGCTACTGAAACCGGGATAAGCTCCAGCATCATGGGCCACTAGGCTCATATGCAGACTTTACCTTACCTACCTACTTCACTCTCACAGTTGATTTTCCTTTTTCAGTCAAAGAAAGATGTGACAAGTTCAAGTGTAGATGAAAAACGTGATGAGGATGACAAGGTATAATAACAAATATTACTGCTTGTGACTGTAGCTATTCATTTATTGAATACAAACTGTTATCTGGAAGAGCAGCTGTTTCTTTTGCTGGTTTTTATTTTTCATTCAACCTATCAACAGATATAAAAGCCTAATATGTTTAGGCTGAAGAAACTTGAACCGATTTAAGTGAAGTTGCTGCCAACCACTAGCAGTTAACATTCTCATGGATTAGTGGAATAATGTAGCAGCTGTCATATAAAGCTTGTGATTATCATATTATTCTACTTGTCCTCTAGTATAGCAATTGTTATTGTTTTGGAGCTAGGGGCATTGTTCCTGTTGTCCAGGGTAACAAGCCATTCATGTGAGACCTTGCAAGAGCTGCTCCCCGACCTGATTTGTGTTGCGTGAACTGTAACAATAAATCCTTTCTATGACTTCATCAGAGTCTTACAAATATACGAGGCAGCGAGGCGTGCCAGGAAAGGCAGCAAGGCAAGGTAGAGAGGTGTGCGAGGCATGAGAGGCAGAAATCCCTAACCCCAATAAAAAGGCTAACTGCAAGCTACCTTAGCTAACTGAAGGCTAACGGAAGTCCTTTTTTGGCTAACCAGATTGTCACGTAGCTAGGCTTACCGAAGTACTAGTCTATGTAGGCACTGTATCAATATTGTGGGGGGGAAGATCTTATCACTGTTAATTGCTAATTTTTTGTCATAGGATGCAGAGCAGAAACGATTAGAAGATGAGATGCAAAAGAGAAGGGAAAGGTATGAGAAATTTAAATTTAAATTTTAATGGGTCCAAAATATTTTAAATAGTAATCAAACTGACTTCAATTGACCATTTCCAAGTTACTCTTTGCCTCTGTTTCAAAACGAGTCTATGTGCGAAACCATTCATGTGAAAAAGTGATCCACCTTGAAGTCCATAATGCAAATTAAACTTATTTTCATTTGAATGGTTTTGCACGAAGACTTGTTTTGAAAATAAGGCAAAAGGCAACTCGGAAATGGCCTATTAGAGTGAAATAGGAAATCCTGTGTCAGACTGAAATCAATCCAAACCTTATGCAGTGTTTTTGCACAACGTTAACATATTAGAATAGAGGCATGGAGAGCCCAGCGTAAAAAAGAACAAGAAGACAAACAGCAGAGTGAAGAAACTGTGAGTGAGGACCAACAAAAGAAGAAGAAAGCTTGGAGCCTTGAGGATGACGAGGATGATGATGAAGAAGACAATGAACCAGAAGGAGTCAAGGAAGAGGTGCAGGTCAGTATTCTGTTATCAACATCAAAGATCTTCCTACTGTTTTCAGCACTTTTTATTGTTATTATTATTACTATTATTTACTTGCTCCTGCTTGGAAGAAGTTAGGTTTCAGTCAAGACTTTTTTCTGAGCTGATCAGCTCCCTGATTCTCATGACTTGTCATTTTGAATAATTTGTTACAAAAAGGCAAAGAGAAGTTAAGAATTAATATAAAATACTTTAAATTAAAGCAAATGACAATCCTTTCAGTCCCACAATTATATCCCTGCTTTTCATAACCCTCATATTAATTTTGGTCATTGGATTTTCAAGTAGCACTACCAGTAAATCTTAGACATAGACATAGACATACTTTATTTACCCGGTAACATGGACAAGTACACACTTAGCTATTTGCTAGTTTCCAGGTGCTCCACGATTTAAATCTTGGCGACACTGCCCCTTTAATTTGGAACTTGAACTTTGTCCTTACTTTTTTATGACAGGATGCAGAGGAAGAACCAAAACTTAAGAAAGGCACAAGTAGTAAGTAACATGATTATTATCCATCTCCACTCTCCACATAGCCTCCTATGCTGATGTTCTTTTTTGGCTTGTCACGCAATCTTTTTGTGACGAGGCAAAAGAACTTTTGCGTAGGAGGCTTCTCTCCACATTTTCAAGTAGAGAATTGCATCTGACATCCTAGAGACTGTGATAATGTACATGCTTGCAATAGTGAGAGCCCAAAACAGTAGGAACAGTAGTCCTGAGAATTTAACGAGTAAATTTCACTAGGACTTTAGTTACTCCATGTACTGACCAGCAGCCACAGACTTGCACATGTTAATTAAGTGAGCCTGCATACTTTTTAGTTTGATCTCTGAACAGCTTAACTTCTGTTGCAGATAAAAAAGACAATTCAAGTGTTGCTAATGGAAAAGTCAAAGAGGAGCCAGTAAGTGTGTTCGGGTTTTCTTTAATCGTGTTCTATTTGGCATGGGGAGGTGATATTGGTGTTCTGCAAAACATGGGGAAGGGATGTATTTAGTTTCCTGAGGATATGTTGTGGACAGGTATAAATAGTGTTTGGTGCTCTAAATAGTGTTTTTTAAATAGTGTTTGGTGCTCTTTCCCACCACAGGAAGATGATGATGTTGACCCCCTAGATGCTTTTATGGCTGATGTCAGCAAACAGGTAAACTTGCGCCATTGCCTAATAGACAGTATTATTATACATAATCTTTTGTTTTATACTCCTTTATTGAAAGATAATAAACATTAAAATGTAGTATTGTTCAACAGGTGAAGAAAATCAATGCTTTGGATCAGAAGAAGAAAGTCGGCAAAGCTGGGAAGGCGACGGTGATACATCATGTCGTCACCAAAACCAAAAAGAGGGTAAGTCATGCACACTAGGGTTCCCAGCAACTTAAAATTTAGAACCACCTTGTACAGCATAACAAACATATCACATAAGAGTACTGCTCAATAGCTTTCATTGGAATGGCCACACAAAAAGATTTCATTCATGGACTAAAAATGATCGAACCACCTTCTACATGTACATAAACAGTACCACATGAAAGTACTGCTCAATAGCTTTCATTTGAATGGTCACACACTAGGGTTTCATTGACAGACTTAAACGTTAGAACCACCTTATACAGCATTACCAACAGTACCACCTGAAAGTACTGCTGAGTAGATTTCAGTTGAATCTAGGGTTTGTTTCAGTCAGCTATATTGTTAACACAATGTCACTGTTCAGTTTATCCAAAGTATTTGTCTTCTCGTATTGAAGCACATAGTTTGTGACTAGTAAACAGCTAAAGGCAATAGGCCATTTCCCAGTTGCCCTTTGCCTCGTTTTCAAAATGAGTCCTTGTGCGAAACCATTCAGATGAAAACAAGTTTGATTTGCATGAAAATGGACATGTAGGTGAAACTCATTTTCATATGAATGGCTTTGCACATAGACTTGTTTTGACACAGAGGCAAAAGGAAACTCGAAAATGGCGTATTAAAATAATGTTTCTCACAGTAATAAATTAACAAACTTCTATATAAAATATGGATCACGAAAGTGAACACGTACATGTGTTTTTATTTTCTTTCAGGATCCGACCAAAGGTGAACTGATGGAAAACGATCAAGATGCACTGGAGGTCTGCACCATTAGCAACTGATATATTTTTTAATATTTATTGCGTTACTAAAGGAGTTTAAATTAGTGTTCATGGCTGTTGAATAATGGGCATATTTGATAAACAGAATGAAAACAAATATTAATCTGATTTGCAGGCCAATTAAGAGTGCTGTGTAAAAGCTTCTAGAAAAAAACCTCTTATAGTGTAGTCAATCCATGGTTTTAGTCACTTTACTGTAAGGAATTTCTTGGACATTTCTGTGTTATAAGAGATTGTAAAAAAAGACGTTGAGTAAAACCAATCTCATAATTATCATACACAAGATGGTAAACCTTCATGTATGTTTTATGTAGTAGCAATGCTTTTATGCTCCAAATGTTTTTTTTTTAGCAATCCAAACTTTACAGTAGTCATAGACCGAAAATTACTTGGCCTACAAATGAAATATTTTTCTTGTTGGCTCTGAAAATTCTTCAGTCATCATCCCAAAACTGCAAAAAGATCAACATTAGAGACTAGTTTATACTCACCTTTTCACCTACTGCTCAGCACTTGTAAAGTAATCTGCTGCAGTGCATCTGAACTTAGTTAAGTTCACCTTTTCTTATTCTTTTTAGTATTCATCAGAGGAAGAGGTGGAAGAGGAAACTATAGAATCAACTTATGCAAATTTTAAAACCAAGAAGAAGAAGGTATAGGAGTTTATTGTGGCAATAACATGTGAACTCTGACATTCTAACCTCAACCAGCAGTTTTTCGCTGTCGTCAATCTTCTATCTCAAGATTGAAGTTGGCATGTGATTGAAAATTTTTAAGCGTAAGATAAATTTCAACCGCAACATATACATACTGGTATTGTTATTGCAGTACTCACAAAGGTCATTGACAGTTCAAAATCAAATCAAAGTATAAATTTTTCATTATGTACATCACTGTAAAGGGTCTTTATCACTGAAAATCTCAAAGAGCATTATGATAACGACTAGGACATACTTGTAAACGAAATAAATGTGACAAAAATAGTTTTACTTGAGTACACAGTGCCGTCGTCCATATCATTTTCATTGTGTCGTTGTTTTAATATCCTTAGGATCTACAAGCAGTTGACCACGAGAAAGTATACTACTCTACATTTAGAAAGGATTTCTATGTCGAAGTCCCAGAACTGGCAAGAATGACTCCAGAAGGTACATCACTTCCTTTAATTGAGATTTGTAACTTGTGACTGCATTTTTAGCCTAAGTTAACAATAATATTACACTATTTCTGAAGTTGGCAGTTTTTGAACGCATGAAAGAAGTTGGCAAGCGATGTGCATTCCAGAGATCTGCATAGTAATGCTGATTGGTTATTAAGTAAAGCCTGCTGCACACTAGCCAGTTTTTCATTGTAGAATAGGATATTTTTCATTGGGGTGAAATGGGGTCAAAATTTGTCAGGCCGTCAGCTTACCGCACAATAGCTGATTTTTTAACGTGCGCCTGTTGTGACATTTGCCTTGTTGAAAATGATGCTTGTTCATGTGACTACAGCAACAGTTTCTCATTGGTTACAATGCAACTGAACCCTGACAAAATGTCTTGGTCCACCGCACACTAGCCAGCAAGGCCCGACAAAACATTTTGAGATCTTGCACTGCCAGATATTGTCAGATGATGTCTGATCGTGTTGTACACTTGTCTGAAATCACTGCACACTAACTGACAAATGAAGATTTTGTAACGGCCATAAAAAAAATGGCTAGTGTATGGCGGGCTTTTAGAAAACCAACCAATGGTACTTCATAGATCTTTGTGGTGTATGTGATCTAAATTGAATATATTTTTTGTTGGTTTAGCTTTCACATATCTGTCTCGGGTATTTGGAAACTGGTGCTCTAAGAGAGACAACTGACTTGAGCGGTTGGGAGAGCCATACAGTATTCAGATACATGATTTTCCATTTTGTTTTCAGAGGTTGAGGAATTTCGAGGAAAACTGGAGAACATTCGAGTTCGTGGGAAGGATTGCCCAAAACCTGTTAAAACATGGGCTCAGACAGGAGTTAGCTTGAAACTTCTTGATGTTCTCAAAAAGTAAGTTGGTGTAATGTCAGCTGTTTTGTGTACAGGCTCATAAGGTGATCTTCTTTCTCTGTTTTTCTTGTTTTTTTTTTAAATATTTGTAAAAAGACAAATAATTGCATTAGGCTGCCATTAAACTGATGGCTGGTCTTTTCAGTTTGCATAATTTCAAATGCTGTCGAGGACGAGTCCTTGCTTCATAACAATAATAATTATTAGAGACATCCTGTAAGAAAGCGCACACTAAAAGCCGTACTTCTATAACTCGATAGAAACACAGAACTAGCATGAACTGTTGAGGTAATGATGGTGCTAGCAAAGAGAATTTACATTTTGATGATCAAAATAAACAAGGGATTTAATTCTTTCTCCTCATAGTGTTTTCTAAAAGAAATAGTCTAAGAAAACATGTTTTCTGTGTTTCTATCGAGTTATAGAAACACTCGTGAAAATTTGGGAGAACTCAAAAAAGCTGTGGAAACAATCGTCTATCGGCTCGTGTTCCCGCAGCATTTCTCATCCTCCCAAACTTCCACTCGTGTTTCTATATCTTGATAGAAACCTGGGACATGTTTTCTGTTTCTTAATAAGTACTGTGTTTCACTGAAAGTACCGGTACATTAATTTTGCTTTTTCAAAATCGCATGTTCTCTTGTTCACAGGAATAGCTATGAGAAGCCAACACCAATCCAGGCTCAAGCCATACCAACCATCATGAGTGGCAGAGATATGATAGGTGAGATTTTTAATGTCTAAAATATGCTGTTTAATTAACATGAAAGTTTTATTGGAGACTATAAATGATGGAGAGTTTGTTATCTGTGATTATTCCATTAATTTACTTTAGAAAGGATCAAAATAACATCACACAGAAATTCCACATGCCACTTTTGCCTACCCCTTAAAGTTTGATGGATTCCCTTTTTGCAGGAATTGCCAAGACAGGTAGTGGAAAGACCCTAGCATTTCTTCTTCCCATGTACCGCCATGTTCTGGATCAGCCAGAACTTGAGAGAGATGATGGACCAATAGGTAAACCCAAGCTGAAACTCTCCCTACTGATCACTATATATGTTTCTTTTAATGTTAGTTGTGAGAATCTGGTGTTTCATCAAGCCATATCTCTTTTTGAACGAACGCCTGCCTTGGAGGCCTCTGTTTGGCTGTTTGGATGTTTTATTAAAATGGAAGAGGAATTTAGAGATTCACCTTCGATTGGCACTTTGCATTTCAGTAACTTTTATTTTCTGTTCATTGAACTTGCAGGTGTTATAATGACACCTACGAGAGAGCTTGCTCTTCAAATTTTCCGTGAGTGTAAGAAGTTCTGCAAGCCTCTTAATCTGCGAGTTGTCTGTGTTTATGGTGGTACGGGGATTAGTGAACAGGTGAGTGGTACTCAGCCTGCTTGAATTTGTGTTAAAAATGCAAAAAGAAGTTAGGATTTTATACATGTGAACTGCTTCTCCAATTTGAACACACACTGCTTTTGGGGTTTAGAACGACTTGTTTTCCCACAGGGAACCCAAACACTGTATTAGCTATAACATAATAATTTAATAAAAATAATGTTGTGTTCCTGTTATGGCCCTATTCTTCCAGAGGAAAGCTAGTAAGACCTAGGAAATAAGTAAATATTTACCTGTGATGCTGTGTCTTTTTTAGTCATTTTGGAAGCGATTTGAATCACAGCGAAGATGCCAGCTCATGTTTCCTTGCGCATATCCACATGCAAGAGTGGCCACACCTCAACTGTAGTCCTTGCCACACTTGCTTCCTCCACTCTTCTTGTGGCCGTTAAATTGAAACCCGAGGAGAGACGTTGATGATAATGGAAACTTGAGTTAATCCCTCGAGGAGTTAGTTCCCTGTGTATTTGTTACAATTTCAAATTGGTTTAGATTTAGTGAATTAAGGGCTTGACCTTTTCAAGATTCAGACAAGGACCAAAAAGCTCAGAAGTCATCATTGTTATCAATTCCAGATACTTCAGATTTTTCCCTTTTTTCTTCTGTCTCAACTGTTTTATTTTTTATTCAGATTGCAGAACTGAAACGTGGAGCAGAAATTATTGTTTGCACTCCAGGGAGAATGATCGACATGCTGACAGCCAATAATGGTAAAGATAATTTTCTTATACTGCACCATGTTATTCTTATACAGAGTGTATCTTTTCCTGTGTTATATTTTATACGATTTTTGAATGGTTTTACATTTATAGTTGTTCTGAATGGTGCTAAGTATAAAAGGAGTTTTAAATTGTTCTATTTTCTTTCAAGTAGTCGATGCACGCTCATTTAAATGTCGAGCCTTACTGAAATTTTTTATTATGCACATTTATCACAGGTCGTGTTACAAACTGCCGCCGTTGCACATATTTAGTTCTTGATGAAGCAGACCGGATGTTTGATATGGGATTCGAGCCTCAGGTAGGTTTAACATCTTCACTGTTAAATAATGCAATCATCTTACTACAGGGCGAGTTAGATGGTACGATTATTGCATGCAACACGTTTACGCCATGACTACAACACGAATCGCGTCGTACAAATCAACCTACCACATCGTTACGACAGACACGCGCGTGTAAATGGTGCTAAGTCATGTCATAGGCCTGTCGTAAGCTTGTCGCATGCGAGAAAGTTGTACCGTGTAAATCGGCCCTATGAGGTTGTCGTTAATGGTGCCTTGTTAATCATAATAATATCTATTAGGAACTTTTCCTTTGCACTGGGCAGTCTTGTGCTTTTTTTGCTTCATAAGAATAGAAAGTTATTTCCAATGGCCTTGAGGTCAGGGTAGTTCATGCAAGCTGTTACAGTGCATGAAGAACAGTGTCAGGTAAGAAGACATAAAAACTTAGTTAAACTCAGTTGCAAGTTGCTAGAAAGTTGTTGGCAATGCAAATTTGTAAAGGCCATCTTTTTGCCAAGGATATTTGCCTTGTTTAGGAGGTTTTTTTTTAAATGAAATTACTAAATGCGCGGGCTTTTGGTAATTAAGACTACACTGTCTTTGACACACTCCCACGAACGTCTTGATAAAGCTTACAACAAACTTTTAACAGAGTAACAAAGTAATACTGCTATGGTGCTGAAGTCAAAGACTTGTAGCCTTGTTTTTAGCTTTAAGTGGAGGCATTAATAGAACTGCAAAAAAGACCTTGCTCTCTTTCATGTAGTCTGGTTGGCTTTAAATCGTGTGTGTCAAACACAGGACGGTTTGAATTATTTATTGAGAGCCTCCTTAAGTTTGGCCCGATGCCTAGACGCGTAGATATTCTCTTTGCACTGTCTGTAGCTTCACGGATCACTGATATGATGGCCATTTTGTTTTGTGTTTAGGTGACGAGAATTATCGACTGTATCAGACCAGACAAGCAGACGGTGATGTTCTCAGCTACCTTCCCGCGTCAAATGGAAGCCCTGGCCAGAAAGATCCTCACCAAACCGATTGAGGTGATAAAGAGAGCGGACAAAGCTCTTTTTTGTTCTCTATTCATATCAGAGAGTTTGTTCATTCGTTATCCCAATCCTGTGTTATCGTGAGAATACGATTTTATTTTAACTTCGGGTTTTATTGTCTTGTTCCAGATACAAGTTGGTGGTCGAAGTGTTGTCTGCTCAGATGTGCAACAAAACGTGGTATGTACAGTCGAACCCCTATTAAGTGGCCACCCCCTATTATGCAGCCAGTTACTAAAGTCCCGAACGTACTGTCAGTATAATACTGTAACAGTTTTATTAATTATAATTTCATTTTTTGTACCACTGCTCTGAGTCTCGATTGCAACAGACTGGCCAAAGAGAAGTTACAATATTATTCTGGCATCAGATTTCACCGACCTTTTATTCTATGCAAATCTACGTACATTTTTGGTCGAGTTCCTCAAATGTTATTGAACCAGATTCACGCAAAAAGGATTATTGATTAAAAATGTTTCAAAGCCACTCATCTATGATGTTTATACATTCTACTTTCTTAGGTTGTCATTGACGAGGACGAAAAGTTTTTGAAGTTACTTGAGTTGCTTGGTATTTACCAAGAGGAAGGTAAACATTTTACTTCCAAGAACTTTTGCGAACTAAATTTTAAAGTTGTAAGTTAAAAACTGGCGTAACCCAGTACGCTTGGTTTTGTTTCAACTGGAGAATTAGCTGTATGATGAAAACATTTTTAGCAACTGTCCAGCGAAACTAAAGGAAACGGGAATATTCAAAATGTTACAATAAACTCAGCTACAGCGCCCGTCAGGGAAAACTGTTTTGCAGGCAGTTAAAACGGTCAGAATTTTTACAAGGAAGCCTGTGCAAATCGTTTTAATCAATAGACATTAAAACAAAAATGCGTATATTTTTCTCGATGACATTACAACGCGGAATTCTAAAATTTAGTGCTAGTTGAGTCAGGGGTTTGAATTTCTCATTGTGTTTGCTTCTGTCCTATTAGGGAGCGCTTTGGTTTTCGTAGAAAAGCAAGAAAAAGCTGACATGTTGTTTAAAGATCTTCTGAAAAGGTCTTACCCTTGTCTGTCCCTTCATGGAGGTAAGATTTAATCTTCATACTCTTTGGGTACCGTCAGTTGGATAGGCTTTTCACAACCCACCTCCTTTTTTCTCAGTCTTCTCCAGTGAACGATCCATGGGAGACACGCTGTGAGTGCGCTAGACTCTGGATCAACTGATGTAATGAGAAGTAAAGGTGGTGGCAAACGAGGACACTAATGTTTCCCTGTTTGCCTGCGCGTGCAACGTTTGTTGCGGACACAAAATTTGTGTCCGAGACACAACAAATCTTTCAGAAACAATTTGCGTCCGCAACAAATGTTTCCCCATTTGCTCGTCCAAGGAAATTTCATGAGCAACAATGTGTCCACCACAATGTGTTCTTGTTTGCCACTGGCTAATTATAAAGGACTTATTCGCTGCTGAGAATCAAATGGTAATCTTTCTGTCGTGTTTGTTGTCTCGTCAGGTATGGATCAATTCGATCGTGACAGCACAATAGCTGATTTCAAGAATGGAGTTACTAACTTAATGGTAAGAACATGACAGGAAACCAGAGCAGTATGTAAGCCTTATTAACCAACTGCGAGAATATCGGCTCTCAGTCTTGCTAGTAAGCTAGCTTTTTACATGAATTTATGATTAAAACTGAATTCAGTTGTTTCTAGTTATTAGCCCTCCCAGTTTTCACAATCGTGTGATAATTTTTGATAATCTTTGCTTCTCAAGAGACGGCTTGTGTTACGGTCTCGGATAGAGTTCTGGTCTCACTAAAACACAAACCGAACTATTGCGTGGGTATCTAGATGGGAACGTCTCTTTGCCTTCGACATAGTAAAGGAAACTGAACATAAGCCTGCAATCTAACAGGCTCCGAGTCTCTGCTGGGCCAATAAGCAGTGGGTGGGAACGGAGGGAACTTGCCCACATCTACTTTATTTCCAGTGGGAAAAACCTCAAAACATCAACAATGGAATGTTGTCTCAGCTGACAAATGACCGAATTCTTACAACTAGCATCAAAATGAACTGTGTGGCAATCAGAAAAAAAAAATCATCAAGGCCATAGGCAGGGGGGTGGGATGGGTACGTCCGCACCCCCTCACGCGCCGCAAAAGTCCGCTTAATCTGAGAGGGAGGGTTAATGACTCTCAGAATGCAGGAAAAGCGGACTTCAACAACTTGATTTTTCAAAATTTCGCGGGGAAAAATACCCCCTGATCCCCCCTGGTGGCTCATGCTTCCGGTCCTCGCACCCACCGAAGCAAAATCCTGCCTAAGGCCCTGATTTCATGTTTTGATTTTGCGACTGTATAAATTCTCAAATTTTCGCAATTTTTTAGATTGCTACCTCTGTTGCGGCGAGAGGTTTGGATGTGAAGCAGTTGATCCTGGTGGTGAACTATGACTGTCCTAATCACTATGAAGACTATGTTCATAGATGCGGGTGAGTGGACACTTGTTCAATCAAATGTGTCCTAGGTCGAAAATAACAAGTTTTTTATTTGTTATTTTTGTGCAGGCGCACTGGCCGAGCGGGGAGGAAAGGAACTTCATACACCTTCGTTACTTCTGAACAGGGAAGGTAAGGCCAACGCTGATATTGTTTTCTGAATAATTGAAAAGTTATTATCAAAATTAAACGGGCTTTTTGTCTTCGCGTGCTCAATTCCTTTGCGACGAGGGACGACTTCGACCCCAAGAATTCCACATTGATGACATAGCTGTACAGAGATCCGTGTAGTGCTCTTATTGGTTGTTGCTAGGTTACTTATTTTCCCGCGCAAGCAACAACCAATCGTAGACACTACACGGATCCGTGTGGAGCTATGTCATCACATTTGGACTTTGTCTGCTGGAATCTCAGTTCTATCCTGAGCGAGGGACGAATTGAGCGGGCGTGTTAAATTTGATATTCGAACAGCCAAAATTTATTTTTGTGGCGTAGGAAACCTAAAAATAACGGCCCATCTTTATTCACAATTGCTATGATAGAGCACTGAAACTGTTAACACGCATCTTTGGCTGCGGATGGTTTGGATGAAAATGGATTACAACTTGAAAATCTAAGGCTAAACTTTTCAATTTGTTTCCCAGTGTCGTCAAGAAATCAATATTTATAGCTTCAGTTTGATTTCTATCCGCAAATTAAGGTCATGTGTTCCTTCAGATGTTCAAAGATGATGTTTTTCATCGGTTAAGTTGTCTACCACTAATTTCAGGACAGTTTAGACCAAAAATCTGTGAAATTCCCGTCACGCAGCCCCTTTTAAGATTGATGTCTTTACCTAAAATAAGCCCCAAGATAGAAGTTGTAAGTTGACTGTTTGTTGCTGATCATGTTGTCTTTCTCTTTTGTCTTATAACAGGCACGCAGGTGATATCGTAAAGGTAGGAATTCAGTTTGCAAGTATATAATTCGCGAATTTCAATAGATGGGTGGCATTTGATCGGGCTGAAGATTGCTAGGTCAAAAGATTCAGTTTACATTTTCTGGCCAATTGTTCGGGCACCCTGACAAAATGCTGGAGGGGGGAGGGGAGACAGGGGAGGGATATAATTTGAGGGAGTTTTTTAATCTTTATCCTTTCCGACATGTAACGGTTACAATATTTACTAGCTTTTCCTTCGATCTAAAATCTCCAGGCATTAGAATTGTCCGGGGCGGAAGTTCCAGATGATTTACGGAAGGTGTGGCATGATTACACAGAAGAGAGGAAAGCGGTAAGATTTGACACCTCTATTTCGGTATAAAATAATCTTTGACGTTATCTGCAAAGTGTTTGAGACATTAGAAACAGTGGAATGCCGGTTTCCCCCGCTTTCAGATAACTCGAACCAAACTAAAAATGTTTCTCTTGGATTTGCTTTACTCGGCCGAACGCTGCAATTTTATTTTAGATTTCGCGAAACAATTTTCGGCGGTTTCCCTTAAAGGTTTATAGTGAAATCTGAATTTCCCTGGAGTTAGTTTGCAGCACATCGTTAATTCGACGCTTGCTTTGAAGTTCTAGACTTTCGTAGTCTCCCCTTGAAAGGCCCCGAATTGTGTCCACTTTCGTATAGCCTGCGGACAGGCTCTCACTCGCAGGCTAACTTTGATAAAGCAAAGTTTTCTTTCAGTAATGTTTGACATTTTGACACCTTTTTGTTGGTTTCCTGTTGCTCAACCAATCAAAAATCAAGTTATTAGTGTTAGTCAAACTAGCCAAGTACAAATTACTGCACTTGTGTTGTTTGTTGCTTCTTTGATTCATTGCTTGATATAATAATTTTAGCGAACCAAAAAACAAGCAAAAATGTTCTATCGAGTGATACTTGTGCGGCTCGTTTCGTATTGATTTTTTATGTTGATTCTCTCGTAGGAAGGAAAGAACGTTGTCAAAAACAGTGGCTTCACAGGAAAAGGTTTGTTGTTCTTTTTTATTCCAGGAAAAACGTGGAGTACGAGTCGAGGCGCTGTTGCGTTACCCATTTGAACGAAAAATTACATCTCCAAAAAAGGCTAGTGTCACGCCGCGTATGACCGTGAAACCTCGCTTTCATCCGTGCAACAAGTTACATAAGATAATGCGCGGTTAGGCGAACTCTTCAGTGTTTGGAAATTGTTATTACCATGTTTCCATAAAACCCAGGATGATGTGTTTTGACAGGATTCAAGTTTAATGACGAAGAGGCAGCGAAAGTCAACGAAGCGAAAAAAATCCAGAAATGGGTGAGTACATACGTAGTTAATGATGCTCTGGGGCGCGTTTCTCGAAAACCCTGCAAACGTTTCGGGCCCGCAAAGCCATTTTTAGGTATCTGTATTTTAAAAACAGAGACGTGTATTGGTCTGAAACTTTGTATGAAGGGAACCTCTGTTCATATTAAAAATATAATGGAATAAAACAGCTCTGTAATCATAAGGTTTGAGATTTTTCTATGGCTTTCCGGGTGCGAAAACTTTTCGGGACCTTTGAGAAACGGACCCCTGGTCATTCCACGCCTGCTTGGGGATTGTGTCATATTTGGCTGTCGTTGAAAGCGTCCTTTTCTGCGAAATTTCTACCTGGGGGCCGCTGTCTGTCGTAACCCAATCGTGAAATTTCGCAGGAATAGGAGAATAATCTTTTGTTTAGTCACTCAAATCAAAATTTCTTCGTCCAATTTCAACCGGAAATGTTGTAATCGGAAAATACCGTGTTTTATTTAGTGTTAAAACTTGATACATATAACGCTTTTTCCAACTTCATCTACCCGTTGCGTCTTTTCTGTCATATCCTCGAAAAGTACCCGAAGAGTTTGTGATTCTTATTGTCCAATCAGAAATAAGCACGAGCAGTCGGAAAGCTCTCGTGCCCGCTTGACGTCACGATATACGTCGTGTTACCCAGCAACCACTCTCGACCACAGGGTCTCCGAAATTTCTTCTCGTTTTGTCCTCCTACGAGAAAGCGTTCGTTGTCCATTGCAGTTGTCAATTCTCTCATTCGTTGTTGTTGTTTGTCACCCACAGGCTCTCGGTCTTCAAGACTCTGATGACGAAGCTGAAGCTGAAGAAAAAGCTGTCGAGGAAGTGAGTGATAAATTACTTTATTTCCATTTCTTGAAATTTTCCCCTCGAATTAACGTGTTGTTCTGATTTGTTTGTTTATAAAAATAACGTCAGATCAACAAACAACTGGACGCTGTGTTCAGTAAAGGCAAACCGCACATCAAGAAAGCTGCACCAGTAGGAGGCGAACAGATCAAGGGTGAACAACAAGGTAACGATATACAGTTTATTTGCGGCGAATTTTACGCAGCCTAACAAAATTAGCCTGCGAACGCAGACGTATTTCCGGCTGTCGCTTGTCTCCGCCGGCGGAGACAAGCGACAGCCGGAAATACGTCTGCGTTCGCAGGCTAAACAAAATGGACAGTTGCCCAAATTGGAGTAATGCACCAGTGAGCCAAGTGGCTCCTCAACAAACGTGCACCTATTACAGTTAAGGCCCGTTTACACAGGCGATTTTTGTCGCGCCGAAGTTGCATCAAGTTTCGAACAGGTTCGAAACTCCTGCGATAAAAATCGCCGCTAGTTTACGCGCGTGAAAACTCGAGGCGATTTCATGGCCGCGATATCCCAGGAGACTTCATGCAACATTGAGTTGCGCGACAAAAATCGTCTGTGTAAACGGGCCTTTACGGGGAAATGTTTCGTGACGTTGCTGTGTTTAATAAAGTCTTCCACTGCTAGCATTGGCTGTTAGCTTTGTTAATTTTCTGTTTCGTTTCAGCTAAACTTAACTTGGCTACAAGTATTGCAGCAAAAATCAACCAAAAGATCATCGCCGGAACGAACGTGAGTACTTGCATAGAGAAATCATTTTGTTCATTTTGGACGAGTTCTTTTAGGAAATGTGAGTGGCGGAACTTGATACCATTAAAAATGTTCGCAAGATGACAGTGACTCGTTGGGGGCGAGCGAGGAAAACTCGAGGGGAGAGTAAGGCGAGCTAGTCTCCCTTCGCTCGCCTTAGTCCCCTCGTTTCTTCCTCGCTCGCCCGCTTTTTTCGCTCGCTCCCAACTACAGTGACTTTTGGAGAACAGTGTGGCGTAGCCCACCCCTCCCAGGGGTCTCCAAAATGCAAGTGGCGAGGGAGGGGTAGGGGGTAAGAATCGTGGCTTTTTTGATACCGAGAAGCCTGTTCCAAGCGCTCAGTTAGTTCATGTGTGATGCCCAGAATGTGAAAACTGATTTTTTGTTTATTGCAGAATATGGACCCAACCCAGCAAGCTGCCAGCCAAATTATCAAAGGAGGGACTGTTACTGCTCTTACGGTGAGTGTCAAGCTGACACTTAAGTTTTCGTCACGTGCGTTTTGTCCAGCATCACGTGTTGATAGTGTTACTTCTAGGAAAATCAAATTCTCTTTTGTTATTTTTTTTTAAATGCACGCAAGCGAGGTAAGTGGGTAACAACAATCCTAAAATGACGCAGTTGCTTCGCTTTTATTCAAACCGCTGACCTCAGCAGCTGACAGCAGAGATGGACGCCATTGCGTGACTTCTCCTGGTCACCGGACTATTTCTGTCCTTCAACCAAGAAAATAAGGGCGCTGGGTTTTTCAAGATACAGTAGAATACCGATTTTCTCGAACCCTAGGTTTCTCCGAACTCCCGATGTCTCAAACCAATTTTCGTTTCCCTTGAACAGTACTTCTCTGTAATTTTACCCCCGATTTCTCGAAGCAATTTTCGAGGTTCGAGAAATTGGGATTCTGCTGTGTTTTATTGAAGGAATCTTATTTGCAAACTAGTTGATGAGTTGAAGTCTTAGTTTATTCCTCTCATCGCTCATGTCACATGATTGATTCACATCGTGCTGTCTTTCGTAGGGCCTGGGTCTAGCCAAACAGCTGGCCGAAAAGATTCATGGGAAGATCGGTTATGAAGCTCCAGTGGAGGAAACGAAACAGGACGAGAAACAAACGGAGAATGAACAGCGCTATGAAGATGAGGTGGAAATCAATGACTTCCCACAAACAGCTCGGTGGAAAGTCACTTCTAAGGTAATGTAGACGGCGATTTCACGAGAAAGTACCAAAATTCAAGGCCTTTGAAGTACAAACAGTTCATTTAGACCGCTTTTGAACCAGGTGTAGCTGGTATTGCTATATGTCTCTGGTTACACATGAAATGGGTCACAATGAATTATAACTTGAAATATGTTTGGCCAACTTTTTTTCAATTTCTCGCGTCTGTTATAAAACGACGATGATTTGTCCCTCTAACAAAAATTCTAGAATTATTAGTCTAGATAAGTAAAGGTAATACAGCAAGCACAGTTTTGAGCAGAAACGGTCAGAACCCACATAATACTTCCCCTTTAGCAATGTTTTCTGCTGGACTGGATACACGTTCTTTGATTGGCTACCACTGTGGATTGCTCCCGGGATTGCCCAGCCATGTTTTATACAATTCTTCAATAGTCTTACTCAGTATGTTCAAATTTTATTATTTTTATTTTAAGGAAACAATAATGAACATTACTGAGGTGTCTGAAGCCGCCATTACAGTGCGTGGAACGTTCTTTCCTCCAGGTAACAATCAGGTTTTTTTTTCTTCGATAGCGTAGCCCTATTTAAACTGAAGCCCTATTCAACACCGTAAGTCCAGAAGGAAATGATTAGTAACTGTTTTCTTTTTCTTTAGGCAAAGAACCCAAGGCAGAAGGGGAACGGAAAATCTATTTATATATCGAAGGTAAGTAGGGCAACAGATTCTGTCAACCCTTTGTGTCCCAAGATCGAAACGCCAATTCTCCTTACCAGTCTCTGGCTCAGATCTTACAGTGGCTTTTGATTCGTCTCCAGGTCCTTCTGAACGCTCGATCCACCTAGCCAAAGTGGAAATAAAGCGAGTCGTCAAAGAGGAGATGATAAGACTGGTAAGCAAAAATTTTCCACTCGCCCTTCCCCCGTTTTTTCTTACGAAACATGTGGGGGACGGAGTAAGGCCATAACGTGGGGGAGGGGGGGGGGGGGGGGGGGGGAGGCGTTCCACACGGGTATCTTATCATTAAAATGGACTGTCCATAACAGAAGGAATTGTTTCATTAATTCTTTTTTGTTTTTTCTTGCTCGTCAGGGGTCGTTTCGTGGTCCACAATCTACTGGCAGGTACAAAGTTCTGTGAGCAGAGTCGTCCTTCTGTTCATTACATCACGCTGACTCGCATGTCATGAATGGCCCTCAAAGTCATGGTCGTGCAAGACAAATCCCCGCTACAATACTCCATTTCGCTTTAGACATTTTTTTAGTATTTAGCAAGTTCCTTGTACATAAAATTCGATTTTAAAACCAAGAAAGATAATAAAAGGCGCCTATCTATGAAATCTTCATTTCATGCGTGGCTGCACTGCTTTGTAACGACCGAAAATTTTCTTTTTACTTGTTTTCGAATTAATAGTTTTCTTCGCGTGTTGTGGAGTATTCAGAGTAGGTTCATTTAGTGACCGAATTTACAGTGAAACTCGTGTCATAAGGCAAAAATTTGTTTAGAGTGGAAACGCGCGCTTTGCTAAGGTTAGTGGAATCAGTGGATCAGATGGGTTAGCTACCTTTCAATGAAGTTTGAGCGTTTTTGTTCTCAGTACAGGAAGGAAGAAACAAAGCCTCTGTGACCAGGGTATGATTTGCGCAACTTATAAGAAAAGAAAAACTTTGCTCGACTTGCCAACAAATTAAAGACGTAACGTTCTTATAAGCACACCATGTAACGTCTTCTGCAAGGCACAGTTCTAAGTTAAAAATGACAATAAATTATTTTATTTCAGAAAAACATTGCGTTATTACATGCAGTCTTTTATCCTTACTCAATTTGCAATTGAAACACGTTCAATCCGGGATGTTGGGTTAGACCGGGGTGTACCGAAACTGCCCTGACCCGTTTCCAGACAAAAAGTTTTCGTCTCCAACCCAGTTGCCCTATTTTCGATCAGATATGTTCCGTAGCTCACGTGAAAAAAAAAATTGTTTCCAGAGAAAAAGTTTTCAGCTCTTAAACATTTGTCGCATTTTAGTCTCGTAGATCCCGGTGAAAAAAAAACCGCATCCTCTTTTAGACTAAAACAGCTCGGAAACGATACCTTCTGAGTGCGTGGGAAGCTTTAGAAAGGGGGTTTCTCATCGCGCTTGCCTTTCTTTTGCTTATTGAATTACGATCGTTTGGGGACTAGGTAGCAAAATGAGGCAAAACACTGAAAAGGGAGGAAAAGTGAAGACTGAACCCGGAGAAAAACCCTCGGAGCAAGCATGATAACCAACAACAAACTCGACCCACATATGACGCCGGTCCGAGTCGAACCCGGGCCACACTGGTGCGAGGCGAGCGCTCTCACCACTGCGCCACCCCTCCTCCCCTTTTCTCTACTTTTGCTGTGCATGATTTTTTTGGTTAGCCTCCGCGCAGACGGAAATTTGACTTTGTTCCTCCCCCCCCCCCCCCCCCCTTCCCTCTGATCCCAAAATAAAATGTTTCATCCCTAAAATAGCAAAAGTAAGTTATTTCCTCACAGATGATTAAAATATAAAATGGACTAAAAGTACTGTCAATTGATACTACGATTGTGGAACAGAGGGGATCAGTACTAGCTTTCAGTGCACGAAAGCTGCTTCACTGATTCAGTGACTGACTTGCAGCAGACAAACTTGCTGGGTTGATCAAACAGCTGAAAACTGATGTGTTGTATTTATTTTGGTCAAATATTTCGGTTGGACAAAACCAACCTTCATCAGGGGAATGTAATGTCATATAATTGTTGTTGATCAGCTCTGCATTTTAAAGCTTGTTTACCAAGTCTATTGTTGATCCCATGAACACCAAGTTCCGGCTAAAATCTGCTCCAGACTTGTTTGTCAAATTGGCTTGAATGCCGAGTATATAGCCCACGTGCAGACAGAAATAGCTCGGCTGGACATTGCGTGACATGTAACGCACTGCTAACAAAGGCAGTTCGATGACCCTTCGATGTCGGTAACTGTCCGACAGTTCCATTCGCAGTTGGAAAGTCAAGGCTTTATCTGATAATCTTTGTAAATAACTGAATCTTCTGATTGTTTTCATTTCATTGTTATTTTATTTTGTCTCTTGCAGCGAAGTCAGGAGATCGACCAGAAAACCTGTCACAAAAACAGGAAGACATACCAGGTCATCGGCTACTGATCTACCTGTTTTGATCAGGACACCTGAAATATTTTTTATTTAATGTCTGTCCATTGTATTACAGGGGCACGGTAAATATTACAAAAAGAAAGCGCTTGGAAAAGCGATCTGTAAAAATATTGTTCCCGGTGAGTGGCAAAAAATTCGAAAGAAACTGAAAAAATAGTTTTCTTTATCAATAATGTACATGTAATTTGATTTTCTAATGCAAACGGTTACTTATTATTATGCAAGGAATTTAAAATAACATTAATAACAAAAGAACTGGCGGGAAAGCTGTGAAAGCCATTTGTTTGCCGCAAGCCAATCGAATGCAGAGGCCATTGTAGTGCTATTATGATTGACAGATCGAAGGTAGACTGTGTGAACTGCTTGGGAAGTAAGTTCACTCACTGCTTGCGTTTCTACATGCTCTGGAAAGACTTGTGGTGGTTGGTGAGCGCGATCATTACAGCTGAGACAGGGCTTTAAAAACGCTCTACGCGACGAAATCACGCCAGAATATCCTCGCGCTGCGGTGCGGCGTGCCAACGAGTCGAACAAATGGGAGTTGGAACGCGGTCCTCTGCGAAGAAGAGCAAAGGTAGTTAACATTCGTTTGTTACAGAAAGCGTGTTGTGATCGCGAGCCTGTTAGTACATTCCTTTACAATCTTACCAGCAAATTGTTGATGTTTCGACTTTAGAAGAGGAAGAGTTGCAGGCAAAAATGGCGAATAAAGTGGACGCCGAAACGCAGACAGACCCTGAAATTACTGGCGTGGACGCGGATGATTTTGAAGAGGAAGACGATGGCGAAGAAACGGGTTCGGATAGCAGCGAAAGCGAAGACGAAGAAGCTGGAGAAGATGGGCAGTCGAAGAGCGTCGACAAAGGAACATCCTCCAAGCCAGTGCGCCGTAAAATCATCGAGCTCAAGTATTACTTTGGAGAAGATTTACCTGATGCGGAGCTTACCAAACGTGAGTTTGGTGTTTATAATTTTAGTCCAAGCACATGGTCAGCCTGCATAAATTAGCAATAAGATTCCCGAGTTTTATTCCAAATAATTCTCGTATTTCCCGAATGATGACCACTCTCGAAGAAAGCTACTGGAAAACACGACTAATCTTGCCCTCGGATAGGACGAGTGGAAACAATGTTGACTCGAAAATGATACAATTCCTAAGCGCGTCGAGTGATCTCGGAATTCAAGTTCATTTGTATGCGTGTTCACAATAATTGCATACAGTACAAGGCAGGACTAATGGCTACTAAAACTGATCTGTATTGATTTTCAAATGCATATTGATCCCCAAGATCCAAGCTTGTGTACCTCAAGTTTTAGTTTTATAGTGTCTTTGCTCGATAATTTATATACATTTGAATTAAAACGCTTTCAGAGGCCTATTAACCTTACGGTCTTCTCGATGTGCGCGTATTTACATATTCATGTATTGGTTTACACTTACAGCCAAGCGAATGAAACCACCGAGATGACAGTTAAAACGAAGAAAGCCCGATGTTGTTTTCGCTTTGAGCTGCCTGTTTACCCGCACGGACTTCCCCTCAGCTTTCCAAAACTTTCGCGTGAGAAAAATTCCAATTTTGTAACATTTTCTGTCACGCGTGATATTTACAATGCAGAAAACCATTCAAGTGTAGAATGGAGCAATGTTAAACTGGTTTCCTTTTCCTGTCATAAATATGTGACCTCGTTTTCGGCGCGTTTGCAGGTTGCAGATATAGGACTTTTCAAATTGTTGTTGATCGCTTTACTGATTATATTTTAGCGCAGTTTCGGCTTTCTCATCAAATATCTTAGAGAAGTTTGTTTTAACTTACATGCGCTTTAGTGAGGAAAACGTCTGCCAGCTCAATAAAAATTAAAATATATTGGGCTAAAGTTAGAAAAATACTTTTCTGAATTCAGGCTTCATTAAACACTGGTTGCACAGACTCTTGAATGCAATTTTAAACCCTGAAGATTAATCAACAAAAAATTCCCCCAACAATATTTTGACAAAATAATAATTTACAACATTGATGAACTAATCTGTTACTTGGTGTGCATTTGTTTTCCTGTTTGACAGTCGCTCAGGCAGAAGTCATTGTTCCTCCTGGACTTGAGGTGAAAGAATCCAATATCCCAAAGGCTGGTCGAGGAGTGTTCGCCAAGTGTGTTATTCCCAAACATGACTTTTTTGGTCCATTTGTTGGGAAAAAGGTTACCGCAGAGGAGGCAAAGAATTATAAAGATTCGCCATATGTATGGGAGGTAAGATCAGTGTTATTTTTAAAAATGTTCCTCGGTGATACAATACATTTGTAAAAATTCTGTAAGGCTATTTGCCTTTGAGTTGAAATTTTTCGTGAGACAATGAGGAAGAGCGTAACTACATGTACATGTACATGTACATGAAGTGTCTACTGTGTTGTGCTCATGGACAAGACACTCAACTCTCCCAGTGCTTCTCCCCATCAAGGTGTATAAATTATTTGTACTAGCAAATTGTTGTAAACCTGAAAATTTTTTAATTAAAATGCTGGAGGAAAACCTGTGGTAGAATAGCATTCTATTCAAGATACAAGCAAATATTTATAGCTTTGTGTTTGTTTTGGTTGATTATAGGTGCGAGATGACTATGGGAAACTGATGCACTTGGTAGACGGTCGTGATGCTTTTCAGTCCAACTGGTTACGTTATGTGAACTGTTCGAAGAGTGTTGGGGATCAGAATATCCGGGCTGTTCAGTATGATGGAAATATTTACTACATGGCCACCAAACAGATTGAAATTGGAGATGAGCTGTTGACATTTTATGGTGAAAAGTTTGCCAAAATTCTTGGGATTAAAACCTCGAAGAAAGGAGGGACTAAGGATAAAGGTATCCAGTAGTGCTTTTCATTTCTAAAATCAAAAGTACTTCTCCTTGTTATGCAGTACCTCACAAAAGTAAGTGAATTGACGGTTCCATGCATCTCCAAACTAAATACTTGCTTCTCAATCCTTGATTCTTGTGTCTTGAAAATCGAGTCACTTGAACTTTGAGGCACAAGAGAATTTTGAGAGTTTCGAGGATTGAGTCAACTTCTTTTGAGTGGTGCCGTATACTTTTCTTTTAATATTCTGAGAATTGGTGGTACGACAAGACTATATGCCCTGCATTGTAGTTGATGATTTTCTTATTCATCGTTTCTTATTCTCGTCGCTTGCCTGCATTGACAATGTATCAATATTGGATATATGTAGAGCACTCAACTTCACTACACCTCCCCTCCTAAGAAAAATCCTGGACCTCCCCCTGTGTAGTGCTTTTGTTTGATTGGAGGAGCCGTTACATGTAGTTTTAACAAGTACCATGCCATGTTTTGTAACCTTTTTTCTTCTGCTTGTTACTGTAGAAGCTAATGACGAAAGCTTTGCATGCAAGAACTGTGGCAAAATGTACAGTAATCCTGCATCACTTATTGGTCATTTGAAGTACAAGTGCAATACAGGTGAGATAACAAAAATACATCACGCTTTTTTGTTGTTCAGATTAATGGAGGTGAAATTGCTTAATAGTTAGCACATTATATGGACTCCAGACTGTGACAGTGGTCCTTGACGCTCACAGTGCACCCAGAAATATATACATCTTATTAACCAAGCATGAGGGCAATACTTACAGAATATCAGCATTTAGGTCTTCACAGTACACTAGACCAAGTGCAGTGAGGGTCGTGGATGAACAGACTGAGGGCCAACATTCTCCTTGAACAGTCCCAAACAAGCTTGGTTATCAGAGATTTATTACACAACCTTAAAAGACTTTTATAAACATAAGCAGAAAGCAGAAAGGATAACAAGAATGGGATTCTGACTGAGGACTCACGAGAATTTCAGTCAGAAAAGAATACCCTAACGTTGTTTTACAAACCAATAAAAAGTATGAGTGAACTTTTCGTGCCAGTCAAGTTTAGTTTTTACTTTTGCAATGTATTACAATGCATGGATCACTTGGGACAATACCCGGTCCAAGACTTATAAAATATTGGACTGGCAATGGAGCAATCTGTTTGGTTGAGTTTAGTTATTGGCCCTCTGATGACAAAACTACCTTAGGCCTTGTAATATTAACGGTCGTTACTTATATCTTAAGTTACTAATCTAGTATTTTCTTTGTTAGGGCAACAAAGAAGCATTTTTGTCCCTCAGCCAGTTGGTCCACGTGCATCAATTCCTAAGATCAAAGTCACTGAAGAGTATGCTCGCCAACAGAATGAAAAGCTGAAGAAGTTCAAATGTGACGAATGTGGCAAGGCATTCATCCGCAACTACACCCTGCAGTGCCATAAGTTGATTCACACTGGTGTGAAAGAACACAAGTGCGAGGAGTGTGGCAAGGAGTTCACTCTGCTGAAACACCTTCAACGCCACCAACTGGTTCACACTGGAGAGAAGCCATACAAGTGTCACCTCTGTGGTCGTGCTTTCTCACAGCAGGGCAGTCTTCAAGCACACAGTCGCACACACACTGGGGTGAAGCCTTATTCCTGTAAGATCTGTGGCCGGGCATTTGCACTGCAGTCACCCTTGTTGTCCCATATGAGGACTCACAGCCAGGAAAAAGCCTTCAAGTGCACTACTTGTGGGAAGGCCTTCACGCACAGGAACACCCTGTCCAGGCATGAATTGATCCACACTGGTATACGCCCATTTAAGTGCGACAAATGTGGGAAGACCTTTACGCAGACCAATGATCTCAAACGCCATAGCCGCATCCACACTGGATTACGCCCTTACAAGTGTCACATTTGTGGCAAGGCCTTCACGGTGGAGTTTACCTTGGTTTGCCATGTCCGTACCCACACTGGTAGTCGGCCTTACAAGTGCGACCACTGCGAGAAGACATTTACCCAGCCAGGTGCCCGTCTAAAGCATGTGCGTAAGAATCATCCAGATAAGCCCTTACCTGGAAAGGTGAGTGATAGAAATGTGATGTAGAGGAATTGGTCAATTTAACAGTACATTGCCAAACAAAGATGAGAGTGAACAAGACATGCTAGCAAAAATTCATGATAACTCTTAGGGACAGACCATTATTTTTTGGAGGGGGTATGAAAAACATTGAAAAAAAATTGTTTGCAGGGCCTAAAAAGACAAAGTAAATTGCTTGCAAAGATGAAATGTGTAAAAAAACTAGTTTGCATTTCCAAAAAAATATTTGCAGAGGTGCATAAATTAAAAAACAGAGTTTGCAAAGGAAAATTTTTCATACCCCCCCTCCAGGAAAATAATGGTCTGTCCCTTACGAAAATTAGGAGAGGTTTAATATTTAGGATTTGATGAAGGAGAGTAACTGAGAGTAGACTATGAGCAGTCCCTTTTTATTTGAACCCCTCGAAAATTGGGGATTTTCATGCCTCCCCCCATCTTGCCTCGTTCCGAAATTTCACGAAAATTATTTTGAATTAAGCTCCTAAATGAGACTGATATGGGTGTGACTCCAGATTGTTTACTGCTAAACGATATGATTTTTCAAGCCTGACCAGCCTAGACAGTATGATGTTGTCTTTTATTTCTTCATATGCAAACCTAAACAAGACCTTGATGGGTAAAAATATTGCACCAAAATTCATAATTAACACTGCATTGCATTGAACCAGAGAGTGCCTTATTTAGCCTGGGCTTTATATGACTGTATTGTAAAACATTTAGTTATACCTTTTTTTTCATTGTGTTAGGAGACAAGTACAACCACCTCCAATCAAACTGTCGCAGAGAATGAAGCTACTGATGCTGTTGATGAAACACAGGCTTCTGAAAACACTGCTAATGATGTGCCACAAGCTGCCAATGGTGATGGCGATAATGATGGTGATGGAGATGTTGAGATGCCGACAGAGTCATTATCTGATGTTGTTGCGGATGTTGCTGCAGTTGTGCCAGAGCAGGAAGCCCTTGTGTAGTCAGCTTAAGCTCATATTAAAGTGAAGACATTACAAACACAACATTTACTAACCTAGTTAGTAATGCAAATATCCAGGCTTGGATAAAAACTAACATTAATGATTTAGATAGTTTCTGTTTTTCTAGTTACTTTCCTTTTTTGTTTTCTGTTATGCTACTTTAGACAAGCTGAATTTAAAGAAGTGATCTCCTGTATTTTGATAGTCTAGTCCTTTGATATTCTCTGCCTTTGTGGCATAGAATCTTTTTAGTGATTGTGATGAAGAAACAGAACAAAATACGTGTAAATTACTCAGGAAATCATTTTCAAAAAGGGTAGTTATTGAAATTTGAACTTTCAAATTGTAATGTTAAAATAAGCTTTGTAATGTTCAAATCTAGAGCTAATGATACCTAGACCGGAATTTAAAATTTTTGAGAAACCAAAAGGCCTATGATCGTAATGATTTGATTTCATAAGGAATACAGCTAGGTCACAGGGTACAAAGCTTGTAATAAATGGTGCAAAATTCGTATTTGTGACTTTGTACCTTGAAATAAAAATTTTGAAATTAAGTTTCTCAGTTCTGTGGTGAAACTGGAAAAGTGGTGTGATCGCAACAGATTAAAATTAATCCGTTGGCTGGACTGAATATTGAAACAGAATTTCTGTGAATTTTGATTAATTCGTGCTTTTTGTCCAATACAGTACAAATCTAGTCAAATTATTCCATGATGTGGTTTGTAAAATGCAATTGTCAAGTCTCCGATTTTTTCCAAGACAAGTTGCGCTTCAATTCTATAAAGACAATCTGACTTTGTCCTTGAAATCTTACCTGGGTGCTGTAACTTGCAACTACAACTACCTTGCAAACAGAATGGCAGATACCAATGGTCTGCACCCACCCCACCCCACCGCTGAAAATAGGGTCCGGCGAACATGGGGAAAACCGTGCGATTTGAGAAACGGTTTTCGGAACCCGAAAAGAGCCCCGAAAAGTTTTCGTGTCCAAACATGTACAGCACTTTTCCGTCGTAGGCGGCGAGCGTTTTGAAACGAGGGGAGGTTCATTTCCCAAAATTGCGTAGTTCGTTGGCCAAAGCAGCCCAGTGTGCCTGGAATCGATTTCAGTCGTGCCCCGTAGATTTGCGTTAAGCTTTAAAAATACCGGTAATCAGATTAGTCATACAAGAGTATATTTGTTGGTGGAGAAAAAGACGAAAATGAATGAAATTGCGAGGGAGCTTGTTTCGAAATTGATGATTATAAGGTATTTCCATATCAATACATGGCATAACCTAATCTACATAATATATATTCCACCCCTTTCCACACGAGTAAATAGTGCTTTTCGCGCCTTCAGATTGGTTATTAAACAAGGAGGTTATTAGCACAGTACTGTTCACCTCCACTTCGGTAAAGAAATAAAAAACGTGCCTGAGTGCATTGTTGAGTTATATAAGCACTTGGGAATTTTTAAGAACACGAGAGAAGTGCATAGAGAAGCACGAGGCGTAGCCGAGTGCTTCTCGCACTTCTCGAGTGTTCTTAAAAATTCCCAAGTGCTTATATAACTCAACAATGCACGAGGACAAGTTCTTTATTTCTTTTATAAAATGTTAAAGAAATTGCGCGCGCTAAAACTTGTGACGTAAGCAGCGTGCATTATATACTACAGTGGAACCCCGTTAATACGGCCACCAACGGGCCATGGTAGTTTGGCCGTATTAACGGGGTGGCCGTATAAGCGGGGTAGGGTCAAATTTCATGACTGGTCTACTTCAAGTGACGTCTTGACAGATACATATCACAATTGAACAGAGCCACATCAAAATGCTAACAAATCTATTGGACCTTGATAACAATCTTTCTGTAAGAGATGTTCACAGAGAGGAGAAAAGCTCAAAGAGATTCACGGGCGTTTTGAATATAATAATATCATCCAATATTGTTTCTCAAGTACTGTATTTGTTTCGTTTGGTCAATTATTAATGGTATTTGGTTCTAGTGGCCGTATTAGCGGGGTAATATTGTAAAGGATTGTATAGTTCGGGATTTCAGAATGTGGCCGTTGGCCGTATTAACGGGGTGGCCGCATTAACGGGGTTTTATTATAAGAAAATGTATGGCCGTTTTGCCGGGACAAAAAAAAATGGCCGTAATAACGAGGTGGCCGTATTAACGAGGTGGCCGTAAGGCGGGGTTCCACTGTACTTATTAACCGAGAGTGAGGTCATTACAGGGAAATCTCAGACCGAGGCCTTGATGTATTGACCGAGCGATAGCGAGGTCAATACATCAAGGCCGAGGTCTGAGATTTCTCTGTAATGACCGAACGGACGAGGTTAATAAGTTATTTATTATATGGCCTTTTTAGCGCTGAAAAAAGGGGAAGGTTTTTCAATATCCGCTTGCGCGCGCAAGAGGTCATTCGAGGTCATGCGATCCAAACCAGAAGAAACGGTTTCTTTGACAATGAGGCAATTTTTGTCTTCATAACGCCAAGATCTACGGCAAATTTAACCACTTTAATTTTCACAAAACAAGTGACCTGCGTTTACAAGTGTTTGACCCTTAAAAAGTTATAAAAAGCTAAGGCAAGAAAAATTTTCATAATGCCCGGTCATTACAAGAAAATCTTGCCCGCTCATCAGCCAATCAGAGCGCGCGTACTATTGTAGCCATATAATAAAACTCCATAAAGCACGCGCGTGACGTAAGCAGCGTGCTTTATGGAGCTATAATGAACTCGAACTGGCCAATCACAGCGTTTTTTTGGCAGTACAGTAGGTACGGTGGGAACGTCGCAAAAAAAAACTGTCGGTGCGCAGCTGCCGTGCCTTTGACTTCGTGCATATGCAAGAGTAGACGCGTTTTGTTGCTTTCAAGTGGTAAAATTCATAAATATCCATGTCTTCTGGAGCCCTTAAAAATGAGCCCAAGCAAAAAAGTGGTAGGGCTTTAGCCCTACCAGCCCCTCCCCCTCCGCGGCCCCTGTTTGTTGAGCTTCAGAGTTTGTTGTGTGAATCGTCATCGCGTACTTTAGTAATTTCTATTTTTATGAAGTGTCAACCACTGAAAAAATACAAAGGTGTCGTTTCCTATTAAAAAATAACTTCCTTTTTTAGAAAACGACTATTTTTATCGACCCCACATTGGCATCAGGCTGACATATGTCGATCTTTAACTGACTCACACTTACCAGTGGCGGATTCAGACTTTCAGCATATAAGGAGGGAGCCCGCTTGACTGTGAAAATTGAATTCTGCGAAGAAAATTCCGGCACTTCAAAGAAAATGCGCTACTTCTGAAAGAATAAGGTGGGGGCCCGGGCCCCTCCCCTGGCGCTGGATCCGCCACTGCTTACGCCGTGATTCGCGCGTGACCATCCGGGGAGCGTGACGAGCGTGTTGATTGGTTGACCTGTGACATGTGCCGACTCTGCATGCTCCATGTCCCATGATGCTGCTTGTTTTATACCAAAGCAGTTCGACCATAAAAGCATGAGCTTGGGTTGTTTTACTCGAGCTCTGCACGGATTAAGAATGGCGGCTCCAAGAAAAGTCGCTATTATTGGTTCTGGAAACTGGTAAGTTAACTCACTAAAGGATCAAACTAGCTTTCTCTGTCCCCAGAACAAAACAAGTTAGCCTTGGAATCGACTCGATCGAGGTGCTCTGGAACGAACAGAAACATGTTGCCGGTGCCTGATGCATGAATTCGATAAATATTGTGTGTTTCTTGCAGGGGTTCTGTGATTTCTCGTATAGTCGGCGCCAATGTGAAAGATCATCCCGATTTATTCCAGGAAGAAGTGCAAATGTACGTTTATGAAGAGCTGGTGGAAGGAAAGAAACTCACAGAAATTATCAACGCTGAACATGAAAACGTGAAATATCTGAAAGGTTTTAAGCTGCCGGAAAATATCGTAAGTTCACATAGAGGGCGGTTAACATTACAAAGGAGTTCACTAATGGAATGTACAAGAGTACATATATGTCAACACAAAATTGTACATCATTTCAACAGTTCTGCTTTTGAATGTTGTGAAAACACATGAAATCCTGCTTAGGTGATGCAAACTGAAAATGTTGTACCTTGCATTTAGCAAAACACCTGAGGCAAACAACATGCCTAAACTTAAATAATAGGCGCTATTTTAGGCTGTTATTCAGGCGGAAGGGTATAAATTAGTGTCAAGGGCTTGCCGTATGAAAACATACTTAATTTGCATATTTATAACAAAAGCCTGTTTACATTGCTGGATTACAGATGAATTCAGATGATATTAGGAGTGATTGTTCATTTGTTATTAATTTAATAATAATTATTTAATTATTTAATATTTTATATGTTATAAATAAGAAATAGATCTCTGTGCAAGTAGCGAAAACAACAACAACAAAGGACCAAATTGAGTTTACATGGTTGATCATGAATTGTGTATTGTTTTAACCAGTAATTTAAAAGAAAGCACAAGACAGGTCTCCACATATTAAATAAACTAATTACATTGATTTGAACCAAATGTCAGTGTTTGGAACTCATCAGCAGGAATTTCTGTTTGTGCAGTGGGCAGGCAATGGTCACAACTTGTTGGCAACTGGCTGCAACTCTTATTTTTACCATTAGTTAGATTATAAAGCAGGGGTTTGGCCAAAAATATTGAAATCACTACCAGTTTTCAATGCTTTATTCAAACTCTGTTTGAAAAGAAAAACTCTGAGCAAACAGTGGGTGTTATATTATCAACAACATAATGAGCAAAGCTTAGGAGAAAATTAGCCTTATAGTTTGGCAGCAGAGGTTGAATGCAGTAAGTGTATGTAGCAGCTGTCACGAGCTTGTAGTTTTACTGGTCCTCTAGTGTAGCAGTTGCTACTGTTTTTTGGACTAGGGGCATTGTTCCTGTTGTTTGTTCTATTGTTCTCTTTTCTCCAGTAGTGTAGCAGCTCTCGTAAACTTGTAATTCTACTTGTCCTCTAGTGTAGCAGTTGCTATTGTTTTAAGTGCTAAGACCATTGTTGCTGTTGTTTATTCTATTGTTCTCTTTTCTCCAGTGGTGTAGCAGCTCTCATAAGCTTGTAATTCTACTTGTCCTCTAGTGTAGCAGTTGCTATTGTTTTTTGGGCTAGGGGCATTGCTCCTGTTGTTTGTTCTGTTGTTCTCTTGAAGGGTAGTGAGCCACAAACTCGCATGTGAGGCCATGCAAGAGCTGCTACCCAAGAAGAAGGGTTAATATTCTCCCAGGATGGTTGAAACCAAGCAAGCCTGGTTAATAAGGGATTTATTGCATGACTAAAACAGTTGACTTACAAAATATTGGACCACCGAATACAAAGTAATCTGATTGGTTGATTTTTTTCTGCTCTCTCTTTGTTACAGAAAGCAAACCCAGATGTAGTCGCAGCTGCCAAGGATGCAGATATTTTGGTGTTTGTCGTACCTCACCAGGTTAAATAATAATAATAATAAATATAATATAATACTGTTTTCAATGTGGTTTCAACCATAGTCTTGCCCAGTTTTGTTAATCTACATTTCTTCTATGACTTTCTAGTATTTCTTTGTTCTTTTTGTACAGTTTAAATCCATTGTTCAAACTTTTTATTTTAATTTTAAGATCAGTCAATGCGACAACCTTAATTTGTTAAGCGCCTGCAGCCAGCAGGTTTGTTTATCAATTTTATGTTGTACAGTTGTTTTTTTTTAACTAGTTTAATGTCATTTATTAGTGATATATTTCTTTTCAGTTTGTGAAGAACATTTGTTTAAGGATGAAAGAAGTAGTGAAGCCCGGTGTGATTGCCATTTCACTGATAAAGGTAAGAATGAGTTATTTTTCAGTGGGTGCATGGCTAAACATGAGCACAAGGCCAAACAGGTAACTGCGTGTCTGCATGCAGCTGGACCAGCAAGCATGTGATGTGGCCACAAAGGGACTCCAATATGCATGACTGCACAGCATGCGGCTGGCCAGAATTGGCTTGATTTTAACCTCGCCTAAACTACATTTAGCCACATTTATCCCCCATCCCTGCTCTGTTTAATAGGCATATCTCATATACTGGGCCTAAAGAAACTCATGCTGATGATGAAGGTCTACTGAGGACTTTGTAGTCTCTCTAATCATAGTATTAGTTATTGCTCACTTTTGAATTTCGTAGGAATCTGACATTGACTGGGTGAGGGAGCAATATTCACACAAAATTTACAAATGCCTTTAAAAGTAAATTAAAGTGTTTTAATCTTTCTGTCACTGAATGTAGAGTTTCTAGAAAAGTTCTTGATCAGTCAGGTGATTGGCGTGGTGGATGATGCACAGTCAATGTACACAAAATAAAGACAAAATACATTAACTGAACTATGGTGTTTAGATGAGTTCTTGGTTGCTTTCTAGCGAAATCTTGTCCTTTCTTAACAGTATGGTATTCCATGTAAATTCATGAGAATCGATGCAATTGCTGATGAGACTCACATTTTGACTTGGAAAGAGTGCCGAAAGAATAGCATAGACCGAGCTGCAATGCTTAAAAGGCAAGCCAGCATCAGGGCAAGTGACCTTTCTACTTGTCAATAGATCATCTTGGGGCTAGTCACATGGTGGGAGTTAGTTGATCCCAGCACTGCCTATATCCCCTGATGTCGACCAGGAACTTTCGCAGGGTTTGGAAAAGCCTGTGGGATATTAAGCTTGTGGACTGTATCCTGCTTTCCGTTTACTTGCAAGCAGTTAAATAATATATTTGGCCCTTGTCAAGTACCAATTTAGCACTGTTATCAGTCTCTCTGAGTAAATGTTTGTTTGACATTTTTAACTTAAAACCAAGAACTAAAATTTGAAACTTGAAAGCATTCTGATCATTTTAACATGTTATAATTTTGGAAAGAAAA
Organism: Meandrina meandrites; assembly: GCA_963693305.1. Taxonomy (NCBI): domain Eukaryota; kingdom Metazoa; phylum Cnidaria; class Anthozoa; order Scleractinia; family Meandrinidae; genus Meandrina; species Meandrina meandrites. The sequence goes on along the minus strand of OY855908.1, from coordinate 3,552,116 downwards.
CTGTTTTTGCTAGGGTTGATTCTGTTGCTTGGATCAACCTCTCATCATGTTTACAGCCCCATATTAGAGAGTTAAATTTTGGTTTCTTTTGCTAGTAAATAAAATAGTGTATCTTTAAATGAAAACAATGTTGGTCACTCAGCTTGGAGGAGATCCTGGTTTGATGATAGTACCTTTTTTTAATGGAATGAGAAATTAAGTGAGAGCCCGTTATGGTTGAAAACTCATTATTTTTCTAAAATTCAACATAGCTTTTACGTTTTTGGCAGAGCTGTTTCTTACCTGATACATCATGACCATATCAAGCTGTTCTTTTTTGTTATGCGTTTTGTCCTCGTACACATCTAATCTTCTTGTGCAGTATCTCCTCACATGCTGGCGTAGTTTCCCTCTTGACTGACTCTTAGAAAAATGAGAGGCTATCAGTACTCATTGTCCTCCACACTTTTCCTGGCTGGTAAATGAATGTGGCTACCCGGAAAGGATAGAGTCTTAAAAAGGCACTTGCCCTGATACTTATGCCAGGGAAACCTGCAACCAACAAGGGTGGGGCCAGGAGGGGGGGGGGGGGGAGGGTTCTTAATGTTCAAAGAGGATTGAACCTTGTGTATATATTTCTCCTTTTATAAACTAAGATCAATTTTGATTTGGGTCTTGAGAAAAATAAGGAAGAGAGCACTTTAAGGGAAAAATATCCTCTTTGTGCACACAACAAGTGCACCATGAATTCTGTAAATAAATATAGCTATTCGTGTTAAGTTACTTAACTTGTAAGTCTGCCTAACATTAGTTATTAGTTGGCTTATTCTGATCAATTTTTTTATAACTTATATTTTGTTGTTGTTTCTTTCTGTATAGGGTCTTGATCATGCCAGCACTGGATTACATCTTGTTTCAAACATGATCAAAGATGCTTTGGGAATCCCTGACATTAGTGTTCTCATGGGAGCTAATCTTGCTAAAGAAGTAGCCAGGGAGATGTTTGGAGAGGCTACCATAGGTAAGAAAAGACTTCTAAATAATCGCTATTGGCTGACTAAAAGGCTACTGCAGTTTGGGATTATGACACATTTTTAGACAGACAGGTTTTGCAAGGAAATGTCGCCATGGTCTGACAAGGTTTGTTTACATGTTTTGAAATGTCAGGAAAACAAAACAAAGTGATCCAGACAAAAATGGCAGATAAGCAGTGACTATAATGTATTTGTGAAGGTAAATTTAAGAAAATGACATTTATTCTTTATATTTTAAAACCTCTAAGGAACTTGTTTTTTTTTTGTCAGGATGTCGAACTGAAGAGCATGGTCCCATCCTAAAGGATTTGTTTCACACAGATTATTTCAAAGTGAATGTTGTCTCGGATGCAGATACTGTTGAACTCTGTGGATCACTGAAGGTTTGTTCATACTCCTGACACTTTTGTGGTTGAACTGCATGTATCAAGTAATGCATTTTAGATTGAAAAAAAAATCACTTTATTTGGGATGTTGGAAGAGGCGTGGTCTATTGTGGTTACTGCGCTGGACTCCTGATCGAGCGGTCTGGGTTTAAGCCCTGGCCAAGATCACTGTGTTGTGTTCTTTACTCTCACAGTGCCTCTCTCCACACAGGTGAATAAATGGCTACCAGCAAATTTGCCAGTAGTGCAAGGGGTAACTCTGTGTTGGACCAGTATCCCATCCAGGGGGGAAAAGAAATACCCCTAGTCGCTTCATGTTACAGAAACCAGGATAAGCTCTGGCCTGATGGGCCACTAGGCTCAAACGCAGACTTAACCTATTTGGGATGTTGTGAAGGCACAAAGTAACCTGAATTTTCTTTTTATGCTCTGTAGAATGCAGTGGCGGTGGGAGCTGGAGTTGTAGATGCTTTGGGGTAAGCCATTTACTGTTTATATTAATTTATTTCACTGATGAAAAGACATAATTTTATAATAGTCAGAATGGAACCCTGCTTTACAAACACCCACCTATTATGGACAGTTTTGTTTGTCCCGACAAACAGCTTATACTTTTCCTCTAACATTAACTTGCTTAGTGCAGACACTGGGTAATATGGACAATGGACACTTTTCTCTGAACTGAATGACATACTCTCTTGCAAAGTTAACCTTGCTTAATGGAGACTGTCTATCTGTGCACTGTGTATTACACTGTGTTATTAATACAGTTCTGTAGCATCATAACATGATGTGTTTTACAACTGTCTTTCTTCCAATGCTTGACCCAAGTTGTACACCTAAGTTTATTGAATGCTTTAATTTAAGTGTATGGTTTAGTGTCCTTGACATTTGTTCCGAGAGCCCACTTAAACAGGAAACCCAGATAATATGTACACTTTTCTCTGCTCCCTTTGGTGTCCATATTAACTAGGTTTCACTGTTGTACATTGAACTTAAGTTATTAAATATTTAATTTTTAATTCCCAGTTATGGTGACAACTCAAAGGCAGCAGTCATTCGAATTGGACTGAAGGAGATGATTGCATTTGCCAATCGATTCTATGACAACGTCAAATTAGAGACATTCTTTGAGTCCTGTGGAGTGGCAGACTTGATTACCACATGTTATGGTGGAAGAAACAGGATTGCTGGGGAGGAATTTGTCAAAGGAAAGGTAATTAATTTATTATTATTATTACGTTATTATTATTTTTATTATTATTATTATTAGAGTTTTAATAAAGCAATAAACATGCAAAAATAAATGTATAAAGCCGATGTTTCAGCATCTTCAAGACGCCATTAACAAGTGTGAGTGACAATGTGATGTGTTTAATATGTTGTTTTGTGATTGTTGTTGTTGTGCAAATCCTGAGACTTTGAAATTTTTATTTAAACACGTTGCATTTTTAACTGTTGCTCAGTTTTGATAATGGTGTCTTGAAGATGTCAAAACATCGGCTTTTAACCTAAATTATTGTTATTAGTAACAGATTTAACACATGACAGATCATCACAGTTATGTATAAGCAACTTACAGTGCAACTCGCCTTACCATAGCCACCCAACAAGTTTCCAGTTGATCATATGCCACTTTGTGAGGTGGTGTGTTCATCAAACAAACGTTAATATTACGAGAGGACACAAGAGGCTACAGTAAGGCACATTTCACTTTAAGCAGTTGCTAAAAAGAAAGCCTGAATTCAGGCTTGAATGGGATTCAAACCCATGAGCTCTTTGATGGCAGTGCAGTGCACTTAGCAACTGAGCTGTCAAGCCAACTGGGAGCTGGTTATTTTGTGAGTTTGTAATATACCTGTACAAGATGAAGATATGAAAGTACCCGTAATATATGAAATATCATATATCTGAACTTCATCCTCTGGCGTATGTTATGAACTCACAAAATGACCTGTGTCTTTATTTTAAACTCGTATTTTAAGGGCTGATGTAATGTTGTTCTATTAAAGACATTTGAAGAAGTTGAAATGTACATTCTGGGAGGACAGAAGCTTCAGGGACCACATACAGTCTATGAAGTTTATCATCTTCTAAAGGAAAATGACCTGTTGGAAGAGTAAGTATTCTAGTTTCTAACAGCTTTGAACTTAATGCAAAGGGGGAAGCCAAAACTTTTTGAGCAAATTTTGTCCAAAATAAAATGGAATTTGAAATGTGCTAAGTTTCAGGTTTTTGGGGGGATATCTTTATGTGCAGCCACCCTGTGTTTTTGTTGGGGATCAATGAACACAGAAATTTATTTTTTTTAGTTCAAGTTGTTGTTACTTTCTTATCAACACATATCAAGGCAGCTATGTGTGTTTGAAACAGCCACATGTAAGGTTGTGGCCTCTCTCAACATGACAAAAAGGTCATCAGATGCTGAGGTTTGCTGACATGGGTATAAACTGCCTTTATAACTCGGAAGATCACTTTCACCACTGTAGTGACTGTTTTTTTGTTACTTTTCTTCCAGATATCCTCTTTTTACTGCCATCTACAATGTGTGTTTTGAGAAGCATCCACCCTCTGAGATGATAGAAGTTCTCAAGAAGCATTTGTAGTAACTTGTTTAGTCCTGTGGTGACAATAATCTGTGTATTATTATTATAAATTTATTTATTTAAGTTTACTGTGATTTCCTATACTTTGTTATATAATATACAAAATCAGATCTCAGGGAAAGAACCTGAATGGTTTTCCTTGAAATCAAATTCAGACAATCCTTTTTCTTATGGACACCTTATTGACTTCACTTTGTCCCAGATAAACCAGATTTCATAATTTTGATGTCTACCACTTTAATACAAACATCTCCATACCACACTCAGCTCAGCCCTGTTGGTGTCTGTATTGAAGAGCAACCGTATCATCATGAAACTTAGTGTCACACCATATTAAAAGATTATATTAAAGGGCTAGGTCACACTAGTGTTACACCATATTAAAAGACTAGGTCGCACTAGTGTCACGCCATGTTAAAGGGCAACAATCAAAGACAAAATGCTTGGGACACTGGCTGTTTTTTCCCACTTGAAACATGAAAAACATTTCTTCCTCTCCCCCTTTTCAGTTGTTGTGTAACCTGAAAAAACAAAGCGTGCAATTGCTGGCAACATTGCAATATCGTAAAGGGGGGAGGGGGATCTTTATTTCATACCATTTATAACAAAATAATTGTACGTCACAGTAGTGTCACACCATAATAAAGGACCAGGCCATGCTTGTGTCATGCTATACTGAAGTGGCCTGGTCACACTAGTGAATGGGGGGTGACAGCTCTAACAAATGCTGTTTGGCCATGTGTACTAAAAGTCATCCTGAAAATCTGGAATATTGTCCCGAACTTTTGGGAGACATTCCCCCAAAAAATCTCAAACTTCCCGAAATTTTAACTTCATTACTTCGTGTCTCCCGATTCGCGGTAAAATCTTCAGATTCCCAGAAGAATTTTGTTTTTCTCCCGAAACAGCCCTTCTCAGAGTTGACACCCCTCGTCTAGTTACATGTCATATCGTAATTATAATAGGTACAAGATATAATCTGTGCATGTCTGGGACCATTTTCTGCCCCTGAAATGTGGTTTGCTAGACAGAGGTGTCTTTATAAGGCTACTATTTGGGTGAGACCACAATGTAATGTTGGGTTGGGTTGATGTTTGCATGTTATTTTTGTGTTCCTCTCATATTGGTTTGCAACATCTTTGAAGTGAATTTCAAGAGTTGTCCAAACTTTATGGGTTCTGAAAAATACAGCAGATGCTAACAAATATTCAGTTTCTGTAATTGTACAGGAATTTATTTGTTTCAGAGCTTAGAAAGAAAATGTTATAAAAGAGGTTGTAAATAGGTAGTTGTTTTAATTTGTACTTTGTCACTATGGAAATAAATTATATTACCCTTGTATGTTTTTAGTTGCTTTTTTTGGGACATTCTGTATGTGCACAAAATCCAAAACACCCACCTCTTAAATTTAGCTTCCCCCCCCTCCCCCCACCTATCTGTTTAAGAGTAGAAACCCGTCCACCCAGTGTTAAACCAGGCCCCAACGAATCGGTATGTCACATTGCGTCATAGCGTGTTCCAAACAACCCCGGTGACTAATTAGAGGGACTTGACACTAGCAGAGCAGCTTCAATGCGTGGACCTCCTTAGAGTGCCGATTATTGCACACCAGCAGAGCTGAGATAGTTTACATATACATACCTTGAGTCTTGAATAAATTGTTAATATTCGCATCAGATTATGTTGTCAGGCGTGAGGGAGTACCTGTAAAACTAAGGAAGACAGTCTGACAGCCTTTCATCTATAACTGGCTCTCCAACGAGCTACTGGGGGTTGTAGGGTGTCTGTGACTTGATGTGCGATTTACGCCAAAACGAGCATTTATTATGAAAGGAAGTAGAGAAAGGATTAGAAAGGGTAAGGAATGATCGTGGCTTGTTGGCAGTGGCGGATATAGGGGAGGGGCCTGGGGGTGGGGGACTGGGCCCCTCCTTATTTTTGATAAAAGACATTCTTTTAACGATTTCCCCCTGCTAAAATTTTATTGGGTGTACACACACAAAAAGGGCCCCTACTTAGTTCAAGGTCTGGATCTACCACTGGATGGTGTAATTTACAATTTTTCCCCACCGACTGCTCCCCTTGACTGCTCCCCATCCTCCCCGGCCCCGATCGCGACACAGTCACGTTGAGGTGCTTGAGCCAACGTTCGTAAACAGCGGAGAAACACTATACCGTAGGCGTCACAAATTCTGCGCAAAAGATGGCGGACGAGGACGTCGTTTCGAAAACGCTTATTTTCCAACAGTTTTCATGTTGTTAAACTATTTCTGACTTTGACACGAGGCTTCAGAATTTCTTCTACAATTATTTATTATTTGGCGAGTTTTGAATCTTTGAAAATGGATGACGACGTGGAAGTTGAAGATTTTGAGATTACTGACTATGATCTTATGGAAGGGTTCGGTTTGGGCTTTAGAAGACGAAAAATGACCAAAGAAGAAGCAATTTATGGCATGTGGGCGGAGAAAGACTCAGATGATGATGAAAGATCAGGCGGATTTTCGGGGAGAAGGAAGAAAGACTATTCCAAACCACTGAATTTTGTCAGTGGCGGCGTTGTACAGAAAGGCAAGGACAAGACTGAAGATGATGGTAGGCTTGCTTGTTGCTACTTAAAGAATTAAGTACATGTAATAGTCGTTAGAGTGAAGTACAGTTTAGGAAGTAATCGGGCAAGGTGCAAGGTCACTTTGCCAAACACCACCTGACTAGTCTCCAGTTGTCTTCTTGCAAAAGTGCACAGTACAAGGTGGTGTGCAAGGGGTGATGGGAAGGGAGAAGAGGATTTCAAAACAAGATTTGCCATAGATCTCGCCAGTCATCTTTCGCTTTCTCCCTTCCCATCACCAGAGATGCCAACCTAAAAGAATTGAAATCCGGCAGACCGCTAATTTGCGTCGAGATACCTCTTCTCAATCCTCAAAACAGAGTTTAAAATAGAGCTCTGCTGATTCACACACAAAAATCAATTATTTCAAAATCTCCTCCCAAAATCGGCCAAAAAGGGTAAAAACTAGTATTTCAAGCATTTTCCTTCATATCCGGGAGATTGATGACCCATACAGGAGACAGGAAGATTTGTTCTGTATCAGGGATACTCCCGGATAATCTGAGAGAGTTGGCATGATATGTACATCACGCCTTGCTCCCCTACTCCCCTTTCACTGTGTGCTGTACGAAGACTTCTGGGAATGAGTCAGTTACACGACAATGTGAGAAAATAGCAATTTGTACCAAGGGTAAACTTGAAACTCAGTGTGTACAAGCACAATCACTTCCCAAACTGTGTAGCACAAGGTTAGAGAGGGGGATCTTATAGTTTCGTTAGTTGACAATCTGCAATTAGAATTTTACAAATTCCTCTTCCCCGATGGTGAATCCTGATGGTGAATTTTCATCTTTCAACAGAGATACCCCAGGTTATAGCCTGCATGCATGTCTTCTTTTGCTCTTTGTTGAGAGGTTTGGATATCAGAGCTGTCACTTAGGGACGGGGCGGGGCGGGGGAATTTCCCCAGCTACTACGAGTTGGAGGCCCGGGTTCTTTGAAACAATACTACTGGAAAGTGAAAAATACATCATTTTGTCCCCCAGCTACTTTTTTACTCCCCTGTCTTCATGAAAAATTAGTGTCAACCCTGGCATAAAGTGGTAGGATTTTTTGTGTGTCTTGTAGATGCTGCTAGTGTTGGGAGCAGTGCTAGCGAGAAAGGTCCTGGATCTGGAAGAAATTCTCCTGTGGTCAGAGATAAGAAGTTGTTCAAAAGCACAGGAGTCAAAAAGGAGGTTGGATCACTTGGTAAGCCTAGATACATTTACCAGGTCAATATTAAAGGATGCCAACCAAAATTCTAAATCTGGGAAATCACCTATTTTGACGGAAGGTACATTGTACCTCCTATCACCCCCTCAAAAGGCTAGCCAAAAATAGAAAGATCAGCCAATTCATCTTCTAAACTTGATGAAGGTCCCAAAATTCTCAAAAATTGACCAAAATATGGAGAAATTTGACAACCTGTCTATGAAACCTTTGGCAGGTATTAAGAGTGAAGTTACATTTTTGGCAATTGAACATTTGTAAAGAAGAGGCTAAGCTTTGGTGTAAAAGGAAGCTGGTTGTGTAGATGTACTGTAATAGTGCTGTTTGTTGCCGACAATCCCAGAAATGATGTCTTGACCACAAAGGATTTATTCCAGGAAATAAAAATACAAAACCTGTGCTGTTTGAAGTTGTAGCCATATTGATTTTCAATACATACATGTATGTACGTGATCTTTGTGTTTTTTTCCAGGGTCACAAATGTTTGCTAACAAGCTTCGGAAGACTGGAAAGTAAGAATGAGTTGATATAAAAAGTACTCGACTGACAGTCTTAAAGGACTGAGTTTTGCTGATGTGAAACTTTCTAATTCTAGCTATAAGAGACCAGTATTAGGCTGTTTACCATAACTTTAGGCTGCATACATTTCCATGTTACAGTTTGTTTGTTCATTTTTTTGTTTGCTTTTGTAGGGAATTTGGAGCTTTTGAAAAACACACAAAAGGATTTGGAATGAAAATGCTTCAACAGGTGAAATAAAAAGTTTGGAAAATTACTACTTATCAGCCCTTAATAGTGTTTTAGAACCCTGCATAATCACATAATTCTGTGTTACATTTTAGATGGGTTATGAACCAGGCAAAGGTCTGGGCAAAGAAGGACAGGGAATTGTGTTTCCAGTTGAAGCTTTCAAACGTGAAGGTCGTGGAGCATTGGGTAGTTATGGTCCAGAGAGAACCAAGAAAGCTCAAGAGGTATGTAACGATGATAACATTCAACTTAAATATTATGTGGAAAGATCAGTAAAACACAATGAAACCATTATTTATAGGTGTCAGGTACAAGCTACTCAAAGAGAATATTTAACACAGAAGTTTTCAGTTCAATCCACATGTAGTTAATATCAATACATAATATGCTGAAGTGTCAAAATTCAAAGCAACCATTGAAAATAGGTCAAAATCAACAAGTTATGTCTGTTGTAGTAACAGAAGCAAAACTGAGAAGGTGAAGTTAACACAAATTGACTGATGTTAAACTGACTTCATTTCTAAAGAGGAGTTGATTGTTAATTATAATTAATTAGTTGTTGATTATTTCTTGTACACAGTTACGACCTAATTACGACGAAGAGGAAGAGGAGGAAGAAAAATTTAAAGAACAACTTCAACAGTGGAAGAAAACAGAAGAGGTATTGTGTTAAAATATGCCACAAAATCAAAAAAATGCTTTGGAACAAATATTCACGTGCTATCCTCCTAACCCCATGAATCAGCTTTCTTTTTCTTCCAGGATACATTCAATACATACATTATGCAACGCTTTCGAGTGGTATACTATGGAATATCCCATGAGTCACTTGTATTTTCTTCGTATACACACAAGCCTTTAGGCGAGTGTGTATATGAAGAAAATGCAAGTGACAAGTGGGACATTCCATAGTATACCACGAGAAAGTGTTGTGTAACTTTTTTATACCATGCCATAGAAAATACGCTGACTAAATTTCGTCGAGAACAAGACCGCAGCGCATGATGGGAAGGTTGGGTTGAATACCGTCAAATATACAACGGCTTTCCTGTATTCTAATTGGCTGTATTTTCTATGGCATGATATAAATTGCAGTAGACAAGTGCTTATTATTATTCAACTCTCACTGGTTTATAGTCAGAATACAGTTAGTACACCACATGCATGTGAAGGAAGTAAAAAAGCTACCATTGTCATAACAACATTTGTCATTTGTTCAATAACCATGGACTACAGTGTTCTTTTAATTTCTTTCACAGGGATATTCAAAACCAAAGTATGTTTACAAAACTGCAGATGAAGTCAAGGTACAGATGCTGTCTTTCTATGCTTTAATAACAAATTTATTTAGAGCTTGTGCTGAAGTTATATTTTCTATATGAGTACGGGTACAACATAGTGCTGTTTTACACTTAAAACAATGTCGAGTTCACATTAAATCCATTTTTTTTTGCAGGCTTCTGGAGGAACTAAAAAGGGACCATCAATATCTCTGAAGCACAGTAAAATAAAGGTAGTTATGAATTTTTAAAGAATATTATTTCTTTCATGATGGCAATAAAGGATAAAAACAACCTTGTCACAGCCTAATGTGATTATACTGCAAACCAGTGCTGACGTGTAGTGCCATACCTTCTGTATAAAATGTCACTCTAGAATAAGTCTCATAACCCCCCTCAGGAAATGCAGTAAAAACTGAGAACCCTTGTCTTTCCTGTTGATATCATCATGCTATAGTTGTGATTATAACACTCGAGTCAAATTAACACATAAAACCAATCTGAACAGTACATGTAACTGGTAACATTGCTGATCCTAGCAGTATGTAGGACGCGTGTCACATATAAACCTAGTAAATGGCCTAGCTCACCAAGTGTCTCATAGCTCAGTGGTTAGAGCGCCCAACTGGTATCCGGGAGGCCATGGGCTCAATTCCTGTCAGGGACTCAGATTTTTTTTTTGTTCCATGCTCATGACAAATGGACACTTCATCTTTATCATTCAGTAATAATTTGCTTTGAGTATTATAATTATTATTAATAAAACTTGTTTCCAATTTGTTGTTTGTTTGTTTGTTTGTTTGCAGGTTGTCGACATGACTGGACCAGAAACCAAGATCCTAACAGGTTATGGCTCCATAGCTCAACAACATGCCAAGCCAGGAGAAGTCCCTCCAACCACATTAGGTAACTTACTGTTATTTTTTTATGAATTTTTCACATACTTGTTTTCAATTTCGTTGCTACAACCTAGAAAATTCTACAGGATGTGTTGTCATTCCAAGAGCTTGTAACCCTGACAGTTGTCTATTGAACAAGATAATACAAGTATCAGCATGTATGTTGTGGTTCAATTTTATCCTTGGTTCAAATTTTATTTTCCTTTGTTTTTGGGTATGGTAATGTATGTAATGTGTGATAATGAGTTAAAAACAAAGGAAAATAAAATTAGAACCAAGGATAAAATTGAACCGCAACAGACACACCCAGTGATGGCCGCTTACAAGACATGCAACTGTACTTTTTCTCCTTTTACAAACATTATGATATTTTCTGCTAATCATAACTACATTAATTTTGTGAAATTAATTTCTCACTCAAAGAATTGTCAAGGAATACTAATTGAAGGTGAAATGTGATGTTGATGTCTCTTGAGGATCAAAGGTTGATTTAATTTTTGTTTAATTTATTTTCAGTTCGAGATGCAGAGGCATCCTTTGCTATGCCAGAATTGACATACAACTTAAATCTCCTGATTGACATGGCTGAGACAGACATCATTCAAACAGACAGACAGTAAGTTGTTATTGCATGATCATCGCAGATAATATTACTTAAAATAATATTATGATGCATGTGGGAATAGGCTATTTGCTTTATATGCTGGTACTTAATTATACATCACCTGAATGAGGAGAGATTCTGTCTCTTAAATGTTGAAAAAAGCATGATAGGAAACTAGTATGAAAATTTAATTAATTTTGATGGGACTGATAGGACTGTTTTCCTTTGTTATACATATCTACAAGTTATCATGTGCTCAAACTGCTTCCTTCGTTAGCTGTTGTAAACTCTTTGTTAACCTGCCAGGTTGAAATTTGAGCGAGACCTTGTGGTTAACCTTCAACATGAAGAAGAGAAACTCACTACAGTGTTAGAACGAGAAGAAAAAGACATCAAAAGATTGATGGAAGTTATCAATATGATTGATAGGTATGTGTTTTTTTTTAAGTAAAGTACATTAACTTTTCATGATAGTGCAAAAAAATTACTGTCACCATGACAACTGTTACCTGGGACTCAATGTTGAAATGACCCATTTACTGTAAAAGCTCTATTTAGCTACCCTTCTTTTTTAAGCCCCCCCCCCCTATCTAGATGGTAAATGATGACCATTAAATGATTATTTTTATGAACAAGAAAACAAGGTGACTTTACATTTTACAAGTTATCCATCCACCACATTTGCTATTTTATAAACGCAGTTAAATGCAATTTAATGGAGTTAACAACAAAGAGTGCATGCATTCCCTTGCTGGTCAGCGGTGTTTTGATATGTTCACGTGCCAGGATTCCACGTGTGCTCAGACTGAGGAGTGTTGGCAGCCATTAAAGGGATAGTGTTTACAGTGAGCGTTTTGTGTGGGAGCACATCTTCAAGGATGGCCCCCTTCCCTCCCTTTCTTTTCACTGTTTAATCAGTGTGATGGGTGCCTGTCTTACCCTTACACTGGGTTACCAGGATTTGCCAGCCATGGGAGCGGTCTCCATCTAGGAGCTGGCTACCAAAAGTGGAGGCTCCTGGATGTCTCAGGCACCCAACCACCACTTAGTGATGCAGTTGTAAATATGTGTTTTGTGAAAGTGTATTACTTAAAAGCACTAAGAGATTAAAAAGTTCTCCATATTTAGAGCTATCCTGTGTGACATTTTCACCAATGGAGTACCTCTACCCTTTTTTTAAATACATTTCAGCCTTATATAGGTTTTTAATACTAAGGATTCTTTTGCGTTTTTATTACCACAGCTGTCGACAGCAGTCACTGACACCAGATGACGATGCGCTCACACTTGATAAGTGTGAACAGATTTTTAATACTTTGCAAGAAGAATACTATGAGGAATTCAAGGTGATTGGAATCATTTTTGACTTCAGGACAGTATCACATGCTATCAAGTATCCGTCTTTTATTTGCTGCACATTAAATCATTGCTCAATGTTTTAGGGCAAATATTTTTAGCTTTATTAATTTACAAGTTATGGTGTTTTTGTTAATTTGCAGATGTATGACTTGGCATCCCTAGCAGAACCTCTTGTTTTCTCTTTGGTAAGTAATTTTGTTTTTTAAAATTTAAAAACGATCTCTGGCTAAAAATATATAAAAAGTACAAGCTTTCGAGCTTTTTATTTACATTGTATGAAATATTTGAATGCTACAATCATTGGCAGAGGTGTTGGGAAGATTTTGCTTCTGCCCTCCCGTCCCCTCTGTCAAACAGTTTGCACATGGCCTTTACTGAGTTAAAATATTGATTTTAAAGGTGGTGGCAAACAAGGATACATTGTTGTGGACACGAATGTTTCCCTGTTTGCCTGTGTGCGCAACATATGGCTGTAACAAATAATTAAATTTTTCGTTTTTTCTCTTTTTTGTATGCGTAGCTGAGAAATCATTTTCAAGGATGGAACCCTCTTCTCAATCCATCTCTTGGATTGGAGATGATGATCAGATGGCAGGAAATACTTCAGAGGAAAGAGGCTGAAAACTCTGCTTTCACACTGACACTGAATCAAGGACTAGCACATGGAGAAGAAAAGTATGTACAAATGGGTGCATCTTGTAGCCGATAAGTTCATTGTTCACATTTTGTAGCATTATATATTGAAAATTCACCCAATAAGCAAACAGTTTCAATTTAGTTAAAGGAGTTTCACAAGGTTCCAGCTTGAGTTGACTGACGACTTAAATAAGCAAGGACTAGCATTCGCTAGCACTGATGCAGTAATGTAGTGACTATCAGTTCACTTTCAACAAGATAAAATTTGCATGCAAGTCAATGCCAGTTTTCTGACGTTTGGCCTGCCAATGCAAGTCTTGTTGTTTACTTGGAGTACTGAATTTCAGGCATTGTTTTGCAGAACTAGCATGCACCTAAACTAAGCCTAAACTTGCAAGGCTGTTTGGCTAGCCAGCTAATAACTCTATTCAATACGCATATTAAAACTTGTGACTCCTTTTTGGACACTTGTTTCAAGTAATTGATTGACATTTACTGAATAATCTTTGTGAGATAGATTGGCAGAAGTTGCAGTCAAATATGTCTGCATTTGTCTTAGCCAAATCTTATTGAAAGAAATAATTTCAAACCAGATACGTTCTTATAGTAATAATAATAATTATAAGTAACAATTAAAAAAAACTAATATTCCATTGTTGTTTTTGTAAGAATGAAGATGTATGACCGGCTTGTGTGGGAGGTCTGGATGCCGTTCCTTCGTTCCGCAGTGTGGTATGTTCCTTACTCTTTTTACTTTTTGCATTGACATGGCAGCTGTCCCACTTATCGTACATTTGTGGTGCTGTTGTTTTATAGTAGCTGTAATAACTTCAGTGACTAGTGCAATTCTTTTTCTGTTGCTTTTGGAGTTCTCACCTGTGTTTACTGAATTTCTCATTTGCTTTGTGTAGAATGTGTTTTACCAGCAAATAGGCCATTTCAGAGTTACCTCTGTGTCAAATTGAAAACAAGTCTTCGTCGAAACCATTAATATGAAAACATGTTTCACCTGCACATTCACTTTCATGCAACTCAAAGTTGTTTCTTTTGAATGGTGTCACCCAAGGACCCATTTTCAAACTGTGGCAAACAGCAACTTGGAAATGACCTATCATAAAACAACTCCTATAATATCACTAATGCATCTTGTTTTGGCAATCTCCATCATATCTTTGCACATTTTATTTTCAGTTCATGGAGTTGTCGCAACTATGATGTAATGCTTAACTTGATCAATACCTGGGCACCAGTCCTCCCTCCATGGATCATGGAAAACATCAAACATCAGTTAGTTCTGCCTCGTCTGCAGGTCAGTCATGTTCTAACTTGACATCACATGACGCCATCTACATATTTTGCCTTCACTACACAATCAAACACACAACACGGCTATGGGGCATGGGCGCGTCGGTCAGCCAGGCCCAAGATAAGCATTTACTGACATGTCAATAAGATACATTAAACGTGGATAAAGATACATCAATAACCTACAAGCGCCACAGCCGGACACGTAAACCCTAAAAACTGCTATAGGGAAAAATAGGGACCGTGCACCCCCCACAAATGCCATGGCGCAACCTTTGGGGCTTTAAGGTTTTTATATTAAGCTTTAACAACAATACTGAAATAAATAAATAAAAGTCTGACTGTAGAATGTCACAAGTTTCTCAACGGACTCTTTTCAAACCATCAAACCATGAGCCTTCACGCACTACTCTCGCCCCAGTTTACTGTAATGATCGGCAAAATATTAATGTTAATTCAGATCAACACAAATTGCGTTTTATCAATGTCAATATATTTTTTCTCTTTCAGGCAGAAGTTGATGCGTGGAATCCATTAACAGACACTGTTCCTGTCCATGCATGGATACATCCTTGGCTTCCTCTTATGGGTATGTTCTTCAGTTGCTAAATCAAAGTGTTAATTCTCCTTACTCTTGCCATACATTTCTTTTAATGTTAGTTATGAGAATTTGTTTTTACATCAAGACAACATCCTTGTAGATAAAGAAAACGGTAAATTTCAAGCTCGGTAAATAAATGATAAAGATGAAATAACAATTTTGTGGACTGTTTGTTTTATATTGCACCAGCCTTCAGTTCTAACCTTGTCCAGAGGGTGATAATTTCGGTTCATTTCTAGGTGATCAACTTGAGCCCCTGTATGCACCAATCAGGTTCAAGCTAGCATCAGCCCTCACCAACTGGCATCCCTCGGACCCTTCTGCAAAGATGATCCTAGAACCTTGGACCAAGGTACATTTGAGTGTTTACTGGCTACCGCCAAGGAAAGCTGTTAACATTTTTTTGCATGTTTTCGAGGAGCCGAAAAACCTATCAAAGTCATGGAAAACTCACAAATACCGAACAGTTCCTCACAAATGACAGGAACATATTAAGAAGTGACCATGATTACTGATGGAAACAACGCAAATGGCTAAAATCTTTTGCAAACATCAATTTATATTTAGTTATATTGTATAATATCCTGTCTTAAAATTCGGAACTTTAGCGCTTTTACAGATTCATCTAAACTAAGAATGCTTTGCAGTGATGATTTGTTTTCGCACGTTTTCAATCCCATCCGGTACACGCTCTGTGTTTTTCAGTGTTATGACGATACTGTTTGAATTCACTCAAGCTCTTTGGCTTTCTCGACCAATCAAAGAGTCGACAAACGCACGAGTAATTTATCGACACGTGACCACTGTGACTTCTCCTCCTCCCAGTCAGACTAATGTGGTTTTTGATTGGTCAAAAAATGAGAAAACCAACAAATAGATATCAAAAATCAATTTATAACAAAAAAAAAACTGTCTACTGGCAACGACCAACGACGCTGTTTGTTAACTGAATATGTTTATTGTATTTTTTTTTTGTTCGCAGGTTTTTTCCAAAGGTACAATGGATGCATTCATTCTTCGTTCTATTTACCCCAAGCTGTCGCAGTCCTTGGCTGAATTCATCATAAACCCTCATCAACAACACTTAGGTATGACTGTTAATTTAATGGTAGTTCTCAAGACAAGTACCCCACAGACAGTAAGTGAATTTCTTTAGTCTAGTCTCCGGTCTGGTTTCTGTAGCATGTAGCATGAAGTGGTTATGAGTATTGAGTATTATTGAGTATTTAGATGTAACAGTTGAGAAAGTCACCTTATATAATTTAATTTTTCGGGGATTTGGCGGATCAACGTGGTGGTGTAGTGGTTGCGCCATTGCGCCCGGCCGGTTTGGCATTTCGGGCGGGAATGTTGAGAGGCGGCTGTGTTCGCAGGCTAGGCCAGGACATAGTTAGTGGCCATGGACAAGAACTCAAACCTTTCGGAATTCATGAAATATTGACGACTAACCCAAACATTTCATTTATAGAACCTTTCCATTGGGTCATGGAGTGGAAGGACATTATAACACAACAGCATTTCATCAGTCTGCTGGAGAAACATTTCTTTCCACGTTGGATTCAGGTCTGTACTTAGAGCTCAAATTGCGCCCGATTTTCCCAATCGTCCTCTTTCGTGTCGTATTGTGTCGAGCTGTCCTTATTATTATTTTTTTCCCGATAGGTTCTTCGTGGCTGGCTGAGTGTGAGTCCCAATTACGATGAAGTAATTCAATGGCAAGTAACTTGATGTTTGTGTTTTACATATTTTTGTCAAGTTTTCTGCCCTGTAATAATTTGTTGGGTCCAATCATGGACCCAACAGCTGCATGAGTGCTGATTTATCTGCACGTGGCTACTTTAAATGAAACTTGGTTTTTGATTTTGCTAAACAATTGGAGAACGGATATAAATTAATAAAAAAGGTTTAACTTAATCGACTGTCCAAAGTGTGTCATGTTTACAGCCAAATCAAGCCTTTTACGGTAGAGTTAAGTGGTCACGAACTTCGAAGACTTTTTTAATAGTAATATTCTTTTTTCGTACGACCTCTTATTTTTTCTTGCTAGGTATTCAGGCTGGAAAGGGATGTTTAGTGAGGATCTACTCAACAATCCAAGCATCAAGGGTTGGTTGTTGTCATTAATGAAGATTTTCGTAACACTGATGGGAGACCTGGTGACCTAATGGTTAGCGTACTGGACTCCGGGTCGAGCAGTCCGGTTTCAAGCCCTGGCCAGGGTCATTGTGTTGTGTTCTTGGGCAAGACACTTAACTCTCATAGTGCCTCTCCCCACCCAGGTGTATAAATGGGTACCGGCGAATTTACTGCTGGGGGTAACCCTGCGATGGACTAGCATCCCATCCAGGGGGGAGTAGCAATACTCCTAGTCGCTTCATGCTACGGAAACCGGGGATAAGCACCGGCCACTTGGCTCGAACGCAGACTTAACACTGGACTCGCATCTTCACAACGGCTTTATCAAGTGGCAGAGGAAACTATTGCTAGATGGCGAAACTGCTGTTTCCTTCGCAGTAGTTACCTGGTGTGTCACGCAACGTTCCTCTACACTAACGTGTTGCATGACGATCCAAATAACACTGCGAAGGAAACCAGCAAAATAATCAAAGGAGTTGGTAGTCGGGTTAATTTGAAGCCCACTATACTTCCAATTTAAGCTAAAGTCAGTCGAGAGTATAATACCATATGCCAGCACCAGATGCTCACGGCTGGGAATGTTTTTCTTTTGTCTTTGATTCTCAGTCCAGTTTAACCGAGCGCTTGACGTCATGAACCAGGCTGTGACGTCACCAGGAGGCCTTTTACAGCCGGGAGCTAAGGAGAACATAGCTTACCTTACCAGCACTGAAAGAAGGTTAGCTTTTTTATAAAAATGTTTTATTGCTACTTCAAGAACAAATAACATAATCAACTCTCTCTAAGACGGACACCGTCGGGACCCGATCCAACGTCCCTCTTAGAGAAGTCCCCGTCTTATAGCAAGTTTAGTTACAGTGAAATGGCTGAAAAACGACAATGGCGGGGCAAACATCAGATGTGAAGAGAGCGTTGACCAGTTTGGATATTTACTGTTTCAATGAATGCGGCGCTTATCCGAGGGTGGCGCTTTTTAACTTTTTTTCTCTTATATGCGGCGTTTAATCGGAGGCGGCGCTTAATCTGGTAAATATGGTATCTAAAAATTTAGAACTTGAAGAAGATGGTTAACATTTTTTAAAATGATTTTGGATTGCGTGACGCAAGTGTGTAACGCTAATTATTGATGATTTTCTTCTTTTTCTTTAGGAGGGAAGCCGAGGCTGCAGCCATGGCGGCGGCAGTTGAAAAGCAAAAGGTAACAGGGTGAATTAGCAAATTCTCCCAATCCATCACCATACAATTCTTTAATGCTAGTTCTGAGAATTTGGTGATACATCAATACAGTATCTACTAGTTGATGATCGTCTTTATTCTCCTCACCCGGCCAATAGACAAAATACTATTATTGTTAGGAGAAATTCAATGCGGATCATTTCTTTCTTTACACCACAGGCAGAAGCAGCTCGACAAGTGGCAGCCTCTCAAAATGTTCCTTCTAACTTCAAAGACCTTATTCAAAACTTGGTGAGTTTTCAGTTGAAATCCAGTCTGATGCATTTTCATGGCCAATCGTAAAACAAAAACTAATGGCGCTTTTCTTTCCATTAGTTAGAACTGGCCGGCCAGATCGGTATATTCGATAACAGAATTCTGTTGTTAGTAAGATTTGTCCTGTCAAATCAGTCGATGCATAAATATTGTACACTGTTGTGGTGGATTTGGGCGAAAATCTCGTGAAAAAGGTCCATTTCACTTTCAAAACCACCGGACCGTCCGACCAGTTCTAACTAATGGTAAACGCCCTAAGAAACTACCCTAGACCTTCTCCACCCCACCCCCACCCCCACCCCGAAGATAACTGTTGTCTCTCCTATCCCCTCCTGTAATAAATTGTCGTCTTGCACACTTTCTGTTTGAGCCCTCTCGTCCCGGGTGGGCCCCCAGTAGCGGCAGAGAAGCGTAAAACTGTGCAGTTTTGTTTGAAGCAACTTCTTTAGTATCAATCGCACTGCAGGCAAGCGGTGCTTTTTGTGCCTAGTGGCTCGTAAAGCCCAAGGCACTATGTTATCGTGCACGCGTGTGTATCCGTAATTCGTAATTGGTAATGAGCGCGTCTAATTAACACGTCATAGTCGGAAGCTCAATTAGAGGCCAATTAGCGCTCGAAGTAAACAAAACAATTAAGAGCAATTAAATCATGCGAAATGTAAGCCAACCACTTTTTGTGCCTAGTAGAGCCAAAGGCACCATGTTATTCATATCACTAGGCACATGTAGTCAAAGACTGCCTATTTTTTTATTTGTTGTTGTTTTACTACCGTAAAAAGCTAATATTCTAAGATTTCTTTCCATTTATACGTCAGAGAAATAATTTATTTGATCGTCAGAATGTTTCTTATCGAGGATAGGAAACAAAAGGAGCTAACAAGCAAGTATTTTCTTGTTTTTCTCAAAGAAACGTTTCTTTTTTCGATATTTGTTTATGCCTCGAGTCACACGCACAAAAACTACCATTATTACGACACACAAGAAGTCCTGAAATTCGTCACAAAATGTATAATTTTATTTCAGTTTCGCTTTACGTTCGTACATTATGCTTTACATACATTTATGTAGCTGCCAATTCTTGACATGGAGTTTAATTGTAGTTATACCAGCAACGGGTTTCTAAGCTGACCAGTTTAGTTCATGGCAGGTTCCACGGCCTTCCGACAAGAAGCTCGTAACACAAAGTTTCTCATTTCTTTCTGGCGCAAACAGTAGATCAGTGGATTCAGAAGCGAGTTTAGCATGGCACACGTGCGAACCAGTGGTGAAAGTATTGCGAGCACTTCACTGCCTACTTTTTTCATCAGTCCTGTAACATTAAGCAAGAGCATCACGCCCATTGGAAGAAAACTCAGCATCACAGCACTCACTACAAACACAGTTGTCTTGAGCGCTTTAGTTTCTTTAGCGAATGTTTCCACTTCTTCTTGTGGCAGCTGTTGACTTTTGATCTTCTTTTCGTGGCGACGTGTTTCATGGAACAAAATAATATAGGCTAAGACAATAAAAAGGACACAGAAAATCATCGCTAGCGAAACTAATAAATTCTGCATATATTTTGTTAAGTTAAAGAGTATAACTCTTATTACTTCAGACAGAAAACTAAACGCCCAAACGGCGATCACTGCTACCTTAATGTTCTGTTTAGTGACAATGTTATGATAGTACAGAGTAAATTTGATCGCTACAAGTCTCTCGCAAGTAACTAACATCAGATGTAGCGAAGAACAGACAGAAAAGGCACGTATAAAGAAGTTGTGTAAGTCTTTGAACATTTGAGTGTTGATGCTGTCAAGAAGAAGACACGATTTCCAGGCGATAAACGATGTCTGCACCGCGAGACCAGTTAATACATCGGTTGCCGCTAAAGAAGCCAGCAAGATGTTGGTGTTACTCTGGAGTCTTGGCCTTCTTTTCACGGCCATTATCACCAGCACGTTGAGCAGAACTGTAAAAGGACACGAGATGCCGTTAATGATGATAGTGATGATAAAACTAACCTCGAGCGCGACACTGCGTGCGTTGCCTTCCGTGGTCATCGTTGTAACGTTTGTAATATTTGATCCAGAGAGCTTGGCCATGTTAATCAATTTAAGCCTGATCGTTCGGGCAGATTCGGGATTTTATCTCATCAGTTTTAACTGATATACCGTCACTTACGTGGGCAAACGTTTTCCACTTGAATTTTTGATGCAGCTATCCTTTGAACGGAAAAAATATCAGGGAACCGCTATCTTTCAATGTTACAGATGCTATCAACTCTTATTATAAATGGGAAGCGGCCACCTTTGGAGAAAGTGACCGCTTAATTGCGGGTGGAAGCTAAAGGGTTTCGTAAGAAATTGGCATTTTTCATGGTAGAAACATCACTTTATATTGTTAGGGAATCAAAAGATCATTGCTTAGCTCAGTCATAGTTGGCATAATAAGCGTGCGTTTAAAATGCTTTTATCAGGCGTCACCTCCTATTTCGGATTCTTTGGCAAATCCACATTTTGTGTTGGTGGCCGCTTCGTGGAGGTAAAAACAGAGAAATCCTCATTGGCACGGCGGAAATTTGGCCGCTAAATAAGGGTTTTATTTTATACTGCCAATACTTTCGGGACTTTGATAACTTGCCGCTTAATGGTTGGCGACTGTATTCAATTAATGAATTTAGTGATATCTGCCACATGAAACATTATTTCGGGGGTTGTGATATGTAACTTTTTAAAATTACTATTATTTGGGAACGTAATTCTTATTATTCAAGCAGTAAATTACTAAAAGTGAGACGGTGTCTGCATCAGCTTGATGTGTTGCCATAACTTTCCTCCGTGCTCCGCCGTGATGTCAAATCAATTAGCACTGAGCCATTATTATTATGTACAATGTTCGACTCGGTAAATATTTTTTGCGCTTTTCCCCTCCACCTTTCTGAGTAATTAATTAGTCTAAGACATTTAAGAGTTAATAAGTTTTCTTGATTTGCTCTCACAAGTTCAAAGAGTGTCACCGAGTCGAAAGTGTAATGAAGCTAATTAAACACACCGATGAACCGCCACGTTGGTGTGCAAAATGTTTTCACTTAGTTTTTTTCCCGTGTGATTTGAATAAATGCCATGGGGATGGATTAATGATAAACCAATAGCTGTATAAAGACAAATGAAGGTGAGAGTTAAAGGGAGCCGAATATAAGCAGTTTAATTAGCTTATCATACGCACAGCGCGTTAAAAGCCCCAAATTCACTTTTCTGTAATGTAGTATCTGTTAATAACTACAAAAGTTTACTAATAATAGAGCTATGTAGCTGCTAATAGGAAGAAAGCTATTTTTTTCCATATAAATGGGGCTTTAGTCCACTCTTCAAGCAGGGGTCCCGGGTAAAATTTCCCCACCCCCTCCCGCTCTTTCTTCTCTGCCCCACCCACCCCACCCCATCTTGCAGTTTTGTGGGTGGAACCTGCCTCACAGGGCAATAAGTCTGAACACTCTCATTGTATTGTATTGTGTTTTTTTTCCTTTTTCAGGCTGAAGAGAACAATCTTTTGTTTATGCCAATTCCTAACCGACGTTTCGAAGGAAAAGCTCTGTACTCGCTGGGTAAGGTGACGCTGTATATCGACAGAGGAGTTGTGTTCGCTCACACTCAAGGCGTGTGGAAACCTGTATCGTTACAGGACCTAATGGCTATGGCAAAGTGACAAAGTTTCTCTTCTGAAAGAAACTTCACTTCGTCGCAGTGTGCCAGATACCAGCTCATAAAAATTACAGCAGAAGGAAAGAATTTGATAAAGTATTTATCATCGTAATTTCCATCCAGGATTTCCGCTGCTGGGACGCGGGTTTAAGTTTTCCCGCCATTTCTAACATTTGAGCGATTTGGCAGCCGGCGTGGCGTGGAGGGCAAAATCTTATTTTCGCGCCTTTTGAGTTGTTCACCCGCGCCCCGCGCGGATCGAATATTGTTTCCCGCTGTTCGCGCAAACGAAACAGAACAAAAACGAGAGGGAAAAAAATTCATGTTAAATCGGAGATTCGATGCTGTCGTAAAGAACTGAGTAAGCGACTTCTCGGTCTTCATATCATGGAAGGATATTTTATCGCCAGTATTTAACAAATAAAGAAGCCTAAGCCATGTTTTATACTGTCATAAAACACGACGGGCATTTGAGAACACGAGGAAATGTAGAAAACATGAGCCGCAGGCGAATGTTTTCTACATTTCTCGAGTGTTCTCAAATGTCCGGAGTGTTTTATGACAGTATAAAACATGGCTTAGGCTTCTTTCTTTGCTTTATGATATAGATTTTAGACGCCGCGAGTGGAAAGTTAAATAATTAAAATACTTGTAAATGTACAACGAGCGATTGAACGAAGATGAAAAGCAGCAAATAGTTTACCGGAAGACCAGAAAACTGACACAATTTCATTCATTGTTCGACGTAAGTTTGTTACCTTTCAATCTTTATCTTGTCCTTTTGAACTTCAATAAACTTCACCGACTCTGAGTGCAATTTCGTTTCAGCAGTAGTCTAGATGACAGCCGTGGAGCCGTAAATAATGAAACAAGTACAATATGTAAACACTTGCTTCGCTTGTCTTGCACAAGGCGTATAATTTCCAGAAAAGCTATTGCTTCGGATCTTCCCGTAAACCTTAATTGTTGTCGCAATTTTCCAGCATGAATAGACGATTTAAGAGGAGATTGTCGAGGAAAATCTTCGAAAGAAAACTCTCTCGCTCGCTGTCGTTGCGTGTTTCATTAAACTCAAGGAGTGAACACCGCGCCACAAATTTTCCCGCCTCTTCATACTATCACTTCGTTTACATCAAAATGAAATGTCCAGTGGATTTATACTTCAGTAAAAAGCAGTTTAATAAAAACAAATATTCCATTCGCCCCTGTTGGATTCGAGTGGTTATAGCCAACGAGGCGCGAAGAAAGCTGACGAAAAACAATAAAACATGATTTTTCTATGTTTTATACTCTGATAAAACATAGGTTTTTAGCCAATCAGAGCGCGCGCAGACTCCTATCTATATTATAAACTGTAATAAACATCTTACTTTTCGCACTGAATCGCAATTTTGCTGTCATTAGACACCATTCCTACCAAATGAAAACAGAGTTTTCTATGCTCTTCAGCTTATCTTTGCAAACAAAACTGGAAACGGAAAGAAAACGCAACTCGTGAAAAGGATCAAAAGTTAGTAGTTTCTAAAACTTTATACTTGAGCGGAACGAAAATAAATAACTAATACAAGAAATTTCTGTGCTGTTTTGATTTATTTGGTAGAAAATATTTAGGAAGACAAAGGAGAAATCGAACTGTTTCGCAACCCCCTCCTCCCCCTCCCCCCTCCCCCTCCCCCCCCCCCCCCAAGCGTCGTTAACTTCCCAATCCTTTCCCACAACTCCGAGACCTTGAGAACGACATTGATTGCTTGACGTCAAATGAAATAAAACACCGAACTGCTCGTTTATTAAGTCGGGTGGCCCTGTATAAGGCGCAGATGGCAGGGGATAAAATTCGGGGGTGGAAGCGGAATCATGAATCAGCTGTAAAATTGGTAGGAATCATGAATCTTCGTGTCTAAAACTTGGGAATCATGAATAACGAGAGATGGCTGAAAGAATCATGAATAAGAAATGAATATGCCTCCATCGATATTGGAGGCGTGTGAATATAGAATGCAAACTACAAAACTTGTTAACAGTTATATCACAGAAATGGCCGAAAATAGCATTTCCGAGCATGGCCCCAGACCCCCCTAGAGGATAACACTGAAAACGTCATCCCTTACCTATCAACTTGACCGTAATTAGGTTTGTTACGTACAGTGAAGTTATTTTCAAAATTGGATGAAAACATTGGCAAATGAATCATGAATATCGAACGAAATTTATAAATGAATCACGAATCATTGAGGTAAAACAAGACAGGAATCATGAATATCCAAAGTCCAATGATTCCGCTTCCACCCCCGAATAAAATGTTGGCCTCCGCCCGTTACGTATATACTGTGTCGGACGTCGGGAGACGTCCCCTTTTTTCCCTTTCTTCCCCCCCTCCCCCCTCCCCCTCCTTATTGATCAATAAACACGAATGCCGCCTCAAATAGACGATATGCGAGCCAAGAAACACCAAAAAATTCTCAGGACACAAACGTCTCCATTCTGGACAGCGTTTTCAAATGCACACGCTTTCGATGAAAATGACGAGCGCTTCTGATCGTTTCAGCGCGAACGATAGAAAACGCATCAAAGAAACGCGTCATGATAACAGGGCCTAATATTCGGGGAGCAAATTATCCGAAGATATTTAGGGGGTGAGTGTCTTAATTTCGAATTGCGGTCCTTTTGCCCGAGATTCCGTTCGCCTGAAACTGTTTCGCCCGCACTGAAAGTCGATTCGCCTGGAAAACAAGTCGTTTCGCCCGATAAATTCTATGAAGTTTGCTCCCACCGATCACTAACGTAGTCACACTTTTCTCACGCTTAAAGAACGAGAAATATTATAGGTCGTATTTTTGGAGCGAACTTGGGAGCAAACGCGGTAAGTGTATTAAACTGAAAGGTGTCGATTGGGTGCGCCCTTTCTGTAGTTATCAGCTTTCTACAAGTAAAGCTGTATACGTTCTTCTAGTAGTTTCTTGTATTCTAGATCGAATTGTGATTCTATAATTGTTAAATACGATTCTTTCTTCTCCCGTGTTGGCTTATTTAACGGAAGAGACTTTTTGTCCGGGCGAAACGGTTTCGGGCGAATGGAATTTCGCGCGAAACGACCGGTTACCCTTATTTTCTGGTGGGATTGTTATCGAATTTTACAGCAGTAGTTTTTCAAGAAGTGATCAAGAAAACGGATGTATTTAAGGTTCCAATTGTTGTTTTCCGCAATATACAAGAACTCTCGTGGCATAAACGGACTAAAAAGGCAAGTTGTTTTTTTTTTGAGTTTAAAAGCATCGTGCCATTCTAGTTTGAAAATATTGCACACCGAAGAAGGCATGTTAGATCGAACGCAACATTTTGCGAGCTTTTATTTTACCAACAAGGTGGGTTTCTTGAGATTCAGCCTTGCAAATTACAGACGCCTTTGGTATTCATGTATTTTTATTGATGTTAATCGGTTTGCTGACGGAATTTTCCAGTATAAATAAAATAAACGAAGAAGCGAGTAGTTTTCCTGGATATAATATTTTACAAACTGTATATTAATTTAGCCGACGTTTTCCGGTGATGCAACTTCGGGAAGTATTCGGACAGCCGTCGGTCGCTTTCGGAGCTTGTCTTCTTCATTTCATTGGACCCGCACCACCTCCTGTTAAAGTTACTTTATATCAATAACTTTTTTTAGCCTGTGTGGAGAATCACTGAGTACCATAAATCCTCTGTTTAAGTCCCCAAGAGGCTTACTTTTTAGTGTTTTTTTAGGTGAATGGAGTATTTCAGCAGAAATGATGTCTGGAGGTCGGACGCGTTTTTAACAAAACAAGAAATTTAAGATTCAATTGTTTAACAGATCACGATGCAGTGCACCAATTTAGAATATATCGCTTCAATTAGATGGCAAATATACTACACTGTCTTAATATACAAAAATTGATGAAGGTAAACATAAAGAAATGCAACAAAAGTGGAGTGTAGAAGGTCTTGATAAGTCATTTTCAAGTTTGATTTGTATGAAAGGAAACGTGAAAAAACAAAAATTCTATACAAATAAAATAAAATTTGCACCCAACCTCGTTTATTAACTGGGGCGAAAAAACAACTTGCAAATGGGCAATTAATGCCCCTCTTGAGGGGGCATCGATTTTCCCTCTTTTGAGGGGGGCATCAATGCCCCCTTTATGTAGGGTGGGGGTATAGGAAGAGGTTTAAACAGGGGTAGCAAAAGAGACTACACAGAGGACTTGAGGTAACCCATGAGATAACACCTCCTATACTAATGCTGCATACTGGCTACATTTTTACATCATTGAAGTGGCCAGAGTGGCCTGTTTTGACCTCACTGTGTGGAAGTCAAAATCAATATTTGATTTTGGGGTCAAATCTCTTGGATAAGCCATGCTTCTTCGGTGACAAATTGCCATGGCTGAAGTCAATTCAAGAAATTACTATTACTTGTTCCCCCAACTGAAATATAAATTATATCTTAGCTACGAGTATGTACAAATAATATTTTGAATTCTTGTTAAGATTCCTCTATATTCTCATTATCACTTGACGAGGCGTCAGAGCCGTGTGCTGAGGTCTTCTTGTCCTCAAGCTTCTTCTTGATGACTTCTAGTCTTTGTTTTACGGTTACAAAATCAAATGTTCCCCTCCTCTCTCCAAAAGGGTCCTACAACAAAATAAAGAACACATTTACGTTTTCCAAGAGCACAATAAGTCAATTTTGTTCCAATCGGTCATATCCATGGTAAGTGACCAAATGGGTAAATAAAGCTTGCCATTGTCCTGATGTTCACAGAGTTAGATGATATGGCTCATGAGCAGTTTAAGGATGTGGGAGTATTCCCTACCCTCCCCTAGATGAGATGCTCACCCATGAAAGTTGTTCACAGGAGGATAAAGCTCTCTGGATGGCAGATTACTGTAGACTCAGTCCTAAGCCCCTCTTACCATTGGTTTACAAGATTAATAAAGTCATGCTCCTGTAGTACTCTAAGTTTTCATTTGACTTACTGATTTGTTTTGAGCCCGGGAGTATAAGTATTTGCTTACGACCTTCTCCAGGAATGAGTGTAGCACAAACAACAGGCTCAGATTGATAGACGATAGATAGAACATTAATTTTATTTGCCCTCAGAGCTGATGGGGGCTTATATGCCAAGAAATAAACTACCTAGTGCATAAAATAAATTGGAAGAAAACAAAAAGGCTTCTTAGAGGCAGATTTGACTCAAAGAAAAATTTATCTCAGTACAACTGAATTCAAAGGTCAAAGTCTGGCACAGTGTTTACAATTTCAATGAATAAATTCATGTTGCTTTCACTGCAGCCAAAGGAAAAATTTAGCAGTGAATTAAGAAAACAAAGTGTTTATTTTCAGTTGGAGGTCACAAACAACTGGACCAGGATGATCACACTAGACAAACTAATGTCAAAATATGTAGAATTTAGGTTCTTACCATCATGTTTTGTCCATTAAGATGTGAATTGTCATTGATAACAGATAAGTAGTAGTCATAAAACTCTGGGAATGATTTCTCCATGACATCTCTGAAAATGTTATTATAGAAGTAAGATTAGATATTAGACTTAATTGCAGAAGCCTTTTGAGGTCATTCTCATGTTCAGTTGTACTCCATGAATACACTTCTTTTGGTAAAACAAAAACAGCTTTTTTAGGGAAAAGTATGTAGCAAGAACACTAGACCCACTTGAGTGCTGACGGACATTTGAGTTTCCCTTCCAACATGTCACAGACTGCGACTCTGAGGCTTTCATGCTGGATGCACTCATTATACCGCTTTGAGTCGCCTGATTGTCTCTCCTGAAATGAAATGTGAGTTGTTGAGTAATTTATTCATAACAAATGATTATGTCAGACCTTGTCCCTTACTAGTGGACACCCTATAGTGTGACAAAAATTTCTTGAA
This sequence comes from Meandrina meandrites, assembly GCA_963693305.1. Lineage (NCBI taxonomy): Eukaryota > Metazoa > Cnidaria > Anthozoa > Scleractinia > Meandrinidae > Meandrina > Meandrina meandrites. Next base: position 3,523,635 of record OY855908.1, on the reverse strand, counting down.
GCTGATTGGATAAAAGATAGGAAGATTCTAGAAGCAAGGATGCCAAAAAAGGAAAATGGCAAAGTCTGCACCAATCTAGGAATGATTGCAATGAACAAGCAAGCCAACCCTACATTTCATGGTAATCAGTGCTACCTTAACGTTGAAGGAACAGAATCACATCCAGGGGGGGTAGGAATAATTTTCTAAACTTAATATCCAAAATTTGGATGCAGCGAAATGCTCATGAAAAATAGTAAGAGTCTTTATATTTTACAGAACCACTTCACGATCACTTTAGATTTTAAAATCATAGCATATCTTGAAATGGCAGCTTAGGTAAACTAAATTTATATTAAGTTATTTTTAATCTAGGTTCAAGAGTTTTTAAAACACACCTGTTCAAATCCTGGTTCATTGTGATACGGTTTTTCATTTAACAGAGACTGAATAGAGATTAATACACTTGATAGCGACTGCGCAGGACTCCAGGCTGGACCAGACCATGTCCTACAACAAAACAGGAGAAAAATTAATACTTTGTAATCATAAATCGTTGTTTTCAAAAACTAAGTACAAAACAGCAAAACAAATTGCAGAGCAATGTCCTTCTATAAAATTGTAGGCCACATACAAAATTTAGGCATTTTCAAGGAAAAACTATTTTAATTTATAAAATATTTTAATAAAAAGTTACCATTTCAAATAGTTTTCCACCATTCCTATCACTTCCTTCATATCTAACCTACCTGGAGAATCATTTCTGATCTACAAATAAATTAGAAATGTGTACATTTCATGGGAAGTGTACACTCGAGTGATCAGTTTGCAATTTAAGGTTGAGGTCTGTTACAATCCAATGGACTAGAGGAGTCGGTGCAGGTTACCCCAGGAAGCACTTTTAACAATCAGATTGCAGTTACTGGTAACCAAATATGCTGTCGTCAAAATAAAGAACCCTTGGCACTGTAAGAGTGAGAGTAAATTATCTTGAAGATGATCTTTTTCAACAATGACACAAGCATGGGACAAAGAAAAAATTCTGAGTCCCCGACAGGAATCGAACCCATGGCCTCCCAGATACCGGTTGGGCGCTCTAACCAACTGAGCTACGAGAGACTCGTAAGAGGTAGTGAGCTAGGCCATTTACTAGGTTGATATGTGACACGCGTCCTGCATACTGCTGTTGTTCAGCAACACAACAGTGACACCAGCCAGCACTTGACCCCCGACTGCTGAATCCTGAATCTGATGTATTTACCATTAGGTCACTGTGTTCCAATATTGGTCAGTTGTAATATTTTGATTTTGTTCACCAACAGCTTCAAACAATAAGAGCCATTCAAGCTACTTACCCCAGTATACTCAGGCACACTTTGCCATTTCTGTACAAGTTGGGGTTAAACCTGACCTGTCCCCCTCCTGTCGTCATTAACTTGACTCTGGGAGGTCTGATAGGGTAGTCAGGAGGGCAGCGAATCAGGAAGTAAAAGAATCCTCCCTCATAAGGTGTGTCAAATGGACCAGTGATAAGAGCATGAATCTAAAACGGATAGAAATAAAAAAGGATTATTAGAAACAAAACTTATGTTGGGGGGGGGGGGGGGGGGGGCAGGGCAATTGGAATAGTTTGGATGGGTGTGCTCTGCTTGGATGTAGAAACCCCTACCCAGCCTGTCTCAGACCAAGAAAAGCTCAAGTTGCTGCTCCATCTCAGACTAAAGAGTTCAATTGCACCATATTTTCTCAATTAAATGCTGGGTACCAAATACGTGCTGGGTTTCCAAGGTAGAGTTGAAAAAAGGGTCCTCAGGTATTTATTTAAGGTATAATAAGCTGTAGGTACATTAGTCAGATAAATTTTTGTCAAAAATAATGAATAAAAACCATTGCTTAATGAACAACAGGCTCGAATAAACTGCAGGAGTCAAATGAACGCTGGGTCCACCACAAACCTTTGTTATATCTTCTTTGTCAGGAACGATACACATACCAGGTGGTGGTTCATTGTATATACTCATTATATCCCTGGAAAAAAAAGAACATTAAAATTTAGCCCTCAAGCCAAAAATAGTCAGCAATAAACACTGGTAATTCATGTTTTTTTTTTGTAGACCAAGGATTAAAGCATAATTAAGTTTCGATCAGTACCATGCACCACATTTTTACTTCTTTTTTTACATCTTGTTCATGAATATAGTTAACAAATGTTGATCTCCATATTCCTGTCAAAATAGTGACTGTTAAAAGACCCGCGACAAGGCAAATTTTGTGCAGTCAAAGTGGACCTCTGCGGAGCACATGCCGTGTAATTTGGTGGACACTTCAGCTTCTCAAAGATGTCGCTTGAAAGTGCAAATAACATATTCGTAGCCGAAACAAAAGCTTGTCAAACGAGAAAGCAAATAATTCGGCATTTATATAAAACCATTTTAAAATGTGCTGGGAATATGTCGGAAATTATCTCAAATTCCGATTATGTGTGGGTAAACGAGAAACAAATATGAATTTTGACCCGGAGAGTAGGGCATCGCATGAACAGTACATAATTCACAAAGTGAAATAAAAATTTTCCCTTCATTTTTCAGGGTTTGTTTAGTAATCAATTTAGCAGTAATACCGAGGAAAACCGAGCCATACACAAAATCGAAACAGCATTAAGACTGTCATACCTCTTGATTCTTAAAACGCATTGTGGTGTAACATTTTCTTTGTCCCAATCTTTAGAATGGTGAGGATCCCATAGCGCATTCGATGTTGCTGCCAAAAACACATCTTCTTCCGCCATCTTGAATACGCTGTTGTCTCTGACATTCGAGAGTGCGCATTAAAATGAATGACGTCATACAATGCTGGCTCAGACCTGAGTTCCGCTTGAGCGCACTTGACCTGCAACATTTGAGCGCACCTGAAAAACTGGATATTGAAATATACTTCCATACAGTTTAATCAGCCTTGCATTTTATCTTCGTTTATCACTGGTGGTAGGTCTTAAATGGGGTCCAGGACTCTTTTGCGGGCCTCCGATGGCTTCATATATTTAATTTTACTATATTTATTTTTCTCGATATTGGTTATTGGGGTTTACCTCGGTGTAAGAACCTGTGATATTTTTCTTTGTTTTGGAGCTATTGTTTTCCTTCTCTATCTTTGTTTTGCCAGCTTTTTGTTGTATTGTTCGTTCTTTGTTTTACGTCACCGGTGAGTTTCACAGGTTCTTACACCGAGGATGAGCCGCTTATTGTCAAGAATTGTAATAAATAAAATGCAATAATGACTTAAATATTTATTGTTGCGCGGAACAGGCAAATCTTGGAAATCATGCATTGCATGCGAACTTGACAGATTATTCACTCATATTCCTTTTTTGTTGCGTGCGTAGATTTTCATATCTGACTATAGGCTCTTGGTGAATGAGAAAAGAAATAGTGACTTTCACGTAACAAACCTCCTTCAGAGAACAAAAGACAAAGTCTGCGCCCGGGGCGGGGGAGGGGGGACTCCCATATGGAAGGGATGGGGCGGGATGCTCGTCGGAAATTTTGAATTTAACCTCTAAAAGAAACCAATCTGGGTGTGGCCGAACGTTATGCAGACCCCTAAAAGAGTAAATGTAACGAATCAAAATTCTTTCTTTTTTGTTATTTCTTCGCGTGCAACCCTAAACGAGACCTTAAAACGGCTAAAAATAATCATATGACATTTTGCCCACAACACCCTAAGCGAGACCAAAATCCGAAATTTACACCCCTAAGCGAGACGACGAGCATCCCCGTCCATTTCATATGGGAGTCCCCCCCCCCCCCCCCCCCCGGAGTCTGTGCATGGACAACCTCATCCCCAGGGCCATCTCCGGCCCTGGAGACGAGGCAGCCCACAGAATCGAGGCTGGATCAAGTGGAGAGTGAGGCACTGGTTCAGAGTCTTGTCCAGGAACACCGCATAACCAGAGCTAGCACAAGGTTAAGGCCACCTGCCTCTTACTATAAATGAAAATGAAAATGTACGCTCTGATTGTTTCCACGACTACACATGATGTCATCAGTACAGCAAAGTGTATACACGGTTTTTCTTGACCATTAGGATTATTATGCCTGTATGTATTTTTTAAACATAGTTATAGTTACTCAAGCGAGGGAAAGAAACGGCCCGTGGAACCCTAGCTGGCGAGTAAGCTTTCTAAGGGGTGGCTAAGAGAGCTTGCTCGGAGCTGGCTAGTGCAAACCAAAGGAAGAAGATGAATCTCACTAGAGACCTTACATTTGTGATTTTCCATAAGCTAGATAATATATTTACTTTATCAAGATCGAGACCGATAAGGAAACTACAAACACACTTTGAAATGCAGCCTGACCAATCAGCTGCAAACAAATGTAATATTTTATTTAGCCTAATATTTCGCTTAGACAAAACTGACCTTCTCTTTGGTCAGCCTTGCATTTTAAAGTTTGCTTATTAAGTCCACTGCTGATCCTGATCTTCACAAACATCCAGCTACAATTTGCTCCTTTTTTTTCAAGTGTTCCGGTCCTTGCATGGTTTACAGAAGACAAACAAACTACAGATTGAGGTGATGGTCTGGGTTGGAAAAACGTAAAGTAAAGACAAAGGTATTGGCATATTTGGTCCCTGATATCATTTTTAATAGGACTCGGGAGATAAAATGAGAGCAGGACGCGTTGCATGCACAATATAAACCAAATACAAAGAAATTTCTTGCTGTTTTTTTTATATTTATATGTCGCATTAAAGCTGAAGGCAGTGTTTCGCTGAACCTTTAGTTTTGCCTTACCTTCAGCTAATTATTTCAGAAATGTCTATTCTGTTTTTAGTCAGCCGTTTTTCACGAATATTGATTGAATTAATTCTTACAAATATATATATTCAAAACCAACGGTTCAGGAACGGTTCTAAACTTTATACGCCAATATAATTGAGTGTAAACTTAATTAAAATATTCTAGTCAACGCAAATCAAGCCGGGGCAATGACGTTTCAATTTCTTTCCTGTTGGAAAAATTGAACTTTGCCTTAATACTTCGAATAGGAAGGATGTGTACGTAATTCAAACACTGTGTTATTTTCATTTAGGCAGATCGTTCGATCAAATACAGCCAGTCATAGCCAGTTTGTAGATCATAGGACAATTTGTTTACATCATCAGTTGAAAAATAAAGGAACAAATATCAGAACTAGAGAGATAATATAAAACTCAGTTATCATTACAAATTTGAATTGCAATTTCCTTCCTGCCACAACAGGAATCAAATTACTTGTCGATCTGCCCGTAGGATATTTTCATCAGTGCAAGTAAAAAGAAAAAAATATATCGCACTTGTTTTTCTGATGCTTTCCACCCACGGTCTTCATTACTTGATCAAATTTTTAGGTTTTTCGGTTTCAATCTACTTGCCGATATTGAGGAAAACAAAGATCCGTGAAGCGTTGTCTACACGATGTCGAGGCTAGTGGGTCCACATCCAAAATGGCGCCAGTTTTGAAATTCATTGTTTGTTAACGCGCAAAAGAATTATACTGTTGGATGCAACATTAAGGTAAGAAATACGTGCATTAAGTTAAAATCTTCGCTATAAATAGTAGTAAGTCTTAAATTTCGATTTGAAACTAAGCGGATTTGAAATCGCGTGCAATTTTGGGAGTAATTTAACGGACAAAGTTTACTCTTCAACCCTATCTGCAATTTTTTAATGTATGCATTATAAATCAAGACGAAATCGGTTGCAATTCAAAATTTCTGCTCAAACCAAACCTCGTTTAGAGTCAAATGGATCTAAGTTGTTTGCTTCCTACTTTTCAAAAAAGAAAATATTATATTAAACAGAAGCTAGAATTAGAAAAGGTTTAACATGTTAGGTAAATAAATAAGGTATTTCATAGCACCAGCACCAAAGACATAGCGTCGCTTTAATTATATCATTTCGTTTACAGCGAGAAATAATTATTTATTTTGGCTCTGTTCTGTTAGATTTATTTAGCATTTAGTGATTTCAATCTGTCTGAATTTACTTCAAAATGCAATGTACAAAATGCCGGCTGTTATCTACTTTCTGATTATGCAAAATCTTATAGACCCAAAATGTTTGATTAAGCTCATCGCTCGACTTCTCAGTGAAATCATGAATGGTGAGGAACGTTAGAGGTGAAGTAATCCGGAGCTTTATGATATACGACATAAACAGCTGACTTTGATGCGTTCAGTTTTCCAGCCTAACAGAATTAGAATATTCAAAGCAGCAAGGTATCATTACTACTCTCCTGCCAATATCAAGATCGAAAAAAGCGCACAGCGTTATATTTTCTAATTTATTTTCCATATAAACATGCATAAAGCCAAAACGCCATACTGCAGACGTTTCCTAGTTTGGAAATGTGCATGGCTACACCCGCTTCAAAAATCAACGACTCAATACGAAAAAATTACAATGAACTGAACAATATGTCAAGTGTTATATTAAAATCCATCGAAGTCTCATTAATTTGCATTCATGTAACACTTGATTAAATTTTGTAGACTTCGTTGTTAAATTATCATAAACAGAGAAAGACTTTGCAGATGAAGAGAACGATTGTATTAAGTGCGTCACCTTAACTCAATGTTATGTTAAAAAAGTAATTGGTCCATGGATTTTAAATTTACTTGTTCCTTTCATTATTTTACGCTGATCGCAAATTCTTGGTCCATGGAATGATTTCTGGGTTTCTCCCAGTTTGTTTGGATAACAATTTTTGTTATTGCATGGTCTATTTTAACGAGAAGAATAAAACATCAAGTCTTTTAGACACGTTCAACGCACTTAAAATAGCTTAATAAAACTGTAAAATCGCGGTTGTTTGAAAAATGATTTAATACAATTGTCAAATCGCAGAAGTTATATATATATTTCGCTCTTCGAGCCTCTTCGGTCGTCCGCCATGTAATATATATATAAATATATCGAATATATAATACATATCAAACTTCCGCACTTTGACAGTTTCAATTTTCAAACAACCGCGATTTTATAGTTTTATTAAGCTATTTTAATTGCGTCGAACGAGTCTAAAAGACATGATGTCTAACACGTACTTGTCTTTGGTGTATAGAATTTCTCAGGGTAATATATTTTTCTGTGCATTTTAAAATTGCATAAGCATTCAAATCAAAATAAACAAAGTTTAACAATTTGTACGTTGGGCCGGCTTCGATGAAATTTATTCCATTCCAGCGTCCTAGAGAAAACGGATCAAGTATTTTGTGAAACCATGAACAAAAAATTCTGCTAAATTGCCGCAAACTTTTTCTTAAAGAAAAAGGTTCGGTTTCTCACTTGTAAAACATCGAGACCATGCAGCTTCTAATGAATGGTAGAAAATAGATTGTTTTGTATTTCACTACCTCAGGGTGACCCCAGGGAGTTGGAGTGAAAGGAGGTGAAAGAAAGCTCTCGTATAAGTACAAAACATTCTATGCCAAAGTGAAGTGAAGTGTGGAAAATTAATTCAGTCCCTTTAACGTAATCCTGTTTTGCAGTGAACACGCTCTTCGCCTTGGAAAGATTTTAAAACGCGTTGTCGTACCAGAGATCATTCGAAGATGTAAGCAGAGCAGAAGACATGTGAAAGGTAGGTTCGGGTGAGCTTTGAGTTTCGCTAATTTGGTTTCGAGTTTAGAGTAAACTAATTGTTTGGTCTTCTTTTGTTTGGAAAGCAAAACGAGTTACCTGCTTTCAGTTGGTAACTGAAAAGGTATTTTAAACGGTTTTGGAAAATAGTTTGTCATCGTAGATAACCTTCTGTATCTGTGAAGGACTTGTTCAAAATCTTGTTGAAAATGACCGATTAATTTGGGATTACGTCTTTTAAACCGCCTTCCACAGCATTCAGATATTTGTCGCTTAGCAGTTAATTAGAGTTTCCTCTAGAGCGTTTTCCGTCTAAAACAGAACTGTACACTTCTTTCAAATTGAATGATTATAGGGTTTGTTTCTAGTTCGTTGTATTTTCAGCGACTGTGTGCTGTCCAAAGTTTGTTTTCGTGCATTTTGCCCTGGCCATGGAAGAATTGTGAACATTCGTTCTTTATACAATGGGGATTCACTTAGCTTAAATTGCATAAATTAGCCAAAACTTTATCCCGGACCGAAGCTGTTTTAGCGCACCAGCTCCTCAAATGTTTAACATCCACCCAAACGTTACGTTTAATACTACAGTTTTACTTTGTATCTGACTAGTTAGAGTTTTCGTGAAGACATTTATCGCGTTTTTGCGTGTCCTTTATGAAGAATCGCCCGCCAAGAATATTCGGGATAATTTATGCTAAATAAGTCGTACTCACTAAGAAACTTTCGGCGCGCTCCACGTGAAATGAAGTGACTCGCGTACTTTGACAGTCATTTAGCCTTAATTTTATTGGGAGCTTACTTTTCGAGGTTTTTCACTGCGAGCTAACTGTCTTGTAATGGCTCTTTATCGCGTTGTACAGCCCATATTTTGCGCGTCTCGTTTCGATTCGCTCCGTTTCCTCAATTATGTTTGGCGGCAGAGAGTCATTTCCTATGGCAAGTATTCAGTATTTATGCCTCGACAAAAATCACTTTCTGGGAGTCAAAGATCTTGTAAGAGCGGCAAGGATACTCGCAAGATTCGACAGGAAGTTCATAAACAAGGGTTTTGTGTTGTAGGAAATGGGAAAAAAGAGCGCTCACTTCAGGAATTTAATGCAATGCGCTCAGTGAAGGATGTCCAAATCATTGAAACGTGTCGGGCATTTAAATCTCCCATCTTTGTTCACGCAAAACGGAGGGTGTTTGTTTTCCAAAGGTCGACCAAGGCTCAATAGTAGGCTTACGCTAGTAGGAATAAACCGAAGGCGAATCATGTTGAAAATTGATCAAGATTAGAAACAATGAAGGCCAAAAAATAGCTAAAAATCTATCGGCAAACAATCAGGCTCATTTTTTCGCGCTCTGTTTTCTCTTCGTTATTCTGTGGTCGCGCGAAACATTGCACCGTATTTTTTGCGCGATGAACGTAAACTAGAATATAAGGGCGCGGGTTTGTTGAACAGTTCGAAGAACTGCCAATTGACAAGATTAAACATTACATCACTGTTTAAAGTAAAGTCAAAATAATTTTCCCAACTTAAGGGATAAAAAAGTCTATAAAGATCACTCCGAATTATTGACATTCAATGTATAAAAAGAATGATTGATAATTGATAGGTGTTGATATTATTGAAGGCCTGAGGGTATGGTAGCAAATGCTCGCAGTTCTGTAGTGAAATGTAAGCCGCGCGCGTCAGAAATTTTGACGCCACAGCATACTTCAAAAGTCAGGATTTGTTTTGCTGTTACATGCACCCTTCAATTCAGGAGAGAAATGGATACATTTCAGTTTTATAAAAATGTTTAATGTAGACATTTAATCAACATTTTAATGTAGATCTTTGACAGCCACCCACTGGTTTAATTTCTACGGTCTTAAGCGGAATCATTTTGTGAAGAAGTTACTTATAACGAATGGAAGTGCATGGAGCCTTTTCGAAGGGTGACGACATGTAAACTCCCATGGGACAGACCTACACAATTAGCCTAACGTAACACAAGACATGACAAACAATGTCTTTACTTCTTATTCAAGACTGTAATTAAGGGCATAATATTTTCCTAAATTAATGCATAAAAGCCGGATGTCTATGTATGATACACCATGTGAAAGGTATTGAACTATTGACCAGAATAGTTCATAAAACACGTCAATAAATAAAAAGAAAATTAAAGAAAGTTATAGCCTTGAAAGAAAAGGATTTAAAACGTAAAAAGAAACAGGTTTAAAAATGTGTTTTAACCCCTAAACTATAGCTTATTGTGCAGCTTTCAATGAAGCGTTAATTTCAGTTATTTTGCATACTACATACATATCAGGTAAAAAATAAAAGTTATAAGGGTTGGTCAATTAATCAAGTCACAAATAAAGTGGAGGTACAATTTTATGTTTTCAAAATGCAGATCTTTCCAAGGCAATTCTGGTGGCAAAAACTGAAATAAATTGAACAAATATTGACTGAGTAATGACGGTATGTGCCAAACGGCACTATCGGGGCTCAAAGGGTTAAAGGACTGGCATGGGAAATCCATATTTTGTGTTTTTTTTTCTAAAAGAAAACTAATTAAAACTTTAACAAAATGAAATGGTCGAGTAACAATCGACTCTGGCAATGAAAACTCTAAAAACTCTCGCGACACTGCAAGATAATAAGATATTTTTATAGCATCAATCAAAAGAGATCACGGTGTAATAAATGATGGTGTGTAATCGGACGAGTGATTAATGGGCTCAGCGGGAATCCGTTAAGTGTTGTTTGGATTGGTCGACACGGCCTGTTACCAATAAATAATTATATAGCCGAAAATTAGCCAGCTAACAATCAATCATCTCATTGAGAAGATACGAGCGAATAGAAAATTGGGAAAATCATTCTGGGAATGCAAAGGAGAAAATATCCATCATACGCAAGGAATTAGCCTGCGAGCAGGCTCTCCGCGCGAAAAAAAATGAAGAGAAGGCCTTATCTTCATTTTTTTTTTTTTCGCGCGGGGAGCCTGCTCGCAGGCTAGCAAGGAACCCAATCAAGTTCATGCACGCGCGGCACGCGAATTTCAAAGATGGTCGTGTCCACACTGAAAACGCATCGTGAGTATTCCGTCCACGCGGTCGCTTTCGAAAACGGCGTCTTCGAAAGTATCCACTCTGGAGAACATTTTCTTTTCAAATCGCTTGGTTTCGGTGATCGACCGAACGTAAAGAAAACACCGACTGAAAAAGTCTGTGTTTCAAACAAGAAAGAAAAACGCTTTATTGTGGACGGAGTTTTCGTTGATGAACTTGGTGAAAAATTGAGCGTGATAAAACTAAATCACTTTCTAGATTTTTTAACTTTTAAGTGCCATAATTTTCATTTCTCGACTTTCCGTGTTCTCGTTAATGGATGGATATGCTATCATGCTTTTAAAGGGCTTTCAGAAGCACGGAACTATAAACTTGTCAGCATTAGTCTAGCATTGTTACCTCTGCATAATGAAATTATTAAAATGAAGAGGTTAATCGCCGGTTACGGCTTTCTGTGACAGTTGATCACAGAAACGAACAGAAATCAGTTTCATGATTCCCTGCTGTTATGTGCTCCGTTGGTTTTATCATCTTAGCGGCTTTAAAAGTTACTCTATTTTTATTTGTTCATGTTAAATATGTAATGGTTTATTTTCAGATGAGGGGACGCCTGTGGTAGTCTCTCTTCTCGCCTCGTTAGTACAAGTGTTTACTTTATGTTGCTGATCAATCCACTGAAACTAGACGAAACATTACGATGGCAGTAAAAATACATGTCATAATCGCCCTTAATTTCCTGTTTTAACAAAAGGTCCGTAAAAGACCAACACGCAAAAAAGAAGCGCAATTTTTCTTTCATTTTAGAATGACAGTGTTTGATCGTATGTCGCTCCTCTTTTGTTGCTATTTTGTAAAAGAAAAAATAATCTGTAAAAGGTAAAATACTCTCACGCTTTCTCACGCATTTAATCCCACAACTTGAAGGAAGTTCCTTGATAGTAACCACATTATTATAGCCTAGTTGCTTTTGCTGTGCACTCACGAACTCGGTCAATATTTTTTCCATATACACCATCCACTCAGTTAGTAACAAAATTACAATCTCCAAGCTTTCTTATAACCAGAGAGAGACGCATAAGTGTTGTTTTTCATTGTTGCAAATTGTTTCAGTGAGTAAAGTGAGAATGACCTTAATCGATCTACCTATCACCCTTACAGCTGCTAAGCCAAAATATTTAGAATATACACGCAACAAATTTTGCCACGCACATGCAAAAATACCCAAGTTATCGCGAAAAGAAATTTTTGCAGTTGCCGCCGATATTTGTTTCAAGTGAAGGTTTCTCGTGTTTACAGGTCATCTTCGAAATATTTTTATTTTATTCAATTATTTTTCTGCAGGTGATGCTCTTTCAAACGATTTTTTCTGTTATTGTTTAGGCCTGTTTGTATCCAAAATTCTTTTTATGAAACCAGCAGCACAATTAACTTATCTCATGTGGTGTGAACTGAAAGGAACTGATATTGTCAGGTTTGGGCCACGTCCAGGTGTTTTAGCAAGTTCAACTGATTTTATCATCTTTATATATTATGTTTGCATCAAAAACAGGTGACGGATTTGTGTGGGTCGCCGAAACTTTCATGATGGCCTGAATTTCGCCGTCGAGAAAGTATCATTATCTAGAACCGTCTGTTGAAGAAAGCAAGGCACGAAACAATATCCTGGAATTAAACAAGACAAAAACCGGGAAACTAGAAGTAGGTAAGTCAAAAGCCAATTTGGTATGCACGTTATTTAATAGACTTGCTAGCAAACAGAAAATCGCCTTATCTTATAAATCGAAAATCAGTTAGTTTTTATAGCACTCGTTGCAAGAGAGCGAATTTCACCCTCTGATGTTACAAGATTTTTTTTTTCAGAATTGTTTTAAATTTTCTCCTGCAGATCTTGTATTGAGTTATCTTCTCTGAATCATAAATCTAATTTCAGATTATTGGGCATTTGTGAGGTTTACCTCGAACTTTCATTAAAAAAGGTAGAATTTGGTGAATTTTCGTGTAAATGCAATCAGCTTATAACTAATATGTGACACTTTGAAAGGTTTTACAGAGCAGGGAAATGCTTTTAAACAAACAGATTGAATGGTTCTTTCTGAATATAAAATTAAGAATATTTCTTTGAATAGAAAAAGTTTATTATTGAAATTGAACTAAAAATGCAAGCAGCATAAATAATATATTAGAGAAAGACAAATTCGTTACAAAACACAACCCAGTTTCAAATTCTTGTTAATTTGCATTTTCTAAATTTGCTGGCTTCGGCCGAGGGTGAATACAGATAAACTATAAAAGGATGCGTGCTTCTGTGAAAATTAAAGTTCATTAACACTTACCTTTTAACAAAAGAAAATATTTAACGTATAAATAGAACGTGCTAGAAATTTGAAATCGGTCAGATAGCGATGCCACAACTCGACCTATGATAGACAGTTTTCGACACAATAAATTAATTTAGAAAGGCTGATCAAACGAAATAGTATTGACTGTAATTTTTCAGCGAGTTTCTTTCTTTACTTAACAATTACTATATCACATCCTAGACTGATAAAAAAGACACGGTTTTCTGTAATAAGAATATAAATTGGATGTCGCCGCAAAAATTCATTCCTATAGCGCCGCCGTGATAGCTGTGTCTGAATCAAATAGATTTTGTCTTATTTTTTTCACTTCTCTATCATTTAGTGTCACTTTAAAGATAAACTTTGTTGTATAAGGTTTGGTTTTTTCACTTAACAAGTTTCAATTTTCAGCTTTTAGGTCGGTTTTCTCGATAATTGTTTTCCTCTTCGCCAGCTTCCTTGTTTTTATCAAACGTGGATACACTGATTAATCATTCATACAACTTAGGGGGAACTGAGAGTTAATTATAATCTGCTGGGTATTTCTGATTTTTCTGTATCTGTTTCTTTTCATTCCACTCGTCGATTTTTGGGGTCACTCTTGTGTTCGGTTTGCGGAAAGTTTCGAAACAACTATTACAACTAGAAAATAGACTAGTTTGTATTTTTTCAATTTATTTTTTCGCTATAAAAAGCCAAACTTTTCCCATATTCGTGCACATGCTTTTAGGTTAGTACTTCATGTATGCGCCTCTAGAAATGCAAACCCTACGACTGTTTTGCTTTTAAAATCGAACAAGGAACTTAACATTATCTAAAAGAAATGAAGCGAGTTTTTATCAGATTTGTTTGCTGTTGAGAGCAACTCAACAAGTAACTTACTTGAGAATACAGTTTCACTAAAAAAGTTGTATTTATTGTACTTAGTCATACTTTCATTTCGCCGAAAACTACAAATCAAGCGTTGCTGAGTGAAAATCAAATCATGAAGGTTTGCGATTTGCGACAATTTCGATCTCTTTGATTTTACGACTTAGTAGCTTTTCTTTGTTACTAATTATGTTGCTAAATGACTGCAAATAGTATATCTTTTTTGTCCCTATTTTTCAACAACCATTTCTCCAAGCCGGGCCAAAGTGCCTTTGATTCGCGTCAAAGTCGATATCAAAGATTAATTTACCTGGTCAAAGGTAGTAAAGGCCGTCGTTGGTAAACTTTGGCCATACCTTCCATTGCGGCAAAGGCCGTCTTTGATTTTGTTAAAAAAGTATTACGGTTTGGATGTAAAATTAAAGGTGTAACAAAGAAACAATGTGAAATGTAACTTTGACACGTTTCAAAGATACCTTTGACGCTGTTACTAAAGGCTGTGGAAAGCGAGGACATATTGTTACGGACGAGCTGTTACTCATGATATTTCTTGTGTGAGCAAACGAGCGGGAAACAAAACAAATCCACGCTGCAGAAAGCGGTTGTGGACAGATAATAATATTTTTTGTGTGTCCGCAACAAATGTTGCGCGCGCGAGCAAACAGGGAAACATTTGTGTTCGCAACATTGTGTCCTCGTTTGCCACCATCTTTATAACTTTGTCCCGCGTCAAATCCCTCACTTTTGATTAGAGCCCTCATGCACGTTTCAGCTGATACATGCACCGATTCCAATTAAGTATTAAAACAAACAAGTCAGAAACAGAGAGGTCTTGTCAATCAGGCCCGTACATGTCATGTTTCGTTATGATCAAAAAGGAATTATCTCGCTTGAAGTAATGATTTTTTGGAAAAAAAATATCATCAGTAATTGTGGACATGACAACATCGTTGTGACCAGCAAAGTTAGTCTCCAGGCGTTCCCGGGTCTATCGACACTGAATGCACTTCGTTTGATCTTCAAACTAAACCGTGGTTCATTAGTTTAAATCCTAAGTTTCTGGTTTTCAAAGTTTTGGAAAGCTGTAAAACATGTCACGAAAAGTCAATCGTCGATCGATTTTCGCTGTCCTCTTTCAGTGAATTCTTTGACGCAGGTTTTCGTTGACAACCACATTACACACAGACCAACAAAAAGAAGGAAACAATTCAACGTAAATGTTTTGAGTTTTCTATTTAATATTTATTAGGGAAGTGTGTTTACATGAATTTTCTTTATAATATTCGTACAAAAATTAAAATTATTCTTGCCGTTGTTGGTTTTTTTTTCGGAAGAAAATTTCTCTCTTATAACTGAGTGGGTGGTTTTATTAGGACAAAACCAGAAATTAACAAAACGCTTTTAAATAGCTTTCGGTCAGTGATTAAAATCAACCTCTTGGTTACTGCCGACTGAAAACAGCTCAAAAATGTCTGATCTCCTACGCAAGTTTCTGTCATCAGAGACAGTGGGGACGCCTAAATATTTAGGTTGTCGAGAAGCTTTCAGACCGTGTCGCGCTAATAAAATTAACCCTCGCAGGGAGCGTAAAAATCGAGGCATCAATTTTATAGGACGTGAAATAGAAAATAGTAAACTTGGAAAGCAATAATTTCCTCAACACAATAGACAGATAGATAGACACCGACAATTTAAACCCTATTCGACGGCGGACGATTTTGACTCGCTGAATGAAATTGATTAATTTTCACGGAGATGGGAAAAAAACTATCTGTTGTCAAATTGCCGAATTGTTTTGATCTGTTATGGTGGTTTATTTCTACGTTTGACCCTTCGATTTCAAAACAAAGGGAAAATCCCTCAAGTTGTGAAAAAGGTTTTGTTGAAAAACTCACAGAACGTTTGCTCCATATTGCTTTTTTCCCTATCAATTTCGTTTGAAGGCGACATTGTTTTGGAAATGATGACATTTTTAGCCCCGCTTCACCGCAAATGGAGCAAAATAAAAAGTTAATCAGCAAAGAGACGAATTAGCATTGTTCCTGCGATGTAATCTTTGCCAAAATGCAGACGACCCTTTGCCGGATATAATATCTGTCGTGTATGGCCTAATGTTTAACACACCTAAACCTATGAAGTACAAAACACAATGTTTGTGGAAATTGTCGTGGCAATAAAACCGTCAAATCATAACGCCTAGACTGTAATTAACTGGAGAATTATTCCGATGAGATTACGATTACTATTTTGGCAAAGTTCTACGCATAAGTGGGAAGACCTTGTTATTAATTTAACACTTTCACCACGGAAGGAAGGCAAAAATATTGCCGTTTAGCTCGGCTCTCCGATCATCGATTCTTTGTCTAGCTACTGACAATTTCTTCTACAAGCCTCTTTCACCAAAGATGTCCGTGTTTTATTGACAAGAATTTCGTGTCGAAGGTGAGCTGTATCATTCGTTTCACTTAAAAAACTGATGCACAGAGAAAATTTATCTGTGTAGGGTATATGTTTATCTGTCTCCGATCGATGTATCTCTTGCAACCTAATTTTAGTTTACCATGCCCCGTTTTTTACAGCACATACGAACAAGACGTGTATAAAAAAGATTTTTTCACTTCTGTATAGTTAATTTCTAGACATCCCTTCTGGAGGAAAATCGTGCGGCTATGAAATGCTCATAATTACTTGTATTCTAATTCTCACCCAATAACCCCCTATACCGCAGGAACGCTCTCGTAAAACGCGCTCTATGAAATGACGGAACAAAACAAAAACAACTGGATGGGATGTAGTTTTATTAATAGTAATTGTTACTTATAAACGTTATCATATTTTAAAGTATGCTCGTAGATTTATGTCACGGTATTTTTAGTCATATTTTCTGATCAGTTTCAAATTAATAGTTTTCTTATTAAGAAACACATCAAAAAGCAATAAAACCCCCGAAATAAACAATTTTTCAATTAAGTTCGATTACAAATGACAAACTTGAAAACGTTTGCCAATTTTTTTCAAGATGTGTTGTCCGTGAAGCAGCTCCTTAAGTTTGGAAGACTAGACTGCGAAGGAAAACTCTTTCGAAGACTAATTCTGCTTTAAAATAATAGCATATGCGATATATATGAGATGAGGGATTAGTGGACTGTTTTCCAAAAGGTTGAAAACAAATTGAACTTAAACAAAAATGTATGGGAAAAAAGTTTCTAGAACTTTAACAATCTGACCTCACAAGATTTGGAACTTCAAGGAGATCAAATTAACACAAAAATATCCTACAAAACGCAATGTTATTATTTGTTGGTAGGGTAGAGGATAAATCATGTTTTGAATTTATAAATATTTGATTTGCATTACAACCTAAGAGGGGTACCCTGTGAGGGACTAGCATCCACCCCAGAGGGTGGGGGAGAGGTAGCAATACTAAGCGAATCATTTCATACTGCAGAGACTGGAGTTAAACGACTCCGGCAGTGAAGACTTAAATTACTCAATAATACCAATAATTCAAACTTATTTTAATTTTTTGTAGATTATAGCAATGGACATCATTATAATGATAATTCTTGGCATAGTAGGCGGTGTAATGATCGCCACTGTGGCCGCGTCTGGTATTTACTACTCGTACCGGACGAAGAAAGATCGAGAAAGGGAGAAGGCCGCGGCAAAAGTCGCTGCTAGCGCGCCCGCGCGGCGTACTGCACGCGTTGAGAGCGAGCCGTTTGTTGTGTACCAAGATGAATCACTGGTAGATTTTGATAGCATTCCTGTACAACCCGAGACTAAAAGGCCAATCAGGTATCGCTTTGCTTTCTTCTGTATCTTGTTAACTCTATTGTGATTTTTTTTTTGTGTGTGTGTGTGTGTACAAGCAACACTGAGAAACAACATAGGCATCAGGGGCGGATCTAGGGGGAAGGTGAAGGGGGTGCGAACCCCACCCCCCTGAGATGACCGGGCAGCTTTCTAATACAAGTGGTATTCTACAAATAAAGAAAAAACCTATGTGCACCCCTTCCTAAGAAAAATCCTGGATCCGCTCCTGAGCATGGGAACCAGGTGATGTCATTTTAGTAGGTGGGGATTATCTTTGAAGCCTACGTTTTACATAAGTTTTGCACTACATTACATCATTCATACGAAGCTTCCTGCATGCAAGCTACAAAATACCATCTAGTTTTTTCTTTAACAATTAACACATAAACACCAAAATAAATTGCTTGTAAGCTGTGACAAGTTTTCTTTTAGCGCCGGCTATAGCTTAGCCGACATGGATTTCATAGAATGTTATATGAACTTCGTTTAATTTGCGCCTCTCAAGAGAGATAATTCTGGCGGTTCTTGACCCATTTCACATCATGATTGGTTCCCAGGTCACCTGATGACGTGTACCCCCCGCTAAGAGAGGACGAACAGGACGACTATTTACTGAATAACCTGGACATGGATCTCAGTCCCACCTCGGTTATACCACCGGTAGGTCACGTGATCAGCCTCTTTTGAATCAGGCTTAGGGTGGCAGAATAACAAGTTTGTATCAACAGAAAAACATCTGACTTTCACGGCTGCTCCATGGTCATGTAAACACGGTTTTTCCAGAATTTGTATAAACAAAAAAGGCGCTATCCACCCTATCCTATCAGATGTATTCAGTCTTAAAGAAAAGCAAGTTTTTGTTTTATTTTAAGGGTTCCATGCTGTTTAGCAATAGAGGGCATCTGAAAGTCACGATGCTTTGTGTTGGCATTCCCGATGAACATTGTCCACGTGATAAAGTTTTTAATTCACGTGATCTAGACTGACGTAGCGCCAGACGAAATTTAACGAATGAATTTTACCACTCGAGTGATTTCCAAAGTACAGAGTCGAATCGAATCTTCGCCTTCTCAAGTAAGGAAGAATGCCCATTTCTTGAATTGCAATACTACCAGTAAAAGACACCGGCTGCGCGCAGTGAATCGTTGTAGTTTTATTAACTAAACAAGTCCAAGACTGAGCAACGTTGAATAAAACTACTGTGATTCAAGCCTGCATGCACTTCTTATAGAGGGAATTGAGCTTTGAATGTGGAAAAGCTGAGGCAGCAAGGTGTTTGCCCAACCTAGCACATGGTAACAAAGCTAACTAAAACTTACATTTTAGTTTGTCATGTTTAAATGAACTTCACCATTAAACTAATTTTTTTTCTGTGCTTTTAATATTTTAGGAGGAAACAATAGAAAGAAAAGGATGCTTAGAATTTACATTACATTATTATCAATTAAGGTGAATGTTGTTATGTTTTCCACGAGTAACTTGTTATCGACGTCATATCAGGGCAAGAGCTAAACTTCGCCACTCAAATCTCTACTGTATGTTTAGGTACTAGCCCCTCATTTCAAGTTGTTTATTAACACCTTGAATGAAGTTTTCACGTATATTTCACGTATATTGCAGATTGGCCAAACAAAACAATAGACCAACAATGTACCTCGCTCTAGCAACACAGAGATGCAGTTTAACAAGAACGAACAAAAGATCTAACTAAAGCATACAACACAGTTTATCATGAGTTGTATTGTCTTTTGTATTCAAACGTTTATAATCTCGTTATTGGCTTTAATGCAACTTACCTTTACACAAAGTTACAATATGGCTTAATTAACTTAATTACTCATTTCATTTTTTTTTAATTCGCAGTTCCACTTTAACATTAACTCTAATTCGTCTTGGCGACCTTCCTCTGCGAGTGTCAACCGGCAAACCGCCGGACCCGATGGTCGAGTTCGAGATCAAATATGGCCATGATGGCAAAATAAAATCAGAAGTCTATCAAACAACTTGCAATCCTCATATGTACGAGAGTTTCCGGTTTGAAATCCCTGTCAACGATCTTGGAAACCA
This sequence comes from Meandrina meandrites, assembly GCA_963693305.1. Classification (NCBI taxonomy): domain Eukaryota; kingdom Metazoa; phylum Cnidaria; class Anthozoa; order Scleractinia; family Meandrinidae; genus Meandrina; species Meandrina meandrites. The sequence goes on along the minus strand of OY855908.1, from coordinate 3,503,897 downwards.
GACTCTGACATTCAAAGTGATTGACATGATGGAAACAAATATACCTCCACCTCCACCTCCGCCGGAGCCCCCACAGGATAAAAAGAAGAAGAAAAAAGAACCTCCCCCACCCCCGCCTCCTCCTCCGCCACCCCCTCCCCCCACTCTGATAGGATTTGTTACGGTGCCTCTGGTCAGCGTGGCGATGAAAAAACTATTGTCCGATACTGAGATTACGATCCTCCGTGACGTCATTAAGCTGAAACCCAGGCGTCCCTCGCCGGAGAAGGTCGATACTACTGGGGGCGAGACAATGGCATCTACCACAGGCACCGGCACGGGTACGGATGACTTTGAGGACGCGCTCGACACTGTGGATGCGGAAGATAAGGATAGGAAAGATAAAGAAGAGGAGGCGGAAGAAGCTGAAGACGAACAGCCGGACACCTCTCAGGTGCCGTAATTTACTGCATGTGCTGGGATAGCCTCCTTCGCAGCCGTGAGGGATGGACCTTTCTTCGGTTGGGGGAGGGGGGAGGGGGGCGTTGGGCAATTATTTTTTACTTCGATTTTTGTTTCGGTCAGGTGCTCATACAGGAATTCTTTTCACCCTTATCTAGTGTAGCCTTACCTTTGGCTTGCTGTGCGTGAAATTTTTCTCTACCTTTGATGTCTTTTGCTGTACGGGCATTGTTTTTTACTTGTTAATTTCCCCCCTTCCCCCCCCCCCCCCCCTACCCATCCCTCTCCTTCATAATGAACATCCCTTATTTGGGTAGTCATACCGCGTGACTGAACGCAGCGTGACTGAACGTGACCCAAATAACGTCTGTGAAGATTAAGATTACTTGTTTCGCTACTAAGTTACAACGCATTGCAATTTGTTTCCATTGTATTGATGCTGTTTCCACTTCTGTGAAGCGTCTCTTATCTTGGATTGCATTGCATGAATTCAGATTTAGAGTGATTTTATTTAACCGATGAAATGACATATCTAACAATTAGGGGTGGTGAATGGTCCTTCAAAAAATGCGCGTCTCGCAAAATTTAAGCCAAATTCCAGGGGTCTCGTCGTCTCGTATTTTTATGGAGGGCCTTCTCGGAGTCTCGATTTCTTTTTCAATGCTAAGGAAGTCTCGGGCTCGCAGAAAATGTATCAGTCTCGCCGTCTCGCAAAGTCTCGCATTTACCATTCGACGCCCCTACAATTGGCGCTAAATAGTCAAAACTAAAAATTGACAAAAGAAAACCAATGGAGTTAGTGTCTAATAGTATCTATTTGAGTAGTAGCTATTTCATGGTCGAAGTAAAATCACTTTCAGTATTGCAATGTATTTTGCTTTTCAGCTTATTCCTCTGCACTTCACCACATTATATTTAATAATTATTCCACGAGCGCGCGTTGGATATGAGATGGTAGATAGCCAACGATGCGCGTAGCGCCGAGTTGGCTATAATGATCTCATATCCAACAAGCGCTAGTGGAATAATTGTTTTATTAAAAACGCCCAAAAGAATTGCAATATTTGAGCTCCCCAGCTGTTTACGTTGACGCGTATCGGCTACGATATTTGTGGTCAATGGTTTATGAGCTCATAGACCATTGCCTGTTAACCAATGAAAATGCAGGAACTGCAATATACCATTGCCAGTTTTTAATAATGCATTATGCTGTTTACATTACGTTCAGATTCCAGTATATATGTTACAATCCATTTTCCCTCCAATGCTGCTTGTAGGTAGAAGCCGAGAAAGCATTAGAGCCAGTCTCCACTGCTCGTCCCTCGGTCACGTTTTCCCGTGAAGTGGAGTCGGATATACCTGGTCCTGCGTTGTTGGTTTCGCTAGCATACCTTAAATCATCTGAGAAACTCACAGTGATCGTGATGAAAGCAAAGAATTTAAAACCGATCAGCAAGAATAAAAAGCCTGGTGAGTGGATTTTAGAGAGAGCTTTGGAAATATTAACTGTAGAGACTACTGTACTGAGTGACTGTTTTGTTAGGTTTATGGTTGCGAGCTATCCGAATCAAATCATATCTTTCTTAGCACATTAGAGGAGAAGAAAGTGTCTGATGCGAGGCGCTTGTTTTTATGGTCGTTAACTTTTTTCTTCAAGTTTAAATGCTCCCGAAAACTAAGCCAGAAAGCGCTAACAAAACTTTCTGCTGGGGTGTTTCAGTTAAAATTGTAAAATAAGTTTACTAAATAAACTTTCGCTCTTTGATGTTGGCGAGTCTACCAAGCCTTGTTAAATTTCCATTTTCCAATAGTGAAAAGAAAGTAAAATCTTCATTAAAGTGTCAATGGATTTAGTCTTTTACAGACTAACTGGGGACACTCATACAAAAGAAAACTAAAATCATTATGTACAAATTTGAAATTTAAATTTATACAAAGTAAGTAAAGAATTTTTTTTTGTATTCATAAGGATAAAGGAAAATAAAATCATGATTAAATCATTGGTCGATGATACTGCCGGAAAACTTGCAACCACGCGCAAAATACCCATTGCTCATTAGCCAACAAGAAGACGAGTTTGCTTTGTACCATGCTACTTTTTAAAATTCCATCTTTTAGATCCACTGGTTAAAGTGTACATCAAGATGGGCGATAAAAAGTTAAAGAAACGAAGCACGGTGGTGAAAAAACACGACGTGCCTCCCGTGTGGAACGAAGCGTTCAGCTTTGCCATTCCGCATCGAATCCTGCACAAAGTGGCAGTTCTATTACAAGTAAAGCACTTCTCCGAGCGAGGTAAGAAGAGATTGCTGGGGAAGGTTGTGATTGGATCGACGGCGAATGACGACGCAGTGGATCACTGGAACGCCATGTTGACATCGTCGACTTCTGTTGCCAAGTGGCATTCCATGGAAGAAGAAAAGCAGAGTGTGAAAAGAAGCAAGACACCAACAAAACAAAAGGCGACATGACATTTTTGAGTTGCTTATTCAATGTTATGTTAAATGGTAAACGCCAAGACTTATCGTTGCTGCTTGAAAAAGGCTTTTGACATCTCATTTTGATATCTTTATGTTGGTTTCCTGTTGCTTGAATTAGCCAATCAAAATTCAAGTTAGTCTGGGAGGCGGAGATGTCAAAGTATTGACATGCTGACCGTGCGGCTGTTTTCTCTCTGATTGGCTGAGCTGAGACGTTTGGAAAACCAACAGAAAGATAGTAAAATGGAGTTGCGTTTCACTCTAACTGTTATAATCACCAAATAATTTGAGCGCTTGATTAAGGCCATTTCAAGAATTATAAGGTTTTATGTGAACGGTTCTTTTTGTACGTTTTTTATACGATTTAGCCTTGTGAATACATACCGAAAAAATGAAACGGTGTATGTTCGTTGTAACGCATCATGTTCGGACGTAACCCAGAATTTCTGTTTTCTACGCGAGAGAAGCCCATGCATCTTCCGTTTTGCGCTGGCGTCCAGTTCTCTCGCGATTCTCTTTGCGCGTTCAACGTTTGAAGAAAGATTTCGAGAGGGGCTGGGAACACTGTCTAATGGAAAGCACAAGGTTAACCTATCAAGACTAACAGCAAAGCGCTAAAATAGGCTTAGATTAATTGCGGTAGCTTGTAGTTATTTTACAAGTAGCAAGTAGTTGTATTTTATTATTGGAAGCGAATCTGAAATATGTAGCAAGGGTTCTTCAGTCTAACTTCTGATGGGGGAAGCTGCTGAGGGCACCTAATAAAGGTGATCGATTATTCCTTAAATTCATCTTATCTTTTGGACTGAGCAAGTTCAATAAGACTGGTTATATGGAAAAATCAAATCATTTTAAATAAAAAGAAAACTTTGTTGAGTTGAAACCTAAGAGAAGTAACGACTTCCTCATAAAGGAAAAAAGAAGAATTTTGAAAACAGAATCAAATATATCATTCAAGGGCGAGGTGAAATGTTTTTTGAATTACCGTAAAAGCTTTATCAGGTGCTGGAAGGTTGTGGCGGTGGGGGATTTTTTAAGGCTCTTTAAATTTTTGGAGATTTATGGAGCGTTTGAAGTTTTAGAAAAGCACATTGGAAGTGACGTTATAGAGTTTTTACGGTATAGCCTGTCGGATAAATTTTATAACCGCATTTTTTAATATATGATTTACAAATCGGTTATCACCATATAATATTGTTTCGTTGTGGTGTTTCCATGGTTACCGATTTAGTATAACATCTTTACTATAATTTGAGAAATAACTTATCTAAAAGAATGCCTCTCTTATTTCTTGTTGTGAGTGCCTCGGATTTCACAAAATTAGTCTCGTGTTACGTTCCTGGACTTAATTTTTGAAACATTCGAGGGACTGACGAAGAAAATTTCCTTTAATACTTGTAACAGAGTTATTACTGAAAATAGATATCATTTCCTCTTTCAAATTTAAAACAACCGTGCCTATACGGAAAATGAATATCATAACTTAAACTGAAATTTGATACATCTAGTGCTGTAATGTTGAAATGCTGTTGAGTTGTTATTTACTTCACAGCTTATTATTTTAATTGTACCCCGGTCAATAAACTGACTCCTTTTGATAATGCGTTCTTGTCCCTTCTTGCAGATGCGTAGTTATTCAAGTATGTAAATGTGCCATACATCGTGTGGGAGATTTCAAACTCAGTACATGAAGGTGTCTTACTGCATGAACTGATGAGTGTATTACGTGGTATAATGTGCCATCGGGTGTCCTACTATTGTCTTACAATATGAACTGAGGGTATTTAACAATTATTCCACGAGCGCGCGTTGGATATGAGAGCGCGAGTGGAATAATTGTTTTATTAACACCCCAAAAATTGCATTACCTGAGCTCCCCAGCTGTTTTTGTTGACGCGTATTGGCTACGATATTTGTGGTCAATGGTTTATGAGCTCATATACCATTCCCTGTTAACCAATCAAAACTTAGGAATTGCGATATACCATTGCTAGTTTTTAAGTAATATATCAAACACGAGACAGCGTTTTTCATCGCATTTGCAAACACCGAGAAGAGAGTTGAAAATACGACGCGCAGCGGAGTATTTTTGACGAACTTCGAGGTGTTTTGAAATGTGATGAAACACTCTGTCGAGTGTTTGATATATCTTCTCAATCGAAACTAAAACTACGGAGAAAACGCAAAAATAAAATCGTCAAAATCTATGCTAATTAAGATCAGATTTCCAAACTCCGCAACGGTTCTGATTATGAGTTTGAGAATAATATGTGGTAAAATATCTCATCGGGTGTCTCACCATTGTCTTTATTAATACTACACGAACCGAGGGTATTATGTGGTATAATAAGTCATCGGATGTCCCACTATTGTCTTTCAACATGAACAAAGTGTATTACGTGGTATAATATGTCATCGGGTGTCTCACTATTGTCTTTCAACATAGACCGTATTGGCTCTCGTAACCAGGCTCCTTATTCCTTTAAAGCAGCTCGATACTTTACTTAAAATAATAATAATAAACCTTTATAATTATTGGCTGTTGCCCGTCAGTGAGGAGATAACACAGACAACAGCCATCAAATTCAATTAAAGCTCTTTACTGACTTGTAATGGCGTCATTTTTCATAAACAGCTGTAGGAGGTAACGGTGATACGATCGTCAAATTGCATAATTTACATTGAACTCCTCTAGAAAGTTTTCGTTAACTTGAAAAATAACTTATTAATCTCGATCGCCTAGTGTCGAAGCTAGCTCAGACACGCGACTAATACTTTATGTAAACTTCACGAGGGTCATGAGATAACCGCTTGCAGATGACAGAGAGTTGGGAACTAGGCAAAAATAAAAACCTCAAGCAGCTGGAAATCTGAATGAGAAACCCACGCAGAAAAGTTCAAAACAACGAGTTGAAAATACATGTCAAAAGTTGTTAAATGGTTTTGGGAAGTAATCGATGTTTTTGAAGAATTCATGCTATATATGTGACATGTGTCAATTAACATGATTTTTGAAAAAAGGAACCCTTTTATTAAAAGTTTTATCAGTGTTATAAATTCAAAAAGCAAATAAATAAGCCACGGATAAGTATATTCGGAAATCATGGCACGTAAATAATTTTGTGCGAACTTTTTCGAGTTTTTTTATTATTTTTTGTTCAGGATTTTACTGGTTTTGGGAACTTGGTAGGGTGAAGCGAGAAGCAGTTCGGAATCAGCGAAAATTTCCCCGTTGAACGCGATTTTCAAACAGCAGCTGCTCGGTGGGATAATTAATAATTGAAAACGTTGCTTTGGGTGAAAAAAAAAGCCGAATGTGGCCATTGTTTGCCTAGTATATTTGGCGTGGGTAGAAGATATCACAAAACATTGTACGCCGGTCAATTGATAGGCCATACGAAAGAAATAAAGCCCATTCGCTGTTGGTTCATTTGGCATTTCTTGTTAATCACCCGCCATTCGACCATACCTATTCACCGGATCACAGCGGTGGTGAATTTATACAATTCGCCTTGTTGTTATCTTTGCACCGAAAGAAAATTATTCTTGATTAATTCGTCCACCGCTGGCCATATTTCCACTTTCTGCGGTGAAAAGGAAAGTAGATGGCAAGATACAATACATATTTTAACGGCTTTTTGTTAATTATTCTTCGCCGATCACTTGCCTTGGCTTAGTCGCACCGAAATTCAAATTAACATAATCCAAATTCAGCCAAAGCGATGGAGGACGAGAATCTTGGACGATTAGATTCAAGGTAAATTATTTTCATGATATCTCTTTGCCATTATGTACACTGTTGAACTATTTTGCGCAGACCAACTTTTAAATTAAAATCTGCGTCGCGCGGTTTATTTCAAATTTATTTTGCATAATTCTTGCTGCTTTTAAAACCCGAGTACCGAGCAAATTACGCTTATGTTTAAACATGAGTAAAAAAGAAAGATTTTCTTTTAAAGTACAAGAAATTCGAAATGAATACGACAAAATAAATAGAGTGTCATGTAGCAGAGTAAAGAGCAAAGTCTTGATTTGCTCTTAGTAAATACAATTTAGTTTTTGTGCGTATTTCGTTCGCTTTCGCCGGGAGTTTCGATGCAGTCTGGTGGCTTTGAATTTTGCCTAATGCTTGTTTTTGGCTGGTCACAAAATTTAACTGCGCAAAAGTTGTCGTTATATATTTCGTTATATAGCAAAGAGGTTACAATACATGTGTAGCTTTCGCCTCTCAAATATTTAATGAAACTGAAATCCAAAATCAACGAAAATACAGCAAGTTTGTGAACCAATATCACTTAGTTTGAATAGTGACGGCCATTTTCTGTGCGCGCGTATTTAACAATACACTGACAGGGGTAAAAATAGAACCATGTCTTGATCGAAATTGCATTAGCATTCAGAGTTCCGGACGTCATTCTGTTTCCGAAGGAAATTTTATTTTCTTGTTTGTCAAAATATTTTCATTGACCACCGTTCAAACGAAGCACCTAAAGTGGTTTTGAAAACGCATCCGATTTTATCTCCAACGCGGCAATCGTCGAAAAACATTTTCTTGCTTTCAAGTTCATTTTAAAATTATGACCGAAGATTTCGCTGTTTTCAGTCACCCTCCGAGAACGCATGCGTAGTTGTCTTATAATTTTATGTAAATCAGTGACAAGCACTTCGCTAAAAATCCTGTGTGTTTTCAAGAGCAGTTTCGTGGCTTAAAAAGACATCCATTCTGGTTTTCACCTTTCATCATACGACTATCCAGAGCGACTTTAAGAATTAGGTGAGTAGAGAGAAAGAAAAAGGAATTAGTTTCCAAGCGATCTAAAGTTGAATACCTTTAGGCCATGCACATATATCATATCCTGAGTGACAGAAATAACAAGATTTTCTTTCTCGTTGTTGTATTCTTCCGGGGTATTCCTTTCTTTCTAATTTCTGTGGTTATTTCGTTAAAAACATTTAAGGATGTAGCATTTTAGCGGAGAATGTGATCTCACAAATAGGCATAGATTAAAATTGGATGCCAACGGTGTTCTAAGCAGGGCGCAAAAACAAAATGACTCATTTTGACATGTTTTTGATGCAAACATTCCCCAGTTATTTTTTTCTGATCACATCCATACCTTCTTTCACAGTTGAATTGCTTCAGTGACTAAAATTGATTAAACGTAAAGACTATGTTAATCAGCTGACATACCGACTGAGCTTAGCGAACAAGATAAAAAATATAATCATTAAAACGTGGCAAAATGTGTATTGAAGAAAAAGAGATGCGATTTGATGGAAATTATTATCGAAGTAAAATCGACAATGCGATCTCTTAACTTTTAAAAAATTAAAATATTCATGCAAGTCACTCAGATGTTCTCGGATGTGGCAAACAATGCTTCGATATGATCACGGCTAAGATTTCTGTGTAAGATGTCTCACGAAGTTGTCTTCCAAACTATGAAGGCATAAAAGGCAGTACATTTCTGAAACAATTTGAACCGTACCAGTGGAAAATTCTCTACTAGCAGAATAAGCTTAAAGATTAAACTATAAGGGCGCTTTTTATTTGTCAGAACTGGCTGGCCAGACCGGTATATTCGAGAACAGAATCCCGTTGTTAGTCAGATTTGTCCTGACAAATCAGTCTATACATTAATGTTATACATTGTTATGGTGGATTTGTGGGAAAATCTCCACCAGACCAGCCAGCCACTTCTGACGAATGGAAAGCGCCCTAATTTCTAAACGCTTAGCTTTAAGTCGCGCATAAGAAAATATCGTTATAAAAATAGGGTGATCTCGATGGTACGTAAAAAACATTATTTTTGCCTCTAGCATTCATTTTGAAAGCGTAATTTGGATTTTAAGAGTGAGGTAATCTGATTCATATGTAATCACTGCACGGTTCCGACTACACAAGATCTTTATTTATTACAGCAATGGCAGCATTAAACCTCTAAGCCCACTAATCTCTAAACATGAAAAAAGCCGAAATTGGTGTTGGGGAAATCAGTAGATTTATTTACTGATTTATCGCCGTCTGTTAAATTGGATATCTCCCGACTCGGACGTCTGATAAGCAAGCCTGCTACTTTCCGAAACCATTAACATGGTGTTGATGTTTGTTGAAAACAAAAAAAGAAAAAGCAACGACTCGTGTTTTTTCCATTGAAGAAGCAACACCTTATCCTATCCTAACATTTTTTGTTAATATCTAGCAAATTTTGATGACAAAAACGGTCTAGATTAAAAGTTTATTAAGGGCATCTGAATGTTGTCACCGGCCATAAATTCTCTCTGGAATCTCGGGATTAATCTATTTCAATATCTATCATAGATTGGCGATCACTAGCCGACCCAGAAGTCTGCAACACAAAATTAAATTATGTTTTATGACGTTTATAAAGACACTCTGTCCGTTTAGGTTAATTTAACGAAAAAGAACTTCCTGTGGAGTTCAATTCTGAAAATAATTTCTTGGTTTCTTGAAAAAAGTAAAGCGAGTATAGCGAGGTGAACTAGTTACATTTGTATATTTTTTCAAACTGTGACATACTTAGTATATTTGTTAAGTTATTTACTGTCAATGTTTTTTGGCAATAAAACCATAGATATCCTTGCAACGTTTGTGGCATTAAAAGCAAAAAAAAAAACAAACAAACAAAGGAAAGTTACAAAATTTATTTTAGGTTTGTACCCAAATTGTACCCAAAATTTTTACAATTGAATTGAATTGATTGTAATGGAAAACTGAAACAAACAAACAAACAAATATACGGGAACATTCGCGTAGTTCCAATTTTGTAGGAACGATAAATTATTCAAAAGTCGCAATATTAGTAATTGTCATTATCGAAATAATAATTTGATTTAGCAATCAATTTTGATTAATATCTACTATAAATATAACACACCGTATGTGGCTTTCAAACAAAATATTATTTTTGCTTCAGGTTATTTGAATGTTTTAATTTTGGCATATTTTTGTCACTCGTATTTAAGTACTGGGGACTTTCGATGGTTATTTTTTATATCTCTGCCTGATCGATGAAAAACCAAGTTGACTTTCTTATCATTTAATTTCACTTCATTTTCACGGTAACTATAGTTCTCAATTCCCATAAAATATTTATGTCACATGTCACAATTTCACATTTAACAATAATTCCTTGAGTGTGCGTTGGCTATAACCATCTCATATCCAACAAGCGCTACTGGAATTATTGTTTTATTAAAAACATCCAAAGAAATTCAATATTTGAGCTCCCGGCTGTTCTGGCTGACGCGTACACTTATCATATTTGTGGTCCATGGTATACAAGTTCCGATACCATTGCCTGTAAAGCAATCAAACTCAGGAGTTGCATTATACCATGGCTAGTTTTTAGCAATTCCGGATAGAGCTGAGTTTCCCTATTGACTTCCTATGTACGAAAGGAGGGATATACCCGAACCGTTTGTGACTTAACAACAATTAATAACGCTTTCATCCATATTACAGTTCCTCATATAGTTTTTTTTTTGAGATTCAAATATTCAAGCTAACATTTACCCCATGTATGGCCAGCAGGCAAGAAACTGTTTCTGTTGAGTATAACTTCCACTTTAGCGTACAAAATGCAAAATGGATGGGTGGGAGGGGGGGGGGGGGGGGGGGTAGGTCGCTGACTTTTGAGCGCACAATTGTGACGACTTCATGGTGCTGTACTGGTGGTGTACTGTGAACTTTAAAAGCTTTTAAAAAGGTAAATATACCATGAGCAATCTTAAATGTTGGAATATTATATGCAGCTTACAGAGCTGTTATGACAATCCGCCATGTACAGACTGGGACTTTTCGCGCGCATTTTAAGTCCTTGTAATTTGTTAATCATTTTAAATTGGATTTTTTTTTTCAAGTGCAATTAAAACACGTTTCCAATTCGCCTCTTATGTTTTGATCGATCATCCAGACCGAAGGTTATTAAAAAACACGTAATTTGCACAAATATCAAATTGCAATGTAAACTAGACGTGTTTTCCTCGTGAAATCTTTAAAGGTCATCTGTAGTAGAAATCACTGTACGCTTATGACAAGGTCTGGCACGGGATGTTATTTTATGGCTCAGCGTCGCGTCCTCTACCGAGCGATTGACGGACCTTAGTGCCGTAGAAATATCGCGTGATATTTTCGAATTCTCTCTGAAGTAAGATCTCTCTCGGAACAGAAATGTAATTTGGACAAATCATGGTAAGAGCAATAGCTCGATCTATTATCACAAGCTAATTAATCTTATTTACAATTGCCTTCTACGTAGTACTTTATATTGAAATACATTATCAGTTTGATAGTTCGTTTAGCTTGTCAAAAAGTATGAGGATTTCAGTAAGGATTATTATTCTCAATAGCTACTTCTGTAGTTTTAAACTGCAAACTGAATGCTTATAATGTCATATTCAGAAGTGCGAAGGTAACTAAATACAACCAACTCGGTCAGCAAAACTTATTTGGCTTTTTGAGCATGATAAAGGTCGATAAACTGTTTGTTTGTATTTCTATTTCTAAAAACCCGACGGGATCTAAACAACGCAACGATAACAATTTTACGAATTCCTTCATTTCTGGCTCAAAACTTCTTGAATTGTGTCAAATAAGTTGCCAGCTGATTGTAAAGTCTGCGAAGAGCTTTGCGCCAGATATTTTGAACACAACATTAAAGTTCGTAGTAAGCTCCTGGATTTCTTTACTACATAGCACCGAAACGTTTTACGTTTTAATGGCCTTTAATGACGGTATTTCAAGACGTTTTCTGTCCCTTTAAAAAACAGATTTGTATACGCCAGGTTTTAACCCATGCAGTCAACACATTTAAAGAATTTGCGTAACTCGCTAATGTCTTGCCCTCCCTCGAAATATCATCATCTTATCAAATGAAACATCTGCACGCGACGAGAAAATGATTTAGTTTATTAGGTTGGAAAGATAAGTGTTAATATGTTAAGTGTGCGCGGCACGTTCATTCAAGTAGGAATTTGTTGCAGATTTGCAAATGGACTTGTATGCGCAGTTCACGCACGCAAAACGCAACAACTTGCAGACAGTGTACTGTCTGCAGATCAAGTCGATCACTGTACTGCATGGGCGTAGCTAGGGGGCCCTGGGGTGCCCTTGATCCGCCCCACCCATTTTTGAGATAATTTTGTAAGTAAACAACATACAAACCTTATAATTCAGATGGCGAAAAAGCGCGAATCCGAAGAATCAGTATGCCATAAATCTCTTCTAGTGCTAGCTACTTACATACCGTACTCCATTTTCAGGACGGAACATCTGCAGTGGACCATGTACGTTTTCAGTGAACACATAATTATTTATTCCTGCAGGATCAAGGATCCAACAACATGATCTTTTTCGTATTTTCGGAGACTCAGCCGCTTCCGAACGAGAGCCTGCTAACTTTCGTTACCGATAACAAAAACAGATTGTTTTTAAGACTCAACCTTGTCATTGAATGTTTGGCAGTAGAAACATCAATGTCATTTGACCCTATCAATTAATAACGATTTTTATTGCTCTCCAGAGTGTTCAATCAGAACTCCTTCCCCTGGTGTTGACCGTGGTGGTCTGGGTCGCAGTCATGGCTCTGGGAGTCCTGTCTGTGTTATGTTGGAAGAGGTTTAGGAACCTCTCATTCATGGAGCAGTTCCTTGATTACAGACAGGTTCCGACTGCTACAGAGGCCAATGAGACCACTCAGGAAATACGGAATGGTCACGCTGAGGAAGTCAAAGAAACATTAGACGAGGAAACGGACGATAAAGGTATGTGAACAGTTGGTCAAAATGCAACATTAGCAAGTAGTATTATTTTACAAGGGCTCTTACGAAAACAGATGAACGAGATGTTTTGTGAAAAAAAAAGTTTGTGTAGGTCTTTCTTTGTGACGTTAAACTTAATGTAAGGCTGATCGGACAGCTAGAATGGTGAAATAAATTTTATTGTTCAATATTTCGGTTAGACTAACCTTCTTTAAGGGCTGAAAAAGCTAAGTAAAAATGGAAATAGATGGTTACAATATTTGAAACGACGCTAATAAAAGGGATGAAATATGACTGGTAGACAACTGACGGCATTCACCCAAGACCCACTTTTTTTCCCACACACACGACCCACGACATGACACACGACATTGATTGATTGATTGATTGATTGATTGATTGATTGATTGATTGATGATTGATGACTGACTGACTGACTGACTGATTGACTATTACTCTTTTGTTAAGACACCACAGAAAAGAAGCGGAAACCGCCTCCTCGACAGTATCCTTCCCAGGCTCCTCCTCCATGGATTCCTAAACCGGAAGTCAGTGTGGTATCTGTTCAACCCCAGGACTCCTCAATTAAAGACGATGACGAAATCCCTTATTCCAGCTCAGACGAAGAACCAATTCCGGTAATGAGTCTGGTAGCACGATCTTTTTCACTATCTATGTTTTTAGAAGCAAAACTAAAGTCTCTTATTGCAGGGTATACCATTCAGCTGTTTTTGCGTCATAATTGAATGGCTATATATGCCGTCACATATGACTTTATGTCTCTCGTTCTTTGTTTCCAGTCCCCAGCAACTCGGGAAACTATAACACCCTACGATCTGTCGGACTCAGGCCCCGTGGAGCGTTTTATTCCTCCAAGCGAGGCAGACTTCCTTGGCCGGGTATATTTTTCTCTTCAATTTGATCCTGTCAGGTAAGACATGTACTTCATGCAATTATAACATAAAATCACGTTGTGTATAGCTAGTTGGAATCCCGTTCCTGAGAATTAATTGAGTTCGCTTCTTGGCGAAGTAGGTAAGCAACATTCTAATGACGTCGCAGTGACGTAATATGCAGATAACGCGAGAGCACGCGTCCAATTGCCTGCCTGCCAAGCATCGAAAACTCTTCGGGTATTTTTACGAAAAGAAGGGGCTGGGTATGTGTGTGGAGAGGGAGGGAGGGAGAGTGCAATTGAAGATTCTCGGTACTTAATAAATACATGTTTTTCCTTCAACAGAACTGTACTTATAGTAAAACTCATCAAGGGAGAGGAATTTCCACAATATGCGGGAGATTCTCCAAATGTTTTTTTAGAACTTAAACTGGTTCCAGCGATGAAGAAGGAAATTCTAAAAACAGACATTCACGAAAGAAACGCCAATCCGAACTTGAATGAAGTTTTCGAGTTTGGCTTACCATATGATGTTGTCAAACAACAGAACTTAAGCTTCACATTAATGTACATGGACAAATTTTCGCACCCTTTCCCCGTGGGGGAGGTGGCCCATCACTTAGACCACTTGGAAATGGTAGGAGCCGAAACAGTTCGAGAGGAAATGATCGTTTGTAGAGAAATACAAAGGCTACAGCAGGTGAGTATTGGCAGATACATAAAAATCAGATAGGTCCAGGATTAAACGCTAATAAGATGCACGCTCTTTGTAATAAGCATCACAAAGTTTTCTCATTGATAAAAGTTCACCTAGACACACATAATACTGTCAGATATGAAGTGGTATGAGAATCGTCAATAACCGAGTCATATATGAAGTACTTATTAAACAATACCTGCGTTCAATCCTGAACATAAGTGAGAAAAAGGTGAATTAGAAGGAATGATAGTTTATAGAGAAGTTTGTTTATTTGTTGTTTGTTTGAGAGGTTCACAAATGTTAGCAATACCATGAAACCTCTCACATGACACTTCACACTTCCATAGTACGGATACCTCAGTATTACAGACAGTTTACTCAGTCCCAGGGGAACCATAATTCACATAACCTCTGTATACGGACACCTCTATATTACAGACAGCTTACTTGGTCCCAGAGAAACCAGAATACATGCCATCTCTACTTCAGACAGACAGACAGACAGACAGTTCGACTGTATTACGGACAGTCCACGTAGCCAGAGGCGTATAGGAAAACGCGACTTCGGAGGAAACACTTTGTGCGAGGGATGTGGTGAACATATGAAGTAAAACAGAAAGGCGCGAATTAGAACGAATGATCGTCTGTTGAGGCGTAAAATGCAAGGACTACAGACGGTGCCTGAGTGTAAATAGACGTTAGTAGTAAACGATTGTATTCACTTGATGTTCCTTTTCCTATACTTTCCCCAAATTAGTATGGGATTTTCCCAGGCTATGTGGCCTTGACATATTAATAAAGTTTATCTATCTATCTATCTATCTATCTATACTGCTATCGCCCGCTAGATGAAAAGATTCACGGTATGTTAATCAATGGTAACAGTAGATGCCTTGTAAATAGACGTTAGTAGAATAGAAATGGGCGAGTTGGAAGGAATGATCTGCAGAAAAGTACTAAAAGGCGATAGCAGCAGACATGAATCAGAAAGAACAATCATTTGTGGAGAAGTACAAGAACTAAAGGAGCCAGAGGTACCTTGTAAAAAGACGTCAACAGTACAGGATTGGATTTACTTAATGTGCCCTCTCCTATACTGTTATTGTCTTTTTACGAAAGAAAAATAAATAGATCGTCAAAAGGTGCAACGTAGAACGAATCATCACCTGTAGAGAAGTACAAGGACTACAGAAGTTACGTATACCTTGTAAACAGACATTAGTAGTATAGAAATGCACAAATTAGAAGGAATGATCTGCAGTAAAGTACTGCTACAGTAGCAGCCGTAAATTGGAGAGAAAGCACAGTAATCGTTTGTGGAGAAATTAAAAGGACTAAAGGAACCAAAGGTATCTTGTAAAAAGACGTCAGCAGTACAGGATTGGATTTACTTAATGTGCCCTCTCCTATACTGTTATCGTCTTTCTACAACAGAACACGTGAGAAAGGCGCCAGTTGAAGGAATGATCATCTGTAGAAAAGTAAAAAGACAGGGTGCTTGTGAACAGACGTCAGCAGTAGAGAAGAGGATTCACTTTATGTGGCCTTTTCAGTACTACTATCGCCTGTCTACATCTGATGAAATGATACATAGACAGGTGTACATTCGAAGGAAAGATTGTCAGCTGAGAAATATAAAAACTACAGCAGGTTTCTTGTACGCAGGCGTTAGCAGTAAAGAATAGGGTTCCACTTTATGTGGCCTCTTCTCTGCTACTATCGTCTGTCTACGACACAACAAATGACCCTCTGTAGGGAAATACAAAGCTCAGCTGCTTAGTACAAGATAGGTGCACACAGAGATTTTTTCGTTGCTGAAGGAGCAACAAATGACAAATGTTTCGCTCTTCGCGCTTATCAAATGTAAGTAAGTTAGTTATATCGAATGGTCAAGTGGAATAGTGATGATCTCTTTGCCTACATTACATTAACATGGCTCCCTCCCACGTGTTCAAGGGACAGTGTCATGAGCTGTGCATGCGGGCCTTTGCACTTTGAAAATATTACTTTCTGATAAATGCGTTTGTGGCATCTCTTCCATTCCTTCTTGTCTTCTGTTACATCGCTATATATCCACTTTCGATCAGAATTACTACTTTTCCCACCGTAACCACCACCACTTCTCGACGCCATTTTGAATTTGGCATTTGTATAAATCTTGAAAAATTCCACCGAAACGTTTCTTCACAGACGACCGAATAGCCATTTCTTACATAATTCTGCACACTCACGACTCACCAACACTGTATAGTTCCTTATTATTATCCAAGATCGAACCATAGCAAGTTAAAATTAAACACAATAAGACGAGGCTTGGCCGATTGCAGTGACTACTGTTTACCTCCTGGAAGCTTGAGCAAGTGAAATAATCTTAATGTAGGGGAAAATATCTAAGGTAATGCTTTTGTGTATATTTTTGTCTGTGACAGGTCAAAGATCAACCACGTGACCTAGGCTTCGGTCAGGTGTTATTCTCACTTATGTTTATGCCGCTGACCAGACGACTGACGATTGTTGTTTTTAAGGCTCAGCACTTGAAGCCCGCCAAGGAAGGCTTCCCAGGTCAGGACTTAGGAAACAAGCATCGATATCAACACGCGCAGTAGATGCAACGTTTATTGAGCACATGAAATCGATAAAACTTACCACTTTGGGCGTCCACCAAGATAATCATTGATTTTCTTTATTTTCCACCCGTCTGCTTGGCAATCTGTTGGTAGTGTAAGGTTAACGTTATTAAATTTTAGTTTGCTAGGCAATTTGATCAGTTGTTGCTGATTAAATTGTTTTGCCTTCTAATAATCTTAAACAACGCGCGAGGCTTCACCGAGATTTAATGCTGATAGGCTGACAGTTTTCAAGTAGCTCAACCAATCAGATTGTAGCATTTGCATTAGTATACTAGTAGAATTATACTAAAACAAGTTATAACATCACCTCACATCTAGTAGAAAATGAAAAGAGAAGAAGGAGAACAGCTGTTTTATGCCACTTTTTAATAGACCATATTCGTATTCTAGGTAATAGACTGGAACTAGCTTGCAAATGAGGCTAATGCGGGGAATCTTTTCACATGCAAATCACATGAAGCTCTTTTTAATGATACTCCCCCGCATTAGCCTCCATTGCACGATAGTTCCAGTCCAATACCGAGTATCGTGATACAGTTAAAAAAAGCGCATTCTCGTGTGAGCACGTTCTAATGAAATCTCTTTTGTTCTCTTGTGATTTTAGCCATTTACGTAGAAGTTGTAATGATTAACATCAAAAAGAGACAGCGCAAGCGAAAAACAACAACTCTGCGAACAGGCAGCTTGTTTCCAGTTTATAATGAGGCTTTAGCCTTTGACGTTGCCGACGCTAACTTGGAAGACATTCGACTGCAAGTCTTTGTCAAACAGGAGATGGAAAGCTCTCCGGATCAAGTTGTAGGCCGTGTTGTCCTGGGGACTAACGCAGAGGGCCTTGAACTACAGCACTGGAAAGAGGCTATGACGTCAAAGAAACCTATTGCGCAATGGCACAGTTTACGGGAATATCACCCTGCAGATCAAATAATTACTGGCGTTGTGTCGCCAACTCATAAGTCTGTTATATCGAAGAAAAAAATTGCCAGGTTCTTCTCTACGTCTTCGGAAGATGAGGGCTAAAATCCGCCAAGGGGAAAATATACCTGTGTATATGTATAACAAATCTCGGGCTTGTCTTCGAGAATTCACCGAGCCCGCAGGTTAAGTCAGTACTACTAGCGGAGTATAAGCTTGGTTCACACATGCGACACATACACAAGAACAAATGCAAGTGAAAGATATGGAAACTATTCCATTATCTTACTCATGCATGTCTTGCACCGGCATTTGCTTAACCTACGAGCATTGCAAATACAAGCGTGAAATGCGCGACTTGTCAGCATTCTTAGAAAACAAAAATGAAATAAAATCTGCGACGTCGTATGTTACGTGAACATCTTTTGCCAGTGCGTCTGAGTTTGTTTTTGTCTTTGCGTGTGCGTTTGCGCTCGCATATGCGTTTGTAATTGTGTCACAGGTGTAAACCAGCTCTCGTGCTTGTCCTGATAAATCCTGAGGCTCGGAAACTGTTTTAGTATTTCCATGTTTTCTCGGAGCATCAGTTAGCTTATTGCAATTATAACCATTCCCTTAAGTGGGAGGTGTAATGGCTATTTATTCTCACACTGTCTCTTTCCACTAGCCTGGGCATTCAGAATTAAGCTGATTGACACTTTTCGGAATAACTTACTCTACTTTGCAAAATTGTTGGACAACCTGACAGAACAAAGTGTAAATTCCAACCTGAACTGTATAAATGTAATCCAAGGCCTTTTCAATGCGCCAGTGCATCGGATGCTTCTTGTGTCTAAGTTGGAACACAACTGCAAAACAAAGACCTTGCAGAGTAAAATACTTTGCAGTAACAGAGAATTAAATGCCGCAGAAACGACATATTCAAATAATATTGAAGATACAGACAGTTTCTTCCTGTATTAAAGAAATTCCCTTCAGTAATGAAGAGGTATGAATTAGGCACGTTATATTATAAAATTTATAAATAAAATTATTGTTTTCTTTACTGCAAGTGAGGAATTTCTAGCGTTACAATTGCGTAAACTGCATAGATCAATTCTCCTTACAGATTAACATATATTTCTTTCAACGTTTGTTCTGAGAATTTAGTGCATATCAAGGCATTACTGACCTCATGCAGTTTCATTTGATAATTTCTTTATTCTTATCACCTGTGGAATGGGGGAAGTTTGACAGTTTTCGGATTTTCTGAAAACTTTCCAGGAAATTTCCGAGCCATTCACTCCAATTCCGAGTTCGAAATTAACGGAATTTCTGGTCGAATGGACAACGCCATTGTTGAACTTCGAGAAAAATGCGAGAAAAATGTCAGAAAAGAACAAGCGTAATACTTCGACGAAGCCTTTCTAAATATCGCCAAATACGTCAATTTCGTCGACGAGAACAGCGAAGACGTTTTATTGACCTTTCGCTCGCCTGCCCACGTGCAGTGACTGTTGTGTGCATGTGATAACAGAGCCGGCCATCTTTCCAGAGCGTATACTCAAGGTTTACTTAAACAGAAGTTGCACGAAAAGTAGGAGTTTTACACGTCTCATTCTTTATCCAAGTCTAGCAACGTTGCATGCATTTAGTATACTGTAAGCTGATTTACAAAAACTTTAGATAGGGTCAAGCTTATTGTTCGTGTTCAATTTTCTAAGAATTAACCATTTGAAACGTGGGTTGTTTTCTGTCGATGGTTTGCAATTTTCTCTGCAAGAATTTGGCTTCCGCTTGAAACTATCAAGGTCTCCAAAACAAACAGCAAATTATGCAACAAAATATGATCGATCTTTCTTGGAATTAATTTAGTTCCGCCTTTCACAGCCCTTTGGTGATTTTGTTTTACAGAAATCTGAAATTTTACAAACCTCCTAGCGAGAATTATGAATAACTGTTCAGTTCTTAGTATGCTGAAAAGTGAGCCTAGTTTGTCTGCAGGAGTCCAAAGAATACTGAGAATACATGACATATATGATTAACGGGGGGTGTGGGGGTATCCCCCCAGGAAATTTGAAAAAATAGGTTATCTTAGACAACATTTCGTGCATTTTGAAGACAGTTTGTTAGGAAACAAGGCAGATAAAAGTGAAGGACATTAGGTAGAATCAGGAGCCATAATGGTAGGAGACCGTAAGCGCGAGATCTGGCCTTGTCCCTATGATATGGGTCAAAATTTCTATTTTTAGAACAAATCGTGTCATCCCGCGAGGCACGCGCGCGTACTGCCGCGAGGATTTCGCGAGGACGTCGCGCGGAGAAATATAAACAAAATAGCGTCCAAAATAACCTCTGCAAGTGAAGTAAACACTGGCTTTCTTTCATCAGTTTCTACTCCTAATTTACGTCAAGGTCTCCTTGAGCACTTCTTTGAATGTAGCCATGAAAGTGAGGATGATTCAAGTGATTCGGATGTCTGCAGTAGTATTTTTTTCGGACAAATCCAGTCGCGAAGACTCGTTAAACATGTCGTACGAGGAATCACACAGTGGTCAAGACAATTTTCTAAACGTTTCACAGCGCAGCGATATGGGCAACCAAAGAATACAGAATGACAGCAAAAAAGGATGAAAACATATTTCTGCCGAAATACGATTGTATACGCCATTTCGACCTTTTCTTGATGCTTTGTTGTAAGTTACATGTGACTTTCATATCATATAAAATTACATATATATTGCAGAATGAAAATATTTTCATTTAAGTCACTTCTCCGACTAATGCTGCTCCAAAATATTTCTTTTAGTATCCTGTATTATAATTCGCAGTGCAGCTGAAACATTGTTGAAAAGTGTGGAAAGATCGGAAACTTCCAGCAAAAGTTGTAAACAAATGAAGCTGAAGAGGATTCATTTTTTTTCGAATTAAAAAAATCTACCTATTTTTCTTCGTTCATTTTCAAGTATGAAAAAATGCAGCATATGTGCAAACGGCTTTATCTAGTTTCGTGTGTCTAGTCTCGATGAAACCGATTCGAGTTTGGCTTGCCAAGATAGCTACCTTTTCGTCTTCAATTTTGGAGCGCTTTGAAAACGCTCTTGTTACAGTAAATTATTCACACTACCCGCATTCTCAAGATTATTTAGCACCTGGAAATAAACATGCCACCGTTAAAATTGCGGCTGAGCTTTGTATTCATGCATTTTATTTAGCAATGAATGTGGTATGTGGCGTGCCATGTTCAATTCCAGGTGCTAAATAATCTTGAGAATGCGGCAAGTTTGAATAATTTACTGTTACCCGAGGGTTTTCAAATGGAAGACGCGGAGTAGCTATCTTGGCAAGCAAAATTCGACGCATTTCATCGAGACTAGATTCACGAAAGTAGACAAGCCGTTTGCATATAAACTGTATTTTCTCATACTTAAAAATATAAGAAAAAAAAATCCGTAGTTTTTTTTTTTTAATTCTAATTTCCGCACCGTAAACCTCTTCCTCCTCATTTGTTTACAACTTTTGCTAGGAGTTTCCGATCTTTCCATACTTTTCAGCAACGTTTAAGTTGGCATTAAGCTTTCAAATAATCTATGGGATCTTAGCATAGCTTGAACGTTGTTGTAGCTCCCAATTATACATGAGCATAATATTTTGAAGCGAAAGTTCAACAGTCAAGTGTGCAGCAATTTCTACTCAGCCGATTTCGTTGAAACTTGCTTACACTAAAAATTGGATGATTTGAACTTGTTGACTTTGATAAGAAAAAATCTATCGTCCCGTTTAGAAAATATTCGCGTTTTTTTTTTTTCATAAATAAATTTTTTCAAAAGCGCTAATATCTCGTGATCGTTTGCCTTGTTTGCTCTTTATTTTAAAGCTTTATAAAATTTGAACATTTGTTTTTTTCGATTGCTAAAAATCGGAAAAATCGGGTGAGGTTTACATGCCCAAAGCTTGATTTAGAAAAGAGCACCTCCGTTCCCCAGAAATAGCCGCGGGCCATCTTAACCAAAGTACAATCCAAATGTAAACAAGTCATGGTGAATTATCTTACTGAGAAAACTTCTCTAGATTAGTCCTGTGCTTAACTGACAAAAAATCCAGGAGATGAATTTAGCACTATACGGAAGCTGCACAGCCTAATGTATAAATAGCGTCCGTACAAAATTTATGGTTCACAGAACGACTGGTTTATTTTTCGTTCTCAAGTTTAAACACAGAGTCTTTTGCGGCAGATTTACCCGCGAATCACATGATACTTGTCACGCAACTCCGGCAACATCGACGCGAGAACCCACGCATCCGCGCGTGTCTGCCTGTTCTAAAAATATAAAAATTGTCTCGTATCATAGGGTGCGTGGATGTCGCGCTTACGGTCTCCTCCCATTATGGCTCCTGGTAGAATGTATCTAGAATCACACAATTTGGTCCAAAATATACCACACAAATCTACAAATGGCGAATCTTTAACCAAAGGACCATGTTGAATTTAAATAGTCGAGGCACGGAAATATCATTTTCCTTTATTTATTTATCTTGATAATTTCTTTTTCGCAATAAGCGGACTTCCAAGGCTCCTGGACGGGGGGGGGGGGGAGTGCGGACGCACCCATCACACCCCCTCCCTACGGGCCTGTTATATTTACAAGAATTGATGAATTGATTCGAGAAGAAGTAAATTTGGAACAGGAGCCATAATGGGAGGAGACCGTAAGCGCGACATCCACGCACCCTATGATACGAGACAATTTTTATATTTTTAGAACAGGCAGACACGCGCGGATGCGTGGGTTCTCGCGTCGATGTTGCCGGAGTTGCGTGACAAGTATCATGTGATTCGCGGGTAAATCTGCCGCAAAAGACTCTGTGTTTAAACTTGAGAACGAAAAATAAATCAGTCGTTCTGTGAACCATAAATTTTGTACGGACGCTATTTATACATTAGGCTGTGCAGCTTCCGTATAGTGCTAAATTCATCTCCTGGATTTTTTGTCAGTTAAGCACAGGACTAATCTAGAGAAGTTTTCTCAGTAAGATAATTCACCATGACTTGTTTACATTTGGATTGTACTTTGGTTAAGATGGCCCGCGGCTATTTCTGGGGAACGGAGGTGCTCTTTTCTAAATCAAGCTTTGGGCATGTAAACCTCACCCGATTTTTCCGATTTTTAGCAATCGAAAAAAACAAATGTTCAAATTTTATAAAGCTTTAAAATAAAGAGCAAACAAGGCAAACGATCACGAGATATTAGCGCTTTTGAAAAAATTTATTTATGAAAAAAAAAACGCGAATATTTTCTAAACGGGACGATAGATTTTTTCTTATCAAAGTCAACAAGTTCAAATCATCCAATTTTTAGTGTAAGCAAGTTTCAACGAAATCGGCTGAGTAGAAATTGCTGCACACTTGACTGTTGAACTTTCGCTTCAAAATATTATGCTCATGTATAATTGGGAGCTACAACAACGTTCAAGCTATGCTAAGATCCCATAGATTATTTGAAAGCTTAATGCCAACTTAAACGTTGCTGAAAAGTATGGAAAGATCGGAAACTCCTAGCAAAAGTTGTAAACAAATGAGGAGGAAGAGGTTTACGGTGCGGAAATTAGAATTAAAAAAAAAAACTACGGATTTTTTTTTCTTATATTTTTAAGTATGAGAAAATACAGTTTATATGCAAACGGCTTGTCTACTTTCGTGAATCTAGTCTCGATGAAATGCGTCGAATTTTGCTTGCCAAGATAGCTACTCCGCGTCTTCCATTTGAAAACCCTCGGGTAACAGTAAATTATTCAAACTTGCCGCATTCTCAAGATTATTTAGCACCTGGAATTGAACATGGCACGCCACATACCACATTCATTGCTAAATAAAATGCATGAATACAAAGCTCAGCCGCAATTTTAACGGTGGCATGTTTATTTCCAGGTGCTAAATAATCTTGAGAATGCGGGTAGTGTGAATAATTTACTGTAACAAGAGCGTTTTCAAAGCGCTCCAAAATTGAAGACGAAAAGGTAGCTATCTTGGCAAGCCAAACTCGAATCGGTTTCATCGAGACTAGACACACGAAACTAGATAAAGCCGTTTGCACATATGCTGCATTTTTTCATACTTGAAAATGAACGAAGAAAAATAGGTAGATTTTTTTAATTCGAAAAAAAATGAATCCTCTTCAGCTTCATTTGTTTACAACTTTTGCTGGAAGTTTCCGATCTTTCCACACTTTTCAACAATGTTTCAGCTGCACTGCGAATTATAATACAGGATACTAAAAGAAATATTTTGGAGCAGCATTAGTCGGAGAAGTGACTTAAATGAAAATATTTTCATTCTGCAATATATATGTAATTTTATATGATATGAAAGTCACATGTAACTTACAACAAAGCATCAAGAAAAGGTCGAAATGGCGTATACAATCGTATTTCGGCAGAAATATGTTTTCATCCTTTTTTGCTGTCATTCTGTATTCTTTGGTTGCCCATATCGCTGCGCTGTGAAACGTTTAGAAAATTGTCTTGACCACTGTGTGATTCCTCGTACGACATGTTTAACGAGTCTTCGCGACTGGATTTGTCCGAAAAAAATACTACTGCAGACATCCGAATCACTTGAATCATCCTTACTTTCATGGCTACATTCAAAGAAGTGCTCAAGGAGACCTTGACGTAAATTAGGAGTAGAAACTGATGAAAGAAAGCCAGTGTTTACTTCACTTGCAGAGGTTATTTTGGACGCTATTTTGTTTATATTTCTCCGCGCGACGTCCTCGCGAAATCCTCGCGGCAGTACGCGCGCGCGCCTCGCGGGATGACACGATTTGTTCTAAAAATAGAAATTTTGACCCATATCATAGGGACAAGGCCAGATCTCGCGCTTACGGTCTCCTACCATTATGGCTTCTGATTTGGAATTATTTGTCACGGAACCGCGATTGGTAGACATGTCATCCGGAGACCTCCATTTACGTCGCTACGCTCGTTTCCCTTCTCCCGAAAGAATATCTGGTTCTTTCACCTCACCAAGCCGCACCAAAATATCTAGTAAAGCAAATGCTTGTCTTGATCTAGAGAACTTGTTAAAATATATTTCAAGTTCTCGAAAGAGCCAGTGATCAAATAAGCATATCTTTGAACAGAACTGGACGACTTCTTCGTCACGGCTGTTAACAGACGCCAAGACACTGACGACGAAGGTCAGTGTAAAAAATAAATTTTCAAGGTCAGAAGAGAGAAAAATATATTACCGTGTCAATATATTACAGTGTCGTATTTCATTATTCGAGTGCTTTTTCCTGTGATTTTTGTTGCGTCTTGTTTAATGTCTTTTCGTTTGTGATACTGAGACAAGTTTTCCAAATAAATTGACTGAACAGGAACAGGAAACCCTAACAAGGTGAGTTTATTTGTAAATTACTTGACATTATTTCCGCTTTATATTACAAACAAAAGAGTAAAATAATTCTGAAATCGGAAATAGAAATAGATAAAAACAAAGATTAATTGACTGGTATTGAATGCAAGACTCTCTGAACAAAGCCACTAATAAACTAATTGACTTGAGTAGCGCAAAGCTTTATAAATTGAATGTGAGAAATAAAGTTACTTTTTTCAAACATTTATTGGCCTTACTGCTGTGAGTTTGCCTTTTTGGAAATCAGTAGTTCTGTTCTTAACATCACGCTACAACTACCACCCCTCAAACCAATCATGACATAACAACGAATATAATAACTGGTGTATTGTGCCGTAGTAGGCCGTTACACTAAGTTTATTGCACATGAACGCCGTAAAAGGCGAGGACGATCTACAGCTAAATGACAAAGAGTCGAACGCGATTAAATCCTCTGAAATAGCATAACGAAAAACCTATGCGGAGAATTGAGTGCGCGTCCGAAGACACTCGGAGGCCAGGAAAAACCTACCTGAAAAACCCGCAACTGAACGGGAAAAAACCTGGGTAGGAACCAAAGCTCAAAACTCCGACCCTTCCTACGGGGCCAAGAACAAAAAAGAACTGCTGCAATTAAAATTTAGCAATGACCCATCCGCAATCAATAAACTAAATAGCTGACATAAAGTAGACGACGAAACTGACTTAATTAACCAAAACAAACCGATGGGACAAACCTAACCAGATGTTCGAACTGTACGTGTAACGACCGAGAACTGACTCACATCCTGAAAAGCGTACTATTTATACCAAATACATTGGACGCATAGTCAAATGCACATGCAAACGCATGCCTGCATTCCTCATAACTGTACATCATCATAACACTTCGCAACTCATTACAAAACAGCTCTAAACAATAGCGAACAGAAATCAATTCTCTTCTAATGCGATGCCACCGAAGAGAATTTTCAATTCGTCTATGGTTAAAACGTTCAGATGCGTGAGCGTGCAAAACTCTGATATGTTTTCTACAGTTCATACTTATATCTCAGCTGAGGACTTTGGAACTTGAGGTCTTCAGAACTTCACTTAGCTCATGACAACTTCTTGAAGATCTTGAAGCCAGTTGGTGTGTTTTCAGCTGCGCATGATGACTTACTTTTGTTGCTACAGTTGCGGGGGTAAAAATAGCTGCTGTAGTAGGACAGCCAGGCACTGTTGGTATAGTATGGGAATTTGAAGCCCACCACATCACCGTGTTGCACAGGGGTACCCTCAGTAGCGTACCTTGAGTAGATCTGGAAAGTGGCGTACGAATAGTACAGCCAGCTGCTTCCGGTCATGGAGCTGGTGAGTCTACAAAAAGAAAATAACCCAAAAGGAGGGAGGCGTTGGGATTTTCGGTTTTGCGGTTTTGACCATTTTTAGATCGGTTTTTCGGTTTTCGCAACGAAAAACTGCGGTTTTTCGGTTTTGGCGTCTTTTGCGGTTTGCGGGTTTTCTTTTCATTGGCATTTGGGGTTTTCGGTTTTCGGAAAATATACAAGCGGTTTTTCGGATTTGGTAATCGATGTGGTTTTCGGCTTTTCTCATTTGGTTTCCGGTTTCTCTGTTGCAATCTATGACCTCATTATGCCCTCCAACCACGTCCCAATTGCAAGGCCCTGCTGCCAAGGAAACTCTTGACGCTTGTATGTTCAAAGTACACGTTTAACTGACTACAAAATGACTAAAAAACGACTAAAAACACTTTAATTCAAAAATCTCCACTTATCACGGGTAAATGTTTGGAATTTTGTGTGCGGTTTCGGTCTCTATCGAAATTTATTACGGTTTTGCGGTTTTGGATGATTTTTTTGTGCGGTTTTCCGGTTTCTACTAGGCCCCAACCACCCCCCCCCCCCCCCCCCCACCAAAAGCGTTACATTGGAGCAACAGTATATTGTATCAAGAGTATACTTTTACTGAAACGATTGATCGTTATTATGTAGCTAGCCATTCGGGTTTTATCAACTTACGATGCCACTGAACACTTGGTAGAGGACGACGAGTCACAACGCAGCCGATAACTGCTACCATAGCCATAGGAGTAGAGTGACACTGTATCGCCACTGTCTATGGGCTCTCCGTTCACCTTTCCAAAGGCAGTGATTACAAACTTCAATTGGCTTGGCCAGGAAGACCATTCTGAGGAGGTGATAATATGGCTCCCCTGGTTCCTCCATTGGCAAGTTGTTGCACAGTACAACCAGTACTTACCGTAGGTATGGCTAGGAGGGTAGGCCGATCGCAGAGCAATGGTGTCACCACTTTTGATGATGGGATAACGGATGCCTTGAAGGGGAAACAGAAAAACACCGTTAGTGCAAAAGTGTTTCTTTCTAGTTATTTAAACTGAAAGCACGATACAAATGCATCAGCGATTTTGTCTCGGCGCCAACATGACCGGCAAAATTAATTTGCCAATGTATTAGATTTCGAATCGCGCCTAAGTATCGTCGCAATCGCATCATATTAAAAATCCTCACATATTGAAGTCTTCGGGTTAGGGTTAGGGATTTGTCTCTAAAAATTGAATATATCCAGAATATCGTTACTGATTGAACATTTTTACCGGCGGATAAAGCAGCCCAAACTTCTTCGATAGGAGCGCTGATGCTTAATTCGGAGCTCGAAGAGGTTACTTTTGAATCCACGCCAATCGCCAGAAATGACCCCATTAAACACACCAAAACGACCACCGCTATATACTTCATTATCAAGGCTCTTGATTAGAGATTCTATTCCGGTATGAAGCTCTGTGGTAACAGGTTTTTGGCCTGGGAAAGCACTTTTATGAAACCAGTGGGATCTATTGCAGTTATTGAAATATCCAGAGATGTAACAAACAGAATTCTGCTCCAACAGCAGGCTTTACTCCAAGAATATAACTAAAGAATATTTTACAGTGTAACTCAATTTACACGCGAGGTAGAGACGCTATTTTTTTGAAAACATAAGCAAACTTTCATAAGTACCATTGGCTATAGTTATTCCCAGCTCTGAAACATTAATTACTATCAAAACTTCGCAGGTGGATTTCAGCTTCCGGTTGTTCAAAGGATGGATAAGGCTTTTCACCAGATAAATCACTATCTAATGGATAGCGTAGTTTGTTTTGTTAGCATTTATCCACTGGATTATGATTTATCCGGTGGATAGCGTTATCAATCCTTTGAACAACTGGGCCCTGCAAGGCTGTATTTACAATTAAACACTTATTTGTAGCTATCTAGTCACGTACAGTAAACACAAGTGCAGGTGCTAGTTATTACTCGTGCTTTCCAAAGGAAACGCCCGAGTTGAAATTCCGGCTTTGTTATTTTTTACGTTCGGTCGTAAATGGCAGTCAAGTCATTGACACGCATGTGCGACGTTGTGACTTCAATGAGCACATTAATGTCGTACGCGGTCATTGATTGTGCGCATCCTTACTACGCACGTAATTCGTGTCGCAATGTCACACCACGTCATGCATCGAGGGAGCGCGTAGAGGAACCTTTCTATTAACGCACATAAAGGGCCGTTGTTCTAGGTCCATATCCTCTAGCAGATCCTAACCCCCCTTTGTGGATTTGGACCCCTAACCAAACTGAGTGAAAATCGTTATCATACGTGAAAATACTTTACGGTCCAAAGTATTATGTGTGTTCATGATATCTTAATCTCTCTCGCAAGTTTTATTAAATGAAAAGAAAAAACTTTTACAGTGGAATACCGATTGCTAAAGTCCTCGATTTGTCGAAAATCCCAACAACTTAAACCAAAAGTCTTTCCTCAGCTGACTCAATTTCTCAAACCAATTTTCATTTTCCATGGAGGTTCGAACTTCGTAAAATCGGAATCAAAATTACTTCGAGCGTTCGTTCTTGTCAAGGTTGTTTTAATGTTTGAATAAATGTTCGGTTGAGTGGATTTGAGTAAACAAAAAGTGTGAATTTGTTCCAAAAGAAGCCCGAGTTCATGCAGATAGGCGACTTGTTGCTAATGAACTTATTTGTCTGCAACAATCCAAAGAATACATGGCATATATGATCAACAACAGAGCGAACGGGCTTTCAGTCTGTTCAGTCATGCATTTTTAACCTGACGCAAAATTTATAACTATCTCTCGTGAACTTTGTCACAATAGGACGTGATATTGGTCGACAGTTACCAACTATATATTATTCGTGGATGTTGGTGGACATTGATAAAAATTACTAATTTAAATAAAGGAAGCCACATCAGCTCTAGCTGGTTTTCATGCGGGTTCGTTCCGTTCACTGATTGGCTAGTTACAGCGCTTGGTGTTTCACCCCTGGGGAGTGGTGGGGGGGGGGGGGATGATTTCAAACGAACAGTGATCAATACTGTCATGTTTCTCTACTTCCGTTCTTCTGAGTATTTGACATTTGCCCAGTAGAGTTATCACGTGATCGGTTTTGACCATTGACGTGGCATAAAACTTTCAGTCAATACATAGACTGCTTCCTGTTTTGGTTCTGAGAAATTATATTTCACCGTCCATTTTGTTGCCGAGAAAATTCCTTCTCTAAGAAAAGACGGAAATTGATGTTTCCGCTAAAATATCAATCAGTTCTTTCACTTATGAACGGAATTATTTCGTGTCGAAAAAAATGAACAACTTCCGTCATACTAAACAATATTTTCGTGCAACTCTTTGCACTTTATTTTATTCCTCAGATCAGTGGAAAGACAAATGTTGTAAATGATTGAAGGAGTTGTCTTTGGGTGCCTGAGCAAACTTAAAAACTTGACATTTTTAAAAAATTCATGTGTGCATTTGTGCAGATCGCTTGCCTCATAAATGGTTTGTCGAGCCCTATTTCTTTATTTCTTGGAAGTAACTCGATACATATTTAGATCGCATAACTGAGGTGAGACATGTGATAGAGAATTATACTCCGGAACCAAGAACACAACGAGTAAGTCTAGCAAAAATGCTGTGAAGATTTGTTTTGTTTGTTTGGTCAGTAAGAAGACGTGAATTACAGCACGGCCGCATCAGGTTAAGTCCGAAGATATAAGTCCGAAGCACTTTGTAATGATAAGGTGATAACTAACTAATATCAGGTCCAAGCTGCTCCAAGCTATTTGGCACTGTTTTTTTTAAACTTTACTGGTTTTCATTATTTGCCATTATTTACCATTTCTGTAAAATGAAAATGAGAATATACATACGTAGTTACTTTTTCGGACATTCATTGAACTTACTGCTGTGATATATAAACGTTGAATGTTGTCCTTACTGCTGTGAGTTCGCCTGTTTTGGAAATCAGTAGCCCGTCTACATGGTTAAAATTTCCAGACGCCTTCCTTCACCCTTATCTTTTTCGAACTTCAAATCTACATGGCTTAGCTTGACCTTAGATTTATTATTATTATTATTCCAACTTCATATTATTTGTTTATGGGCGGATTTAGGGGGACGGCCGAGGGGGGCGCCCCCCCTCCCCTTTTTCCCTCGGATTTATTCTAAAAGCTATTGTAACCAACCGAGCGGTATTGTGCAATCAGGGTTATGTTGTGGGTATGGGGGTGCACTGTCACCGAAATTTTTTCGGCCCCCATTTTTCTTATTTTTTTAGATCCACCCCTGTTGTTGGAAAAAACCCGTGTTTGATGAAGTCAAATTTCGCTAACTTAAAGGACAGCAGTCTCCGGACTTCGGATTATTTCGGATAGTAACAGGAAGACCCAGGGCATCGCGGATTCAAAACTTGACCTAACTACAGATTTTACACTCCGAATCGAAAATAGCCCAGTGAATTGACAATAAATCCCGGAGTATGTTGTGACATCTATTTCAGTTTCTTTTTGACAGTTTTCTTTTTGCTTGCTAACGTCTTCTTCAACTATTCAACTATTTTTTGCATAAAGTAAGTTTCTCTCTTTTATTACTGAAAAGTAGCAGTAGCAAAATTTCTTTCGGGGCAATTTCAAAATTTAGCAGAATGCATTCGCCAAGAAGCGCTATATTCTGATTTTATAGCTCTTTTAAAAATTCGAACGCCTGGTCAGTTTATTTGCATTTATAATTTGGACTATTTTTCGGACAAAACTGGGTGATGTGTGATGTGTACTTATAGCCTTCAGTAGTGGTGTAGGTATTTTCTTTGCAATATGAAGCCAGAAATGATGGAAAATCTTTTCAGCAAAATTTCTCTGCAATGTGAAGTGAAGAAATAATGAGGTAAAAACTGAAAAACAAATTCATTACAGTTGCGTTTGTGCAGACAAATATTCATTCATTTTGCCAGTCAATCCACAAGAAACATGACACGTATTTTTAACTCCTCAACTCTTTTATTGGAAATTATAAACTAAACAGCCCTTTGCAACAATTCAAATGAATTTCCCGATGCTTAACTTGAGTCTTTAACTCATTTATTTTAGCGCGAAAAAAATTCGTTTTTCTACAGTTTATACTTGAATCTCTGGTTGAGGACTTCAGAGCTTGAGGTCTTCAGAACTTCACAACTTCTTGAAGATCTGGAAGCCAGTATATGAGTTTTCTCTTGCGCATGAATATTTCGAGTAACTGCTACAGCTGCGAGGATAAAAGTAGCTGCTGTAGTAGGACAGCCAGGCAGTGTTGCCATTGTACGGGTATTTGAAGCCCACTACATCACCGTATTGCACAGGGCTACCCTCAGTAGCGTACCTGGAGTAGATCTGGAAAGTGGCGTATGAATAGTACAGCCAGTTGTGTCCGGTCATCGAGCTGGTGAGTCTACAAAACAGAAAACAAACCAAGATCTAATTTCTTACTTGAGAGCATGTTTTTCAAGCAAGAACACAGTAAGAAGAAAATGATTAAGAAAGTTAAAAACACAATAAGAGCAGGTACAAGTCGTTATAGTATTAAAAGTTATCATGTGAATTTTATACTTACGATTGCACCATACACTTCCAAGAGCTAGACGAGGTACAACGCAGTCGGTACCTGCTACCATAGGCCACTGAGGAGAGCGACACTGTATCGCCACTGTCTATGGGCTCTCCGTTCACCTTTCCAAAGGCAGTGATGACAAACTTCATGTAGTTTGTCCAATAAGACCATCCTGAGGAGGTGATAATAGGGCTCCCGCGGTTTGTCCAGTAGCAAGTTGGTCTACAGTACAACCAGTACTGACTGAAGCTGCCATAAGTGTAGGCCGATCGAAGAGCAATGGTGTCACCACTGTTGATGGTGGGATATCGGTGGCCTTCAAGAGTTAAAACAGAAAAATGTGCAGTTAGCTTCCGCGGTGTTTGGTCAAGGCTGGTTGGTAACGAAGAGAAAAATATTGACTTGCAAGTTTACTCGATTTCATGTATGGTCGGCATTCAAGAATGTACTCGGCTATGAGCAAAAATGCCTCCAGCCAATCAATGTTACTAAGAGAAAATAAAAAGATAAAAATTGATTATCGAAGTTATCATTATTTATCAGATTGTCGTACCCTTCGATAATCCTGCCCAAATCTCCTCTATTGGAACATGTAACTGAACGTTTGTGCGAACGTCAGCGGTACCATTGATGACCAGTGTTTCGTTGGTAACGCTGTGAACGAACCCTGAATCTACGCCCACCACCAACATGAATGCGATGAAAACGACCACGATAACAGACTTCATTTTTAAGGCTGTTGTTTTTAAGGGGTTCTTTTCTCTTATAAAGCTCCCTGAACTGACTGAACGCTGAGTGTCGAGTCGCGAATGACTTCACTACACATTATAGTTGGTCTAAAGAGCTTTTTCTGAACATGTCTTGCGCTAGACATGTTCGAAGAGTCTGCTAACGTGTTTTTCTCGGAGTTCTGAAAATATTGACATGTTTATAAAATTCCCTCTGCAGACAAAACATTTTAGAAATTTAAATTCAAGATGTCTGTGTCCCCAGGCTTTCAAGCGATCAGTTCGAATGAATTGCTGAAGAAACAAAAATATCCATAAAAATGCGTACGGTATACAATTTATCATTGAGTGCAACTCAGATACGACTACAAGCATTGAATTGTCTCTCGGAATTGTCCGGCCATTTATCCTCAAGTGCGTGTTACTCCTACTTCACTTTCTGTTTTGAAATTATACATATATTGTATTAATCAGTCACGCCGTCAATCAATCAATCAATCAATCAATCAGACAATTTTCAAAATCAATCAACGAATTCTTAGCAGTTTTGTTGTGTTCTGTTATTGGAAACGTACTCTTTCTTTCTTTTTCTTTTGGTTCGATCCGTCGCAAAGGTAAAAGTCTTCCAAATAGATTCATAAAGTGGGAATGTGTGATTTGTTTGAATAATTATTCTCATACTATTCAGAGTTATTTCGGCAAGGACAGTTCCGGAGCGAAGATTCGGGATACCTCACGCAGTAAGAAGAAACGGACTTCCAATTTAAAATTTGATATGTGAACTTGAGTTTTCACGCGTTGCTAAAAGTCTTACTTCGACGGAAGCCCGGCGAAACAAAATAACCTTAGTGAAATTACAGTAAACCCCAGCGCTATCGGCCTTCCATTTTTTTTTTTTTACTCTCTGGCACTGTCATTTTTCTGAAGGTATTCAGTTCAGTTTGTTTCAGTTGATGAAAGAGATGAATTGGAGTAGCATACATTATTTAGACTATTTTTGGGGGAAGGAAAACGCTAAAGTAGATGAATGGTGGGCTCATTTGTTTTGTTGTGGTCTGCAGTATGTATGTGCACACAAATATACATTTTATATACATAAGGACCATAATACACTCTTTTCAATCCTCAACTGTTTTTATTTAAAAACAAAACAGCAAACCCTTCGCAACAATTCAAATGAATTTCGCCGATGCTTAACTTGAGCTTTTACTCATTTAACTCTAGCCGCAAAAACTCTTCATCTACAGTTTATGCTTGAATCGCCGCTTTGGTTAATGACTTGAGAACTTCTGGTCTTCAAAACTTCACAACTTCTTTAAGATTACGAAGCCAGTAAATTCGTTTTCAGCTGCACATGCTTTTTTACTCTCACTGCTACAGCTACGAGGATAAAAGTGGCGGCTGGAGTAAGTCAGCCAGGCGCTGTTGGAACTGTACGGGTATTTCAAGCCCACCACATCACCATTTTCCACCGGAGTACCGTCAACAGCATCGCTGGAGAAGATTTGGAAAGTGGCGTACGAATATTCCAGCCAGTCGCCTCCTTTCATTGATCTGGTAGTTCTACAAAAAGAGCAATAGATTTCAGTATACTAGCAAGAAACCAAGGACATTATTATTGATAAGGAGTTAAACTAAGAAAACAATTATATTTTGAACCAACTCGATCTTATGCGAAGAACGTAGTTCAAATCAGAGCGAGGATATATTGGCAGCCTATATGTTGAATCAAAAATAATTATTGTAGGAACAACACAAAAATATATTATCTGCCATGAGGCAGACTGGTTTTACCTAACCTGTGAAATAGTAAGTATTACACACTAATTTCATTGTTTTCTTTTGTTTAGTTTTGACTATTACGCACTAATTGTTGGATGTTGTTTCACAGGCTTAATTAAATCACTCTAAAAGAGCCGACCGTTTTCTACGGCTTGCTCTCTTTGGCATCGAATGTTAACAAAAAAATTTTTGGATCATAACTCATCCGGAGAATAGCGTACACTGATGTACTTACGTTTTCATGCAACACAGGGAACTGGTTGAGTTACCGCAGTAAAGCCGAAAACTAGGACCGTAGTTTACGGAACTGAGTGACACTGAATCGCCACTGATTATTGGTTTTCCTTCTTTCTTTCCCGTGATGATAAACATCATTTGCTTTGAGCAAGATGGCCATTCTTTGGAGTTGGTAGCAGCGCTTTGGCAGTCTGTCAGGGTGCAAGAAGCTTTTGTACACTCGAGCCATCTCGTCGAGTAGCTTCCCGAAGTGTAGGCTGATCGCAGAGCAATGGTGTCACCGCTGATGATGGGAGCACGGTGGCCTTCAAGAAAAAACGCAGAAGAATGAATTTAATTAACGTAAAAAATACCCTGCAAAAACTCGTACTCGATTTTGCAAATAAAACCCTCGAGTTCAGAGAAAAAAATTTTTTTTCGCTCGATTCATGAAAATGAAAACACTGCGCTATTAAATTTTAGAATGTTTTCCCCATAACTCACAAATTATTGCGGGCATGATGCGTTGCACTCGACTGCAAAAATCGAATAGCGAGGTTGCCTTGTAATTGTTTATAACATATAGCCGCTATTTTGTCGCTAGGCTCACCAGCGGACACAGAGACCACGCCAAACGCTAAACAGAATGCTACAAACACCGCGACGACTGTGAACTTCATTTTCAAGGCTCTTCGTTAAGGGTTCTTTTTTGTTATGGAGTTCTCTGAACGTTGAATGTCGAATATCGACTAAATTCATAACGGAAGATGTTTGGTTTAGAAAATTGTTTTTCAACATTAAGACAAAACGTGTTCGAAACGTTTCGCTAACGTGTTGAAAAATAATGTTATGACAGTCATAAACTGTAGACTAAACAACTTTGGAAATACACATTCTAAACTTCATTTTAAATTCCAATAGCGACACAATCACTGATTAATTTTACAAGCCATTCTAAAACTTGAATAAAACATTATCCTGACTACTGCCGAAAAACTGTAAACAGTGCAAGCAAAGTTAAAAGGAAGAAGCAGGAAATAGAAATATTTCATAGAATGTACAGAACGAAGAAAGGAAGCGTTTCCCATTTTCATGCTAAGTGCAATAACTGGTAGAGCCCTTGCCGCAGCGGGAGTTTGTTTCTAATCATGATACACGCGAGTCACAAAGAAAAAAAATACTTGCCGTTATCGAGATAGGATCCTTTCTTAGCGCTATTTACCTCAGCTAAAGTTAAAATTGTTGGAAGTTCCAACTGAAACATTTAAGTTCAACTCCGAAACACTAAAATGTAACAAAATGCATGGTAGAAATAATCATGCAAGAGTCGATAAGCCAGCCGTTCCAAATCTATTAGAGAAAGGCAAGAAACATTCTATCACTGTTTTGGTCCATATCATGTCGCAGCTAGCATAGCAATTTTATTTAAGACTGCAAAAACAAATTTAAAAATTGGTAAGTGGGAGAAGAACTAATTTTGGTTATCATGCATGCATTTCAGGATCATGGATCCTTCCCAGAGCATGTAATAAATTTTGCTTTCGTTGATTATCAAATCAGATCGACATGTTGAGTGAATATCTTGAAGTTCACTCGCCGAGTTTTGGAAAAACGTTTTCTGCTCTGAATGGTTATCGTCGTAAAACTGCCATGAGACCGATCATATACGAACTTGCGTTGATGCCATATATCTCATACATTTTTAAAAGGACTGAAATGGGCGGAACAGCTGCGTCAAATAAAAGTTTCAATTCACGCTAAGCGAAACACTTTTTTGCTGTATTCATTTAAGGGAAAATGGCTGTTATATAGTTTGATTTTATTGTACTGAGCGAAAATATATGGTCAAACTGAAGTTGATTTGATAATGACTATGCCCCCTCACCAAACTATTCAGTTTTACCAAATGAATAACATATTTTAAATAAAAGAATAAGATAATTTCACGTTGTAAGTAATAATTCTTGGCTGGCAGAAAACAAAATTAACTAGCTTTATTTTCAACACAGGTGGCCCAAGCTCACGCTGAGATGAGTTATAATGATTAACATAATGGATCGTTTGAATACGCGAAACGTGACTCTCGCCTGACGCCATATCGAGGTGTTGTGTTACAACAGTTCGTATTTATAAAGGTTTGTATGGGAAAAAACGCATTCGGATTTAGAGCTAAATAAAATGACGTTTTCACAATTATATCAGAAAGAAAAAAAAAACGTCGATTTTCAAGTAATATGTCATGTAAGCGACAGCAAATATATCTTCTTTTAACACTGGGTAGATAATTTTGCGCAACATTTTTTTAGTCTGTATAGGAAAAGCACTGTTAGATCAGAGAAACGTTCTCGTGAATAAAATTCCACCAACATCGGGCTACACTTTGTTCCAATTACAACTGTAGGTACACTAGAAAAGAGCTAAAATTCACCGAAACTTCTTTCCGGTTTGAAAAGTTCCCTCGCTCGCTGCGTCGAAAACTTAGGAGAACAATGAACTTTTGGCCGACTGGCAGGTTAAAGCGTTTGATCCGTTTATGACCGTTTATGCGTTGTGTGACGTACTATCATTGGTTGTGCGCGAATTTAGGTCCAATTCGTCCTTCCTAGATTGTAACCTTTTGGGGCAAACGTAGGGAAATTTAAAATAAATTAACGTATAGTTTGCAACCTCGTTCCCAGGGTCTCTCTCTCCTGCCCCATCTCGCTCTGGGAGGGGTGGGGGGGGGAGAGAGAGAGACTTTGGGAACGGGGTTGTATAGTTTGGTGCCGATTGGTATCAGCCTTGTTAAAAATGACTATATCAGTCCACTAAAGTAGCAAAAGAGGTATTATCATGAATTATAAAGACATGAGATTTAAATCAAAAATTGAAAACGTCTGGCAGACGTTTTCAAACTCTGCGCATGCAGAGGCGGATCCAGGAATTTTTGATTGAGGGGGGGGGGGGGGGGGGGGCGAACTTTTGCTTTAAAAGGACTGTTGAACTTGTGGAGGGCAAATTAATTCTCCCCCATACCCAAAACCCCTTTCCACCAGTCGTGGTTGTACGTTACAATTCCTTGGCCCCTTACCGTGTACCCCGTACAGTGGCCCCTTAACGTGCACCCTGGGAGCATCCTCCTCTTGTGCTTGGTAACAAAGATTGTACAGATTTCCAATCTCAATCTGTGAACGCCGATCACCGTTGGCGTGGAAAATACTGCTTTGCGAGCAAAGGCGAACAGATCATAGAAGCCAAAAACAATGGTCTTTGAATATCGGCTGGAATTAAGTTTAGTGGTAAAACGCAACGCGCGTTTCATTAAAAAATCAGCCAGTTATAAAGTGATACACGATCCTGACGTCGATGTATAAAGTTCAGTCTCAAACAAGCGTTTAGTCTGATGGTTGGGGGGGAGGGGTGGGGGGTCCGGATCCCCACGGACCCTCCCCCTGGATCCGCCACTGCCATGTGACTTGGATAAAACACTAAAAACTAATTACATTTTGCTCTCCTTTGAATAATTCACTTAATATCTTCACTTTGTTGTTCTAGACGCATCTTGTGAATGAGCGAAGCAATTTAGTCATAATTTTAGCTCAGCTATGACCACAAATGCATCAAAATTTCCATGATACTGCCCCTTTAAGCAACCAATGAAAATATGATCGATCTTTCTTAGAATTAATTTAGTTCCGGCTTTCAGAGTCCGGCTTTTGTGATTT
Organism: Meandrina meandrites; assembly: GCA_963693305.1. NCBI lineage: Eukaryota > Metazoa > Cnidaria > Anthozoa > Scleractinia > Meandrinidae > Meandrina > Meandrina meandrites. Next base: position 3,465,311 of record OY855908.1, on the reverse strand, counting down.
TGTTTTATAGAAGTCTGAAATTTTACAAACCTCCTAGCGAGAATTATGAATAACTGTTCAGTTCTTAGTATGCTGAAAAGTGAGCCTAGTTTGTCTACAACAGTCCAAAGAATACTGAGAATAGATGACATATGATCAACAACAGAGCGAACGGGCATTCAGTCATGCATTGGTATCCTGATGCAAAATTTATAACGCTTTCTCGTGAACTTTGTCCCGATTTGACGTGATATTGTTCGACAGTTACAACTACATATAATTCGTAGATTTTGGTGGACATTGATAAAAATTCCTATATTTGCAGAGGAAGCCACATCTGCTCTAGCTGGTTTTCATGCGGGTTCATTCCATTCACTCACTGATTGGCTAGTTACAGCGCTTGGTGTTTCACCCCTGGGGAGGGTGGGGGGCGGGCGGGGTGATTTCACACGAACAGTGATCAATACTGTCGTGTTTCTTTACTTCCGTTCTTCTGAGTACTTGACATTTGTCCAGTCGAGTTATCACGTGATCGGTTTTGACCAATGACGTGAGATAAAATTCTCAGACAATAAAAAAACCTGCTTCCTGTTTTGGTTCTGAGAAATTATATTTCACCTCCAGTTTGTTTAAAATCAATTATGCTGCCGAGAAGATCCTTTCTCTAAGAAAAGGCGGAAATTGTTATTTCCACGAATGTTAATATCCTTCTTGTTATGAAAGACATTGTTTGGTGCCGAAAAAAATGAACAAGTCCCGCACGTATTTTTATTTTCCAGATCAATGGGAAGACAAACGTTGTAAATCAATTGAAGGAATTGTCTTTGACCGTTTTTGGGATCTGAGCAAACTTTAAAACGTGAAAAAACTTCATCCAGTAATAGGAGAGGCACCGCAGTTTCCGGATTTTTGCTGTGGTTTTCATAAAATTGCTGTGTAATCGCTGTGGAATATATTAACTGTTATATAGTCGCTGTGGTGTACATTAACTCTCTGTGGAATACATTAACTTGCTGTGTTTTTCATAAAATTGATGTGTAATTGCTATGGTATAAATTAACTCTCTGTGGAATACATTAACTGTGGTATATATTAACTGTTATGATTTTCATTTCATTAAAAACACGACCTTACAAGACAAAAGTCAGCAGTTTCACATAACGAAAAACACATTTAACTGTTCCCAACGAGCGATTATGCCAAGTTCAACTGGCGATAAATAAATTTTATGCCGACAAAAATTTGGTCAAACTTAACTTTTCGCACAGGAAATGTTTTCTGGGTTTGTAAAACCAGTTGAAACTGAACGTTTCACAGATAGATCGTTCGTATAAACCGTTGTGCAACCGGAAGCCATCAAACTAATCAAAAACTTTTCAAAAAGATGTCAAAAACTTAGTCGGGTGGCTACGGTTCAGCGCGTTTGAATGTAATATATATATTCCACAGCGATTACACAGCAATACAAGCATCAAGAGTTTCGCGTTTCCGGCTGGAACGTAATGCATCCTGGGATATGTTGGGACAAAAAGTGAGCACCACTTCAACATGAAGACAAGAATCAAACAAACAAAACAGGGAATTTACTGAGGAAAGTTACGGCTGGGTTGCCAGAAACCTATAGAAAAATATCAAAAACTGCAAGGATCTAGGGCCTAAAGGACATCTGAAGATTGTATTTTATGGAAGTTGACCTCAGCATGATAAGTAATTATAATATTTGCGATGTTGTTAAAATTCAGTGATTGTAGTGAGAACTTCTGCAATTTGCTCACGCGGACAATCGCTTCCAGAAGTTTTGTATCAAGATACTGTAGTTCCCGTTGAATGATGAACAGCATCAGTTTGACGAATGAAGAGCTAGCCGTTTTACCTCGGGCTTCGGTGTGTGAGGCTCCAAGTGAATCTTCGAATGGCTCTGTTATGTTTTTGACGAGTTTGCCGATTAATTAAAATATGTGCTCGTGAGAATATTAACTATTTTCGCATAAAATAAATGCTTCTCGAACTATCGATACTATCACTTAGTAAATTGAAAATCGTGTCTTTTAACCGAATATTTCATATACCAGGGTCAAAACGAATTTAGATCTCGCATTGTTGTGATTTTAATTTCCTTAAATGTGTGCCAAAATAGCGCAAGATCAAGTGAGAAATTCGAATATAACTTAAACACGCAATTACTACTTTGTCTCAAGTTCCCTTGCAGAGTTTTTGACAAAAGTAACTGACATAAAATAATAAAAAAGATAAACGTAATCAGTTCAGCTTTCTTTTATTAGAACAGTTGCAGTATTTCGATCGCTGAAAACCAATTTTGTAAATGGAATTCTTGTGAGTTCGTCGATTGAAATATAAACCGGCAAAAGAATTTGAATGTAATTATTGCGTTTGTTGTCTGTATGCAAAGCGTTTTGTTCTTCTGTTAAGTCAGATATTAAATCGCAATGAATTAAAACAACATTGAGGATATTACCGGGTTGTGTTGTGGTCAACTATAAGCATAAATATACTCGCACTCTTCCAGTTCTCCCGACAATTCATCGGTTCTGCCAATTCTTTTTATGGGTTTGTTTAACTGGTATCCCTCTAGCCCTCAGATGTCCTTTAGGCGCTAGATCCTTGCAGTTTTTGATATTTTTCTAGTTTTCTGGAAACCCAGCCATAATTTTCCTCAGTAAATTCCCTGTTTTGTTTGTTTGATTCTTGAGTTCTTGTTGAAGTGGTGCTCACTTTTTGACCCAACATATCCCAAGATGCATTACGTTCCAACCAGAAGCGCGAAACTCTTGATGCTTGTATTTCATGAAAACCACAGCAAAAATCCGAAAACCGCGGTGCCTCTCCTACTACTTCATCCGCTTTTCTCATAATTATAAATGGCTTGTCAAGCCCTATTTCTTGGAAGTAACTCGATACTTTTTTAGATCGCATAACTGAGGTTGGTCACGAGATAGAGAATTATATTGCGGAAGCAATTAAGTACACATTGAGTTTGGCTAGGATGTTTTGAAGGTTTGTTCTATATATTTATTTGGTCAAAAAACGTGAATTATAGCAAGGCCACGTCAGGTAAATCCCGGAGATGTAAGTCCAAAGCACTTGATAAATGTTTTATATCAGCTCCAAGCTGCTCCAAACTTTTTGGCAGACTGGTTTTTTACTTAAATGGTTTTCATTATTTACTAAGGTTTTTTGAAGTGGATAAGCAAACAGCATGGCAGATGCAAACAGCAACGAGCCTGTGAGTTCTGTGGCCATAGGTAAAAGAGAGATTTCATTGATTGCTTTTGAGTTTGCATTATTCCGGTTTCTCATGTCCGCACTGTCAGTCTCGAGTTCGGTTTTATTTATATTCTGTTCCGAAAAGTTGTTAAAAAAATTAATTGATTGTATAAGTAACCATTGAATAAATCGAAACTTAAGCATTTCTTTTATCGCTGCATTGATTCGACAAGAAGTAAACATGGAACTATTTGACACGGAACTGCAGTTGATATTCATGTCATTCGGAGACCTCCATTTTACGTCACTAAGCAATTCACTCGTTTCGCTTCTCCCGAAAGAACGTCTGGTTCTTTCACCTCACATAGTCGCACCAAGATATTTAATAAAGCAAATGCATGTCTAGAACACTTGTTAAAAATTTGCTCAAGTTCTCGACAGAGCCAGTAATCAAACAAGCATATCCTTGCACAGAACTGCACGACTTCTTCTTCACGGCTGCTAATCGACGCCAAGACACTGATGACGAAGGTCAGTATAAATAAAACTTTCAGGGTCATAAGAGAGAAATATGTATTACCCGATTAACCATCCTCAGTTGCTGTCGCATTTTATTTGCGCGCTTTCTCTTATGATTTTTGTTGCGTCTTGTTTGACATCTTTTCACTTTATTCTTATTTCGTTTGTGATGCTGAGACAAGTTTACCAAATATTAAAGTTGACTGAACAGGAAAAGGAAAACCCAAAACGGTGAGTTTTTACTTGTAAATTACTTGAGATTATTTCCGAGTAAAATAATTTCCGAAATACAAATAGAAATAGACAGAAACAAAGAGTAACTGACTGGTAAAACTGCAGTTAAAATTATTGCATGCGAGACTCTCTGAACAAAGGCACTGACAAAAAATAGGTCACTTCCGAGTTACCTTTTGCCTCTGTCTCAAAACGAGTCTACGTACAAAACCATTCGTATGAAAATGAGTTTCATGCAAATCAAACTCATTTTCATTTGAATGGCTTCGCAAGAGGACTCGTTTTGAAATTGAGGCAAAGGGCAACTCGGAAATGGCCTATTGTCTTTGCATAAGTACCGCCTAGCTCTGTAAAATGAAAGTGAGAATATAGTTACTATGCATGTTCGTACATTTATTTAGCTTACTGCTGTGAGTTCGCCTGTTTTGGAAATCAATAGCCCGTCTATATGGTTAAAACGTTCATACCCTTTGCTTAGCCCTTATCTTTTACGAACTTCAAATCTACATGACTTAGCACGACCTCAGATTTATTCGAAAGTCATATACTCTGTTTATGGACGGATTTAGGGGGAGGGCCGAGGGGGCCGGCCCACCCCCCCCCCCCCCCCCCTTCCTCTTTCCCTCGGATTTATTCTAAAAGCTATTGTAACCAACCGCCTTTCGAGCGGTATTGTGCAATCAGGGTTATGTTGTGGATATGGGGCAAGTTTGTACTGTCGCCGAAATTTTTTTGGCCCCCATTTTTCTGATTTTTCTAGATCCACCCCTGTTGTTACAAAAAATTCTTGTTTAATGAAGTCAAAATTCGCTAACTTGGAGGACAGCAGGGGCGGATCCAGGAATTTTTGATTGGGGGGGTCCAAAGGACTGTTGAATTTTTTTTTTTTTGGGAGGGGGGGGGAATAAATTCTTGAATATCCCTGGAATTTAGTTAAGTAGCAAAACAAATACGCGTTTCATTAAAAAAAACCAGCCAGTTAAAAATTGATATACGATCCTGTCGATGTAAGAATTTCAGTCTCAAACAAGGGTCAGGTCTGATAGGGGGGGTCCGGACACCCCGGACCCTCCCCCTGGATCCGCCACTGGACAGCAATTTTCGGACTTCGGATTATTTCGGATAGTAACAGAAACATCTAGGTCATCGCGAATTCAAAACCAAATCTGAACTGTCAGATTTTACACTCCGAATAGAAAATAGCCCAGTGAATTGACAATAAATCCCGGGCTCTGTGACATCTATTTCAGTTTCTTTTTGAAAGTTTTCTTTTCGCTTGCTAACGTCTTTTTCGACTATTTTTGCATAAAGTAAGTTTCTCTCCTTTATTACTGAAAAGTAGCAGTAGCAACTTTTATTTCGGGGCAATTTATTTTAAAAATTTAGCAGAATGCATTCGCCAAGCAGCGCTATATTCTGATTTTATAGCTCGTTTAAAAATTCGAACGCCTGGTCAGTTTATTTGCGTTTATAATTTGGGCTATTTTTCGGACAAAACTGGGTAAAGTATACTGATCTGTACTTATGGAATACAGTAATAGTGTCGGTTTTTTCTTTGCAATACGAAACCAGAAATGATGAAAAATGTTTTCAGCAAAATTTCTCTGAAACGTAAAGTAAAGAAATAATTAAGTTAAAACTGAAAAAAATCAATGCTGTTCTGTTTGTGCACACAAATATTCATTCATTTTATCAGTTTATCCATGAGAAACATCACGCATTTTTTTAAACTCCTCAACTCTTTTATTGGAAATTAATCAATGAACTACACAGCCCAACAATTCAAATGAATTTCCCCGAGGCTTAACTTGAGTCTTTTACTCATTTATTCGAGCGCGAAAGAAAAATTCCGTTTTTACTACAGTTTATACTTGAATCTTTGGTTGAGGACTTCAGAGCTTATGGTTTTTGAGAACTTCACACCCTCTTAAAGATCTGGAAGCCAGTGTTTGAGTTTACTCTTGCACATGAATACTTGCTGCTACTGCTACAACTGCGGGGGTAAAAGTAGCTGCTGTAGTAGGACAGCCAGGCACTGTTGGTATAATACGGGTGTTTGAAGCCCACCACATCACCGTACTGCACAATATTCTTTCATTTATGAAAGACATTGTACGAGCCCTACTTCTTGGGAGTAGTTAAAACTCGATATGATTTTAGATCGCATAACTGAGGTAGGATCACGAGATAGGGAATTATATTGCGGAAACAAGTACACATCAAGTAGGTAAGTTTGGCTAGGATGTTGTGAAGATTTGTTCTATTTATTTGGTCGGTTAAAACACGTAAATTACAGCACGGTCATATCAGATAAGTCCGATCCAAGCACTTATGATCAGGTGATAAATGTTTTATATCAGCTCCAAGCTGCTTCAAGCAATTTGGCACACTGGTTTGTTACTTAAATGGTTTTCATTATTTACCAAGGGTTATTTGAAGTGGATAAGCAAACAGCATGGCAGATGTAAACAGCAACGAGCCTGTGAGTTCTGTGGCCATAGGTAAAAGTGAGATTTCATTAATAGCTTTGAGTTTGCATTATACGGCTTTCTTTATCGCACTGTCAGTCTCGAGTTCGGTTTTTTATATTCTGTTCTGAAAAGTTGTTAAACAAATAAATTAATTGTATAATTAACTATGGAATAAATCGAAACTTTAGCATTTCTTTTATCGCTGCATCGATTCGAGAAGAAGTAAACTTGGAACTATTTGAAACGGAATTGCAGTTGATATTCATGTCGGCGTAGCGGCGTCACTCGTTTCGCTTCACCCGATAGATTATCTGGTTCTTTCACCTCACATAGCCGCACAGAGATATCTAGTAAAGCAAATGCATGTCTAGAGCATTTGTTAGAAATTAGCTCAAGTTCTCGACAGAGCCAGTAATCAAACAAGCATATCTTTGCACAGAACTAAACGAATTCATCTTCACGGCTTTGAACATTAACAGACGCCAAGACACTGTTGACGAAGGTCAGTGTAAAAAAAACTTTCAGGGTCATAAGAGAGAAAAAAAAAATACCCAATTAGCCATGCTCAATTGCTGTCGCATTTTATTTGCGTGCTTTTTTATGATTTTTGTTGCGTCTTGTTTAACATCTTTTCACTTTATTTTTATTTCGTTTGTGATGCTGAGACAAGTTTTCCAAATAAGTTTACTGAACAGGAAAAGGAAAACCCACAAGGTGAGTTTATTTGAAAATTACTTGAAATTATTTCCGCTTTGCAAACAAATGAGTAAAATAATTTCTGAAATAGAAATAGAAATAGATAGAAGAGGGTCGTACAGAGGTATTCTCGTGACGCGTGATTAGCTGATTTTATTTTCCGTGAAACGTGAATTTAATAAATTTATTCTTCGTGACCCGTGACCAGAAGGTTTTGCGTGACACGTGAAGAGCTTGAATTAATAACCGATATTCGTGATTTCACCACTTTATTGACTTTATTTTGCGTGATTTTGAGACGCGAGACCTCAAATGTGATCTCTGTATAATTATCGTAACGTCAAACACTCTTGGTAGAGTAAGAACAGGATAAAAGAGTATGTTTCTTTCTTATTTTCTTAATTTCTTAATCAATTTTGATTTCTTCAACCACTATTTGTAGCGTAAGAACAGGATAAAAGAGTAACGAAATTTCAATATCCGTGATCCGTGATTCGTTATTTTTTTCGTCCGTGAATCGTGCCAGAAACCCCCCCTGTACGACCCTCATAGAAACAGAGAGTAATTGACTGGTAAAGTGCGGTTTAAATTTCAGAATGCGAGACACACAGAAATTGTCTTTACATGAGTAGCGCATAGCTTCGTACATTTGTTGGCCTTATTGCTGAGAGTTCGCCTTTTTTGGAAATCACTAGCCCGCGTCTATGGTTAAAACTTTCAGGCCCCTCGCTTCCCCCCTATCTCTATGGGACTTCAAATCTGCGTGGCTTAGCTCGACTTCAGATTACATAAAAATTCATGTTTGAGGAAGTCAGTTTTCTCTTAGGGTAGCAATCTTTGGACTTTTGTTTATTTTGGATAGTGACACGAAGGGCTAGGGACATCGCTCCTTTAATACTTGACTGAACTACAGATTTCTCACTTTGCATCGAAAATGGCCTAGTGAATTAACAATAAACCCCGGAGCTATATATGACATCTATTTTTCTTTCTGTATTTTTCTGCGTGCTTTCTTTTCGCTTGCTAAGATGTCTTTTCGACTTATTTCTGCATGTAGGAGGTTTATCTCTTTTGTTACTGAAAAGTGCAGTAGCAAATTTACTTACAATTTTGATTCTGATCAATTTATTAGCGTTATTAACTTGGGCTTTTTTTTTCGGACAAAACTGGATATAAGTATACTAATGTTTATTAATTGCCTGCAAAATGGTGTAGGGTTTTTAACTTCTTTGCAATATGAAGCCAGAAATGATGGAAATATTTTTCAGCAAAATTTCTCTGCAATGTGAAGTGAAGAAATAATGAGGTCAGTTAAAATATTTGAAAAAAAAATCATTGCGGCAGTGTTTTTGCACCCAAATATTCATTCAGTTTACCAGTCAATCCAACGCAATAAACATTAAACGTGTTTTTCAGTTCCTCAACTCTTTTATTGGAAATTTTAAACTAAACAGCCCTTTGCAACAATTCAAATGAATTTCCCGATGCTTAACTTGAGTCTTTTACTCATTTATTCGAGCGCGAAAAAAACGTTTTTTTCTACAGTTTATACTTGAATCTCTCTGGTTGAGGACATCAGGGCTTGAGGTCTTCAGAACTTCACAACTTCTTGAAGATCTGGAAGCCAGTGTTTGAGTTTACAGCGGCACACGAATACTTGCTGCTACTGCTACAGCTGCGGGCGTAAAAGTAGCTGCTGTAGTACAGCCAGGCACTGTTGGTGTAGTACGGATATTTGAAGCCCACCACATCACCGTATTGCACAGGGGTACCCTCAGTAGCGTACCTGGAGTAGATCTGGAAAGTGGCGTATGAATATGCCAGCCAGTTGTGTCCGGTCATCGAGCTGGTGAGTCTACAAAACAGAAAACACTCCAAGATCAGGATCAAATTTCTCATCGCGAGCATACTTTTCTTTAAGCAAGAATGCAGTAAGGAGAATTCGTACCTTGAGCTCGAGATTAAAAAATTGAAAAACAATTAGAGCAGCCACAAGCCGTTATGGTATTAGAAATTATCAAGTGAATTTTATACTTACGATGACATTAAACACCTGTAAGAGGTAGACGTGGAACAACGCAGCCGGTACTTGCTACCATAGCCTACGGAGGAGAGCGACACTGTATCGCCACTGTCTATGGGCTCTCCGTTCACCTTTCCAAAGGCAGTGATAATAAACTTCATGTAGTTTGACCAAGAAGACCATCCTGAGGAGGTGATAATGTGGCTCCCGCGGTTTGTCCAGACACACGTTGATGCACAGTACAACCAGTACTTACCGTAGGTATGGCTAGAAGGGTAGGCCCACCGCAGAGCAATCATGTCACCACTTTTGATGATTGGATATCGGATGCCTTAAAGAGAAAACAGAAAAACATAGTTAGTGCAAAAGTGTTTCTTTCTAGTTATTTAAACTGAAAGCACGATGTAAATGCATTGGCGTTTTTGTCAGGGTGCCAACATAACCGGCAAAATTAATTTGTCGGTTTTGTTGAAATGTATTGGATTTCGTATCGCGCCTTACATCGTCGACGCAATCGCATCGTATGAAAAAAAATTCCTCACATATTGAAGCCTTTATCTATAAGGGATTTGTCTCTAAAAGTTGAATATATCAAGGTTATCGTCATTGAAAATTTTTACCGCTAGATAAACCAGCCCAAATTTCTTCGATAGGAGCGCTGATGCTTAGATGAGTGCTCGTAGAGCTGACAGCTGAATCCACGCCAACCGCGAGGAATGACGCCATGAAACACACCAAAACTGCCACCGCTATATACTTCATTATCACTGAGGCTCTTGCTTAGAGATTCTTTTCTGGTAACAAGCTCTTCGAACGTTGAATGTCGAATCCCGACTGACCACAAGTGCTATAGATGATGTTTGATTTAGACTGAATTTGTACCTTGACCTTCTAGCGTGAAACATGTCTGAAAACGTGTTTTTCATAGTGTCCTAAAATATTTACGTTTATATTTACATTTTCAAAACATTTACAGAATTTGAATTCAATATTGTATGTATCACGAGGGTCAGTTCGAATGAAATGCTGAAGAAATAAAAATTAAAAGCTATCGGTAAAACTGTCTACAGCATACAATGTAACTTAGAGTACAATTCCGATACTACTAACTCGATACTAATGGACTAAACAAGGGCCGTGTCCGCTGCCGTTTATACAAGAGTGCGTATTATTCTTAGTTCACTTTCTATTTTGAAAAAGGACATCAGTCCGTCAATCAATCAATCAATCAATCAATCAATCAAAATCATTATTCAAGTTTCTAGTCTTTAAGGAAGTTTCGGCTATAAAGACTATGAAGTGATTTTCTTCGATGGTCATGATATGAGTTTTGTGTCGTTTTGTTATTTCAATAAAACTATTTTTCTCATCCTTTTTATTTGAATGTCCATTTTAATTTTATTTCTGTCGATAAGACTAAAGTTTTACTGAATGAAAAAAGGAAAACTGTAACAGTGAGGAATTTTTATGAGGAAAGGACAAAGAAAGCAATTGATTACACTACATTGTTCAACAAGCCAAAATTGAAGCAAAGCTGTTTTCTTCAATAACGCACACTGTGAGAACTAAAAGCTGTTTTTTTTTCCTTCGCACATTTAATGTTGCGAGTTCGTGTTATTGGAAAAAATTGAAAATGAAAAATTTAACCAATTTTAGATAAATGACTTTATAATTCATATGACGACTTCGCACGGACATAAAAATTAAATCCGACTTTATTTTGAAAAGGACATATATTTGGAAGCAAAATTTGAGCTTCTTCAGGAAGTAAGGGGGGAAGTTACACTTTTAAGTTGATAGAGAACTTTATTTTTCACACTTATGTATACCAAGTGTTAATTCAACGAAAACCAAAACCGGGCTTTTTTTCTTATCACCATAGATCTCAATCTTTTTAAAGGTATTTCTGTCTGTTTGGATGAAAGAGGCGACTTGGAGTGGCAGACTTTATTTGGACTATGCATCGTGAGACGATTAATCGGCTAATGAGACCAACAGTGGGCGAATTTTCTTTATGGGCTATTCTACATGTTAAGGTGTGTTTTACGTACACGAGTAGCCATCACACATTCTAAATTCCTCAACAGTTTTTATTTGAAATAACAACAAAACAAAGCAAATTCCTTCGCAATAATTCAAATGAATTTTCCCGACGCTTAACTTGAGATTTTACTCATTTAATTCTGGCGCAAAAAAATCTACATCTAAAGTTTTTGCTCGAATCTCTGGTTGAGGACTTTCTGGTCTTCAATACTTCACAGCTTCTTGTAGATTACGAAGCCAGTGAATTTGTTTTCAGCTGCACATGTTTTTTTACTCTCGCTGCTGCAGTCACGGGGATAAAAGTGGTGGCCGGAGTAAGTCAGCCAGGCACTGTTGGAGCTGTACGGGTATTTCAAGCCCATCACATCACCGTTTTCCACCGGAGTACCATCAAAAGCATCGCGGGAGAAAATTTGGAAAGTGGCGTACGAATATTCCAGCCAGTCGCCTTCCCTCATTGAGCTGGTAGTTCTAAAAAAAGAGCGATAGATCTTACATTTGCCGCTGTTAATCTTTCAATATATGGGCACAAAATCAAAAAATTATTATAATTTTATATTTTGAATGAACTCGATTTATAATTATCGATAAGTATATCGCAGCGAGAGGGTATTGTGGCCTTTTTGAACCTTCCCGCTTGTATTTAATAAAAATGTATAATTCCAGGACTGACTCAAAAAATTTCAAGTCGCGAAGACAAAGGGCTAGCAACGCAAATTGCGTACGTTGGTGTACTTACTTTTTCATGTAACACTTGGCACTGGTCGAATTACCGCAGGAAAGCCGAAAACTAGGGCCATAGTTCACAGAACTAAGTGACACTGTATCGCCACTGATAATTGGTTTTCCTTCTTTTTTTCCCGTGATGATAAACATCATTCGCTTGTCTTTCAAGGCGCAAGAAGTTTTTGTACACTCGAGCCATCTCGTCGAGTAGCTGCCCGAGGTGTAGGCTGATCGCAGAGCAATGGTGTCACCGCTGATTATGGGAACACGGGGGCCTTCAAGCAAAAACACAGAAGAACGAATTTAAGTAATTATAAAAAAAAAACCTTCAAAAAATGTACTCGATTTTGAAAGTAAAGCTCCGGAGTTCATCGAACGCATGTGTTTTCCTCCATGAAAATAGAATAGCGAGGTTGTCGATGTTCAAAGTTGTTGAGGTCAGCTGATAGACCAAAAAAACAGGCTTGAATCTCTCCTACAGCCGAGACTTTTACGCTGAATGTTAATTGTTTATAAAAGCCATCAGTTATTTCGTCGCTAGACTCACCAGAGGACTCGACCACTACAACCGCTGAACAGAATGCTAGAAACACTGCGACGACTGTGAACTTCATTTTCCGGACAAGAGTTCTATACAGTTCTCTGAACGTTGAATGTCGAATACTGACTCAATTCATTAAAGAAGATACTTGGTTTAGAAAATTGGCGAAACATGTTCGAAAAGTCTCGTAACGTGTTGAATTGTACAAATAAGTGGTGACATTTCAGTCAGTTTGTAGACAAACAACGTTCAGTTTTGAAAACAATAAAAGGCAGGGGGTGAACGTTGTCTACGTTAAATTAGAAAATGTTTGCTTATATACACGTTTGTGACAATAGGTGTTACTCAGAATAGTATAGCTAACAAAAGAAAATCGCAAGACAACAAAAGAACAATTGACAGATGCAAGAAAACATAAAGAGAAAAAATTAAAACGAGAGAGACAAATTAATATGCTGAAGTTGCAGCCTCCTGTGCGGACGCTCTTTGCTTGTCACGCACGACGAGCCGAAAGATCATCTGTACAGGAGGCTACTGAAATTGCTGATTTAAGCAGGTTTTTCCCGTGGTAAATTCTTTTTGTTCTTTGCACATGCTGAAGGACGATTTCGACGATACTATCGTTATTTTTTGTGTCGATATTTTGCCTTTGATTATCACATGCGACACGCTTACACGGACTACAACACGAATCGCGTCGTGTCAATCAAACTACCACATCCCTACGACAGACGCGCGCGCGTGTATGGTCCTAAGTCATATCTCGCAAGTCGTACTGCGTAAATCGACCCTAACGACGCTTGGAGCGAAATTTGCATGAACGAATGTGTACAAAAGAATAACAAACAGGCTACAAAAGGTCTGTTTTGACTTGAGTCTCAGTGGCGGCGGAGTCCAAGATGGTTAAAGAATCCGCAGAGCATGAATTCCTCGGAAGCATGTAAGTGTTTGTGGACATGAGAGCTTTTATCCCAAATTCAAATGCCTACGTCCCCACTTCCCGGCTGACGAGTGGTTTTACCTGGAAGGACACACAAATCTGTGAACAATCCGCGAACGGACCTTTCCTTGGACGGAGTCTTTAACACTGAACACATTTCTGATTTTGAAGCCGAAGAAAATTCAAGTTTAACATCTAATTTTTCGGCAACACACATGCGTTTTAATTTAGTATCTAGAATCGCTTGTAAGATGTAGTCTATCAGTGATTGCGTCGCTAACAGAATTTTAAAAAAGTGGACAGGATTTACAAGATCGTTTGGTTGGTTTTCCGTGAGAACATTAAAAAGGTATTCTTCATGCATTTTACACAAGAATTGTTTTTCTAAGACCGAGGGCTCACAGAGTTTAATAGACACATAGACAAACCCAAGCGGCATTGCTACGCATTTTTGCCCGACGTGTTTAATCGATAAAAACCGATAGCGGAAAACCGTTCGATAAATCGATAACTATCGATAATTTAAATTTAAACGTTATCGATTTTATCGATCAATCGATAGAAATCAATACTCAACCATCGCTGCTCTTTTGAGGTATCGAATTTATTGATTTTATCGTTTTCATTAGGACCGTGTATTGTAGACACTTGTAAATGCAAAAAATCGGGTTTTTTTTTTCAAGACAGCGTTTTAAACGCAAGCTTTGTTTTTGCCGATACGTTTAACAAGGGGCTTACATCTGTTTTATCTGAGCGTCTTAAGACCTTCTCACTCGTTCATAGCTCGGAGTTGTAGTAAGCCCAAATAAGATCAACAGAATCAAGCAAATGAGTTTGAAGAATTTCTTTCATTTATAAACATCCACGACGTCCACTCTACTACCATCGTAAAATGTCTTAACGGTGTTTAACTTGAATAGTTTCTAAGTAAAATGCAAGAAGAAGTTGTTACGTTTTGTTTCTCCGCTGAATCTTGTTAAGTATAATAACGATCATGATACGTATTTGTTCAAAGGTAGTTGATTTGGGAGATAAATCTAAAACTTATCCTGCGAGAGAATTTTGTGTTAGACTGGTTTTTGTTGCGCCGATAAATTTGATAAGTTCGATAAAATCGATAACAATAATTTAAAAATAGATAATTATCGATTACTCACAACATATCCCTTTATCGATTTTTATCGATTTCCGATACAATTAACTAATTTTTATCGATTTTATCAATTGTTATCGATTATCATTTTTATCGATTGAACACGTCGGGATTTTAGACATTTTTACAAATTTCCTTACACAGGCCCTTTCTCAAACGTTGCACAAAACAGGATAAGGCAGCTTGTTAAATGTTATTAAGACGGAATCCACCAGGAAGTCGAGTAATATTTATTTAAGTTGGACAAAAATCGAGTACCAGAATAATTTAGATCCTATTGCGTTATTTTCTACCCTAAATAAAAGGTAAAGATGTAAGTAATTATCACTGATAACACCAACAACAATTTCTTATCAGAGTCTTAGAAAATGAATTTCAAAGTTCACAAGCTATAGGGAAATTCCCACGTGCAGCCATTTTGTAAAATCGTCTTCGATTCAGTGGAATTCAGTGAAATTTCAAAATTTGTTTTCGGTGTTTGGTGTTGTTAGATAAGATTTCTTTTGATAAGATATTTGAAGCAGTAACACAAAAGTTTGCAATAAGGTGTAAATAATTTTGGTACAACAATTTCTTATCAGAGCCTGAGAAAATGAAATTTAATGTTCACAAGCTATAGGCAAAAGCTCGCGTCTCTTAAGCGATTTAGTGGAATTCAGCGGAACTTCGAGATTGGTTTTCGATGTTTGGTGTTGTTAGAAAAGATTTCTTTTCATAAGATATTTGAAGCAGTAACACAAAAGCTTGTAATAAGGTGTAAATAATTTTGGTACATAATTTTGTCCAACAACTACTCGAAGTCCTGGCGGATTCCGTCTTAATAATAATCTGTAAACTGTGTATGCAAAGTTAAAAGGAGGAAGTAAAAAATCGAAATGTTTCACAGATTGTACAGGACGAAGAAAGGAAGCGCTTCCCATTGCTGAAGTTAAAATAGTTGCCTAACAGAGTTAGAATTTCAAATTCGTACATTAAAAACACTAAAATATGACAAAGTGGTAGAGATTATATGCACTAGTTGGTAAGCCGGCCGAGAATGTCAACAGACACTATCAATATCGCTGTGGTGGCGCTCATGTCGCAGCTACGGCAACTTTTTTTGGCTGCAAAACAGACAGTCGCCCCGCTTGGCCGATTATGAAAAATTATATGTGCGAGGAGAAGTTCTCTTGCGTAACTTGCTAGTCATTTCAGGCTCAATGGATTCCTGCCGAGCTCGGAGTATGTTACTGTTTAAATAGATTTTATTCTTTGTTTGATTAATTATGAGGTTGCCGCCACTAAAAAGTTTTTGACCTTCCGTTCGCCTGCGCACGTACAGAGACTGAGCGAAAACACCGCTCCGGCCAGAATTTACACGCTCCACTGGCGAATGAGTTCACAAAAATACTTTTTTTATCTCCTACCCGGCCAAAAGAGTCTTAAAATGTTATGTTTTGTGAACTTGTCCCGATCGTAGTGAAATATATGCAAGAAACCTAAGGAGGACAACTTGTAAAGTGAGTAACCCTTTCGGCGCTTTATAACCGTTTATTTGTTGTTGTTGTTGTTTTTTTTTTTTTTTGGTGCTATGATGCTAAATTTCTCTTATCTTTGCTAGAAAAACACTTTCTTACACTGGAGCAAGATTTCAATGAAGATTATGTATTAAAATGTATGACAGTTTACTTTGGCGCATTGGCTGACCCGTTCCGATTTTTTTTTGCTCCTTTTCCTTTTGTTTTTCTCGGCCTTTCGAGTTCAAAAAATTGTTTTCATGGCGCAAGCCAGCCTTTTTTAAATTTGACTTTCCACTGATGAAGGGCTGAGCCCAAAACGTATGGAACTGTGAACTTTTTCCAATGCACCTAATACTCATTAAGTGAGAACTTTTTTAACTTTTTTGTATTTTTAAAGTGCCACGCAACAAACTGAAATTTATTTTTCCATTTATCTTGATCATTTTTAGATGCTTATTTCTCACATAATGGTCTCTATCACGCTTCAAGAAAAAGCCTCTTGTGATAATCGCGCGCTTTGTCCATAATAGTCAAAATCCATACTATGGTCAAACTGGTTTGCTTATGGTGCAATTTTAGAGTTGCTCTTCTCTGGTCTTTAAATGAGCAATGTCACGGGGATTTTGCGGATTTTTGGTCCAACCGTTTCTGAAATTGAAAAACATAACATCTAAAAGAAGATATAACCTTAGTTTGCGCAGAGAAATCAAACCACAGCTTTAAGTATAGATTTTTTGAAGATGCGTAGTAATCCATTTCCATCCAAGCCATCTGCAGTCAAACAAGTTTCTTAGCAGTTTCAGTGTTCTAATATAACAATTGTTAACAAAAATGTACCACTATTTTTAAGTTTCCTACGACACAAATATATTTTTGGCTGCTCAAAAATCCGTGACACAGTTCCTTTAAATCTAATAACTAAGGTTCTGACCATTTGTCCATAGTTAACAAAGTCGCAGTCAAGGCTTTGTATACCACACATCTGGACTGAAATGTAGAGAGTTTATTCTTTGGTCTGGGTTAAGTCCAACTCTGGCCCCGTCGTTACGTAGAACGTTCGACACTCTTTCAGTTACGCCTTTCTCATCATAGGGTAGAACATCAAACGATTTCGTTAGTGCATTCGAAAAAGTGTTGCTGTTTCACATGCGACGACTAGCTCTACGATAGGAGACACAACTCTTGATAAACCGTAACGGAGAATTATTGGCATCAAGAGTTTGACCACGTGCTTCTTTTCTTTTCGTTTTCTTGCGCTTGTTGAAGGAATTTTCTCTGCTCTCTTAAGGAATGTATTCACTACGGACCTCTTTTGTTGATTTGAGACTCTTGCACATACTACTTTTGTAGGCATAAGTGGCTGTCGTCGACATACCAGCACCATCATGTGGGTGGATGGGCGGCTGTAGAAATCGCCCTGTCTTCTACAAACTCCACCACTAAATTGGCCATGATTGCACTCACAGGCGAACCCATGGCGCAACCAAACTGATAGTGTTCCTGCTCAAAGCTGAAAACTCAGCATAAACTGTAATAGAGTTGTATCTCGCTCCAACCTATCACGGATAATCTGTACAGCCAACTCTACTGGAATCGATGTAAACAGAGAAGCGACATCATTTACACCGTGGTTTCGATCTCTGTAGTGATGGTTTCTTATATTCTATTGCAAACACTGCGCTATTTTTCACAAAGTATCTTTCCTCCAGTAGAGATAACATAGAAACCAAGTACTTCGATGTTTGTGCGGTGAGTTAATACAACTGGTTATTGGGCGGAGAGGTATGAGCCTTGTGGGTCTTAGGAAGGCTATAGAAGGTTACAGGGGTAACTTCAGTCGTATGAAGTTAGTAATAAAGTTTAGGATCCATTTTCTATGTCCTGGTTATTAATGGCAGAACTGGACTGAATTTCGAACGACAAATGAATAAGGTCCTTTGTTCAACTCGTAAAGTGGGATTCCTGTATCTTTTCGTTGTTGGAACGGAAATCTGTGAACCTTTTTTGCGTGTAACAAAGGAAATAGGAGACGTTTTCGTGCAGCGTCTGCAGCCTAAACATGGTCTCGGCATGCCGCTCTACTTCCGTTCCTCTGAATACTTGACATTTGTCCAGTAGAGTTATCACGTGATCAATTTTGACCAATGGTGTGACATAAAATTATCAGTCCAAAAAAAAGAAATATGCTTCCTGTTTTGGTTCTGAGAAATTTTATTTCACCTCCATTTGTTTTTTATACATTAATCAATCATGTTGCCGAGAAAATCCTTTCTATAAGAAAAGACGGAAATTGATATTTCAGCGAAAATATTAACATCCTTTTATTTATGAAAGACATTGTTTCGAGCCGAAAAAACTGAACAGGTCTCGTCATGGTTAGCTAACCAATGTTTTCGCGCAACTGTTTACAAACATTTACAAGCACTTTATTTTATTCTCCAGATCAGTGGGAAAACAAATGTTGTAAATCAAATGAAGGAATTGTCTTGGGGATCTGAGCAAACTTTAAAGCTTGACATTTTTAAAAAATTCATTTACTTGTCTCATAATTATAAATGGCTTGTCGAGCGATATTTCTTGGAAGTAACTCGATACTTTTTAAGATCGCATAACTGAGGTGGGTCACGAGATAGAAAATTATATTGCGGAACAAAGTACACATCAAGTAGGTACGTTTGGCTAGGATGTTGTGAACGTTTGTTCTATATATTTGGTCAAAAAAACACGTGAATTACAGCACGGCCACGTCAGGTAAGTCCGGAGATGTAAGTCCGAAGCACTTATGATCAGGTGATAAATGTTTTATATCAGCTCCAAGCTGCTCCAAGCTTTTTGGCAGACTGGTTTTTTACTTAAATGGTTTTCATTATTTACCAAGGGGTTTTTGAAGTGGATATGCAAACAGCATGGCAGATGCAAACAGCAACGAGCCTTTGAGTTCTGTGGCCATAGGTAAAAGAGAGATTTCATTGATTGCTTTTGAGTTTGCACTGTACGGGTTTCTCAGTTCAGAACTGTCAGTCTCGAGTTCGGTTTATTCTCAAGTCATATTCTGTTATGAAAAATTGTTAAACAAATAAATTAATAAAATAAGCTATAAAATAAATCGAAACTTAAGCATTTCTTTTATCGCAACTTGGAACTATTTGAAACGGAACTGCAGTTGATATTCATGTCATCCAGAGACCACCATTTTACGTCACTAAGCTATCCACTCGTTTCGCTTCTCCCGATAAAATGTCTGGTTCTTTCACCTCACATAGCCGCACCAAGATATTTAATAAAGCAAATGCATGTCTAGAACACTTGTTAAAAAATAGCTCAAGTTCTCGACAGAGCCAGTAATCAAACAAGCACGATATTTTTGAACAGAACTGGACGACTTCATCATCACGGCTGCGAACAGACGCCAAGACACTGTTGACAAAGGTCAGTGTAAAAAAAACTTATAAGGGTCACAAAAGAGAAAAATATATTTAAAGTGCTACTATGATGAAATTCGCATGTTTTCTTTCGCAACCGTTTTAAAATATATAACAAGTACTCTATATGAGAAGCAAAATGCCGTTTACTATTTTCCAATACCTCTTTTCTTTCCAGAGATATTCAAGTTTTTAAAATATGCAAATTAGCAAAGTAGTGACATCATACACTCAACCAAATTCTGATTAAATACTAAGAAAGTGATATCTCAGCCAATTTGTATTGAAAGTCTCTGATTCTTTGCAGTAACACTCTGCTAGTTGTGTTTCACAATATGAACTTGGCAACTTGGTTACCCTTGCAACATACTGGGTTACAGATCCCCCCAATGCTTAAGGCCTTTCTGGCCAATTCTGGCATTCTCCATTAATATTTGTAAATAATGCTTTACATGCGAGATCTAGCAAGCATGTCAATGGATTTGGCAGACGTCTTGCCTGGGTTTAATTTTTCTGAACTAAAAAATTCTGAAATATTAAAAACAAATTGATGGGGACTGGAAAAGAGTGAGTTGCCATGGTAACATTTATTTTATTACAGCTGTAGGTGTGTCACCTGAGGAACTATTAGTCTGCCAAGTTTCATTGGTCTCTACAGAAAAATGACCGAGATAACTTAATTTTTGTACTTGACTAAAAACTGAGTTGAGTAGATGACGTCATCAGTTCCCTAATTTGCATATTTAACGATTTTTTTAAGCGTAAATATCTCTGGAACTAAAATAGGTATTTGAAAACGGTAAACGGCATTTTAAATCTTTCATTAAATACTCTTTAAAATGCCTAAAATTGCAAGGGGTGAAAATTTGATCATAGTACCACTTTAACCATCCTCAGTTGCTGTCACATTTTTTTGCGCGCTTTCTCTGACGATTTTTGTTGCGTCTTGTTTAACATCTTTTCACTTTATTTTTATTTCGTGTGTGATGCTGAGAAAAGTTTTCCGAATAAGTTGACTGAACAGGAAAAGGAAAACCCACAAGGTTAGTTTATTTGTAAATTACTTGAGATTATTTCCGCTTTGCAAACAAATGAGTAAAATAATTTTGAAATTGAAATAGAAATAGATAGAAACAAAGATTGCTCGACTGGTAAAACTGCGGATAGAATATCAGCATGCGAGACTCTCTGAACAAAGCCACTGATAAACTAATTGTCTTCACATGTAGCGCATAGCCTTATAAGGTGAAAGTGAGAAATTAAGTTGCTTTTTACGCACCTTTATTGGCCATTTTGCTGTAAGTTTGCCGTTTTTGGAAATCAGTAGCCTCTCTATGGGACTTCAGACTTCAGATTTATTCGAACTTCATACTTTCTTACATAAAAACTTGTGTTTGATGAAGTCAGATTTCACAAACTTGAACGGCAGCAGTCTTCGGTCTTTGGATTATTTCGGATAGTAACAGTAAGGGTTAGGGACATCGCCCCTTTAATACTTGACTGAACTACAGATTTCTCACTCCAAATCGAAAATGACCTAGGGAATTAACAATAAACCCCGGAGCTATATATGACATCTATTTTTCTTTTTGTATTTTTCTGTGTGTTTTCTTTTCGCTTGCTAACGTCTTTTTCGACTCATTTCTGCAAGTAGTAAGTTTCTCTCTTTTAGTACTGAAAAGTAGCAGTAGCAAATTTACTTACGAGGCAATTTTAAAACTGAGCCGGATCATTCGCCAAGCAGCGCTGATTCTGATCAATTTATTAGCGTTATTTTTTGGGGCTTTCTTTTTCGGACAAAACTGGATAAGTATACTGATGTCTATTTGTTGTCTTCAAAAATGGTGGAGGTTTTCTTATTTCTTTGCAATATGAAGCCCGGCAGAAATGATGGAAAATGCTTTCAGGAAATTTCTCTCCAATGTGAAGTGAAAAAATATTGAGATCAAAACTGAAAAAAAATCATTGCAGTTGTGTTTGTGCAGATAAATATTCATTCATTTTACCAGCCAATCCACAAGAAACATCACACGTGTTTTTCAGCTCCTCAACTCTTTTATTGGAAATTATAAACTAAACAGCCCCTTGCAACAATTCAAATGAATTTCCCCGATGCTTAACTTGAGTCTTTTACTCATTTATACGAGCGCGAAAACAATCCGTTTTTCTACAGTTTATACTTGAATCTATGGTTGAGGACTTCAGAGCTTGAGGTCTTCAGAACTTCACACCCTCTTGAAGATCTGGAAGCCAGTGTATGAGTTTACTCTTGCACATGAATACTTGTTGTTACTGCTACAGCTGCGGGGGTAAAAGTAGCTGCTGTAGTAGGACAGCCAGGCACTGTTGGTGTAATACGGGTATTTGAAGCCCACCACATCACCGTACTGCACAGGGGTCCCGAGAGGAGCGTTTCTGGAGTAGAGCTGGAAAGTGGCGTATGAATAGTACAGCCAGTTGTGTCCGGTCATCGAGCTGGTGAGTCTACAAGACAGAAAAAGATACAAGATTTAATTTCCCATTGCGATCATTCCTTTTCAAGCAAGAATGCAGTAAGAAGAATTCACTCCTTGCACTCGAGAATAAAAAGATTAACAAACAAATACAGCAGGCACAAGTCGTTACAGTATTGAAAGTTATCAGGTGCATTTCACACTTACGATTGCACTATACACTTCCAAGAGTTAGACGAGGCACAACGCAGTCGGTACTTGCTACCATAGGCCACAGAGGAGAGCGACACTGTATCGCCACTGTCTATGGGCTCTCCGTTCACCTTTCCAAAGGCAGTGATTACAAACTTCATGTAGTTTGTCCAAGAAGACCATCCTGAGGAGGTGATAATGTGGCTCCCGCGGTTTGTCCAGACACACGTTGATGCACAGTACAACCAGTACTTACCGTAGGTATGGCTAGAAGGGTAGGCCCACCGCAGAGCAATCATGTCACCACTTTTGATGATGGGAAATCGTTTGACTTAAAGAGAAACAGAAAACACAATTAGTGCAAAGGTGTTTCTTTCTAGTTATTTAAACTGAAAGCACGATGTAAGTTCATTGGCATTTTTGTCAAGGCGCCAACATAGCCGGCAAATTAATTTATAAATGTATTGGATTCCGTAACGCGCCTTACATCGTCGTAATTGCATCATATAGAAAAAATCCTCACATATTAAAGTCTTTATCTATAGCGGATTTGTCTCTAAAAATTCAATTTATCAAGGTTATCGTTATTGAAACTTTTTACCTCCAGATAAAGCAGCCCAAACTTCTTCGATAGGAGCGCTGATACTAACATGAGTGCTCGAAGAGCTTACAGTTGAATCCACGCCATCCGCCAGGAATAACGCCATGAAACACACCAAAACTGCCACTGCTATATACTTCATTATCACTGAGGCTCTTGTTTAGAGATTCTTTTCTGGTATGAAGCTCTTCAAACGTTGAATGTCGAATCCCAACTGACCACAAGTGCTACAGATGATGTTTGATTTAGACTGAATTTGTGCCTTGACCTTCTA
The DNA here is from genome assembly GCA_963693305.1 of Meandrina meandrites. Lineage (NCBI taxonomy): Eukaryota > Metazoa > Cnidaria > Anthozoa > Scleractinia > Meandrinidae > Meandrina > Meandrina meandrites. The sequence continues at coordinate 3,442,320 of OY855908.1, read as the reverse complement.
ACGTGAAACATGTTCGAAGAGTCCGCAAACGTGTTTTTCTCGGTGTCCTTAAAAAAAATCGCCAGACACAACATTTACAGAATTTGAATTCAAATCGGTCTGTGTCCCGAAGCTCACTTTCTATTTTGGAATTAGACATCAGTTGTATCAATCAAACCTTCAGTCAATCAATCAGTCAATCAATCAATCAATCAATCAATCAATCAATCAATCAATCAAAATCGTTATTCAAGTTTCTAGTCTTCTAGAGAAATTTCTGGTATAAAGACTATGAAGTCAATGAAGTCACGTTCTTCGATGGTCTTATGAGATTTGTTTTGTTTTTTCAATAAAACTATTTTTCTCATCCTTTTTTAATTTTATTTCCGTCGATGAGACAAAAGTTTCCAAGTAACTTACTGAACAAAAAAAGCAAACTGTAACACTGAGGAATTGGAAATGATAAAAAATTAAGCTAAATGGTACAACAAGCCACCTTAAAATCGGAAGGCCATTGGTAATGGAAGCAAAGCTATCTTCGTCAAAAATAAAAGCTGTTTTATTTCCTCGCAGATTTGATGTTGCGAGTTCACGTTCTTGGAAAAATTTAAAAATGAAAAATTTAGCCAATTTTATATTAGAACCTAGACAGATTTTTTATCGAAAAGGAAATTTGGCAGCAAAACTTGGGTTACTTCAGCCCGCGCAGTAAGGGAGAAGTTACACTTTAGTTTTCACACTTTATGTAAGTGTTACCTCACTGGAAACCATAACGAAATTACAGTAAACCGCAGAGCTATCAGGGCTTTTTTTCATATTACTCTCCCAATCCTGGTTTTTGAAGTGGTATTTCTGTCTGTTTTGATATCAAAGGGGACTTGAAGTGGCGAACATAACTTGGACTACATTGGGGACGAATAAACGGCTAATTAGACTAACAGTGGGCGCAATTTTCTGTTGGGGGTATTCTACATGTTAAGGTGCGTTTTACGTACACGAGTACCATCACACATTCTTTTAAATTCCTCAACGGTTTTTATTTGAAATAAAAACAAAACAAAACAACCCCTTCGCAACAATTCAAATGAATTTCCCCGATGCTTAACTTGAGCTTTTACTCATTTAATCCTGGCGCAAAAAAAAAATCTACGTCTAAAGTTTATGCTCGAATCTCTGGTTGAAGAATTTCCTGGTCTTCAATACTTCACTTCTTCTTGAAGATTTTGAAGCCAGTGGGTTTGTTTTCAGCCGCACATGCTTTTTTACTCTCGCTGCTACAGGTGCGGGGATAAAAGTGGCGGCCGGAGTAAGTCAGCCAGGCGCTGTTGGAACTGTACTGGTATTTCAAGCCCACCACATCCTCGTTTTCCACCGGAGAACTACCGTCTTTAGCATCGCTGGAGAAGATTTGGAAAGTGGCGTACGAATATTCCAGCCAGTCGCCTCCCTTCATATATCTGGTAGTTCTACAAAGAGAGCGACAGATTTCAATATACTGGCAAAACACCGAGGACATCATTATAATGATAAGGAGATAAACTAAGAAACAAAATTATATTTTAAACCATCTCTATGTTTATCGCTCCTGATCGCTGAGTAGTTCAACTCAGAGCAAGGATATATTGCGCCACTAAACAGCCTTATGTTGAATCAAAAAAAGAATCGTCGTAGATACAGCACAAAAATAAAATATTCCCCGTGAGGTAAAAGAGCAGCGTTTACTGCGGCTTGGTTTTTTTTGGCATAGAATGTTATCAGAATAATTTTTTGGATCATAACTCATTGGGACTATTGCGTACACTGATTTACTTACCTTTTCATGGAACACAGGGAACTGTTCGAGTTACCGCAGGAAAGCCGAAAACTGGGACCGTAGTTAACGGAACTAAGTGACACTGTATCGCCACTGATAATTGGTTTTCCTTCCTTCTTTCCCGTGATAATAAACATCATTAGCTTTGAGCAAGGTGGCCATCCTTCGGATTTGCTAGCAGTGCTTTGGCAGTTTCTCAAGGCGCACGAGGCTTTTGTACACTCGAGCCATCTCGACGAGTCTGATTGCAGACCAATGGTGTCACCGCTGATGATGGGAGAACGGGGGCCTTCAAGAAAAACCACAGAAGAATGAAATGATTAAGTTATCGTCATAACAAAACTAGCTTTCAAATATATTTGATTTCGCAAGAAATTAAGTGAACTCGATTTTGAAAGAAACCCCTCGATATTGCATCGGCCGCATTGTGTTCCTTCTTGATAGCCTAGAACGTTACGCTGACTTTTTCTCGTTAGACTCACCAGAGGACAAAACGCCAACCGCTGAACAGAATGCTACAAACACCGCGACGACTGTGAACTTCATTTTCGAGGCTCTTGGTCAAGGGTTCTTTTTTGTTGTGGAGTTCTCTGAGTGTTGAATGTCGAATATCGACTAAATTCATAACGGAAGATGTTTGGTTTAGAAAATTATTTCTCAGTACATTAGAGCGAAACATGTTCGATAAGTCTCGCTAACGTGTTGAAAATTAAATACAAATCATTTCATTTCAGACGGAAACCGCCTGGAGGCATGGAAAATAAAAAATCTCGCTAGACAGATTGAATGGTTGCATGAACAATTTCACTGCAAGCAGAATATTTTGGTAATTTTAAAGTCAGTCTCTTCTTGAAGTAAATGTAAAAAGATTCTCTGGTTACAGTATTTTGAAAACGAAAATTGAAAAGCGGCTATGCGTAATTTTCGATTTTTTTTCCTTTTGTGCACCTCCAGGCTATATCTGTTGACAGCAGATCTTAGACTGTGATAAATTTCAAATTCTAAAGGGACGTAATTGTTGATTCATTTTACAAGCCCTTCTAGACATGCAGACGTGTAAATTAAAACTTACCTTGAATACCTCGGATAAACTGTAGGGAGAAACAGAAAATCAGAATACTTCATACAATGTGCTTGTTAGATGCCACTCATTCATCCTGTTTTGGTTATGATAAGCTACCGATTGGCGTTCGCTGTCACGCCAAGAAAAACTAAACCCAACTTTGAGTAAAAACAGCATAAAAAATGTAAAACTATGTTACATAAGTTTGAAAGCTAATCTATCTGTCCGAGTCTCGGGTCTGTGCGGTATTCCGCACCCAAGTTATCAGTTAAAATGTTCCACACAAATTTACAGAGCTCCGCTTGGAACCGCTATTTTAAAAACTCACAGAAATTAAAAAAGTCACCAAATAGTGTTTAGAAGTCTAACTGAAACACAAAGCATAACACTGAAACACTCCTAACAAAGTGATATTAAAACATTACAGCCAGCTCTGCCGATCGGATTCTAAAGACTTTTATACAATGTACGAGATAGGCTGTCTTCTGTAAAAGGTAGTCATTTCAGACCTGTTCACACTCAATAGACTCCTAGAAAATCTTGAACCCCGTGATACACCTGCCCAGAACATGTTATTGAGTAATAGTTTTTTTTTCTTTTTTTTTTTGAATGGCTAGCCCGTCGAGTTGAGAGAATAAACATCTCTTTTGTAAATAGTACACGCCGAACAAATTTTTCGTAAAGCGAGACTGATCACACGAGAACTTCCGTTGGTGCTATTGAGCGTTGCCTGAGATCAGCCGGGAACAAAATCTTTCGAAGAGCGACTGAAATAAGCAGGGCAGCTGAGTCAAATCAACGTTTCAATTCACGCTAATTGAAACACGTTTTTGTTGTATTCATAAAAGGGCTCAAATGGTAAATGACTGTTAAATAGTTTGATTTTTATTGCAACGAGGCGAAAAAACATGGTCAAACTGAACTGGAGATGATTTGATAATGACTAGGCCTTTCAAGAACCTGTTTTTACCATACAGCTCAGTTAAAAAGAAAAACAAACATTTAATAAGGAATTCGGATAATCCGACGTTGTTGGTAATGATTCTTGTAGCAAGACGATGACATTATTAGGCCCAGAATTAGAATCGCGGGGTTGTCAGAGCAACCGAGTGCAACATGTGTGACGTCATTTGTAGTTTTCAAAATGGCGGACAAAGGACCGTGAAAACAGACGAGACCGTGAAAAACAAATAATTTGTTAGTTTAGATTAGATCCTGGTTACGTTCCTCACTAAATATGACGAACCTAAGGTAAGTTGAACTTTGAAAATGACTAATATTACTCAGTATTATTGGTTTTGTTGTTTATTTTCTTGAATGCTTCAAATATTCGATCGAATTAAAATTGATTTTATGTTCGCTGCACAACTCATCATGGCCAACACTCAGAAGGCTCACTTAAACGTTTCAGTTTAGTGAAACGAGGCAAAGAGAAATCAAATGGAATTACATTATAGTAGAGTCAAGAAATAGAAAACTTAAGCATTTGCCTTCCTAAATGTTCCAAATTCGTCTGCAGATCAATTCTCGTTTCACCTTGTTGTGCCGTTCATAATTGTGCATTGTATTTATTGGTGCTGCATTAAAGTTAAATCATAGCTTAATTGCTTAATGTTAGAAGTATAAATCTTAAACTGAAACGTTTTCTCAACACTCGATGAGCGATCGATGTTTGGTGATGTTCAGCTGTTTCATAGTAACCTTATTAATACTGAACTTATGTGATTGTGGGAAATAGGTATAGCATGTTTACATGTACTAGTTATAATTATATATATTCACTTATGGAAAAAGGTGTATTGTTTATGATATCAGCTTACAATCTTCCTTGTACTTTAGACTGTTTTCATCGTGCGGATGAAAGACGTGGAATTGAAATTCAGATAGTTATTTTAAATAGTTTGATTTGCTGCATTTGCTTTTGAGGCAAACAGGGGGGGGGGGGGGGGGGGGAGTGACTAAACTCAAAATTTTCATGAATTGTCTAGTGCACATGAAACTATAAGTATTTTTTAAAGGGGCTTTGTCACAGCATTAACAGATTTTTGAACAGGCAAAATGTATATTTGTGCCATAGCAAACCTAAAAATAATGGCCATTTTTATTAACAGTTGATATATATTAGAGCACTGCATACTGAAACTGTTTACATGCGTCTTTGGCTGCGAATGGCTTGGATGGAAATGGATTGCAACTTGAAAATCAACTGGGCTAAACTTTTCAAGTTGTTTCCGAGTGTCTTCAAAAAAATCAATATTATTTTATAACCTTAGTTTGATTTCTATCTGCAAATTAAGGTCATATCTTCCTTTACATGTTCAAATATTATCTGTTAGCTTAATATTCAACACAATGTGTACTTGGTTGTCATACAATTCTTAGCTGACCATCTTGGGGAAATGAACTTATTGAAAATTTTAAGTTCAAAAAGGGAGAAGTCATTAACTAGTTAATGATAGTGAATTAATCAGTGAGAGATTTCGGTATATCAGTTCATGTTCTCAATTTCGTGTCAGTTGTCTTGATATCCGGAGTGGAGACGTAAGCTCAATTTCATCACGTCTACCAATTCCAAGCTCAGCACAGTTTACAATGTCTGCTTCTGAAGGTGCTCGTCCAAAACGTAGAATCAAGCCAGTTTATGATCCAGATTTTGTTTTTGACCTGCCCGTCAACCCTCTGTTCTCCGACAATCTCTTGGAGCCAAAACTCGATACTAGATCATCATCAGCTCCTCCACCGAAAGAACGGCCCCCCATTTCTTCTTCAAAGCCAAAAGCATCAACATCTCCGCTATCAGCGAACCTGCCCTCACCGTCAACTTTGACGTTCGACTAACAGCTTCAGTTAGTCCAACTACAATAAAAGAAGCTCGAACTGGAACTAAAAGTTTTGGAACACCAAAGGGAACGCCCCCTTCATTCACTGTACTCAGAGCTGCACCTCGGCGACGCTAACACCAAAGATCCTACTGCGTCAAGGAAGCCAAAACGAACCATTGACTGGCCCCAAGATTTTGTCCCTGGCGTGCAAGGCGAGTATGATAAACTTGATCTTTCTGAGTTTGCCTCTGGTTTTTTACTAATGATTAAAGGATATGAAGTCGCTGAAAAGGAGGCTTTATTGTCCCAGTTAGAATTATTGATGACAAAATCAATAAGCTACACATGGTCTAGCGTTCGTGCTTTTCACAAGTTTATTGCTAAGCAAGTCGAACAATGACGTATTATGTGGCAAGATACCAAAGATATACAGGATCAAGCCAATACCTTTTTCCGTCACTCCGATCTGACAAATTCTACTCGACAGGAAGCCCTGCCGGTTGGGTCAGGCATCTTTAACAGTTCAACTACGCCCAAGACTAACAACAACAGGTGCCACAACTAAGGCATGCAAGGCGTGGAATTATACGGGCGCCTGCGACTGTGAAAAAGATGCCACAAATTGCAAAGATCACCATCGTTGTCGTGTTTGCAAAGCAGATCACCCCATGCTACACTGCCCGAAGCATTGTTCTCCCATTCCAGCTTCTCCCCAATGACAACAAACTGTCAACAATCCTGACTATTCAAACGTTTTGACTTGGACCGGACATGGACATGAATTTTGGACATGCTTTAACATCTCTGCAGTGGTGCGACATCTACTCGCTTCTCGGCATTCCGAACCAAATGCTTTCGGTGCAAAAGTTTTAGTACCAAGGTTACTGCTTATCGATGCCTGGCGAATTTTTTTAGCTGATTATCATGATAAGGTTGTGGCTGAATTTCTTGCTTTTGGCTGGCCGATTAATTACACCGCACCATCACTTCCTTCCTCTACATTGCATAATCACCCTTCAGCAACCCAGTACGATTCCCATGTGCGAGAATACATTAACACAGAACTGCATTGGCACGCCTTGGCCGGGTCATTTGACCATTCGCCTTTTCCGCAGCCTGCCATCTGTTCTCCATTACAGACCAATCCTAAGCGAGGGTCAACATCATGTCGAGTTGTTATGGATTTAAGTTTTCCACCAGGTCATTCGGTCAACGATGGTATTCTTCGGACAGCTACCTAGGTGACGCTTACAAGTTGCACTTACCCAGAATCGACTGATTAGTGGAATTTATTCTTCAGAAAGGAAGAGGTTGTCTTATTTTTAAGAAAGATTTGCGGTGAGCATATAGACAGTTTCCTATAGATCCCAAAGATTACCATCTGCTCGGTTTTTGCTATGACGGAAAATTGTATTTCAATACCCGTGGCCTTTTGGGTTATGCTCTTCAGCTATGATTTGCCAAAGGTCAACTAGCGCCGTAGTACACATTTTCACCAAAAATGGTTATTTAGCGGATGTTTATCATGAAAAAGACTTATGAGAGAAGGGGGCAAAATAATTGTTAGAAGAGGAAATTCTGATGTTATCAAACACTGTCAATGGCTTGCTTGACTTATGACCATAACCCTAGGTGGGTATAGGGCCAAAAGCACTGTCAATACTAGCTATGTCAGAAACATAACAAACACTGCCAGTAAAAATTAGCCTGCAGAACAGGCGGTTTATTTTTAGTTAGTTTTTGCGGGCGCGACGGCAAGCTCGAAGAGTGAAGGAAAGTTTATGTTTTCCTTCGCGCTTCGCGCAACCCCTCACACTTCACATGATCTGCAAAAACTAACTAAAAATAAACTGCCTGTTCTGCAGGCTAGTAAAAATAAAATTGATCACTATAGACTAGGAGCAGTCTCTTTCTCTGACATCAATCACTTCTGTTTTACCAGTGTTTTATTTACTGTTGCTGCAATAGGGAACTGTTTTACGGTATATTACAGAAACCCCAAGTATCTATCAATTCTGCTTTCTTTATTTAACTTGAAATAATTTCCTGAAAACTGAAATATAATAGGGTGAAATAAAGGCTATAATACTAGTGAGGTATATCGAATTTTATCTTCATGGAAGATGTGGCCCAGTTTGATCTACAAGGAAGTTCTAGAACTTCCTAGAACTGTCGCACTAACAATAAATGGTTTTTCCTTTTATTTTCACAGATCAAAACATTATTTATCAGCTTATTTTAAACCTTCATTCTGAAGATGTTGGGTTTGAAACCCAGTAATAAAGTTCAATCAGTCAGTTCTGTGAGTTTAGCTAGACTTCCCACAGATGCGCTGATCCGCCAAGGCTCCAATCGCCGCTCATCTAAAGGGTCGCTGTCTGGCTCACTGGCAGGATTTGAACAGCTAGAGGTACAGATCTATTTTTAAAAAATTTATACCGCTTTCTAAAAGTTCTTAATCATTGAGATTTTGTTGAAAAAATACCTCTTATTAGCAAGCGAGCAAGCGAGTGAGCAAGTGCCACTTGTGTATGTACAGTTGAATCCCGATAACTTGAACCTCCCGCTAACTCAAACCTTTTTTGATTCCCCTTCAGGTTATTTTCTTACTAATTTTACCCTCGATAACTCGAACTCCCGATAACTCGAACCTTTTTCGATTTCCCTTGAAGGTTTGAGTTACCGGGATTCAACTGTATGTCACACCAATCAGATATTTTGGGACTAGCCATTATCACTAGTCCTACTAGTACTAATATGATTGGTATTACTGCTACCAGTCATGGACAAATTGCCACTTCAAAGGGTGCACTGTATACATTAGAGAAGGTATTTTCCTTCTGGTTAAAGAACGGCCATCTTTGTTCTTCTGTAAAATGTGAGGAGGTGTACATCGATATTGGCCTTATTGTGTCATTTTCAGGGGTGCATTTTGTGTTAAGTTGTGACGAGGACTTTTTGTGAGGGTTTGAAACTGAAAAGTGTTTGGAATTTGCCATAATGGCATACAATTGTAGTCTTAAGCATAATTATACCAGCCTGAGCATTTGATCTCAGCTCTGGCTTAAATTCCAGTTATTAACTATTAAATGCTCAAAAATGTCTCTTGCCTAATGGGCAAATGATGGATTAAGTCCACGGCAGGAACAACCACCTGCAGGTCAAACAGGGCTTTTGTTGAAACATCAGTAAAAACGAAACACATAAAAAGATGTGTCACTATTAACGAAATAAAAACTAAAAAAGTGAAAAAAAAAATACCACATGTAAATGGCTTTTTACCTGACTCTAAAATAATGTTAACTAGTTTCATTTGTAATTACTAACTAAAGAAGTATTTTTTTGATAAAATTAAGGCCTGACCAAATGCACACAATATTTCAATGCAACTTATTGCAACATTGTTGGGCACAACATGTTGCACACATTTTCACCATCCTGATGTATTGCATTGCAAGGTGTTAAGTGGTGTTGGATAAAGTTTGAAAAAGGGCAAATTTTTCATTCACCTTAGTTTTTGGATATTGCGTGAAAATATACTCGTTTGACCACATTCTTGCAAGATTGTTGCAGGGGAGCATACACACCAGTTTGATTTGCTATTTCAAAGCGCCATCCACATAATGCAACAGGGTGGCCAAACATGTGCAACGTGTTGTGCACAACAATGTTACACTATCAATGTTACTTCGAGACGTTGCGTGCATTCAGTCAGCATCATTCTAGAAATCTTGCAACACGGTCCAACAATGTTGCACTGTATTGTGTTGAAATTATTTTAATTTGCATGTGTTTGGCTGGGCCTTTGTGTTGCACAATAAATGTATTCTGTCTTGAAAGGATAACTGTTTAATTACTTGAAAAAAATACTAAAAAATGACTAAAAATATACATACAAATATACAAATAAATTTCTAAAGTTATTGATAAGTAATCTGCAGGTGCTTACAAGAGTAATTCCACTAACTGTTTAAAGAATATAAAATTGACAGTTCTGATAATAATTTTCAGTTTCTCGCAGCAACTGGCAGTAGAAAGTTTTCATCTTCTTTAACATTAAAGAAAGTAAGTATAATTTGTAACTGACATTTGCAATTTATGAACTAGGAGGGTAGCAAAGGGGGGATCGTGATCCCGCTTCACGCATGAATTTTAACCAAATTCACGTGTCACGTATACTAATTCGCAAATCACATGTTTTTTTCTAGCTCTTTTCATGCGTCATGGTCTAATTTTTGCCCTATTTTCATGCGTCACAGTCAAATTTCATGAGTCATGCATAAACCCTCTGCTACCCTTGGAAAAAGAACTAGGACACATGCCGTGAAAATGTTTAAAGACACAACAGATACTTTCAAAAGTTAAATTTAGTGTTTTAACTACCGGTAACTTATTTAAAAAAAATAACTAAAGGTTGTGAATTAGTGAAGAAAAAAGAAATGAAAACTGTTCATTATTTAAACCATCAGTTAAAAAAATTGACTTTATTTTTACATTATATTATACAGTATACCTTTAAATATTAGAAGACATATAATTTAATTTCAATTTCAACACAATTTTAATTTTGTATTAATTTATCCTATATTTGCGAGATCAAAATATTTACTCTTGTCATGAAGTTTAAAATCAAAATTTTTGAATGCCTATAAATTTATGCATTTTACTGTTAGTTAAGTTCTTAAATAATTTTCATTTTCTCAGAGGAGCTATTTTAACATAACATATGCATAGATCGCATATGCCCATAGATAATCCTTCATTAAGTCACAATAAAGTCATTTGGGGGAATTGCAATTAAAGCTATACTGTAAAATTCCAGTTATAAGCCCTGGGCTTATACAACTTCGTAAGGGGTTTTGGGTGGGCTTATAAGCGGAGGGGCTTATATCCGGGGGAGCTTATAAGCGGAATAAAAAAAAACGTTTCGAAACGAGCCACGGCAGTGTTGGTTGAAATACGTTTTTTAAGTTAAAAAGTCATAAAAAAACGACATTTAGCCCCTTTCAGTACTGTCATCCAGCTGAGGGGCTTATAACCGGATGTATAATTATTGTTTCCAGGTAGATGGGCCTATAACCGGGGGAGCTTATAAGTGGGGGGGGCTTATAACCGGAATTTTACGGTAGCTCAGAAAACCACCATTGAAAATCCACAATCTCACATAATTTTGCAGTTTCAAAAGCTTGCATTGGTGCGCATGCGTAGTTGGGGAAAATTGACATCATTCTGCTGACAGAAGTGAAACTGGAAATCAAATGGGAAAAACTGAAAAACATACATGGGACACCAAATCTGACAAAACTGTTGTTTTTTGCTGAGAACTGAAAAACCTCAAGCTGCAAAAGACACCAAAACCAAAAAAATGCATTTTTTCGTGGCAAACTGAAAAAAAAAAATAACAAATGGCCAGATCCACGGAACAAAAATCTCAATGCCCCCCCCCCCCCCCCCCCCCCTGGAGTGCTCAATCCAGAATCCATCATTAGGCCACTCATGCCTAGCTACACATCATGGGTTATAAGGGAGTGCTTTCTTGGCTAATCAAAGATGAAAAAGCATTTCTTTTTAATGTTCGAATTGTTTAAATTTCCACATAAATTTGCATATCAACTCTCACATTAAGTTGAGAAAATTAGGCAGCACTTGAAGTTGTAAACAGTGTTGTTACTCTAACTAAATGTTATTTTGCAAATAGTCTTGTGTGAAAAACAAATTCTACATAAAAATATTTAAAATCAAAATGACTGTACAGCATTTGGAAGCCAGCTAAATATTAAGAACACATGTCACATCAAGGAAGTTTGTCATTACCAGCTGATCATGAACTATGTGTAGCCCAGACTAAACATTTCACTTCTTTGCTAGAAAAGGTTTTGAAGGTAAGCAGTCATTAGTGTTCTTATTTTAACTGCTTGTAACAATTCAGTCTGAAAACACAGTTGAGTTTTATCCAGTGTATGTTTAGTTGCAGTTAAACTTGCAACCTTACTCATTGCTTATATTCGTTATGTACAAGGAAGTATTCTTGAAACTTAAAACTAATTCACTTTTTTATTTTTAAATTATAAAATGTTTTAAAACAAGAATCAGTCACATTGTACAACAGAGAGAATTTGCTGGAGAATTTTTTTGTTCTCATTTTTGAGGAAGAGTGTATAATGTTTTAATTGGGAATGACTTTTATTTGTTTAAAACACTTTAAACTGGAAATTATTTGCAGTGGTGTTGGATAACCTTAAAAAATGATTTAAAATAAAGGTTGACTCAAACTTGCGGTTTCAAGCTACTATGGATGGCTAAACTCATTTATGAGATCAACGTTTGACTGGGAATTAAAGGGTGACATATCAAATCCATGGAACCTGAAAGTCTTGCATGTATAACTAGTGGTACCTATCGGTAGAAGTGCCAACGAGTACAACAAGAGAGAAGGGTTGTGAGGATAATAAATTTATTGTAAATGTTTGACTAAAAGTACACTTTATGATGTAGGTGTGATCAATGTACATTGCATGTATTCGTTGCGGAATGTTTATGGAATAAACTGATGCGATTTGGTGAAGGCCTAATGAAGGAGTTCTAAAATGATACTAAAGTAGTGAGAAACCTTGTGAAATCCATGTAATTTGAGGGTTGCAAGCCATTGCAGTTCTATGCCGCTATTTTGGAAAGGTGTCAGCTGTTTTTAAGTCCAATAGACCTTAAATCAAAGTGGCTGTGAGCCACTGAAACTCGGAAAATATATAGCCTTTGTTTACTTCATATATAGTAACACAAATAAAGGCTGCATTTTACCCAACCCCCTACACGCTTCACAAGACTAATTGATTACTAAATTTAATATTAAAGACTCTGTCGACTGCGAGTGTTTGTTATTGTTTTGATTCTGGCGCCGAAGAAAATCGTTCGAAAATCAAAAAGATTTAGGGCATTCGCGCCCTAAAATAAACTATACCGGTAGAAACAGGTATAAAATGTTTACTTTCGAGGTCATCCAGCTAAGAAATACTTTATTTTGAAATTATGACCTCGCGTCGTGGGGGCGCAAGCTACAATTACAATTACAAGCTCCTGTCGCCATACGCGTCATTGGTCGTCATTAGGTTCTCACACATGTGAGTTTGCGGATCACGTATCGACGCCATGAATCATGCATCGTGCACGTGCTGAACAAATAAGTAGCGCGCTGATTGGCCAAAACTATGACAAATTGTGCACGTGCTGAACAGTTTCTGCTCAACAGATTGGCTAAAAACAGCAGACATTGTGTCGTCACGATCTACCTTACATTACATTACTTACATTTCTACATTTTGGAGCGTTTGTGAGATTTTTTCCGCACATACAAATCTTCTCACGGCTCTATAATCTGCCGCCTCGTCAGGCCTTCTGGTCTTCCAGAAGGCCTGACTCGTTGGCAATCATTTGCAGCTTGATTTTTAAAGAATACTAGAAAAGTCTTAAATTCATAAACTGCTTTTCATCAAACTAGTATTTGTTTGATTCCCTTTGTTTTGATTTGTTTCTTGTAAGTGTTATGGATGAGTAACCACCTAGCTTTCAGAGATGTTAAAAGCAGATGTTAAAAGTGACAGATGAACTTTATAATTTAGTACAGAAAGAATAATAGGAATGATACCTCCAATATACCTTCATGTATGTGAGGGCTCACATTTTTAATAAATCAAAATAGAGTTAAAGAAAATTTATGAATAGTTTTTCTCTGTTGTTATGATACTGGAAAGCATTTTCCTCTGGAAAATTCTCAATATCATTTTGAATAAATTAAAATTGAATATTTCTTTGATATGCAAATTTGAAAGGTTTCCCGTGAGTAGTTAACTCATGTCAATAGTTTTGTGTTCTGCATGGTTCAGATGACATCAACAATGATGGTTTTTTATCTGTTGTGAATTTTGTTGCTTGGTTAAAAAAACTTTTGAGATAAATGGAGCTTAAGGTGTACATGTAAAATGCAGTAGAACCCAAATGTAACAGCCAGGATCTGCTGTAGTTTAAAATTATTTATAGAGTCGAACTGCATTAAGCATTGTGTTTTGAAAATGAAAGATTCATTCTCGCCCCTTTATGAGCTTGATTCTCATGGAAGTACAGTTTCTCTCAAGAAATTTGGACGGCAGTGGGTGAGTTCAGATGTCGAACTGAATCACTTATAGTCTATAGATTTAAACATGCAATGTTTCAGCAATTCTTAGTGTTAAATTTTGCAGATTTTCAATAATTTAAAAGTTTGTCAATTTCAGAGCTCACACATTACTGCAGCATATTAGTTTTACAGAAACACATTAAGTGATTCTTTAAGCTCTTCAGATTAATTAGTCAAATTGGACAGGAATGAACAGTGTTCTTGTTTATTTTTTGCATAACTTTTGCTATTTTCAGTTCTCTTAACCCTCCAGTACCTGCTATATTCATGTACAACATGATCATATCTGTCTTCTTTGCATAATAATTAAGTTGTTTTGATGTTTTGAGGAGATTTTTTAAGTTTTTGATAGTTTTAACTTGTGGCTTACAAGGAACTTTTTTAATGAAATATTCGGTCAGGAATAATTTTCAAGTGCCATGTATCATTTATTTGTTTTGAATCTGGACACATATGTCTACTGAAAGGAATTTTATGTATTGTACTCAGTGATTTTTGATGTCCAGACTGCATCAAAATATTAGCCTGAATTAATATTAAAAAAGTTTTTACATGGGGTCTTCCATAAATATCTAAAATACTGTAAGCTGCTGCTTATGAACTTAAGTGCAGGGCTTGTAAGTGGCAGTTTACAGTCATTAAGTGTGAGTTCAATTCAATTTTATTTGCAAGAATTATTAATGTGAAAAAGCAGTTTGTACAGAGCTACACATAGCTATACAACTGCATTCTACACATGACTAAATATCCAGAATCTTCTGCAGAGCTGTACAGATGGGGATTAAGACTTTTTTTTGCAAAATTTATAAATGAGAATTTAAAAATATTTATAACTTAATGATACTATTTAACTTATGTTTAGAACTTACACAACAACAATGAAACAAATAATTTGAGTGAACATAGCATGGTTGTAAAGAGCAGGTCAGATGGGAGGCAGACCAGGCAAGCTACTTAAGTAAGAATAACACCAACCGTCTGTGTGTAATGTGGCTGCATAGATCACATGTCTCTTATACTTTTTTATATTTTTAGAAAAGCAAGAAATCATGGATTGCTGGCAATTTTCAACGGCGGGAGTGCATTAAGATTGTAAAGGATACAAAGAAAACCACCTCTGAAGAGTAAGAGCTCATGATCAATAATATAATAATATTGTAGGGTGATATGTGATAATAATTTATAATTATGTGATAAATAGAGAATAATACATGGGCGCATGGAGATGTGAAATTTATCTTTGAGAGTTCAACTCGATATCACACAAGTAAGTGCAGCGAACGAATGAGATATCAAGATTGAACACAAGAAGATCATTTTCATATCTCCAAGCTCCCATGTATTATTCCATTTATTACATAAATTTTGCTCAATTCTTTCAAAAGGTGAATATTTCAAAGGTCATATCAGGGCACATGTGTTTGATACGATGTCAGAACACATGTGTTCTGATACGACATTTCTCAGTGGCCAAAATCCTTATAACACACTGTAGTTTATATTAATAAATCTAATTATCAATTTATGCTTTTTGTTCTGACAATTAGGGACCAATAATATTAATAATAACTATTATTGGTTTAAGATTCTGACAAAATTACAAATTTAAAACTTGGTTAATGTAAAAAGTTCTGTGGTGTATTAATTTTAAATAAATTTTTATTAATTTAATTAATTCATTGACTCCTAAACCGGTCAAAACCAGCCTTGTGGGATCATGGTCTTTTTACCGCTTGTGATATTCTCACTTTTCATGTCAGAAGATGTTTTCAGTAATTGTTAGCTGATTAAGAAAAAGAACATTGATCTCACACTGCATTCCTGATAAATCAGATAAGCTGGATTAAAAAGAAAAATTCAAATTGAAGAAAAGCTTCATCTTACCAACTTTTTGTTAAAGATTTATGTTCACTTACGTAGACATGTGCTGAAGGTAGTAACATTTCTTACTGAAAGGCCGTTACAGAACCATAACAGTAAGAAATTAAAGCTTTGCTTTCTTTTTCTCTTTCAAAATTTTACTGCTTTCAGTGCAGGTCCCAAAACAAATATTAAACCATTTGCCTCCAAGTGGAAACAATTATAAGTTTTCATGTTCATTTGAAGTTTTTGAGAGTTTGGCTTTAATCTCTTGAGGTAACAGTCAGAAATAGTCCATGGAACCATTAAATTGCGACTTTTATAGAAAACCAAGAGTCACTGTGTTAAAGCTCTGAAACCAGTTTTCTTGATGCACCCAATATGTAGTGTTTCACTCATTTTGTTGGTTTTTTTTTGGTTTTGTAGAAATCCTGTGTGTAAGTGTGGCAGAACTAAATCACTTCATGATGATAATGTGGCAAGAGAGGACACCGGCGACCAGTGGACTCCTGAGAGGTGTACTCGACAACTGCCCACTGACGCTTATGGAGAAATTGAGTTCCTGGGTCAAGGCAGTCAGACAAAAAGATCTCCAGTTAGTAGCTTTATTGTGACACTACATAAACACTAAGAATCATTCCTTTCCTAGTTCCACATGCCAATTCATAGCCTTATTCCAAATGCTCCTCTGGGTGTACATGTCTTAGAACTTCCATGGACCTCTGGGGGGTGTCCTGCAATTGGCAAGTATTCTATACAGTGGTTAGTCACTTAGCAGACGTTAGAGTTAAGATTTAGCACAGGTGAAATGTCACTGACTAAAACCTGGGTTTAGCTTTTTGAAACTTACAATGTAAGAGTTCACCTCGATAAACAGGAAAGGAATAATATTGGGGATTTCAAGGTGATCTTGTGGCTAATATACAGTGTTGCAGCTTTTTTTGGCTAGCACAGCTCATTTAAAGCAAGACTTAAATGTGTCTCTAGAACTCTTGATCTAATTCAATTTGATAAAGAGGCTTGCTTAATTTCTTTGAAGGACCCAGATTTTTTATATTTCTAGGACTTCTCTTTTTTTATATTTTCTCTGGTTTCTTTAGATATTAGGTTAATTAGCATTTCATGGCAGGTCCACGCCAGCCTTTGGGTTGCCTCATTGACCTGCCTTAACAAAAGAGAATATGTATGTATGTACGTTGCATGTCGGGCCAATTAAGTGTTCTAGGTTTGAGCACTGGCCAACCATGTTGTGTTGGCAAGACACTGTCCTCTTTCAACACTTTTCTCTTGTTAGGGCAGCCAGATGAATTGCTTGGGGTGGGGCAGGTGGAGTTTGAGGGGATGTTTCCTGATCATGAGATGAACTACAGTACACTGTAGCACTCTGCAGACTTAACTTTACCTCAGTAGTTTACATGTATAATATGTAATCTCTAACCTCTTGTTTTATCCTGCAGTATGTCCGTGTGTCACACGACACTGACGTTCAACTCATCCTGAAATTGATGCTGGAGAGATGGAACCTTGAGATCCCAAACTTGGTGATTTCTGTGACAGGCGGCGCCAAGAGTTTTGTTCTCAAACCCAGATTAAAAGAGGTGTTTAGAAGAGGTCTGATTAAGGCTGCGAAATCAACGAGTGCCTGGATTATTACAGGTTTGCAGACTTTTAATACATATGCTTTTGTAATCTGTCACTTATGAGAACTGTAGAGAACTTAAAACCACAACATCGCAAAAATGAATTTTCTACAATTATAAGGCTTGATCAGTTCATTAGAAAAGCAACCTTTTTTAAAAATTATTCACTGGCCCAAGTTTGCTCTTTTCTTTATTTTTAAATGGCTGAAATTATGGTATTCCAGGGTTTAATTTTCCCCATACAAACCTGTCTTATTTTTCGTCATGATCAGTTTTTTTTCGTGTCAAATCATAATAGCAACAACTTCTATTTCACGACATGTGGTTTTGTTAAAATCTGAAAAAGAAAACGTTTTGTGATAACTAGCTTCTGGTGAAAACCAGTTTGCAACTTTGTGTCTGTTTTAGTGTATTTTTTCGTGTAGGTCTATTACATTGCATCTCCTTGTTCAATTTTGTACATAACACTTTTTGTACATTTTGTCTACGATCGTATCATATTGTGTAATTTAACTAATAGTTTTTTTTAATTTATGGGTATTTGACAAACTTTAAAAAAAAAACAATGAGCGATAAAAGAAGAGAACAACGTTTCGCCATTTCCAAGAAATGTTTTTCCTACATTCTATGTCAATCTTCTCTGCTCCTCCACTCCCCCCCCCCCCCCCAAAAAAAAAAAAAACCACCTTCACAATTTTTGTGAAATGAAGTATGTACATTGTGTTAATTAAACGGTCATTACGTAGGTGGAACTAACGCTGGTGTCATGAAGCATGTCGGTGAAGCAGTGAAAGAACAAGCGATCACTTTCGGCAGTGAAGACAAAGTGAATGTTATTGGAATTGCTACCTGGGGCATTGTGGACAGGAAGGATTCTTTGATAGCTCCTAAGGTGAACTCTATCTTTTAAGGGGCTTTGTCGTGGATTTTAACAGATTTTTGAACAGTTAAAATATATATTTGCGTAGTAGGAAACCTAAAAATAATGGCCCACGTTTATTGACAATTGCTATATTAGAGCACCTGAACTGTTAACAAGCGTCTTTGGCCATGGACGGCTGGGATGGAAATGGATTACAACTTGAAATATTGAGGCTAAACTTTTCAAGTGTTTCCGCGCATCTTCGAAAAATTCGGTATTTCTAGCCGTGGTTTGATTTCTCTCTGCAAATCAAGGTTTTATCTTTCTTTAGATGATCAAAGGTAATGTTTTTCATCGGTTATGTTGCCTATCACTAATTTCAGAATAGTTTAGACCAAAAATCCGCGAATTTCCCGTGACGTAGCTCATTTAAATAGAATTGTTCTGTTGTATTATAGGCTGAAATTAGGGAGCCTCAAATTGAACACGATAGAGATCATTTCCTCGCAGTTTACAACTACGTACATTGGCTTAGAAACAGGCAGGGCTTTTTAACAACGTAGTCGTCAGTCTGCACCTGTTGCTGCCAGAATACAGATATCTGTCTCCAATATTTTAAAATCTCTACTTTCAAGCTAACTTTGAACGACAAATATGTATACATGTAGAGACGTTAATAGTGATTCAGTGATTTTTATCGAACAGTTATACCATCTCCTATTTTATTTTGTTGCTGCGTTTTGCAACGTTTTCTTACAATTACTTGGAAGATGTTATTCAAGCTCTTTCAAATTTTAAGGCAACATAAACCGGAAGCAACGTCACGTTTTTGCGTTTTGCCCCTTTTACCACTGTAGGTATGTGCTTGTACATACAGGCAGCAGCGAGCCACCAGTACCAAACTGTAAGCGGTTGTAATTATTCTGTTTTGTACTACATATAGGACAAGAATGGTCTGTACCCAGCATTGTACCGCATGGAACAGGTTCCAGGATCCAGTGGGGCCTTGCTAGATTCCAATCACTCGCATTTTTTACTGGTGGATAATGGAACAGAAGGGAAGTATGGCGTGGAGATTGATTTGCGGTCAAGATTCGAGGAGGCTGTAATGAAGGTCAAAACTGATTCCAGGTCAGCCGCAGGTACGTCAAAATTTCACCTTTAAGAAATCAGTGACATCACTAATAGATTTTTTTTGTGATTAACAGCAAGACAATATCCCTAGGTTAAGTGGAATTTGAAAACGTGTGGAAAATGAAGTTATTGTCAAAAATATGCATAGGCGTACGGGCGATTTTTTACCAGGGGGGGCGGTGAACCATTTGCCCAAAAAATTCTCGCAAGTTGCCCAAATTTTTACGAAAAAGTCGAAAAGAAACGAGGGTCATATACGATGCTCTAACATAGGCCTACTTACGAAGTGAAAATATTTTTACAAATGAATCTATCAGATGAGCTCATGAAACACGTTAAAAGAAATAGCTGTCTCGGCCATTTCGAGGGCCAAAGATATCAATGATACGATCCATGTCATTGTTGACTACAGAGTTGGCATATGCCCTTTCAATTTTAATAAGTGCGATGAACATTACTGACACGTTGTTGCCCCATGGTGTTGCGCAGGTAAGTTCTCAATCTGCGCAACGCACTGAATGATCGTTCTGCTGAACACGATGTAGCAGGTATCACTGCAAGGATATGTACTACATTAATAACCAGAAACTCATCACGTGCTGGGCAACCACTGTCTCGTGTGAATTTAACTGGCTTTACCACGCCGACTTCAGGTTAAAATACAAAATATCTATCTCTTCAAAAACAAAAACATGGAAACTTCTTTTAAAACCGGCTTTGCCCAAATTTCTTTTGCTGCCCAAAAAATCTGAGTTGCCCGTACGCCTATGAAAATATGTCCCGGTTCTACTTTCCTGGCGAGAAGCGGTAAACCAGCGCGACAGGAACGGAAACGCAACGGAGACGCAATCGTACAATCCCGGCATTGCGCTTTCGAAGCTTCGCCTTTCTGAAAATTAAAAAACGCTCTGTTATCCAGTCGTTGGGCGGCATCTTGATCATCGAGCCATTCCTATGCGGATATTTTTATCTCATTGCGTCGACTCTGAAGAAAGAAAAATAAACTTGTTTGTAGAAAGTATAAAAATGTCTTAATACTGTGTAAGAATCTTGTGACAATACAGTGTTATATTTTTCGTAGGTGCTATCGGCGTGCCTGTGGTTCTACTGGTTCTGGAAGGTGGACCGAACACTGTGCGCACCATGTGTGAGCTGATCAAGAAGAAAATCCCAGCAGTAGTGGTGGAAGGGAGTGGGCGTGCTGCAGACGTAGTGGCTTATGCTTACAGCCACACAGTAAAGAAATGGTGAGTGTTTGTAGCTATCTTCATGTCTGTTGTGAAATTGAAGAACTACTAATCTGATGAAATATCTTGGTTTATTTCAGCTCTCTTTTGGTGCACGGTACCTCTTTCTTTTAAAGGGGCAATGTCTTTTAAGGAGGCTCGCAATGATTTCCAGCGCTTTCCAGGTCTTAAACTTTGATGGGTCAGTACTACAAATCTTTATCAGTTGCTGCAACAATAATGATATCGACCAAATGTCCAATCTTTGCCGAATAAGTTGTGGTCATTTTCATGACGTCACTGGTTACTATAGCAACAGTTTTACCTCTGAAAAACACCCTTAATTTTCCCTTTAAGTGCTTATAACTCAAAAACGAGTCCGGTGACCCCCATTTTTTATTATTGAATAATGATTGGCATGTTAAGATGCAACTTTTTGCAAAGTTAAAAAAATTTCTGCGGAGCAGTTTCAGAGCCACCTTAAATTTTCGAAAATTTAAGGTGGCTCTGAAACTGCTCCGCAGAAATTTTTTTAACTTTGCAAAAAGTTGCATCTTAACATGCCAATCATTATTCAATAATAAAAAATGGGGGTCACCGGACTCGTTTTTGAGTTATAAGCACTTAAAGGGAAAATTAAGGGTGTTTTTCAGAGGTAAAACTGTTGCTATAGTAACCAGTGACGTCATGAAAATGACCACAACTTATTCGGCAAAGATTGGACATTTGGTCGATATCATTACTGTTGCAGAAACTGATAAAGATTTGTAGTACTGGCCCATCAAAGTTTAAGAACTTGAAATTGCTGGAAACCATTGTGAGCCTCCTTAAGTCATTTTTCTGATTACTTTGAAATTGAAGGAAGCCACAAAATAATAGTTTTCTAACATAGAAAAACACCAACGGAATAATAAAAACACGAAAATAACCAAGGATGGTTTCAACTGACGAAGATTAAGAGCTATTACGACCAACAAACTTGAAAAAAAAAATGCCAGTTTTTTTCAAGATGCGTTGCCCGTGACGTAGCTCTTTTAACCCCACTTTCTACCACAGGTAGCCAAAGCTTAAGATACAACTGAAAATAAATAAAATGATCTAAAATTGTCAAATTTTTATTGTTTTATCAATCTTATATTACATATTCATGTGAGCTTTGAAAATTAGCATAATATGCTAATTCTAAAATTGCTCCCAACCATCAAAGCGAAGCGAAAGGTTGCACACTCGAACCGCCAGAATGCAGACCCGTGTTCATGAAATGAGCTGTAATTCTCAAAGTTTTCCATCTTTCCCTCAAAACGCCTCAAATTCAAAGGCTTCGATAGTCATTCTATAAATACATACCGAAAAAGTGCCCAATGTTACATCCTTTCCCCGTCAAAACGACAATAGTTTAGTGGTAAACCTCCACGAACCATCCGCGGCCCGAGCGCCTCTGCAATTTTTCTCATTTAATCATATGCAATTTGGAACCACAAAAGCCACTTTCTAGGGGAGGTGTATGTAATGTCGCATGCGACACATGATTTGATTACACTTCATCATGTCTTGCAAAATCACGTGGTTTCCCGCGCTGTGCACCTGTTGCATGTTTTCCCGCGCTTGGAGCTGGCTGTATAGTTTCGCTTCAAGTTTTGATTGGCTCGTATAGTCATTGCGTTTGTTGTGATTGGTTAGATATAATTACTTCTAATTGGGCTAAGTTTTATGGCACATTCATTAAAAATGTATCTGATATATTGTTTTTTTTTCTCTTCAGTGAAGGGAGGACTACCATTAACATCATTGATCCAGCGTTCGAAAGCAAGATACGAGCCAAGGTGGCAGATGTGTTTCCATTTATGAAGGATAAAGATGTCAGCGAACATTACAAGATGATTGAACAAGTGCTTGAAGACGAAAAAATGGTAAGTTGTCCCATCCGGCGTTTTTATTATCATTATCATTATCGTTATTGTTATTATTATCTTTTATCTGCCTTAAAAAGTTCATGTTACTCCAAACAGTTGACTTGTTCAAACACTTAGCATTTCTGGTCGCATATATTTTATTCACGAACTGTGTATGGATTTCCCACCATTTCACATATTTCCCACGAGTTAAAAATTGTTCCAGGGAAATTTTAAAGTGCAGTCCCAATTTCAAAGGGATTGCGGTAACTTGCCATTGTGTGTGAATCTAACCAAGACAGCTTCGTTTAAAGTTCTTTGTCACAAACAGTTTATATCTAAAATCACAAATAACGCCTAACGTTAAATGCACACATCACCTCTTCGTTTTTTTTTTCTTTTCAATTTTTACGATGCTACCCCTGTAGTAATTTCAAGCGTTTGTTGTTTTGTAGATCTCGATATACAGACTTGATGATGAGACAAATATCTCTCAAGATATTGATCTTGCCATTCTGAAATCCCTATTGAAAGGTATGGCTGTGTACAGATGTTTTTATTTATTTGGGAAGCAGGGATGGCGCAGTGATGAGAGCGCTCGCCTCCCACCAATGTGACCCAGGTTCGGTTTCTGGACCAGGCGTGGGTTGAGTTTGTTGTTGGTCCTTGCTCTGAGGGTTTTTCTCTGAGTCCTCCGGTTTTCTAGGCTCGATTTCCAGCCGTTCTGGGAGTCCGGTGTGTCATCCTCCTCGCAACGAACCTCCCTTCACAAAAACCAACACTTCCAAATTCCAATTTGATCGGGAATACACGGCCCCACAAGCTTCTAGCTTTAAATATTACCATGTCTAAACAAAGGTAATTCACTCATTCACTGTTTGAATTAATAAAGTTGATAGTCAGTTGAATCCCGATAACTCGAACCCTTAATAACTCGAACCTCCCGATAACTCGAACCTTTTTCGATTCCTCTTTAAGGTTCGAGTTATCGGGATTCAACTGTATGTTGTTTTAAATTCACCATTTGGTAACAAGGTAACAAATGTTCTCAGATCTGAACCCAGCTAACATTTTTGAAGGCCGCAGATTTGTCGAACTCTGACGGTTTTCTTTTTTCTACACACAAAATGGTGGATCATGCAAACAGAAAGACAGCACAGCTTCAGAAAGCAGTAAACAGGTTAGATAGATTAGAAATTTAGAAATAGCCGGTGTGAACAGGTCTGTAGATTGTGGAAATGAAATGGCTCGAGTACGCGACTTCTTGTACTCGAAAGATCAAGTGCGTGACTGTATGAACCAAGTGCGTGACGTGACTGATTGAAGGATTGAATGCGTGACTGCATGAAAGGTAGCAATTCAGTTTAGGCATTGTACTTGTAATCAATGTTCTTATTTGTAGACGTTTCAGAATCCTCCTCTATACACTAAATATATAAACCTTGTATTTGGTGATACTCTTGATTTACAGCCAACAGTTCCAGTCCTTTGGTGCAGTTAAATTTAGCGCTGGCCTGGAACCGTATTGATGTGGCCAAAAGTGAAATCTTCACAGAGGAGAAACACTGGACGGTTAGTAATAGCTGTTTTATTACTTTAAAATTAAAATAACTTTATGTATTTCACGCATGAAGATCTCATCCACCAATTCTAGTTTGCGAGTAATCTCTACTGGTTTCCCAAAACTGAACGACTGAACGGAAAAAACTTCCCGCGCATACGAAAATCTTTTCTTTCGCTACTTTTGTTCGCGTTCGAAACAAATTCGTAGCTTTTCGCGGTCTGAGCAGTTTCCTATACCGTCGAATTTAACTCCCTCAAGAAGTAACTTTTACAGTGTTGCCAGTCCTTAGCACGCTTGGTCTGATAACATTACTGACAGTTGTGTTGTTACGTTTTTACAGACGGACACCCTGTCCAATCCAATGCTGGCCGCTTTACTCGACGACAAGACCGGGTTTGTGGAACTCTTCCTGCTGAATGGACTCAGCATGAGAGAGTTTCTCACTCCACAAATCCTCTGTCAGTTATATGCCGGGGTAAGTTACTGCCACAGCCGTCTCCTTGTCAGTCACTCGCAACAAAAAACACACTGAGCTTTGGTAATCAAAGCAATCCGAAAACTGTTCAATATTTTTTTTCAATGCCAGTCGCAAAGAGCCCGTTCAGTTATTGTGTTCTAACCCAGTTTGTCATTATCCACTTACAAATTTTTTTTGAACTTACTGACCTTGAAATGTTATTAACTTTTGCAGGTTCCTAATAACAGCGTTATCAAGCCACTGCTTCAACAAGAAATGGTTTGTGTAACTTCCTGCCTTGATATTAGTTGGTGTCTGTGAATGAGTGTTCGAGAGTGTGGAACGCTGAGCACTTACTAAGAAAGTTAGAAATAGCCGGTGTGAACAGGTCTGTAGATTGTGGAAATGAAATGGCTCTTGGTGGTTTTAATACGACTGTCCAAAAAATTCTTCAACTTTGATTCGGCGTTTCTTTAGATTTAATAGTAAGACCAATTAGAGCGAATTTTTTTTTTGTCAGTGCTTTAGTGATTTTTTTTCCCTCGCTTTGTTTCTGCCTAGTAGCTACTACTGTTTTCCTGCTTGTCGCCGGTCGGTGGCCATCGCACACATGTTTTCCCACGCTTGCTGCTAGTTAAGTATTTTCCCGCGCTTGGTACCGCTTACATTTCTTTCCGCGTTTAGTTTTCTTTTGGCTTAAGTTGAATGAGTTGTGATTAGTCTATTATGCTATTCTAATAATACCAAAAGCCGTTAAGCTAACTTGGTATTTCTAAGTGAGTTTCAGTTCCAAACTATTACAAAAACGTTTAATTGCGGTTTACTTCTTAAAAAAAGTGGTGGGAATACTGAGAAACGCGAATACTCTCTAGTAACATATATACCGCCTGAAACCCGGGGGCTCAACATTCTCAGAGTGCGAAGGATACTAAAGGTCTGTTAATTGTAATTTCTTTTTTCAGAGCAAGAAAAATGTAACAACGCTAAACATGTCCATCGTTGGTGAAGTGATTGAAAACCTGATGGGCGATTCATATCATAGTCTTTACCTGAGAGATTATCGCTATTTTTCCTCGTCTTCTGACGTGCCTGGAAAACACCGCAAAATCAGCCAGCCAGTTGCTCTTGGTAAGTTCAAAACAGAAGATACAAAATCAATTTTGCTGTTTGATATTGTGAAATTTCTTGGTTAGGAATTAATCATATGATCGCTTTGATTATACTCCACTAACAACCGCAGCTCTTCGTCAGGTACCGTGAAAATGTACCGGTCCGGTACCTATTTATACACCTGAGTGGAGAGAAGCTCTGTGACTGAGCAAAGTGTCTTTCCCAAGAACACAACACGATGATCTCGGCCAGGCTCGGTCTAGAGTCTAAACGCCCCGAGTCAACTACCAAAAGTCGATAGATAAGAGAGGGAAATGACTAATTGTTTTAGGTTAACTTTAAGACCGATGCTTTCAACAAAAAGTGTCTTTTTATAGTTTTGGTTTGTGTATTTTACTTGCGCTCGTTCCCAGGTCAGTATATCGAAAATAAGACCGCCCTTGTGTAGCCAATCAGATTGCGAGCTTGCCTAATAGACAGTCACTGGGAAGCCTGCGAAGTAAGCGTTCCCGTGCGAGCGAAGTGCTATGTGTGTCGCGCCCAAGCGAAGATTCTGGACGAGCAAGAGCCCCAATTTTCGCGCGACCAGAATCTTCACTCGCGCGCGACACACAGCACTTCGCTCGCACGGGAACGCTTACTACGCAGGCTAGTCACTGAGTTAAACTTGTTATTGTTTTTTAGCCAACCCTATTCACAAAATTGATCCATTGCCGACGCCCTACCGTGACGTGTTCATCTGGGCGGTACTTAGCAACAGGCAAGATATGGCCAAGCTCATGTGGAGTATGGGTAAAGCGCAGATCGCATCCGCACTCATGGCTACGCGCATGCTCAAGTCCATGGCGGGAAAGGCGCGTGCTGATGACACGATCACTGACATTAGCACTGAGCTACTGGATCATGCAAAGTAAGTATGATCTCTCCGGCAGCAGGGGTGGAGGGTGGAGTGAGTGAGTAGGCATGAGTGCTAAGGCGGGCAAGGCGGAAAACCATCATGTACTAGACCCTCTTTCTGTTAGTGTACATTCGCTGTTTTTAGTTTCTTAGCTCAAAAGACTGCAGAAGTCGTTTGAACTCGTACGCGTCACGCAATCTCTGGTCGGCGAGGAGGCTTTCGTAATGGCCAACGAAAAATTGCACGACGGCGTAAGATCACGAGTTGCAAGTCCGTGGAGGGTTTTACCAACCATTCGCTATTTTCACTCTTCCAATAATACACCTTGTTTACCCCCCAAAATTTTTGCATAAGCATTGTTTTCAATTCCTCTAGGGATTTACAATCGTCCAAGGACAAGTTGTATTATCGAAACGTGAAAAAAGCGAATAGACCCTACCTCGTCTGATTCGTTTCTGTCTTTTTCCATCTATTTATTGACTGAATACATTCGTTTTCTTGTAGTGATTTTGAACAACACGCCATTGGTGTACTGCAGGAGTGTTACGAGGAGAATGAGACTCTGTCCCAGACCCTTTTGGTCAGAGAGCTGGATAACTTCGGTCACCTGACAGCGCTGGATCTTGCCGTCATGGCCGAGGACCAGGACTTCATTTCCCACACCAGCTGCCAAGTGCTACTCACCCGACTCTGGATGGGAACGATGGCAATGAATACTCAGTGGTGGAAGGTAGGAGAACGACCCACTCTCTACAGGGGTAGGGTAAGGTGAAAAGACGAATAGGATGGCATGATGCCGGGCTTCTACTAACGGCTAACTCTTTTCAACTGTCCGCACCAATCCATATATTTTACTCAAATTGAAATCTCCCTACGATTGTAGAGAGTTTCAACGTGATTCCACGAGATTCAACCAATACAGGTTAATACAGGTTTTGTATGGTGAATCGTTTGCTGTTTTGGCGTTACATGTCCACAATAATCATATAAACACATTTTATAGTTGCTGATTTTGTTTTGTATTGCCTTCCAGATCATCATCTGTACATTCTGTCCTTTCCTGATTTTCCCATTAATCTATTTTGTTCCTGATGAGCATCACGAGCGAGAGGCGGCCGCTCGCCGCACGCAGAAAAGTTTAAACCGCAGCAAAAGCGTGAAAAACGTGCGAAGAGGAAGCAACACAGAGAACGGGGTGGAGCTGCAAAAGGTTGAAACAGTCAACGGAAATCCCAAAATTGCCGAGGATGAGGAAGCCACAGTAGGCGGCGATGGAGAGGATTTGGTGGATTACATTCCAGGTAAAGAATTGCTTTTGTTTAAAACACTAATTCTCCTTGCCGATACTCATTTCCGTTTCGTAAACGGTGGATGCCATCATTGGTAACCAAGCTTTTTGGGATGAGCGGTGCCATATCTACTCTAGTTTAGGCCTGGATAAGGACGAAACTGTGCTTTGATTATTAGATGAAATAAGGCTTAGATAAGAAGTTTGATTCACGGTTAGCTTATGGATAGGGATATGGTCATCTATTATAGATATAACAGTAAGAAAGTCACCTTATATAATTAAGTTTTTCGGGGGTTTGGCGGATCAACGTGGACGTGGAGGGTTGCTGGCATGCCAGAGGTTCCAGCTTCGATTCTGGGTGGTGAAGTACAATTTTCATTTTTCTTTTTGTAGAAAAAAACTTCGATGATAGTGAAAAAATTGTCGCTAAAATGGCATTGACCGTTTACGAAACGGAAACGTGCCTCGCCGATCGCCGCAGATAACATTTAATGTTAGTTCTGACTTTTGCTGGTTTATGTACATCAAGATAATCCTTAAAACATGGACAAACTATTTATTATTCTATGGTATTTATCTGTTGTGTAGCAAGGCAGCGTGGCCGAGTGGATAGGGCGCTGGACTTGTATTCCGGAGGTCTCTGGTTGAAATCCTCCTCCCTGCCACATACATTTTTTTTCTCGGATTTACAGAGTAGCTTGTAATAAGCTAATATCTCCGAAGGAAAAAAAAGTAAAGACAACAAACAAGGAAAATTATAAAAACAAAAATACTAAACGGATAAATAAAGTGGTACACAAATAAATCAAAATTACCTAATATAATAATAATATATAATATATAAGATCAGTTTATATACAATTACACAAAATTATAGTTTCGGACGAGGCGCTTAAAGACGTTGTAGCAATTGATTTTTCTATGAGTTAGTATCAGGTAGAGAGTTCCATAGTCTACAAGCAAGATCACTAAATGAATTTACACCATAGGAAGTAGTCGACGGTTTAGGAAGGGTTAGAATGTTGCTACCTCTTAAGGAATACGAAGCAGAGCGTAAGGAAAAGATTTGTTTCAGATATGAAGGATAGTTGTCAAGATACAGACATTTAAAAAGAATCAGTACCATGTCTTGCAGGCGTCTATTTCCTAAATTAGTTATTCCCGCGTTTTTGAGCAATTGTTTATAGTCTGTATCCGCATCCTTAAAAATAAATCTCAAAATGCACTTGTTAAGTTTCTCTAGTTTTTCTGAATCTCGAGTGTTACAGAAATGCCAGAAGTTGAGCAGTTATAAAAATGCGGGAGTATGAATGCCTTGTATAGCCGCATCAAACTGTCACTGGAGACAAGTTTACCAGATCTCGTCATTACACTGAATTGATTGTTAGTCCTCTTACAACTGGTAGCAAGGTGTTCCCCAGCTTTTCAATTGAATTCTGTACCGGAAAAGAGAACTTGTAATCAGTTTTTCCTCATATTTAGTGTCCTCAATTAGCACCGGTAGCAGCAGTGCTAAGTACATTGACACTTAAATAAAGTGATTTATTTTATATTTCCCAAACTGCGTTCGTTCAGGCCAAGGTAGTTTTCAGCCACTGTCAAGCCCAAGTAAAGCGAGACACAGCGCTGAAGTAGGTTGACGTTCTCGCACCTTCCCTTGCCGTTAAATTGCCGTATCGTGGCGTAGTTGTGGAATAGCAATGTCTCCTACCTATGAATGGTTTTTCAAGTATTTTCTTTACATTTTCAGAGCTTCAAGAGGACCAATCTATGGAAGTGCTGATGCGAACAAAAGAAATGACAGTATATCAGAGAATCACATCTTTCTATTCTGCGCCATTCACCAAGTTCATGGGAAATCTGGTAAATACTTCAGTTTTACATACAGCTTTTCTTTAGAAATGATGTATATTAATCCCTCTAAAATTCGAGATGTTATACGATTTAATTTGATGGTACAATTGCAGGTGTCTTACATAGCGTTCATCTTGCTGTATGGTTACGTCATCACGATGTACTTCCCGCGCTTTGACTCGTCCCAGACTCTCGGGGGACTGAGTGTCGTGGAACTCATTCTCTACTTCTGGATCTTTACAATCATCTTGGAAGAAATTAGACAGGTGAGTGACATAACACGTCATAGAATCAATGACGTCACATTGTGGCGTCACAGAAACGTCACGTTGCTCTTTAAGAACAGCTAACATAGCTATGCAGTTCAGTCCCAAGTTAAACGAAGCGTGACTGCAACACTTCAATATTACTTTCATACGATATGCTAATGCTTAAAAATAAATAGTTCAAAAACTACAATGCCTAGCCGTAGCTTTATATTCTGTGTATAATATTTTACATTTTGGGCAATTTAAGATTATTATTGTCATCATTTAGATTGTTATTGTCGAAAGGTCGTTGTTACATTCACTCTGAAGCCGGGAATGATATTTACTGCGAACATGGTTGTCAAAAAACAAAACTAGAAAAATATCGCCTAGCAAGTTGAGTTAACAGCATTGTCATAGCTGAACATGTACCTTGTGGTTCCAAGATGCTGTGTCAGAAAGAAAACTAAAATTGAACTGACATTGATCTCAGTGCAGATGTGCAAGTTTTGCGCGAGTTAACATTTTTTAGAATTTAGACATTTTTCTGCGTTTAAATTGGTCTAATTTCTTTTCTTTTCCTTTTTTTCAGCTTGCTGCTCAACAACCCAAGAGCTTTGGTGATAAACTCAGCATTTACTTCAGCGACACATGGAATCTTGTGGACTCCTTTTCGCTGTTGGCGTTTGTTGTGGCCGCCTTTCTGCGCTTTTTTGATTCAACGTATGAAGCTGCGCGGATAATCCTGTCCTTGAATATCATTGTGTTCATCGTGCGCTCACTTCAAATCGTCTCCGTCAACAGACAACTTGGTCCAAAGCTTGTCATGATCAGGAAAATGGTAAGATTGCGCTACCTCATTTTGACGAATCGCAAAGGACACAGACTAACCAGTGAACCAATCAAAACTCGAAGCAAATAGATGTAGCTGGCGCGAAGGGCGGGAAAACGTCTCTGAGCGAGTCGCAATTTACTTCTGATTGGTCGAGAAAATGGCGCGGGTTTTTTACACCAATCACTAGGCGAAGTAAAGCAAAACCACAGCAAGCGAGAATTACGTCGACACTCAAGTGAAAATCACTCTATTAGGTTACATTGACGCTCTGTGAACCTGTAGGGTGACAAAAAGGGAATCCTTCCTCCTCTTCACCCAAGTCGGTTGGCTCTTTGTTTTGCTCCTGTACTCTCCGAGTTTCGTGAGAAAAGAAGTCTTGGAATTTTGCTGACCTTTTCTTTTATTTTCTAGTAATAAAGCGTGTGCTGTTGTTGTTACATTTTCTCACATCCTCGAATCTTAGTATCGTATGCAAAACAAACCCCTGTTTACTTCCAATCCATTATTTCGGTCGTCATCTAAATTGACTAACAATTTCCATATTTCTTTGTTTAACATCACAGCTTGAAGATCTGAAACAGTTTGTGATAGTCCTGCTCATATTCATTATCGCGTATGGAATCGCTCTGCAAGCTGTGTCATTTCCAGGCCCCGGACAGTATTCCAAGAGTTGGCTTGAGGTCATCCGAGGAATATTGGACCTTCCTTACTGGCAAATGTATGGAGAGCTCTTTCTAGAGGAAATATCAGGTAAAGGCGGTTTATCACGTTGCTGAATCTATTCTTTCTTGATTTAACAGATGTCTATCTCTATCTGCACGCTTAATTCTCCACCGCTCGAAAGAGATTTGAGATTCGACCCTGAACATGTTATATTAAATGATAACCTACCTGTAAGCGATGCGGGTCCTCTAGAGTCTCTGATTGGTTGCTGCTCCGTTTTGAATCTTCGCGCGCAAATTACAACCAATCACAAACACTGCACGGATCTCTGTAGAGCTGCGTCATTAGAATGGAATTTTTAGGCCAGAAATCTTGTGGGGGTGGGGAGGGGGTATAAGCAGGTCAGTTGTGAAGCTGTTCTCACAATTGACCTGCTCCCAATGTATTAGAGCTTCATAGCTTAGTTGGTAGAGCAATGCACCGGCCGGTATCGCAGAGTTGTTATCTTGATACTTTTTTAGGATAAAAAAGCAATAATTGCTTAAGACGGAATCCGCCAGGACTTCGAGTAGTTGTTGGACAAAATTATGTACCAAAATTATTTACACCTTATTGCAAGCTTTTGTGTTACTGCTTCAAATATCATATCAAAAGAAATCTTTTCTAACAACACCAAACATCGAAAACCAATCTCGAAGTTCCGCTGAATTCCACTAAATCGCTTAAAAGACGCGAGCTTTTGCCTATAGCTTGTGAACATTAAATTTCATTTTCTCAGGTTCTGATAAGAAATTGTTGTACCAAAATTATTTACACCTTATTGCAAACTTTTGTGTTACTGCTTCAAGTATCTTATCAAAAGAAATCTTTTCTAACAACACCAAACACCGAAAACAAATTTTGAAATTTCACTGAATTCCACTGAATCGCTTAAAGACGATTTTACAAAATGGCTGCACGTGAGAATTTCCCTATAGCTTGTGAACTTTGAAATTCATTTTCTAAGACTCTGATAAGAAATTGTTGTTGGTGTTATCAGTGATAATTACTTACATCTTTACCTTTTATTTAGGGTAGAAAATAACGCAATAGGATTTAAATTATTCTGGTACTCGATTTTTGTCCAACTTAAATAAATATTACTCGACTTCCTGGCCCCAGGGCCAGGTTGTTCGAAAGCCGTTTTAACACTAACCCAGGATTAAAATCTGATTGAGGGTTCAATTTCTCTTGTATAAAAACGTTTTTATCGCTTATGTTTGAGCGGAGTTTGAGATAAGTCGGCGTCAAAACTGGAGGACAGAAAATATAAACAGAAAACCTCACTGAAGAGTTAAAAAATTGAAATCAAATTCACGCTAATCCTGGATTAGCTTAATCAAGCTTTGAAGAACTCAGCCCAGTTGTTCAAAGGGAGGATAACGCTATCCACCGGATAAATCTCTATCCAGCGGATAAGTGTTGGCAAAACAAACTACACTATCCACTGGATAGTGATTTATCCGGTGGATAGCGTTATCCACCCTTTGAACAACTGGGGCCTGGTGGATTCCGTCTTAAACATTACAATGGACTGGCCATTCCCATTCAGGGAGGACTAAAAATACTTCTTCAGAAACCTGGATAAGCTCTGGGGGTATAGACCACTAGGCTCGACGCAGGCCACGCAGCTCAGGTGTATGCCTTTATTATGCATTAATTATATCAATACTAACCACCTTTCTCATGTTGTCGCTATTTTTTTCAGGTCAAAAGCCTCAAGAGTATGCCGAAGTTCACCCCACTGCCAAGTGGCTATCTCCTGCGCTACTGGCGGGCTACATGTTGTTCACAAATGTTCTTCTCCTAAATCTTCTCATCGCCATTTTCAGGTAATTCACATTTCTACAGACAAATCAGAATGCTATTTCTTCTCTGTGAAACCAGAAAAACCCAAAGTAATACTGGAGCACGTCACAAACGAAGGTCGCTAAAAACTTTTAAGGTCGCCACACACGAGGGGACCAGTCGCAGGGACTGGTCGCAGGGACCGGTCGCAGGGACTGGTCCCCAGTAGAGTTTACACGATGGAATGAGTCGCGGGTACCAGTCCCTTGAAGGGTTCACACGCTGGGACCTGTTTCGCAGCAAGATAGCAGTATTTATGACGTTTTCAATATATAAAACAAGATAATCACCTTGTGGAGATGGAAAATTATTATTATTATTATTCCTATTATTGTTCATATCTGAGCGTGCTTACTGGACTGGGTGTTCAACAATTGTTTTAAAAACATGGAATGTTGACAATGTTCGAAATCCGCTCGTATTTTATAATTTTGATATCAGGTTTCCTTTCGGTGTTTTTATACCTGAAAAAAAATAAATTGCATCATTTCATCAAAAACTGCAAAAGTATAGTATTCTCCAGGCTAGCTGAAAAAAACATCCGATCAAATTTGCATAACATAAACCGGATGTCACGCATTCTCTTCATGAAATGGCGCAAAAACATGCTAGCGACAGCTAGCGAGAAAATTTGGCGGGAACTTTGTTTTCATCGAGTAAAAATGGCTTCGAGAGCTGCGAAGAAAAAGACTCTGTTGCTCCTGATGATGATGCAAGACGAAGAATTGCCGGTTTCTTATGAACGAAGAATCAATTACCATTCGTGAACTGGTGACGCTCCAATCTTCAATATTAATGCCAACAGTCTGTTCAGTAGTATTCTGTTCAATCTGTTATCACTACTCTGTTCAGGCATCGCCATCTTCAAACACGAACGTGCAGAATTGTGGGAACTTAAAATGCTGATCAGCGATTGGTTCATTTTTAATTGGTCGCAGGGACCAGTCCCACGACCCTGTTCACACGAGGGACCAAGCAAAATATTGCGGGGACCAGTCCCTGCGACTGGTCCCACGAATTCAAACCAGTTTGAATTCTTGGGACCGATTTCGGGGACCAACATTCAGTCCCTGCGACCGGATTTTTGACGAAAATTTTACCTGTTCACACGATGGGACTTGGTCGCAGGGACTGGTCCCTGCGACCGGTCCCTGCGACCAGTCCCCTCGTGTGTGGCGACCTTTATATTCTGAAACCAATCACGGCAAGCACAATGTTTCCCGCGTCTGCTACCAGTTTCATGTTTTCCCGCATTTACAACCGCGACACATTTTCCCGCGCTTACAACTGGTGACATGTTTTCCCGCGCTTGCCACCGATTGGCTTTCTTCCCATGCTTTTAACTGGTTGTATGCTACCTTTTTCTTTTTCCGCGGTAGTGATTGGTCCTTTTTTGTTAATTTGGTTTTAATTTATATAAACTGGACACTTACCTCCACCTTTGATTTTTCCGGAGATCACAAAAAAACCTCATTCCATTAATCCTTTAACGATCGATAATCAAGCATGACTTTGGGACTGTTATTAAAAGGACTCTCCATTCCATTAAAAGTCCTTCCCATATCCAGCGATCTCTTTGGTGTAATCCCAGGGCCATCCGATGAGGGCGTTTTGATTGTAATCGTTAGTACCTTTATCTGTTCTTTCCTAGTTACACTTTTGAGAGGGTACAGGAAGACTCGGACAAAGTGTGGAAGTTCCAGCGTTATGAACTGATTGCCGAGTACCACGGCAGACCGCTGTTCCTTCCTCCTCTAATCTTCATTTCTCACGTGCTGATATTCGTCAGGTGGATATGGAGGCTCTGTCGGTGTGGACATCCACCATCGGACAGCTCTATGAGTACGTATTTACCGTCAGGTCTGATAAGAAGCTGCCTGGAGCAAAATAGCAATTCTCGCCAATAAAAAACGACCTTTCATCAATTATTGTATTTTTTATAATTTAGCTACGGACATTTCTAAAGAACAAAATGTACGTTTTGTTGTCGTTTTGTGTCTCATGTAGTCGCATTACGACAAAATTTAAAAAGTGCAAGTTGTTTATTGGCATCCGAGATTGACTTAGGAAACTGAATACAATTGAATTTTTTTCTCACATTTTCCGTCGTTCGATTGTATTCGATTGATTTGTTCATTTTCCACTTCTTTTAATTGTTGACGAGTCTCCGATTGGCTGAAAATTTTGGGAAGTCAAACATAGCGCTCTCAAAAAGTTTCCAAAAGTAATTATAGAAACTAACTTGATTTTAAGAGAATATAGTAGAATTTGACGTTCCACTTTTTGCTTAGAAATCAAACTGAGAGAATACGAGAAAGAGCAACTGGAGAACTGGGAATTCCAAGGAGCGGAGTATTTCATTCACATGAAACGAGCGGAGGAGAAGAACACTCTGGAACGAAGAGTCTGCACTCTGGGAGACAAGTATGTTCTGTGCACTTTACTGTTTTCTTTTGGCCTTCAAATTGGCAAGTTTAAATTATTTTCAAAAAACACTTTAATTTGATAAATGTTGATGAGCTTTGAGAATGAGAGATCAAGATGTTTCCTTAACAGGGTGAATGACGCCACAGTAAAGCTTGACCGCATAATGGAGGTTGTCCTGGACACCACCAATGCTGAAGACTCTGAGGGCGCCCCCGCAGCTGCTCAGCCCAGCTATGAATGGAGGCCGCAAACACGTGACTTTGGCGGTTTGGAGAGGAGAATGGGACGGATGGAAGAAAACGTAGCGTCAATATTTGAAACAGTGAAGACCTTGGTTGATTTGCTTCATAACCAAAGGGTATGCAACAGAACCCTTTATACAAGCAATTTTGTCATGCTCTTTCAGGCGCGGATTGTCTTACATGCAAAGTAGTCTCAGTAACTTTGAAACGCAGGAAAATCACACAATGAGTGCGGAATACTTAGAAGCGCAGTGGAAGCCAAAGAGTAATAACCCAGTACACGAATATTAGGCAAACTCACAATCTGATTGGCTGCGCAAGGGTGGACTAATTTTCGATGGACTGCCCTGGAAGTGCACGCAAGTAAAATTGTGGAAATCACAAACCAAGCATAAATAAACCACTTTCACTGAGCTTTTAATTGAAACGATCGGTCTTTAGGTAAACAATTAGACGGCCGCTCTCGGTTTTTATCGGCTTTTGATAGTTGGCCCTTGCCAATTATCAGCCGATAGAAACCTTGAGTTTGTCGTCTAATTCCTTACTAAGGATTGAAGTATCCTTTCTCGACGACAGACAATCAGGGTTCGTACGAGTCATGGAATACCTGGCAAGTCACGGAGTTTAAGAATTTCATTTTCCAGGCCTAGAAAGTCATGGAATTTACATGTGGGTCATGGAAAGTCATGGAAAATGATTTTTATTACAAAAAAAGTACAAAATAAATTAGGTTTTATCACGAAGAAAATGGTTAAAACGTACCCAAAATGAAAGATGATTTCCAAGAAAATTATCAAATTCAGGTAATGGAAAACTTGGAGAAGTCATGGAAAAGGTCATGGGAAGTCATGGATTTCAAAAGCTCAAAAGAGTTCGAACCCTGATAATATTCCTTGCAGTGGTAGCTACTACGAGAAGTGCTTCAGTTCAAATGCAAAGATCTATTGCTAGTTATAAATCTCAACTTTAATAACATTCGAAATCGTTTCTTTTTCTTGTCCATTTTTCAGGTTGAAAGTTCATCCTCGCGGTCAGCAGGTAAGTGGATGCAATTTCAATGATATATGATTTATCATCCTGACTTAAATCTTGTTGGTGAGAAGACACTGAATAATTCGGATTTTTTTTTCTTTTAGAATCTGCACCAACGAACATTCTTGATCTGCGCCCTGTTGCTCCAGCGTTTATCCACCACAAGGCACGCGCAACACCCTACCCACAATGCGCTGAGAAGAGATTTCCGGTGCCGGATGATAAAGTGCCATGGGAGGTAAGGGACCACTTTTTTCCCGCGCTTTAATAATAATAATAATAATAATAATAATAATAATAATAATAATAATAATAATAACGAATTTTTAAACAGGATGGCCCTTCAGTACATGCGTACTGTTATCAAAGGGGTCCTGTAAAAGAAAAATATATATAACAATATAAAAATAAAAATACATCATATAAAAGGATAAAAGGTAAAAAGTTAAAAATCTATTAAATTATGCTTACTTAACCTATAAAAATAATTCGTTTAAAGACTGCCTAAATAAAACCCTACTGCTAGTTTGTCTAGTTTTTAAAAGTAAAGAATTAAAAATATTTGCACCAGAGAAATAAAAACTTTTTCGTGCAAATTCAAGTTTCACTTTAGGTAGAACAACAGTGGCTCTACAGTTCCTCGTATCACGATTATGCGTTAAAAAAATTAAAATAGTTTTTAAAAGGGGTGCAAACGTTGCCTTGTAGGCAGTCAAAAACAAAATTACAGGCTTTTCTCATTAGAGTGTTCTCGACTGTGGGTAGGCGGAGTACACAAGTAAGACATGTAGGATTTGGCAGAATGGTCCTGTGACTTCGTTGTTCCAGGTCTCTGATTTTGCGCTTGCGTGTTTCTGACCAACCAAGCGTACTTTGTCCACAGTAAGTGAAAATGGGCATGATCATTGTCCTGTAGATGCGTTCAGCGCTAAAAACATCAATGTTAGAGCGGATTCGTCGTAATAAATTTACTCTCCCAGCTGCTTTTTTGTACGTTTTTAAAAAGTGCGTGTCAAGATTTAGTGTGGGATCTAAATGAACGCCAAGGTATTTGTAGGTTGTTGTCGTGTTTATGCGGCATCCGTTTACCGTCAAGTTTAATCTTTCCACTGGTTGTATACACTCCCGCGCTTGCTATCGGTTTTCCCGCGCTTTTCGCCGCGATGAACCCTTACACCGGTGGCATATTTTTGTCTTGAGTTCTGATTGGTTTATGCCGACTTTTACTGTCTTGTAAATATGACATATTTTGTTTTTAGGTGGATTTCCCTGATTACAGTCCCGTGAGTTACACGGCTCCAGTGGTGCTAAAGAAACCTCCTTGGGCCGATCCTGACTTAATGAGCATGTAAGTGTTTGTGTCGCTTTGATGACACCCGCGTGATTGGCAAGAAAAAAACGTGTTGTCGAACTGTCGTCTTGAGCTTATAGCTCATGTTTGACAGCTGAAAGACTTTTCCCGTTAAATCCCTGGAAATATGGCTCAAGTTTTATTATTAAAGGCAAGTTCACTGGGACATTGCCAGTGATTTTTTTGAGCAGGGACAGGAAACGAACAAATGAGGAGAAATGAGTTAGTTGAAGCTGTAGCCACAATTTTTGTGAATTGTGTTACTGAACAATCAACTTCTTAGCTCGTACGCTTGATGTTTAACGAGTTTCCATGTTTTCTTCAGGCACTCGTCAGTGCGTCCACCGCTGGCATACAACAGGCTCGATGACGACTACCACGTGAACCGCGCGAGTCACATGGGACCTTACCGGGTGGTAGAGGGGCTGCCACTGTAAGTGTACAGGTGTTGCTTTTGTTTATTGGGGATCAGCTTGTCTTTCAAATGGTACATTCAAGATTTAGCGGGTGGGAAACGAGAATTTAAACCTTGTCTGTGTATTGGGAGGTATTGTATCTTTCAAACCCCAATTCCAAAGTTGTTCCAATTAATCTTTGTGTTCTTGTCCCCAGTAATCCAATGGGCCGCACGGGCATGCAAGGAAGAGGACTCTTGGGACGGTTTGGTCCCAATCACGCCGCTGACCCCATTGTTACAAGGTAAGGAAAAGATGGTGAACTATCTATACGTACATTGGTGCTTTCGTTTCGAGTTGCCCTCCAAAGTGCAAAGTAATTGGAACTAATTGCACTTCATAGCTGGTGCAAGTAACTCGTGTGATGTACTTTTACCAATCAGCGAGAAGACTTAGATTACATAGCCATTCAGCGACTTGATTCACGCAACTTTTCACGCGCTTGTTCCCAGTTTCTTGTTTTCCCGCGCTTGTCGCTGTTTGCATGTTTTCCCGCGCTTATCGCTGTTTGCATGTTTTCCCGCGCTTGGCACTGGTTTGTTGTTCTGTGGAGATTGTCATTCATTAGAAAATTGCATTTTTTCAGGTGGAAGCGGACCAGCGCTGGTGTGATGCTGGATGGTGGAAAGAAAGTTCTTGAGTTTGTTGCGATACAACGGAAAGACAACAGTCAATGGGCCATTCCGGGGGTAAGGAAAGATATATTATGGCACGGCGTTTTTAAGAAATTATTGAAGGAATTCATTTTTTCTTACGTAGAAAGCTTTTTCGCATATGATACCAAACTGTGTATTTCGTTTTTTTCTTTCTTTCAGGGTATGGTTGAACCCGGACAAGTTGTTACCCAGGCTCTCAAGGCCGAGTTTGGAGAAGAGGCTATGGCGAAGCTAAATTTCACAGAGGACGAACGAGAGCGAATCAGCAGGCAGATTGACAAACTCTTCAATAATGGAGTTGAGGTGATTTGGCGACACTGAAATTCATATTCTGTGTTCTGAGTATCAGCTTGGGTTTCAATAGTTTTGTATTTATGGTTTCTCACACTGTCATTATTCGTCAAATGCATCAAAGCATTTGGCGGGTTTCCTCAGCTATCTAATGCCGCAAGTGCGATTTTTCTTGTTTTTATATAATGACAACTGTAAAAAGTTAAGCAACGTTTCATCTTCAAAGCTTCGGTTCGCGTACACTCTTCACAACTATGAAAAATGACCTGACAAGTGCAATTTTACGCTACCCACTCCCCCAATGCAGCAAAATAGTCATGCCGAAAATTTTCCGATTTATAGTCACGAGCTTTTCCCCTTAGCTTCGGCCAAAGTCCCTCAGCGCTACCGGCGCTAGTTGGGCCGGAACAATTGACCATTTTAAAAGTTTAACTTAGTTTAGTCGGAATACAGCAAGAACAGAAGTTTTCGACACACTCTTCTTCCCACTTTGAAACTGGTAGGCAAAATATACCTATTCCCAACAATTTTGAATTATAAACAGACAATGAAATTGGGTTTATGGTATGCTGTTGGTAGAAAGGTGTTTTAAAGACTTCCCTCCTCTGCTGCAGGAATATTGCTGCTCCACCTGAATGGGAAGTTATTCGATCGCAAAGTTTTCTCAGCTATTCTACGTATGTTAGCTGGGTGTATAAATAATAATTAAACAGGACTCGCTTTTTATTATGTTTGTTATGTTTCCAGGTGTACAAAGGTTATGTCGATGATCCAAGAAACACCGACAATTCCTGGATGGAGACGGTGGCCGTCAACTTCCATGATGACACCGGAGAAGTATTCAGTGAATTCAAATTACAGGTAAGTTGTCTCACGCTTCTAAACCGAGAAATTAAAGCGACATTTAGACCTATGAAGTGACATTTTTTTTTGCGTTGTCATCCACAGGCCGGAGACGACGCGGCTGCAGTACGTTGGCAGCGCGTCAGCGGCAACATCCCGCTCTTTGCAAGTCACGTGTCGATCCTGGAGAAAGTTGCAAAGATGAGAAATGCAGCATTTTGAAAACACAGTGGAAACGAAAACATGAAGTGATATTTTTGCAAAAGAATGGACTCTCAGGTCATAGCGTAGCTAAGCATACATGATTTTATACTCTGTTATGAATACATTTGTCATCTTTTTACGGAATCTGGCGTCGAAAACAATTGAATTCGTACTGCGGTGTGAATCAAGGGCAGACAAGTTATTTCAACTTCCCCGTAGATCTCATTTGATAGGAACGTAATTTACCCAATAGTGTGTTGTGTATAGTATTTGCGCTTTAAAGGATATTTATAGTAATTTATTTCTGTGTAAGGCTTTTGGTCGCAATGTATAAATGTTTATTAAATGTACAGCATTTTAGCTACACTACAAAGCATTTCAAATTTTTGACACAAAAAAATATCTTTTTCCATTAGTTTGGGGAAGATTTATCTGCTCCTGACAATGTATTTCATTGAGTAGAACATAGTCATCTTGCAAGGTTCTTTTTCATTAATTTTGAACGACTTATATAATAAGTTTTAGTTCCGTACGTACTTTTTTTCCTCGGGGCATCTCCTAGGTGTAAATTTTATTTTTGTCAGAAGTCCATAACTAGAAGTCTACATCTGGTATTGGGGCGCGTGCTATGTCTTTCGCGTGTAGGCAATTTTTAGAAACTGATGTCTCGCGAGAAAATGACGTAACCCACTATTTCGACACGATTGGAGTTCTAAGTTGCGGCCGAATATTTTGGAAAGTGGCAGGTGAAATAAATCAAATCACATCAAAACACTTGACAGGCCATTCTCTTTAATTCTCACATTTCGACAGAAGTAGTATTGTAGATAGTGATTTCAGACGTCTGTTCAGTGGCATTTGAAGGCAAGTGAAAAAGCAACCCGTCGCCGGGTTTCCGTAGACAAACTCACAAAACAAACAGGTCGACTTTTTATAATTTACGAGATAATTTATGAACAGAAGTTCCCCAAACTTTTAGTGGTTAAGTGTGTCTTTATTTTGTACAGCATATCCTCGTGTTAAAATACCGTAATGATTCGATTTAGCGCCCTCCTTCCAATAAGCGCCCCCTTCCGAATAAGCGCCCCCCATAGAATGTGTTTTTGTAAATAAGCGCCCCTATTCCAATAAGCGCCCCCATTCTTTAAGTTTTTGTTATTGTTAAGTACCGTGGATAAACTCATGAACATTCACCGTACCGTACATGTATATATCTACTGCTAAAATGAACAATTCTTTTAAAAGTAACTGAACTTTCAACAATTTGTTACTCTTACAGTTTCTGTCATTGTTAGTTATTTTAATATTTATAAGAGTTTTACTTTTAAACATTTGGTCGATTTTCAAAAAAATAAATAAGCGCCCTGTCCCGAATAAGCGCCCTGTCTCGAATAAGCGCCCTCCCTTGAGGTGCCAAAAGTTAATAAGCGCCCCGGGCGCTAAATCGAATCATTACGGTACTGAACAACATACACAACACAATAGCTGCACACTGCGAAGTGCCCGAGAAGCACAACTTGAATTAAACTTTTGACGGATGTGAATGAAATCATCATTGTTCGATGAATTAAACTCGTATTTCTATTCATATTAAAACAAGTACATTACCTTAGTCAGTCTTTTGTTTTCATGCCGTCCTTATAACTCCAAAAACATGCGAAACTCGCCAAACTTGTCGTTTTCTCTGAATGTTGTTCTCAAACGAATCAAACTTCATTCTGTTCATTCCGCGCTCAATGTTGAGCGCTTCAGGGACCACGGTTTTGTTTTTCAAAATAGCAACGAACCTGTGCCAAAATGCACTTGCTCTCTTAATGCCTGTCTTCATCTTGAGAGTACCATTAATCTTTAGTGTCTTCGCATTTTGAATTTGACTCGGAATTAGTCTATCTTGCCCGCTGCCATTTCGTATTCTGACTCCAAAACACTGAGGTCCTCTCGCTTATTTGGATGCTCCGAATTTTTACAACTTCGATGCTATCGTCATCGATGAAAGATGGCCTGATGATTCTTGTCCAGACGATTTAATCCTCACAAAACGGAAATTACGATGACCAACAAACAGAAATTTCGTAATGCCGTTCGCTCTTGTTCGCTCGAGTTCACTCGTCCTCTGCAGTTCTGCTTTTCTTCAAAAATTTGTTCAGCCAATCAAAAGCGCGAATTAAAAAATACTTCAATGTGATTGGCTACTTGTTCGCGGCAAAGCTGTTCTTAAAATAGCCTACACGCGAGGAGCGCGAGGTACACGCGAAAGACATATCTCAAAGCCTATTACCAGAGATGTAGACTTCTAGTTATGGACTTCTGTTTTTGTATGATATTTCCAGGATTGTAGATAGATAATCATTTACTGTGATTTTTTCAACGTTTATCATTTTTTTCAGATCACAAGTTCATTTAGTTTATTATTTTACTTTCATCTGTATTGTATAGAAAAAACTATTTTATTTAGTCAATGACACAATGACACTAATACATTCATTAATACTATGTGATATTTTTCACGTTGTTCTTCAAGTGTTGACGCTGTTGGGCACAACAAAATAAAATCAAGTTTTCACTACTAAGTCGTACTGTTTCTAAAAAAGAGTTGATTTTCACACGTTGCAATCTCGACATTTCAAGGAAAGAGAAAGGAATTTCCTTTCTGGGTAAAGTTAACGTCGTTTGTTTTGCCGCATAGAGGGCTACAAGCAAAGCGCGAGAAAAAAGGCGCTAAAATGGGAGCGAGGCGCGTTATTACGCTGGGCAATTTTTCCTCCCTTTTTTGCCGAGGAAGATTTGAATGACAGATTACAAAAACAAATTTAAAACTGAAGCTTGAACCTGGAAAGGCTTGGTGTTCCATCCGTGATAAAGCGCCATTAATAAAATTTCTTGACCCATTCGGTAAAAGACAATTTTTAATACTTTTGTAGGACGCTTTATAAACCTCTCTTCATCCCATCCCTGTAGAGCTTAAAAATATAAACAGAGGAATTTAATGATTCGTTTGCAGGGTTGGAAACTAAAATTTCGGAGCACTCGACATTTAGGCGAGTGACCTTCACGCTGCACTCGCCCAGATAAATTTTTCACTCGCCCAGTCTCAGCTCCACACAAACACAGAAAACGTTAAGCGCTCCCTCCCCACATCCTCAGCCCACGAACATAAAATATCCAACTTTAATTTTTAATCACGTTTGACACTGTTCCTTAGTTTAAGCTAGTTTAAGGAAGTTTACAAGATTGCCGTTGAGTTTCACAGTTGATTTTCAAGGTCTCTTCATTATTTTTGTATGTTTGCGACCCATTAGCTGTCGAAAGTTTAGATAATTTTAAAGTGGAAAGTAGAAAATTACGCTTATTTTGAATAATATATTCTGTAGTTGAAAATCGTACTCGCCAAACCGGGCGAGTGATCGGTGATTTGTCTGGGCGAGTGGGCGAGCGCTAATGTCCAACCCTGGTTTGACAAAATAGCGTTTAAAACTTGGTCGCTCCTAGCTGAGCCAATCACGT
Source organism: Meandrina meandrites (assembly GCA_963693305.1). Classification (NCBI taxonomy): domain Eukaryota; kingdom Metazoa; phylum Cnidaria; class Anthozoa; order Scleractinia; family Meandrinidae; genus Meandrina; species Meandrina meandrites. The sequence goes on along the minus strand of OY855908.1, from coordinate 3,398,047 downwards.
TGTTGGCCGTTTATTTGAATATTTCTTTTCTTTTATGGTGTATAGTTATCTCAAGGCTTAAGTAGAGACAGCACCTATAAGATATGTTCTTGGTTGAATTGGAAAACATCGCGTAGCTACCACTGATGGACTCCTGGGGCCGGTCGCATTAAGTAACTGGGCCGAGCCGAGTGGGATTTTGTAACTGTTCTGTGTTTAAGCCCTTCTCGCAACGGCATCGTGTTTCTCACTCTTTATTCCACTTTCGCCTGATTTATCCACAATAGCGTGCAAGAGCTTCCAGAACACAGGGAATGGTTGCAGAAAATCCCAGTTACGGTAAATGAGTATTAAACGCCCACTCTCAAATAAACGCCTCGTATCTAATAAGCGCCCCCTTAAGGTACAAAGCTTGTATTAGACGCTCCCCTCTAATAAACGCCCCGTGTCTAATAGACGCCCCCCCCCCCCCCCCCCCCCCCCCCAAAGAATCGCCTTAATAACCATCGAAGAGGCCAACGATGTGAACATGATGATTGGCCTCGATGACGATGAAGACATCGATATCAAACTATGAACGACATTTGGGCAGGCTGGATTAGTCTCCTACTCACAAACTCTTTTTCTATCTTACTCCGTGAGAAAACTACGGGTGGTATTTGTTTTGTAGACGTTTAAGTGAAATAAACGACTCTCTCTAATAAACGCCTCATATCTATTTAACGCCCCTCCTAGGACCCCTAAAATTTACCTCGTGCGAAACGTTGTTTGAAACGGTTTCAAACTCTAACGTTTGAAGACGAATCATGCAACGGTCAATACCCCGCATTCCATTTTTCAAGGCATCTGATTGGTAGTTTAAAGCAATCGGAAGCCGTTAAACTCATCAAAGTAATCAAAAACTTGTCAAAAAGATGTCAAAAACTTTGTTGGGTGGCTACGGGTGGAGGCGTTTGACTGTAAGTGCCACAATGTTAAAATAGTTCCAAACAGTTTGGGCTTAGCTCTTTGTCGCTGAAGAAGTCTTTGACAACAGGGGATTTGACAAATAACATGGACTGCTTTTGAATCAAACAACTTCTCGTACAACACCTTTATTATCTCATAAATAACTAGGAGTTATTAAACCAACTTCTTCCTCTGTCTTTCGTCTCACTGTTCTCCTTGCAAAAACAGCAAATAAATTGCTGAAAATAAATGGCTTGGAGCTTTATACACTACTCTAAGAAGCATACAGTGCATTACAATCAATGTACTGTATAACAATTGTAACGATTGATTCATTGTAAAGTTACACCAAAATGTATATGCACTATGTCAGCACAAAGCAAAAATGCTATTAAATTACACTGTTGGAAATGACTAGCTTGAACGTAGGGGGGTGTTTACATGAGAAAACACACGCCAGTGCAAGTTTCATATCAGGATGACTACTTCATTTCATTTCAAGTTTACATGCTAAAGGAAATGCATCTGTGTTTTCCTAATCGTATTCCAACGTTGTGACGTCACCTTGGATTGAAGAAATTTACCCATGTGCTACCTGTTCCAGTCCACCGGGAGGCTGATTTTATACCAAAACAAGTAGTCACTCCTTGTTTACATGATACTGTTGCAAGATTTCTTACTGGAATGAAATTCTTGCCTCGGTACAGCAACCAGGGTGAACCCTCACCGGTATGACTCATTTTGGTATGGCCTTTCCTGGTGTTGTTGTAAAGTAATACAGAGCCACGACAGGAAACAGCATGAACTTGCGTCAGTACAAAAGCTGCCCTGGTATCATGTAAACACCCCCAGCCCTTTGTTGTAAAGATTATTGTATATGTTTATAAAACATGAAGCTTTTCTTTAAGAATTAATGACGAATGACATGCTCTTTTCTAACCTTATGGCTGCATAGCAGAACAGCACAGAAATTTTATTCAGAATAATGTATTTACAATGTAACTTGGATGATCAGCTGAAGTCTTTTCCCTCTCTTTTGTTCTACCCATATATCCATATCTACAGTCTCTAAACAATGTCATCAGCATAACTTTGCAACCAATAACATTACCTTAAAACACCAACAGAATTTAAGACTGACAATATTAATGACTTTGAAATTGCAACCTTGAATATAAAACTGGCATCGGAATGCTGTAAAGCAAACAATGTTAGCCCATTGACTCCTGTGCCAGCTGTAACCAGCCTTGATGAGCATTGGCCATTTTTCTGAAAGCATCAGCTTTGACCACAAAGGGCATCACTGATACTCAAGATCTGCAGGAGGAAAAGATATTTCCAATGATACCCAGATCCGAGTGATCGCTTTAATGTAGCCAGAAACACACACCAAAATGCATAGATATTGGAGTGAAAACTCCCAGGATGTAACGCTACTGGAAAAAAAGGCATGCCTTCAAGTTGCAAATTCTGTTTTGAGTAGACAGGAGCTAATTTAGTTCATAACTGAGTAGAAAATGTGAAAAATGTCCGAAAAATGCATTTTTTTTTCAAACGTCTCCAGGAGTCAATGGGTTAAAAAGTCCACTAGGACTGCATAAGAAATGCTCAATATAAAATGCATTACAAAGGATTGTAATAATATTAAATGTGTACCGTGCTGCCATGGTAACCAATTCTTAAGACATAACCCTCTAAAGGGGCACTGTCACGGGGAAATTTTTACATTTTGGGGTAAAAATGTGCTAAAGATGAAATTAAAATAATGCTATTTCACATACTCCCAGATAACCAAGAGAAGGAAATCTATTGATTTTCTCAAAGGAAGAACAACCATAGTCAGTATTAAATGGGCAATTTTTCCACAAAACAAAGGAAAAACTTGAAAAAATCAGCCTGATGTTTTAAAGTTACAGCCATTCGCATCCTGGCGATCCGCAGCCAAACACACTTAATTATAGTTTCAGAGAACTGGTTGGGTAGTTTTAAGCGAAACTGAACCAGTATTTTTGGGTCTCCTGTGATTAGAATGTCTTTTGGCTTTTCAAAGTTATCCTAAAAATTGGTGACGGTGTCCCTTTAAGCAGCAAAGATGGAATTTGGGAGTTGAGCACAAAATGGTTCGTAACATTCAGTGGCTGGATTACAAACACTAAGATATCTAAAAGTCAACTTTCTAAAATTAATACTTCCTAATAACTTAACCTCTGTGGTACAGCTTAATTAAACAGCTTCATCAGAAGAAAGTTCAAACATGTCTTGTTCGACTGGCTTCCGAATCCATGTGCCAAGGCCCTGGCTTTCAAACCCTTTCATCACAATTATTTTTGCCCTTTGATAATCAACAACACCTCTTTTTGCAACATGGTATGACAAAGGGACAGGAACTCCTGGCTTCAGTTTCTTCCAAAGTGCAATAAAACGTTTGAATAGACTTTGTTTGCAAAGCCTGGAGGATGTGTGTCCTTCACCAATCATTCCAGTTTGGGCACTGACGATTTCAAACCCCTCATCTCCTTCGCTCCAGTTAGCACTGTGATTTGGTGACTTTACTGTTGCTCGTGGTTCTGGAGTGGTGGTGCCGTTCATTAGGGGTCGGTTCTGTTTAAACAGAGGCGGCAATCCTTCCAGATCACCAAGACGCTGGTACATCGCTCTTGACATGTGCTCGTAATGGTACAAGCTGCCGAGGACAACTGACTGAAGATACACTGGTTCAAGAAAGTTGCTGAGTAGGGCTCCCTGGATTCCAAGGATGTTCCACCGGCACAGTTTGTCTGAACAAGACATGGTGCGAAGGCGTTCCCCTTGGAGGACCCCATCCCAAGTCTGGATGGTTGTGTCAGCATTTACAGCAGGAATTGTACCTGATGAGGTAGAATATAGCAGCTATGAATGGTAATAATCAACAAATACAGCACTGCTCAAAAGTAAATTGACAGTCCCTCCAGCCTTGATCCTCCAGACTTGAAACTCAATCCTTGAAATTTTTGAGGATGTATGCCATGGATTGTGTCTCTTATAATGTATAGCTTTCCCCGTTTGTTTCCAAGTTAGTGGCCACAAAATCTTGTATAATGTGTTTGTTTAAAACCTTTTTCTTTTTGAATATTTATGTATTTAGTCCTTCTTTTAAATAAACTTCTGGAAATGATTTTAAACACTTTGGAACGAGCGCTATTTGATTTTGCAATCTGGCGACTATTTTTACCTTTTAGTCACCAAATGTTAAGGACAACCAAGTCCTCATCAGGGCAACCAAAGTCAGGGGCTAGGTTGTCCGGCATTTGCCATAAGGACAACCTGGATTTTTTTCTAATTTCGAGCACTGCAAAAATATTATCAATCCTTTGGGAAGTACAATCTTCAAGCTCAAGTGGTTAACCAGACCAGTGCTTATTATTTTTGTTTCCCTGGTTAACACTTGGCATTATCCAGAACCCATTTACATGTACGCCAGGGTTACCACAGATATCAGTTTTCAAATTATCTGACTTCAAAAAAATAAAATTCCCCAGACCAAATAAATACACAATGTCAGATATGCTAGTAGCCTCCAGTCCCCGCTTAAAAAAACATTTGCTAAGATCACATTGACCTGAAATGTTTCTTCCACCCTATAATGGTGTTAAATCAGAAGTGTTATTATTTCAATTTTCTCCGAATCAAAATACAATTCCCTCAAAATAAATTTGGCTTCCTTAGCTGTCATGTTTATGATATTGTAATCATGTTTGTAATGAATGTTATCAACATTTTTTTCAAATCCTGGGTTCTAATACATTTAGCAGTTTTCTAACATGATTGAAATGAAAAGGGTTTGATGGTTATACATCAAGGTAATGAATAACAAGTGACCACCAGATACTTAGTCTTTTTACTGTTGAGGAAATGTGTGTATTTTGTCTTCAACAGTATGTCATTTTCAGCAAGTTCAGATTGATCAGTTATACAAAATAGTCATGCTTACAAGAGAAAGAGGCCTAATGTTTAGAACATTTGCACAATTTCTTTTCAAAATGTGTTTTTTTTTTCAGAGAGGCTTGGGGGTATGCAAAGTACTTGTGGAAATTCCAGAGGGGTGGAGGTTTATTTTTCTTTACAAAAATGGAAATTCCGGAGAGGTGGGGGGTCTTATTCAAATTTCCTCCATGGTGGGGGTATGGATATTTTCTGGAACCATACATTCCTTCCTACAGTTTTGGAGGTCAGCGTCTGCTCAGTAGTTGGTACTGTCTATTCACAGTGCAGCTAACACATATTGTGGATGGCAGTGAAATAATTTCTCGGCCATGCACAATAATTTTATTATAATGAACGACCAACACCTGTTGTACCCAACAGCTGCAGCTGGGTTATTTAGTCATACATCATGTTATTTTAGAAACTTTAAGGATACTGTACTCAAGATATATGTGTCAAAGTGGTCACAAAGGTTTACAGTAGCCTTAATCTTGCTAAATGTACATGTCTATCAACAACATAAGCAAAACATTTGGAAAATCTTTTATCTTGACATAACATTATATGAAGTATAAAATAATTACCTTCTCCATTCTCAAGTTTGACTCGAAGAAGACCTCTCTTTCTCCTTCCAGGATGCTTATCAGATTCACCAATGACTGGCTCACGTGGAGAAAAAACACGAGCATCACCACAAGGGGATGTGTTGATATACAAGTGGAACTCAACATTGTCTCTTAAACCATACAATCCACTCTCTTTCTTCTGAAATATTGACTCTTCCTCATAACCCTCAGCACACAGGTCAAGCTGCGAGTACAGAAATCGTAAAAACGATCTCCTTGCAATGATTTCTCCATGGCAATCATTTAGTGCTAAGCCTTGATCGCTTATATATTCACCACTGATAAACTTGGTTCCGGTTCCCAAGCTTATAACTTCGAATTTTTGATCACTGTCGCCACGGCTTGTCATGACGATGCTTGCCAATACTTTTCGTCTAATTGGTTCCTCTCCAATTGTCGACTGAAGACTCTGAAACTTGGATAAAACAGCATCGGCAATGAGATCTGCAGCCGCTGGATCCAACTGCGCTGACGGTGGGGGTCCTAAGAACATAGGCTGTGATCTGGCTTCTGATTGGCCGGAGAATGTGTAAAAGGTGCGGATGCTGTGGAGCGCAAAAAGAGCCTTGGAAGCAGCATTAGCCTTGCCTTTCTTTTTACTGCTGCCTATTCCAAAAAACTCTTCGCCATTGACTGTGATTTTAAATTTGAACTGCTTAGCATTCTGTTCACCTTCTTCACCAAGAAACTCGTACTTGATGGAGCCTGGATGAAACTCGTTTAGCAGCATAACTGGATGCTTTCCCCCTTCACTTTGCATATGTGGAACTTTTATGACTTTTGATGGTGAGGCAGTTGACTCAGCCGGGCTCTCAATTTCGCTATTGGCCATAGGTTGATCGCCATTTCCAAACGTATTCAGAAGAGCTCCAGTGTTATCTGAAGTGAAGTCAGAGGAAATGCCTTGGGTTACTGTGACCAGCTGCTCAACCGGGGATCGCATCTGAGAAATGAAAGACTTTAACACGCTCTCGGCAGCATTGTGTTTAGCTTTCTGTTTACTCGACCCTTTGCCTTCGAAGGTCTGTCCGTCAACAACCACCGAAACACAGAATGTGGGGCAGTGTGTAGGGCCTTCTTGGGAAACGACGGTATACGAAAGACCAGGCCGTATTTCGTTTAATCGCATCAAAGAATTTTTCGGCTCTCTTCGTCCTTGAACGCCAAGGATTTCGCCTTTTCGTTTGTTCGACCGCCTTCTTTTCTTCGGTGGTGGCGTCCCGGAATCCGGTTCTTCTCCCTGTCGCATTTCTTCATCGCCGTCTTCATAAGGAGGTGTGTGACTACTTTCATCTCCTGATGGCTCTCCACGTTTTAAAGCTTCATTACTAGAGGCTGATAGATCTCCCAGCCCAGGAATAACTACATCTGGCTCGGTTTTAATTAAACCTTTTGCAGCTATAAAACCAGCTCCTGACGCTTCCGCCATTTTGTTCGCGACATGTGCTTCGATTCATAACGAGGCTATTGTCAGTCTAACCCTGGGCTCAGTTCACATGACCGAGTCGAGTCAGTTTGAAGCTGCTCGTTTTGTCGAATTTTTGTTAAATATGTTATTACACATAAAACTGGCTTTATATATGGCACATTAGCTGATGGATAGATTTTCCCTATAACTAAGAAAAAAGGCGTTTTCTTCAGTTCACCAGACGCAGAACAAACTGCTCATCTTACACCACGCCGCAAGCTGTAGACTTCAGAAATCGCTGACCACGTGTTATCATCTCGCTCCAAGCAACATCAGCAACATGTCGATGGAAGATTTATTGTTTGGCAGTGATTTAGAAGACAGCGAGGACGAAGCAAAAGCGGCAAAAGGAAATAAAGCAGCAGAGCGAGAAGCTCAACTGAATGAGCTTTTCGGCGATTCACCGAGTGAAGGAGAAGAAGAAGTCGAACATGGAGAAGCTTCTGAATCAGACAGAGAAGAAGTCGATAGCGGCGATGAAAAGGTGAAAGAAAGGAGAAGATCAGTTCAAGAAAAGGATGAAGAAGATGAAGGAGAAGGACAAGATGATGACAACGATGAGGAAAATGAGGTGAGAACTTCAGGACTCCATATTATATATTGAGATAGATACCTTAAGTTTTCTTTGAAGTACATTTGATCATGCCATTGAGCATATTTTATTTATTGTAAAGATCGTTAGGTTTATGGCTAATTAGAGCTGGTGCTTAACTCTGGTTTCAATAGCACAAGGAGACCAGTCCCAAGTATTATGAATCCCGCCAGTCAACAGGCCCACCTCCTGCACCCTGCTATTCTCCTGCAAGAATCCTGCTATTTCGAGCACTCCAGGGAAATAAAAATTTTGTTTGAGAAAGTGTGCGGGAGAAAGAGTTGGCCCAAATTAATTTACCATACATGATTTCTACAAAATGTAATACAGTATCAACCAACGGACACAGGACTGTTTTGATTTGAGACAGTGGAAGGTTTGAGGTAACCAAGTACCGTAAACACCCGCAGATAAGCCGCACCCTGAATTTAGCAACTTAAATTTTGGAATAAAAAGTTTTTTTTTTAAAGAGTCTTCAGAAGTCTTCTTCATCGAATGGAACTCACTATGGCAATGAAACGGAATTGAACATCAAAGTCTTACCCACAATTTAGCGTTTTAATATAATGAGCATCATTTCCTTTAACTTTGACATATGATTAATCTTTTTCTGGTACTTGTTGACAGGTATTTCTTCATTCAACACGTTTTTCCACAGATTTTTGCGAACAAGATCAAGAACGCGTGTTTTCGTTTGAAGAATGTTCGTAGCTTAGTAACCCGGCATTAGATCGAACACGTTGGGACTAGGCCGAGAACGATGTTTGTTTACTCAAGTTTCAAGATGGAGGGAGGATGTGAAGGATGTGCTAACGAAGGCTTCTATAATTTAAGTGTCAATTCACTCAAACGTACGGCACCTTGTTGAAATGTTCCCGCAGATAAGCTGCACCCCCGATTTTGAGCGACGATTTTTGGCTCCAAAAACACTGATTTGTTGAATAACAAATTATTTAAAATCTTCTTCAAACAGAAAGATGTAACTCCAAAGCCAAAACTTCAAAGCCAACTGTCCTCAGCGGATTTATTTGGAGATGATGAAGAACTATCATCTGATGAAGAACAGGTAAGATTTATTTTAAACTGCTTAGATGAATGCATGCTGAAAGTGTTATTACCTGTAACTCTTTGATCCCTCTTGAACATTTTATATAAGAGAGCTTAGAAAATGACAATAAGTGATTTTTACAGCACCTTTCATGTACATGTATGGATGGACACTGTGTTCTTACGAACTTGTGTTGTCAGGGATTTTGACATCTCTTACTGATATACTAAAGTTCATGGATTTTCTGGTTTAAAATTATGTAAATTAATAACAAAACAGGGAACTGTGAGATGGTGTGTATTTTAGATAATGTGTGGTTCCAGAAAATATCCATACTCCCCCAACAGAAGGGAATGGAAATTCCAGGGAGGAATGTATGAAGCAATGTATGAAGCTAAATTGGAATTTCCCGATGGGGGGGAGAGGTGGGTCATAGAGCAAATCCCTTCCATGGGGGGTATGGATATTTTCTTTAACCACACAATTACAGTCTATGTCCACTAAACTAATCGAAAGTAATTCAAGCATGTGGTTTACCAGTGTGTTATTTCCAGCCAAAAACAACCACTTATTTTCGTGTAAATTGTATTCATGTGGTTCATGCACAAGAGTGGTGTGGTCTCGAGCATATTTTAAAGTTGACATTTGAAATGAGCACTTAGTGCTAGCATTATGTTTTTTAGCGTGGAGAGAAAGAAGCTGAAAAGACCCCAGAGGCAGAAGAAAGTGAACAAGTTGATGAAGGCATTGAATTCCAAGCCCGTGATGGTGAAGAAGCTCCCCCAGAACATGGAGAAGAAGAAGAGGAAGAAACAAGAATTGATGTCACAATCCCCTACTGTCAATTCTCTCTGGGTTCTGAGTTGTATTTTGTGAAGATGCCGAACTTTTTGAGCATTGAACGCAAACCATTTGATCCTGCTTTGTATGAGGATGAGATGGAAGAAGATGAAGTCTTAGATGAAGAAGGAAGAGCCAGACTGAAGCTGAAGGTAATCTCACCTATATGTGAAACCTATATGTGAAACCTTTCTTACAGTCAAGTGCGTCGAACCGTAGCCACCCGACTAAGTTTTTGACATCTTTTTGACAAGTTTTTGATTAGTTTGATGGCTTCCGGTTGCACAACGGTTCATACGAACGATCTGTGAAACATTCAGTTTCAACTGGTTTTACAAACCCAGAAGACATTTCCTTATGAAAAGTTAAGTTTGACCAAATTTTTGTCAGCATAAAGTATATTTATCGCCAGTTGAACTTGGCATAATCGCTTATGCGAAATGCTGTTTGAAACCCTTTCAAACTCTGACGTTTGAAGACAAATCATGCAACGATTGATACCCTGCCTTCCATTTTTCAAGGCATCTGATTGGTAGTTTAAAGCCACCGGAAGCTGTTAAACTCATCAAAGTAATAAAAAACTTGTCAAAAAGATGTCAAAAACTTTGTTGGGTGGCTACGGTTGGAGGCGTTTGACTGTAATTACATGTAGAGGAGTCAAGATATGCCACCCATGCATGCCACTTGACAACATTGTTGCGTTAAAAATCGTCATTAAAAATCATCCCATGTAACATCACCTTTAATGGCCTGGTAGTTTTGGTGCTAAAGTTGTAATCTGGAGGTACCGGTTCAAATCTTCCCCTCCCCCACTGGATGGATTTGTGTTTGGTGGTCCCAAATTCAGCTCCTCCATGCTTAGTTTGTAAATTAGTAACTGGTCAGCCTTCAGCCAGTTGGGTTTTTTAACATGTTTCTGTTCTACTAGCAGCATTTGTTTGTCTGTTTACAGTATCCACATTTAGTACAACAGTACTAAATACTTTTATTGACACTTAAGGTGATTCCTGACAAATAAAACTCGTCCCAAATGTTCCCTACCAAGCACTGTTTTGAAAACTACAGTGAGAAAAATAGGTCACCATGGTTGGAAGAAAGATATGATGGGCTAATCTTACCTCATTTATACCCGTTCTGGTACTTATCCCATGCATGACATCACATCAAAACGTTCCTCGAGTTGTTGTGTTCAAGGTTATGATTTGAGTCCTTGAGTAAGTGTTTTGTGCACGCATTCAGCTACATCTTTTTTTATTTCCAATGAATTTTTTAAAATTGTCCAACTCAAAGAGGGCAATTTTTACACCAAGTTTATGCGATAAAAAATATTGGTCACCATGCTTGTTACAAGAAAACAACAATTTATCTCTCCCAAGTCAAGCCGTATAGAAAAGAGCCGCCATTTTGTTCCTGTGTGTGCATTAATTACTCATCAACTTCTGCACAGTACGATTGTGCAATGGAATACTAAGGAATCACCTAAAATGAAGTGATGTATTTTATTTGATATAATTTAACTAGTAAGTTATTTAATATTTTATCCTGTTACATGTAGATGTAGCAATTTTGTTCATTTTGTCACGGTTAAAATTATAGTTATCTCCTGTAGGTAGAAAACACAGTTCGGTGGAGATACAGGAAAGATGATGAGGGGAATGAAATTAAAGAAAGTAATGCAAGAATTGTTCGCTGGTCTGATGGCTCCACATCCTTACTGCTGGGAGAGGTGTTTGATGTTCACAAGAACAAAATTGACGGCAACTTCAACCACCTTTTTGTTCAGCAGGTTTGTGTTGTAAACTACAGTTGTTTCTAAGTTGAGCATATTAATAACTGCAAGGAAAATGCTCGGCCCAGCCTATTCCTGGCCTGTTAGCTATAATAATAATAATAATAATAATAATAATAATAATAATAATAATAATAATAATAATAATAATAATAATATCCACATACAAATTCTCCTGACTGATCTCCATGCATTTTCTTATAGTATTAGTCAGGAGAATTTGTTGAAAAATCAAAGCATTTGCTTTGGTGATAATTTTATTAATTCTCATCACCTTTCTTTGAAGAATTGATATTGTGAGTAGAAATTTGATGTTGGTCACTCATGGGTTAATAACTGTGGCTTAGGTAGCATTCATTGACTAGAGCAAGAGCCCAGGCAAGTACTTTGTCTGCTCACTAAATCGTAAAAAAGTAAACTGAGACAAGCATGCAACTACCCAGGACAAACAAAATTTCACAGCTGCTTGTCAGAAGGGCATGATGGAATTTGAGTTTTTTTTTAAGCCATGCTGACTGCACTCAAACCCAGATGCTATATCTGGGCTGAGTTGTTCAAAGGGTAGCCTCCTGTGCAGTCGTTTTTAGGGTCGATCGTGTTTTACTCTGTAGGGAGGGAGTGAAAAAAGACCGCCCCTAAAAACGACTGTGTGGGGGGCTGTTCAAAGGGTGGATAACACTGTTTAGTATATACCACTCAAGTGAATAGTGCTTTCCATGTGCACTGATTGGTTAACTCGGAGGTGATTAGCCAAGTACTGTTCACCTCTCAGCAGCCGAAGAGAAATAAAGTGGCTTCTGGTGTCGCTTTGGGTACCAAAAGTAATGGTTTAGTCCGCTGGTTATTCAGCTTGTCTGGTATAATTATACTAAAACAATTATTCACCTCAGTGTCGTTGAAAGTGGTGGATATTTACCTCCATTTCAGTGAATAATTGTTAACTAGTGGATGGGATAGTTTGTTTTGTTAGCACTAATTGTCTGGATACTGAGTAATCCTGTGGCTAGTGTTAGCCACCGTTAAAAAACCAGGCCATGAAGTCCAACACATGTAGACAGTAGTCATTACAGGACTCCATTTCACAATGTATATTTACTTAGTAAAATACTTTGCAGGTTCAGCATGTGACAGAAACTTGACTTTTCTATATTCTTTTTTCTGATTATTTTTTTTTTCAGGGAACTGGTTTACAAGCTCAGTCTGTATTCAAGGAGAAGCTAACATTCAGACCTCACTCAACCTCCAGTCAGACACATAGAAAGATGACGCTCTCCATTGCTGACCGTGCGTCCAAGGCACAGAAGATAAGGGTACTTCCAGCAGCTGGCATGGACCCCGAGGCACAGAGATCAGAACTTATTAAGGTGTGAATTCATACAATTTACCATGTGAACTCGACAACCATATGAAAAGGGAATGGATGAGAGACACTTGAGGAAGAAAAGACTGGCATTCTTTGTTTTCTTCCATGATTAACAGTACTAACTTTGGACGTTGTATATATGTTGTGGTTTAGATTTATCTTTGGTTTAAAATTTTTTAAACCAGTTTGATTTTTGTTTTCCTTTGTTCCACATTGTAATATGAATTTAAGACAATGAAAACTAAAAATCAAACTGGTTTGAAAAATTTTAACCAAATATAAAATTTAAACCACAATAGTATACTTGGAAAAACTTGCTTATTGACATTGATGTAGAGCCATCAGACCAGCAAACAATTCTTGCATTACTTTTTTTAACTTCACTCCCCCCCCCCCCCCCCCCCCCCCACCTTCCCATCATGATTAACAATACTTCGGCACTTTTGGAGGTTGTATATTGAACGCTTGTCTCTTGTTACCAGCTGAGACCCTGGATTAAAAGTTTTTTATTTTGCCATCTAGAAAGAAGATGAGAGGCTCAGAACCCAGTTACGACGTGAAAACCAGCAGCGTAGATCACGAGAAAGAAGCCAGGCAAAGGGGCTGAGTTCCAGCTTCCTTGAACCTGATCGATATGATGATGAAGGAGAAGATCTGGAACAGAGTCTGCTGGCAATAAAGAAAAAGTACAAGAAAAAGCTGGCAGAAGGTTAGTAGCCAGGGACATTGTTGTTGATTTTTTAGCATGCTGTCCAGAAGCTCAAAAATGTAGCTTCAATGTGATTACATTTTGATAATGCTTTGTTTTCATTGAACAACACTTAACAAATGACAGGAATCCATTAGGAAATGAGACAGGGAAAGGATGGCCAGATTGGGTTGGGATTTCAAATTATATGAAACAAACTTAGAACTTGAATTCTATTTCTAAAAAAAAATTCAAAACCCCAGTAAACCTCTTGGAAAAGCTTGCTATAAACCTGTATTAGTTTGGAGTTCATAAGATTTTATTCCGTAAATTGAAGGCATGCTATGATTTAAGTGCAGTTGTAAGGCAGCAAAGTTTTCTGTCACAGTGTTAACGTTAATGCCGATATTTTATTCACACTAACAAACTGATGTTAAAGTGACTCAAACGTATTTTTGTGTTGTAGGGTTTGCAAGCGAGTCAGATGAAGCAGAAGAAAGTGACGAAGGAGCGGGAGGTTTGGAAAGTGATGAGGATGAAGAGGGAAAGGAGAGACTGATGAATGCTAAGGAGGGCATTGAAGTTTCCAACCTTGAGGGAAGAAAGAGAACAGGTAGTGAAGATGGAAGCACGCCAAGAAAGAAGAAAAAGAGTCGACAGATTGTTGAAAGCGATGAAGACAGTGATTAGTAGTCAAGCCTTACGTTCTGGTATGAAATGGAAGATGGCCGATGAGGATAGGTCAGCCATGCTCTGATGCTGGATTGCATTGACAGTACAGGTCACGACAACATAATGTAATATAACAGAAAGACAGGCAGTCACTTGGAGAAATGAAAAGAAAAGGTCAAACACAGCTCCTTTATTATTTTAATTTGCTTCACTGCAACAACAAAATACATTCACGAGCTTCCTACTACATGTACATTTGGCCTGAGAGACTTTTAACCTTTGTTTGGTTTCGTGCTTTAAATTCAAATTCTCCGTACAATATTAGTTATGAGAATTTGGATGTACATCAAGGTATTTCCTAGTTGATAATTTTCTTTATTCTTGACACCCCTCAGTGTATTTAGTGTAAGGAGAAATTTATGTAGATATTGTTCACTTTCAAAAAATTAAATTGCCTTCTATTTTGATGGTAGTAGACCATCTAATATTTTCTAAAGTGTGCCAAATGCATATATTGTTGCCCACACTACAAGACAAATATAAGCAGTACGAGCCATGCAAGCACAGTGTTTAAGCTTAGCAGGTATTCAATGGTGAAGCGTGGGCAAGCAAATGTAGACCACTTGAGGAGAAGAAATAATAAGGGGCTCTTTCTCTCTTTTCCTTCACGCCAACTAAGCTGGCGGCAATCAGTTGCAAGCTTAACGCTCACAACGTGATCTCTGACTAAATTGATATATTGAAAACAAACTGGGTATTGATCACTGTTAGTGGTACTTTGACCCGTTTGCAATATTTTATGGTTCTTAAAAATCTAAACCAATAGAGGAAACTAGCTGTAATCTTTGTTTGATAGTTTGAAATGGCTTCAAGTTGTTTAGGTAGACTTTATCTCCATTATTTGTTAATAGTGGCGACATACCACATTTGTGTAAAGCAGTTCAGATACAGTAAACTGTATGCAATCTTATCATTTGAAATCTTAAGTTAATGGGAATACGCACATTATTAAGCTGCAACATCTCTTTGTATCAAAACACAAATAATTTTAGACAGCAATTACTGTTATATCCTCCTAAATAACTTAAGGAAACCCAAGTGTTTTTTCCTCAAGTTATTTATCAATTTGGCAACAATATCTTTCTGTGAATTGAATGTCATGTCCACACATTCTCTCTATATTGTGTAACGTATCAACATCATGCAATGCAAGGTTGATGTGCAAGCTTCATGATAAATATTATTTAAGAAACAACATTGGCCAAGAACAATGCAATAAAGGTTTTTTTGTATATAAAAGAGATTTGTTCATTGTTTTTTAAAAGTCTCTAATTTGTTGCATTAATTCTGAATTCTTGCAATTGGGTGAAAAACTTCAACGCATCAACTTAAATGAGCATGGTAGCATATGCTGTTTATTTGTTTCTTCTTGCTGTAAAAAGCTTGAAAAAAGTGCTCTGTCTGGCCATTTGGGAAAAGTAGATCTTCCTCCTGGAGCAAGTTATCTGCTGATAAAATCACAAAAAAGCTAAAACTACCCAGCTGGGCAAGCCAAATTTTAAAGAGCTGATCGTCTGAATGGCAAAAGCTGGAATTCAAGTTCATTTACGGCGCTGCATAAAACCCAAGAAAGACTTACATGCCTAGTTGAAATAAAAACCACAAGTGATAAATATCAGGTGCAGATGTGCAGAAATCCGTCAGAATTTTTTATTGACAAATTATCCTCATCCTTGGAAAATGGGTGACACTTAAAATACCTGGGCATGGCACTTCAGGGAGCTGAACATAGCCTCAGATCCCCCCCCCCCCCCACCCTTAACAGCTCTTGCCTTTGGCGCTTGTGCTATCAGGAAATGGTCACTATTTTTCTTGTATCCGTGCCTGAATGTATGCTCCAGCGGGTGAGGAAAATTATGTAAATCAGCTTAAATTGGGATCCTTCCAAGGTTCTAAAGATCAAATATGAAAACACCTTTGGATGACTGAGAAACAAATTATCCACTGCAGTGCATAATATATTTTTCTTGTCACCTAGTGCTTTCAGCAATCTTTGTGTAGACAAGAAGGATTATGGCTGTAACATGCGGTTTCTGTTCTAGAGAACAGCACATTTCTTTATACTGGGAGACTTAGCTTATTCAATAACAGGATTTTTACTGGAAAGCAAAAACTGAAAACTTGTAAATTCACTCAAAGATACCAGAACAATGTTTTCAAAGACTTCTCACTCAAAAACAGAACTTTTCATTCTTCAATTTAATTCTATACGTGACATTTGATTTGTAACTTATATACTGGAAACAAAAGAAATCCTCTCTTATGACCCATAAGTCAATGTTGTTTTGAAATTTGAAGCCGGGTTGATGAAAAGTCGCTGGGCATTGGAGAAACTAGAAACACTGGATTTAGAATTTTATTGCTATGTCTAATCAATGAATTATCTGATGCTGGAAAAATGCTATTTTGACATTTAAACAGTAGCAATTAAGGAAATATCACACCTCAACAATTAAATGGCGATTTGATGTAAATCAGCCAATATCCATATATGGGTGGGTCGGCTGATTGAGTGATAAAGTTACACGTTTCAAAGTGTTGTACACATCACTGCAACTTTGATAATAACTGCATTTTTTTCGCAAATGGAACTCTGGAGCTAGTTTTGTTGTTGCTGGGTTTTTTAAATCGAGTTAAGTTGTACAAAATCTTCTCATATGCAACACTGGAGTAACTGCACGCTTCTAAACACGTTTGTGGTTTGTTATACGGATATCAAGCCCACGCAAACGGTCATGTGCGATATTTTACAAGTCAGGTAATTTTCCATTCCAATACACCTTGAAAAAACCACGATTCTCCTTTCAACTATCATTTCCTATTTTTAACTTCCAGTTCTTGATCAATGAATAATACATCAATTTCTACTAGTCTTGGATATACAATGGAATGAGCAAAATGATATCAAACGCGAACAGAACGTAAACAAAGGGATGACAAATACAACCAATACTTCACCAAATCACTACTAACGAATTTTATTTAAAAATTAAATCCTCGGCTACTTTATTTATAATACATTAACCGTGCTCTGGTTGAGAAAACTCCGACAGCGTGTCTACACGACCATACATTATATGCCAAACAGAGATTTTATTTTTAGTGTGTGTACATACTTCCACCACTCATAGAAATCCTCGTAGCGTAGAATTGAAACTTTAAATCAACTACAGCGTCATATATAAATACCTCAAAGCGACAACTACGAGACTTTAGGTGCGACAGATTTATGAAAACGTTTCTTGATTTCTTCGTTTTCTGCTAGCAAACGTTCATTTTCTTTACGAAGTCTGTTTACTTCGATGAGCAATATTTCTTCTCTAGACTTCGAGTCTGCCTTGCGCACGTCCAAATTGTTTTCACCGTTTAAAGCCCCGGAAAGTTCTTCAACGGAAATTTGTCTCGCAAAAACCCTGCCTATATCTTCCGACTCTTTCAGTTTAATTTCCATGTTTTCCACGCGTTCCTCTAGAAGCATAAATTCGCGCACAAGTTCACTTTTGCTCATTGAATGCAAGTTCTCTACATGAACCTGTTCATAAGCCTCTGTGAAGTCTTTTTCGAAAAATTGCTGTTCGTAAATTTCGTCCTCGGGGGATTCGTTGTAGTCATCGTCAAAATCCGAATCGTCGCAGGAAATAGAGGGTACTCTACTCCTCAAAGGTGTCTCCTCTCCATCGGATTGCATATGAGCATGTAAACCCAAATCTGGCTCTGCTAAATCGTGCTCTGCCATTAAAAACTGGGTAGTGTTGTAAGGTGCACTGGGTCGCCCTTTAGCGTTTATCTGTTCTCGGAGTTTAAACGCTCGTTTTGTATCTCTCTCGTCCCTTTGCTTTTTCTCTTCCCACGAAAGTTTTGAATACGGAACATATCTCTTCCCGGGTCTGTTATGATTTCGCCTCGACCCGCGACGGTGTTTTTTCCGAATGGGTAAAGGTTTCCAATCCGCGACCGACTGTGCTGTTGTTGTGACAGGTACACGAATTTCACTCTCTTGAGCGTCTTTCTTCCCCGCCAAAGATTCTACATCACCTGCCTCTCCTGCACTCTGTCCGCTAGTCCGTTCGTCGTCCCCCTCACTGCCGTCTTGCTCCACGTTCTCCCGACTCCCATCCGTCGGAGCGGACGATGAAGAATCAAGTTGTTCGGTCATTGAAACCCAAACTAATGGTTTCCTGTCCGCTCGAGATGGCTTCCCAAAAGAAATTCGATAAATTGAGCGAACCAATAGTCCTTTACGCCCACGATCGGGAAAATATTAGTGTCTTCCAGCTACAACTTCTCGAAAACCTTCGTCTTCAAATATCTCTCGTCGACTACTGGGGTTGATGAAACGAAATCGTGTTTTTCTCAATCGATTTGTTGTCATTCATCGAACATGTGACCTCGGCTCATTGTCTCTGATTGGATAACGGCTCGTGCAAAACAATATCCCTACTTACAATATCCCTACTTAGTCACGTGAGCAAGCACGAGAGGCAAAAGAGGAATGTGGGAGGGGTAACACGGGAGGTTTATAAATATAACGGGGATCGGGACCGGGAGGGGTAGTGCGTTAGTCGGCAAAAAAGGAAAGGAGCTAGACAAAACAACGACTTAGTCATTTTTTTGTATTTTTTTTCTTTTCATACGAATTATTAGTTCGATTTGAAAGGCAACCTGCAGAATAGCGATAATTTTTAACAGAACAGTAAAGAAACAAACCTCAAAAACCGTCTACAGAAATAGCCATTCACAAACAAGCTGCTCAAATGAAAGCGGTTTTTTTTTTCGGAACAAAAAATTCTCTGTTTCAACGGAATTTGCTAGTCAGAGGTTTTTATTGCATTCGAATCTCAACAAGAGAAAAGGTGTATATTTAAAGCAATTGCCGACAAAACAACCCTGAACATTTCCAGCATCAAAACTCCTTGTGAACACAGAGAAAAAAAAATAATTTGGAATCCATGACAGAAACTCCCAAATATTATGATCGATCAACTTTGACATATGATTGATCTTTTTCTCGTATTTATCGTCATGATTTCTTCATTAAACACAGCTTTTCAATGGATTTTTTTCGTGATGATAGTTTTTCAATAGATTGTTTTTCGATTATCCACGAGTCCAGACTGTACTATGTTCTTGGTTGGATACAAATGTTTTCAAAGGCGGTGATGAGAAACCCATTTCAAACCTATTGAAACATTTCAGTATACACATTTCTCCAGCTGTCGTCAACCAGGGGTCAGGAAGGCTTTCATTACAGGCAAAGCATGTAGACATCTCAGACATCTCATGTAGACATCACAGTTCAAAACACATCTTTTTGGAAGAGGTTACCCAGAAGTTTCGGGAGCCCTCTCACATTAAATTTGAGGATGACAACTCACAGAACAATCACAAACAAAACAAGTCAATCTGGCCTTTTGTCACACAATATCAACAATAAGTGCCTGGCTTAAAACAAACAAAAATGCAAAAACTGGCATTTAACCTAAATCGACCAATTCTTAGATGAAATATCCCCCAATTATTTCATAAGAAAGGGCGGATACTCTCCTAAAAGCTCCCAGTGGCTGTTACACGTGGATAGGAGTAGTGTAGGCCTGTCAACCCATTGTTATCACAGGGACCGCGGAGGGGGAGGGGCTGGTAGGGCTATAGCCCTACCACTTTTTCGCTTGGGTTGATTTTTAGGGCTCCAGATGACATGGATATTTTAAGAATTTTCCCACTTGAAAGCAAGAAACAAGTATGCTCTTGCATATGCACGAAGTCAAAGACTCGGCAAAGCAGCGCGGTGGCAGTTATTTTCGCAGGCGTTCCCACCGCACCAACAGTAGCCTGTTCCAGGCTCTCGGTAGTTGGGGGCGAGCAAAAAAAGCGGACGAGCGAGGAAAAATTTTTTGTAAAATGAGCAGCATAAATAAATGCAAAACTGTGGTCCAACAGGAATGCTTTTAAAAGGAATTTGTCGGCAGAACCAGGTCACAGGGAGCAGGCCGCGCAAGCATGGCAAGAGCAACTTCACACTCCACATTCGGTGAACAATGCTGTTTGATACGTTTCCTGGTTTCGTCCGAATTGATTTAATGAAATACTATAGCATGGAACTTAAGAAAGTCTTAAGAACATTTTCAGCCTCAAATCGTGAAAAAAATAAGAACGCTCAGCCTCGGCCACAAAATTAGACGTTCTTATAAAAAAAAATGGAGTGTACCTACCGTACTGCCAAAGATCACTTTGTAAGGGTGTACGGTCAACTATCGTTATAGCGGACACGCTTGGGACTGTGTCCCTATTGGTGAGAGTCCGTAACAGCGGGAGTTATTTCCAGTGAAACCTAGCTCTATAGCCGGGGATCTGAATATTGTCCGTATTTAGCGAGTTTCCGTAATAGTGGGGTGTCCGCAAGGCGAGAGTTGACAAGACCCACTCAATTCTCCTTCGTTCGCGCTTGCCCGCTTTTCGCCCCACTGACCGAGAGCCTAGAATAGGCTATAGCAGTTAGCCGTTTTTGAACAGCCACTAGCACAAAACAGAGACCAATGGGGCTTCAACAGACAGTGTCTGCAAAGCTGACGTCGCACAAAAGTTTGTTTCTCGCAACGAGAATCGCAAGAGAAATTCAAAAGACATCTTAGGGAGTTTTATTTAAAACATTTATACTGTATTGGATGGTATACCAAGTGAGGACAGCTATGTTATATTTATTGGGGTTGTATGTACGATGGCGTGCAAATGCATGATAAATGGCGGAACAGTGGCCCCTAATACTTGTTTGTCTTGGCCAAAATTGTTAAAAGTTGATTGCCTTGGCCACATTTTTTAGCCCCACCACTTTTAAATGGTCTCCGCGGTCCCTGTTATCACTGTCAAGTCTAACACTGGCGAGAAGTGGGTACCTAAAATTTCAGAGGACTGTGGAGGGGTTGCTAAAAAAAAAACTTTCACTAGACAAGCGGGCCCCCCCAAAAAAATTAATAAAGGGTTATTTCTTATCAGTACCCCTCCCCACAAGTTTTTGTGAAAGAAATGAAATAAACAAAGAAGACAAACAAGCCTTGGATTTGTGCATGTTAAAGGACATCTCTTCATGGGTTCGAAAATTAAACAACTTATAAACCATAAGATCATTGGCTTTAAACCATACTTTTATTCTGGTTATTTTATGATTTATCACATGATGACTGTATATTAGTTTAGTCAAGAAAGTTTTGATATTAGAAAAATTATCCCTTCCTTTTAATTATATTTCATTATGACAGATAGCAATGGAATAAATTATGCTCAAGCTATCCAGGAGTTACATGTAAAATATTTATCGGAAGTTCGTGTTTCAATATTTATTTATCACAAAAACTGTGGAAATTTTTTAACATCCCTGTAATTGCAAAGGAAAAGTTTAGAATTTTATTCCTGACCAGTAGCAAATCAATGTTTTAAATCGTCATTTTATTGCTATTGTATTTATATCATTAAACTTTATATGAACCAAAATGTTTCCACATGGAAACATGGAAAATTTATCTATTAGCCATCACAACAAATCAATTGCAACAAAAACTAAGAGTCCAGCCCGTAGCGTCTGTTCGAAATTGGTACTATGAAAAAAAAAAAAAAACACTGCAATACCTTATCTGTTATGATTATATTGTATGGAAAGATTAAGAGCAAAGAAACCAAAACAATTCACTACAGAAGATGCTTCCTCAACCTGCTTTAAACAATCAGACTGCGAGGAAGACCTCTAATAGGCCACCACATTGAAGTTCAATGTGATAATACTCACAAAATATTAATGAAACCGTTCATACAGATTCATATGGCAAACATGCAGACGATGTAATATTGACTACATCAGAGACTAAAAGCAGTAACAAATACTAAATATATGTTTTTTGCTGATAACGTACAATGTAATTAAGCTTGAAATTGGGCATCACTGATATTAAAACAATTCATTTTCACCCATAATTAAGGTAACACCATTATTAGGGTGTAAAATCATACGACAACATCTTTTCACAGACAAACAACAAGTAACAATATTTTTACACTTTAGCACTTATTGCAATATCTATTATTTTGCTTGGAACCTAACTTATATTATTTCTGAACATGATGATGGTTTAGTTTGACTTGTAACCATTTATTTTGTATCACTTCACAAAATATGCACCAATGTATATTATTAAAAATGCTAAAATTGCATACAATGATAATATTAACATTATTTGTGGAACGTTTTGGAATACAAATCTTGAGTTTTTCCATTTTATGTGTTATATATTGTACATTATTTTATTTGTAGGCATTCAGTGGATAAAAAAACAAACAGTGTCAAGTATGTTTTATTTTTACCTTCAATCTAGAAAAGTCACAAAGAAATAGAAAACTATTGCATACTTTGTTCTCAGTTATTTTGTACATTTATTATTTCTTAAAAATTACATTTCAATGATCATTGTAAAACAATGATGCATCTCCCCTCCCTCTCCTCCCAGCATACTTACCCCACCCCACCCCACCCAGGATATCTAACAGTCCCCTCCCCTTTTAGACTACATACTACCTATTTAGCAGTTCACTACAAGTAAAATGTTTAAACGCTACAACAAAAACATAGCTATAAAACAATATCTTTACAAATATTTAAATACCTCACTGATAACACAATATCACATCAAGGTACATAAGAATCTGCCATATAAATCCTTAGCCAAAAATGTTTTACTGAAACTTTTGGCTATCAAGGATGAAACTGGAAAACATCATTCAAATCACCAAGATATTTTTTTTTCTGTGATTCACAATTCAAAGTTACATTTATGACTGGACTTTCCAACATGAAAACCACATGATGACATTCTTATAATATTTTGCAAGACGTTCTGTAGAAGACAGAGTAAAATCCTATAAAATTTGTTTTTACTGTAGGTTCACATTTAAAAAGCACATTTTTCTTGATTTCCATGGCTGCATCATAAAAGCTATATTTATTTTGAAACCGACAAAATCAATTATATAATAGTTTTAGTAACATGTATGACTTGCCCATGCAACCACCGAATACCAACAATTATTTTGAAACCTCACCTGTACATTGTATGGTAAATTAAAACAAAGAACCTGTTCCCCGCAGCAAAAGATGTCTTGAATTAATTGTGAATAGGCAATTTGCATGACGGCGCCATTTGACCTTAACTACCAGAATCCTTCACTTTTTCTTTTTATCATTCTAATTTGCAGAGCAATTTTTCTTAAACTCCACTGTAGATTTAAAATTTAAATAATAAAGGACAAGCAAAATGAATTCTGGTAGTTGTAGTCAAATGACAACATCATGCAAATGTGCTATTATAGAAAATTTGTGCAGAAAACGTAGGAGAAAATTGCTTTTGATTGAACTTGAACCTCGGGAATTTATCCTCTCTCATCCCAGTTCAAATATAATTGATTTTGAATAAAGCAACAAGTTTTGGAAGCTGTTGCTACATTGGTGGGCCAGTGATTAACCACTTGATGTTGAAATTTAAGGTAAATTAATTGTTGTAGCAAATTCAATTCATCTTTCTCAATTTGAAGTTGGTAATCAACTCAGTGTTTCTTGTAGGATTGGTTGTTAGAATTCTTGTATCAGTTTTAATTTGGTGCACACTGTTTTTTTTTTTTTTGAGGCATACAAAAGTTAAAATCATAAACAGCACTACTTCAAAATTGAACTGATTTGTAAATAATTAGTGTGTCGAAAGTTTATGCAAATTAGGTTTTTCTGAATTGAGATGATGTTTAGTAATACTTTCTTGGTTTTGACGATCAAAATCTCTCAGAACTGATTTGGACGACAATTTTTCATGATTAACAATGAACAACAATAAAGTGAACATAATTTGCAGGTTTGAGATTTTGAAGAAGCCTTTAGAATTTTTTAGTTTGTGTAGTGTATTGATCTGCTATTCACAAACCTGTTTGAGCCTATTAACAATACAATCAGAAATAAAATTCACTGCATGCAGGGAAAAACCACCTACATAAGGCATTAATATAATAAAATTGTAAAAACAGATAAGTACAGTCAAATTAACAATAACATCTATGGCATTTCACCAAGAGCGAAAGATTCCATGTTCTAAGTTTGCCCTGGGCTTGAGCAAGAGGATGCGACCATAAGGAAAGAAAATCCATCCCAAATTCACTTGGGACCTCATTTTGTGAAGGAATAGAACCACAGTGCTTCTGTTTCCCCGGAAGGTGAATCTTGCGACTACTATGTCCATTTCAGAAATGCGTCTATTTCTTTTAGCGTTTTCCATGATTCATGGCAGTTGGGTCACTTCATCATAGAAGCGAACTCTCGGACGGCCCCTTCCTGATGGTAATCTTGGTTCCTTTAAAATGGGTAAATTATGGTAGTGAGTAACGTAAAAAGTAACGATCACACTGGATTCCAAACAATAAGTAAATCCATGCTGTGATGTTCAGCCAACATTATGTTATTCACTATACAATATTAGTTAAAATCCTTGTTTCACTTGCAGTCAGTATTATCACATATAATTTCCACATATTTAAGTTATTTTACATTGAGGAGATATATAAACATTGAGATGGTGTATTACCACACTTCCAAACATCTCAAATTTTGTCTTAAATCTGTGCCATATTTTCAATTCTTTTCTTGACGTTTTAAAATGTAAAACACTCTCCCTTATGTTCAATATATCACCTAACCCCCTCCCCTGCGTCACCAAATCTCTCAGACATGAAGGAAAGTGTTTGAAATACGTGTTTGAGGAAATGTGTTGAAATAATTGATGCATTTTTGTGTATATTTTACTTCGTTTCAGAGGAAAGAGGTATCTTGAAGCAAAATTGGCGGTCTCCCAGATTTTGATTTTTTTAGGTTGGGATCTCTGATGACAACATTGTTAGCATACTGCTGTTACAGAATCAAACACTTCTGTAGTTCTTACCTCGGTATTATAGTCTACACTTCTTTTTTGGAGATATTCTCTTTGGACTGACCGTATACTATCTATCACTTCTTTATCTACATCCTGCAAAAACAATATAGTCAGTCACAGGAAAGTCATAACATGGAGTTGCACCTGACTATTGCACCTTTCTGTTAAAAGGCCTTGACTAAGGGTGCTTACCATTAGTCAGAACTGGCCGGCCAGTCCGATGGTTTTGAATGTGAAATGGACCCTTTTCACAAGATTTTTTCACAATTCCACCATAACAATGTATAATATTAATGCATTGACTGATTTGACAGGACAAATCTGACCAACAACAGCCAGTTCAGTCCTGACTAATGGTATTAGCATCCTAAGTCTCTGTATTTTTTTTCCGACTTCTTTCTACTACCACATGTCATGTCACCTTCAGATATTCATTAAAACATGATGCAATCCTCTCAAGTAAAACGTCATGTGATTAAAACACTGAAACAATACTGCCTAATTAGTGTTGCTAACAGTGCTCCTGCCATCTCAGACGACTTTGTGCAGGCTCCCTTAAAATTTTTCTCAGAACAGACTAAGGTTAAGCTTGTGGATCTCTTTTTACTTTACTGTTCAATGACTTGGAGAGACAAAATCCGAAACAAGAATAGCAAACCTCTAATGAGCTGAATGAAGCCTCGCTTTCACTCTTCATTTGTTGTTGAGCAGACACTAGCCTGAAAGAAGAAGACAAACGATCAGGGGCAACTTAGTCAGGTGAAGAAGCTGGACAGAATACTTTATACTGGTCAACGGAATAGTTCATTAACAATTACACCACAGACTTGTTGGTTGAACACACCTCAGTGCATTAGCTAACCAAAATAATAATATTATATTGACCAATGCCCTTAAGGCTAATGACCCGCAGCTCATTTATCTGTGGGACACACATGCATTGGTTGACACGTGTGCCAATGCAATACTACAGAAACAGTTGATGTTGTTGTATCTGTACAGTAGACTGATATGAACAAACACACCAGTGTCAACTGAACATAATTCCAAATTAAACGTAGTGATCATCAAATAGATGATCGTAGCACTGAAAACGGAAGCTATCAAGAAGCTAGAAGTTCCTTGATCAAGTAGTAAATATATAAATAAATGCTTTTTAATGCCAGTGAAGAGGAAAAAAGACTACATAGCTACATGTTGGTGTGTTATCTTACTTTTGTAATGTAAACAATGTCCCTGTAATGTGCTTACATCTGCTGACCAGGTTCTCAAGTTTAGAAGGTTCTTCTTTCAAAAACCTGAAGGAAAAGAATTTTATTATGCACACCACTAAGTTGAATTAATAATTTTAATGCAGAGCAAGACTTGGTAAACTAACGTGCTATTTTAGTATCAAACCGCACTGTTTTGCAGAAACAATAACAACCTGAAACACTTACTTATCTCCCTGAACGATAACCTCCAACTCTGAAGCCATGATCGATTTCATGTTGTCGTGGAGCTCGGCAAATTGACCTGAAAGAAAAATTATTTTATTGCAAGGAAAAACTAATTACATATTCACTTTGGGGACTAACGTCTTAATTTCACATTGACTTACTTTTTAGATCTGACACTTGACGACTTATGATTGACAGCTGACTGTTTAAACTGTCGACTTCAGCAGGATTGCCAATACATCTCTTTTGTACAACATCCAGCCGAACCATCTCTACCTCGCTTTCCAGCTCACTGAAATACAAGTGAGTAAAGTACGCAAGTCATACCATGATCAAAACCATAATTCTCTTAGAACTCTGATTGCTAGATTTCTTTCAATGTTAATTCCAAGAGTTTGGCGTTACATCACGACAATATTGCCCACTTGATCACCTGTCTGTTTGACAATATTGTGATGAGAAATTAAATTTTCATCACTTTAGGAAATTTAGCTGTTCACTATTGCCATACCTTATATGCCTATTCAAATCATTCTTTCCTCGAACATATGTCATCTCCTCCATTTGGACTTTCCGTCTCTCAGATTTAAGAGTAGTATCATCAGCTAAATAAGAATAAATTAATTCCTCATTTTCAAGAAACCATCATTAACTGCTGCATAATTTACTGTAAATTAGAAGATTGGGTGTCAGGTGGCTTTTCTCAAACCAATTTTGATGAGATTTGGGTTTTATACCATCATCCTAAAGTGCAATAAAAGCCAAGGTAACATCAGCAAATAACAATACTTATAGAAACATAAATTTGATAGCTTTCTATCTATCCTCATCATCACCTTTCAACTTTGTTGCCTTTCTGTCCCATACTGTAAGTTTTCCAAATCATGTTTTTCTTTTAATAAATAGTGAAATCACACTCCAAAATCACGACATTTAGTAACTGATGCACATTACACTCGACATCTTACAACATGTTGCAGCTTGGACAAAACATTGTGTACGTACTTTTTTCAGGTATGCTAGAGTGATTTTTTTTAACCCATGAAACAACATCTAGTAACAATTAGTGGTAAATAGTCAAAACTAAACAAAAGAAAACAATAGAATTAGTGTCTAATAGTATATAATTGTGTAATAACGATTTCATGGGTTAATTAAAATCATTCTAAACTAATCATATTTTTATCAGATTTCTTGACTTTGTACAAACACTGGATATTGCTGTACAGTACACTTGTCAAATTTAGAAAACAACTAATTGAAAGTCATGGACAAAAGGTGAGGAAGAGAATGTGTGATTACCATCACTCATCCGTCCGACTCGCTGCACAATCAGCTCCTTGGCGTTTCTTATCATTTCGTCAAACTGTTGGGCTTGGAAGGTCTGGAACTGTTTCAGTTGGCTAAGTTCTGCTTTTAGCATTCTCATTTCTCCACGGAGTGTTGATGCTCTTAATTCAAGAGCTCTCTTGTCCTTATTAACACGACCTGAAAATGCAATTCAATTATTGGTACAACACATTGTTAGATCATGGCACAACCTCACCTAACGCTGAAATTAAAGATTAACACATAAAAATTAATGCTTATTTACGAGCATTTCTCGATCTGCAGCTGTAATAGCCCCACAAAACTTATAACATAAGAAAGAGCTCAAGAGCTTGTTGTCTCTAGCAATGTTTAAATAACATGTTGCATGACCCAGCTGTGATGAAGCATTGATTTTTACAGTAAAGATGTCACCATTGGACCCACTTTATTGTACATATTAAAAAAAAAACTTTGAAAAGCAAACCTTCATATTTGACTGATGCATGGCTGCTGGAAGAGGTTGAACTGGTTGACGACAAAGGTGTTGGGCTGTCTAATGGCCTCTGTTTTGGTTTTGATGACGGCAGTGGAAGTGTCTGTGTCTGGTAATGTAGACTGATGTCTCTCTTAGGTCCTCTTGGCATGTGTTCTCTTTGCAGTGTCTGGCTGTACTTCAAAGATGATTCTCTGGAAGAAGATGCTCTTGGGGGTGGGGCAGGTACATGTTTAGATTTTCCTGTGGGGGAGGAGGGAGACATAAGTTTTGTTACAACTTCTAGTTTATAACCATTCTCTATTTACTTATTAAATGATTTGCCTTTACCAAACTCTTAGATTACAGAGAATATCCATGAAGAAGGTAAGCACACTTTACTTCAAGTATATGTGAAAAGGAAGAAAGGAATAGAAAGAATGGGTATTTATTCCATTGCTCCTCCATAATCTGGGATTCAAGAACAGGCTTAGTACATTTAAATGGTTAAGGCTAATAATAAATGAATGCAATGAATACAACACATAAAACACATCAAGTATGATCATTAATAAATGAAACAAAAGCAAAGGTGAAGAGGTGAGGACAAAGAAATGCACAAAAAGAATGATTTTTTTACACATCCTGAATCACATAACATTTACAGTTAAATGGCATTTGCAACTATCATGATGAAAAATAACTGTTTCCTTGTTGATAATTTTGTTCTAACCCATAGTAGACAACGTTAACTATATTGAAGAACAACATGTGCAGAGGCTGTCCTGTTTCACCTTTTTCAGTGGTCTTATTGTGCACTAATTTCGTCTTAGAAGAAGACAATCAAGAAAAAAGGGAAGAAAGATTAGCTTGA
Organism: Meandrina meandrites; assembly: GCA_963693305.1. Lineage (NCBI taxonomy): Eukaryota > Metazoa > Cnidaria > Anthozoa > Scleractinia > Meandrinidae > Meandrina > Meandrina meandrites. The sequence goes on along the minus strand of OY855908.1, from coordinate 3,368,963 downwards.
GGCAGAAATCTCTTTCCTGATCATTGCTACTGCAGTGTACCTTCTAGGGGTGGAGTCGGGCTAACATCAGATGACAGGGACTCATTTCCAGAATCACTCCTGAACCGTGTTCTAAACGTCTGCAAATGACTCGGTTCATTACCTTCTGTTGAACCGTGGTCAATGAAGCTGCTCTGTGAACTTGATGCACTTTCTTCTGCACTTTTGCCTGGTAAACTATCATGGCTTCCTGTTTTTAGGGCATCTTCTAGCATGTTGGTGAGAGTGTCAAGTTGATCTTCAACAGGATCGCGTGACGGCCTTTAAGTTAAATATGCATATAATAATTTAGAATAAAGAAAAACACAAACTAAGAGAAAACTGTATTGATATTGGAATTATGTTATTCCAGATAATATGCATACCCAACCCACAAAAGGCCATTGGGAATTGTGAGGGCGTGGAGGAAGGGTCTCAAAAGCCAAACTTTTTAAAACAAAGTATAAAGCTAAACTGTTTTTTCTGGAGGGGTAGGGAGGGTAGGGGGTTCAAACCAAATAACCTCCTGTGGGGAGGTATGGATACATTCTCTCAGGTGGTAACACAAGAACAGTATTTAAAGCAGAGTTCTTTTCATGATGGCACCCGAGCTTTAAAGGGGCACTGTCACGGACATTTTTCGGCTCTTTCAGTAAAACGGCACCAAAATTACGACTAAGTACTTTCGACCATGCAGGAAATGGTCCTAGAACATAAAGGGAAGGATATCTAGTAAATTGTTTAAAGATGAGGGTGACCGTAAATAGTTTTCATCAATTTTTCCAAACCACAAGGACAGAACTTGAAAAAGTCAGGCTGACTTTTTCAAGTTGAGATCTAAAGCTCCCGATGGTATCGCAGTGATATCACTCTATATTAAGCTTAAGTACACTGGTATAGTAATTTTAAGAAAAGTTGACCACTGCTAATAGGTTTCCAATAGTGTAAACATGTTTTTGGCCTGTTGAAGTTTTGAAGGTGTGCTCGTGACAGTGCCCCTTTAAGGGTTACTTAATCATTAAATTCTCCCAACCAGTGCTATAAGAAATGTTTGAAGACAAGTAAAGAGAATTTGCATGTTGACTTCACACAACGTCAAATTTTTCCAACAAGTAGATGTTGTGGTTCAATTTTATCCTTGGTTCAAATTTTATTTTCCTTTGTTTTTGGGTATGGTAATTTATGTAATGTGTGATAATGAGTTAAAAACAAAGAAAATAAAATTTGAACCAAGGATAAAAATTGAACCACAACATAGATAAAGAAATGTATTGATAACGGTGAAAAAAATTGGCATTGATCCTATGAGCTAAGGTTGGAATACACCAAACTGAAGAAACATTGACCATACCAAAAGCATAAACCATGAATTATAGGAGCCAATAGCATTCTGGGTAGACAGCTAGCATTGGTTAGCTAAGTACTATTTCTTTTTTTGATAATCAAGATATTTTCTTACTTTGAGAGCTTTAAGAGCATGATTTAATTAAGCAACCTGTCTTATAATAATGTTTATTCTATCACAGACAATGATTATTTTATTAGTTATTCATGGGTCACATCGTCGTTCATGGGTTGTGCTTTTCATGGGCAAATGACTCTTCAATCAGGTGTATATCAGTTGACCAAGCTGACTTAAAGGAAAGACAACATGTCAGAGGCTATTTGATACAACTTGTTTCACAGACTCAAGATACCATCGAGTAAACAAGATACCTTCTGCCTGCTGGTCTTAGAGTTGTACCAAGGCCAGGTAGCGGAACTTTCTTCTGGTCCATCAGCGTTCCTCCTCCACTCACACCTGAATGTGACACTGTATTTTCTCCTTGATCTGTACCAACCACTCTTGTCACTGTTGTTACATTGGGGCCTCCACTGGCCTGTCTCGTCACTGTTGTTGTCCGTGTGTATCTGACATTGCCACCGCCACTGTGAATGACATCAGCTGGCGCAATGTGGCTATGGTTAGGTAAGGGTGTACTCGTTACTTGAGCCCCAGTGTGTACAGCTGTAGGACTGCTGACGGGATGTGAAACGGGACCGTTCTGGAAAGGTCTGGACTCAAGCACCTTGAGGTGCGATTTGTTTGACAAGTCACTGAGAAAAAAAAAACAGATTGAACATGTCACATGATGCCGCTAAATCTAGGGAATATTGATGATATTCCCCTTTGGAAACAATATCCCACATTTACCAAAATTTGCTGATATTGACCAGTTGCGCTGATAACCTGACAAAATACTGGGGGGAGGGGTAACTAGCAGTGAATAACTAGTAAATGCACTCAACAATCATTTGGTAATTTGGTCAAAGAAGGTCACAGATCTATTGATTAAACAAAGGCTTTCAAAACTACCTGACATTGTCAAGTTCATAGAAAACTCCACAAGAGTTGTCCTTGATGTAAATTGTCTTTCTGTTGTCATTGTTCTTGATCTTGTCAGGGAATGTTTGATTAAACAATGTCTGTACTTGTTCAAGGCCACCCAAGCCAGCTGGTAACATTGCACGCTTGATCTCATCGCCATACTGTAGGTACACAACCCCTGAAAAACAAGTTAAAACATGATAGTCAGGAAAACTGTATAACCAGCAAACTTAGATCAGTTACTCTTCACAAGTAAGGAGGCCATGAGAAATAAAAGTCCTATTATCTATCTGTGATCAAGAGTTCTTCTTCAATTACAATTTCCAGAAACTGAACCCTCTTTGGGCTTCAGCTAGGTGTGAGCACTGCCTTATGATAAATATCAGACATGCTCCCTTAAAAGGTGTGCCCATTGAGTTAGGGATGTCTTTTTACAAGGAGGTGTCTTCTTATCAGGTCGCAAGTTTTTCCTTACTGAAGAAGTGTCTTCATAAGGTAGGGTGCATGCATGTCCCTCTTTGCAGTTATAAAACATTTACTTTTTTATTGTTAGAGAAACAGTTTACCTGGAGTGGAGGTAGTGTGAGACACATGGTTTTCTTCTTTTCTTGGCATTGTAGGGTAAGTCCCTGGTTTGTCCAATAGCAGTTCATATCTTTTTTGCTTTGGAGATGAAGCTGGAGGTGGGGGTACAGCCTGCAAAAATAAACTATTCTTAAAGGAGCTCTGTGGTCTATTTTAACATGATTCAAAAAGTTTTAACAGTAATGGATTGACTTCCTGGAGCAAAACGTGCGCTGTAGTGGCCTAATGTTTAGTGCACTGGACTCTGGCTTGAGTGAGTGGTCCGAGTGGGTTCAAGCCCTGGTGGATGACAATGTGCTGTGTTCTTGGGCAAGACACTTCGCTCTTACAGTGCCTCTCTTTGCTCAGGTGCATATATGTATCTGGCAAATTAAATGCTGGGGGAAACCCAAGGATTGACCAGCAGCAAACCCAGGGTGGGGGGAGGGGGTGGGAGGGGAGTTGAACTACTTGTAAACCAGTGGAAGCTGCACCGTCATGATGGGCAAGAGTCTCAAATGCAGGATTCATAACTAATACCAGCAAGGATGGAAATTGATATCGTTTTTCAAAAATTTAGAGAACATATCAAACACATTTCTAGTATTAGTAACTTTTTTTGAGCAAATACAGAATGACAGTGAAACAAATACCTTGCCCCTTGCAAGTCATTGCTTTACAGCAAATTGTAGTAACAACTGTTTGAAGAGTCATTTTACATTGCTTTTTGTTCCCTTTATACACAATTTCATGCAGTGTGATATTTTTACAGTCCAAATTTGTATAAAGTAAAAAAGTGGACCCTACAGCTCTTGATGAAAACAATATTAATTAACTTAAAACAGTTCAAGGAAAACCTTCAACAAAAAATCAGAACTACACATTCTTAAAAATAAACTGAAAGTCAAATATATTTGGCTGCAGCTGCAGCATAGGAAACTTAAAAAATAAATAAATAATTTATTAAATTCACACAATCTTCACTAACCAGCGTCTTGTCTGGTGTGCTCAAGAGACGTTAGAGAATAAAACCAATTAAAGTGGCAAGTTTTTACCTTCTCTTCAATTAAACATAATATTGCATTTATAGTCAGGTTAGAAACAAAAGTAATAATAATTTATTTGCTAGATGCCATTATTTTATAATGAGAGATCTTGTCCTGACACTTTTAAAACAATGTTCACTGATACAGACAATGGCTTTGTCTACCGAGCTATTTCAAGGAATGCTAAAAATGAATATATATTTGTCTGCGTGCAAAGAAATATTAACTGAGAGTAAAAGACTGTCCACTAGCCTAGAAACGATTTTTACTACCTTAAAGCAAGCAAGTTTGTAAAAAATTGTTTGCTTGTTTGGTTAGCAATAGTTAAAAAATCTAACCATCTTGTGGAAGGAAAAACCAATAGCCCTGGGCTATCGAACATGTGTTTTGTTTCACTGTTTGCAGCAGAGTATCTACATATTGACAAGCATAAAATTAAAATATCAGGACCTTGCTTGTACAAAAAGCCTTTTCACTTATAAATTTTTCATATCAATTTATAAACCAAGATCACACACTCAGATAAAAGACATACCCGGACCCTGTACATATAGTGCTGTTGTTCCATTATGAAAAAGACAGAAGAATTTGTACGCAAGAAATCCAAGACGTGACTTGTGACTTGTAGTGAAAATGCAATTGTATGTAGAACTGAAGACCCACGCTGAGCGATTTGCATACAAGTTACAAAAGCCAAAAGTCCTTCATTTTAATCAACCACAACTTAATCCTAATCCCATCTGGCGACACTCATACAAAATCCATATATGGTGTTAATAATGACAGATTATTTCAGAAGAGGAGATTTATGTCACCAAAAAAATTAACAAATACATGCAAGAAAAAATCTAAAAAGTAATTATTTTCCAGACTGTCTAAAACACAACGCTGCAAAAATGCCTTACTGCCATAGTCATGAAATCAGTAAATTAACCATAAATGGAAACAATTTTAATCTTTTTTTGGATAAAAACAAAAAACTGTAATTTAATCTGGACATGAAAGGATTCACAATATTGTTATAAGGAGTATAAAATCCCTATTCACAGTTGTTATTGCTGTCTGGATAAGAGCACTGAATCCTTCTCAAATTTCAAGATCAAAGTCTTGATAATTTTCACTACGTGACCTTTAACCCTCCACAGTGGCCACCTCCTAAGAAAATTATAAGCACCATAATTTTCTAAGGTACATGAAATGAGACAGTAACTTACCGGTGGCTCTTCCGGGATTCCATTTGGCTTGTTGCCGTTCTCTTCTCCAGGTTTCAGACCAAACCGTTTCTTCACCAAGGAAATAATCTGCTGGCGAGATAATGTCTGGGTGGCGTGTGCATCCTGTTCACTGGAATTACCCTGCCCTTGTAATCTCTTTGCCTTCTCCACCTCCTCCCCGACCTCTGAACCTCCCGTGGTGCGCCTTCTTGGCCGACGTGCATGGCTTTTAGCCTCAGAGTCACTAACAGTGGTGGCCGTGTCTGAAAAGGAATTGCATGTAACCAGTAAGTAAGGAATGATTTTTTCAACAGCAATCCAGATGCGTCTCTCCTCCAAATAATCACACAGAAAGAGATGTAGATAATGAAAACACAGCAACTAATAACAAAAGGGAAACTTCAAACAAATTTTTGTAACCAAGATATCTTGAAATTCTCACTAACAAACTGCCAGCCATTTGTCAGTAAAAAGCAGTGTACTGTTAAATTTTTTACAAGAAGTTCCTTTCCTGAGGTCAATTGAAGATTGAAGTGTGCTCATATTGAAATTTATCAAAATCATTTTACCAGCATGTCATGAGTTGACTATATTTAACAAGCTTGATACTTCATTTACAACACAAATGTTAATGTTACACGATATTTTAAATGAAACTGGTTAAAATACTAAGCATTTCTTTCCCTAAAGATGTTTGATCCTTTATCATGTTTACAAGATAGGGAGAAAAAAACCCTTGAAAGAAAACATTACTTTACAAGTGGCTTTCAAAATTAAATGCACTTATCTACATCAAATGTACAGAGACCAGAGTGGAGAATGCCGTTGTACGTCGACATCAGAATTGAGAAAGAAAGAAGGTTACAGCTTTGTTTTTGTCTCTACAACGAAATTTGCATAGTACAATTTCTTTAATTATACATGGCGGTAAATTGTATTGAGGAAAATTACATACAGTAAAACAGTACTACGAAAGTGTTCAGAATATCAAGCACTCAACAGTAACAGTTATGTTTTCATTTAGTTCAGGCTATTTAAGGTTTACTGATTTCCTATACAGTTCACAAGAACTTTGCACTCGAAACAAGAGTTGAGAAAAGGCCATGTTTTCACGTCAAGAAAACAACTTACAATTAACTCACATTTCAAGCTGTGCATGGAATATAATGACGTAACGAAACTGTACGCAGCAGGAAGTTTAGTTTTAGACTGCACTGTAAAAAAGTATAGGTTTTAGTCTGACATTAAATTTCTTTTAGAGATTTAATTTATAACTTATAAACCAAGTGAATTTGACTTTCAATGGAAAATGTGACAGTACTGCTATGCTTTACACACAGTATTCATTCAAATTTATTTTACATTTTAAGCACTGCATTTAACAATATTATCACAGACTAAATAATATACCCATGATTTATGACAAGTGACATCTGTAACAAATTGTCACTATTTAACATAGTAATAAAAGAAAATTTAGAAAAGTCATTTTATTACATTTAACATTGACTTAAAAAAATAACTCATCAGAATTATTTTCTTTAAATTTATTTATATTTGCTTTTATAACGAAATCATTCTTTTCAATATTTGGATATTTAAACATCTCAACCATATTTGACAGTAACCAAATTTAAGTCAATATAATTAATTGTTTTTTGCTAGTCATTCATTAATTCACTTCATATGCCAGAAGCAAACATTGTTAATTAATAACATAAGAACTGAACAAATAAAAATATACTTCACTAATTAAATATGATAAATTAACTTCCAAGGAAGGGAAGGGAGATAAGGCAAAACTTTCCATAAGCAAATGTTTAAACGGCCATTACTTTCATTTATCTTCCTTAATAACACAAAATAGAATTAAAGAACAGAAGGAATGCATTGATAAGAAGGAAATGCATTAATGAGCCAACAATGAAAATATAGATTAAATTATCTCCAATCAAGATGCTAATTTTAAACTTATATTCTGGGCAGACAGCAGATTTGGATCAACTGCTTGTGATAGACATAGTGCATTACTCTGTTTTTAAGTGTCCCTATAACAGAAAAGAGATAACGTGTATCTACATTTAAAATGATTTGACTTTATCTTGTTATAAAAATGCCACTGGGGTTGCATAACAATTTCCCTCTCGGCCCACAATATACTTGTTAGTTTGCCCATGAGCCATCTACCTATCAGAGTAAATATCAGAAGATGGAGTTCGTCAGATGCTCCTTCCCAAAGGGGAGAGAGATCTGTATGTGGGAATTAACACATAATTAAATTGTCTCAAGAAAACATTGTCAATGATAACTTCTTTGGCCAAGCTTCTAGTTTCCAACTGCTTTTTAATTTAAAAAGCACTATTAGATAGTGATGGAACTAGGAATTTCATAACAAAAGTGTCCGCTGGCAACATGAATTCACGATTATAATATTGTTAGTATAGAAATAAAAACATTTATTGTATATTATTTGGAAGTTTGAAAGTGCAGTACCTTGAAGAATTGGTTTGTCTGCAGTAGTACCAACAGTTTGTACAGTTGAATACATGTGTCACTGTCACATTGACCCGGGGTGTATTGAATGACATTTTGGAAGAAATGAAGCAGCCCTATTATGAATAGCATGACCACAATCACTCAGGTGGAATATTTTTTACCTTTGACCTCCTTTTGTATTTGTTGTGTTATTGAAATATTCCTTCACTGTTTTCAGCGATTATTTTTATTATTCATCCAATTTTAGTGCCATTTCCCATGCTTAAAATCATTTGGCTAAAATCTGTAACACCAGTGGAGGATCCAGACCTTCAGCTAAGGAGGGGGCCCGCTTGGCTATGAATGTGAGATTCTGCGAAGATAATTCCAGCACTTCGAAGAAATGCGCTATTTCCAAAAAAAACCATTAGGTGGGGGCCTGGGCCCCCTGGGTCCCTCCCCTGGATCCGCCACTGAAATTTATAGTCTCAGTCCAAAATGAACAACAGTCTGGCTATAAATTGAACATACACAAAACAGACAGATAAAAGACCACAACATACAACAAACTGCCATGGAAAACATCACAACACAAACTTGACCAGACAAATTATTAGGAATTTTGACTTAACTATATGCCATTCGAATTAACTAAAAAAAAAATAAAAAAAAGAAATAAATAAAAAGTGACTGAAGTAAACAATAAAAAAAACTGAAATAAACTTTCCAGTGATTCTTTTCACAATAATTAAACACTTTCCATTTTATCCCCAATGTATTAATGTTTAAAACTAATAGATAAATTACTTTATAGATGAACAAAATATATCAAAAAATAAATAAGAAATCAATGTTCAAAGTCTGATCACATTAAATCAGATAAGAATAACAATTGATAACTTCGCTCTTGTTGGGTCAAACTAAGAGACATCAATTAGTTCCACAGACAAAATTAAAGAACAAAAAGACTGATCATCAAAAGGTCTGACCTGGGCCTTTGAAACTCAATACTGAGCTAATTATTTCAACTGTGACTAACACAGAGAGCGGACATCATCAGCAGCTTAACGACTTAGTACAAAGCGCTTTGCAAAATGATGTCTAAAGGTGGTCAATATCAACGTTGGCAGAGCAAACTAAACCACTTAAGCTAAGTCTAGCCTTTAAAATAAATTCCCACACAATTAATAAATAAATCCTTTTAAACAAAAACGTATAGGACACACAACAAGCTCTATTATAAAAATACATTTATACAGCATAATGTGTAGGAATGATTCAATATACATTGGTAAATTTACTGCTTAAAAGGTTTATGTTTATAAAATTTAAATATAAATGTTGTCATGAAAAGTTGAAATACTAGACATAACAAAAATAATCTTTAAACAGCAACGTTGTGGTAAGTTTTTCTAAAATATCCAAGTTATTCATTTGTGACACCTTAAAAACTCAGACGACAAGAAGCTCAGTGTAAACAATTTTCTAGATTTTTGAATGTCATTATCTCAAAAATCTCTTTCTGCGCCTCATTACAAAACTGGAAGCATTTAGTTCTGAGCTAAACAACAGGATATCACTAATTTAAACGGAACCAAAATCAAATTTTTTTCAATAAACAGGGAAAACCACAATAACAAACCTCTTGTAGATAAATTAAATGTTTGGTACAAATTTGTTTCCAGAAAAGAACAAAGCGATCGCATGAGTGAACACTGAGTTTTGAACTGATTAAAATGCCATCGCTATCCAGCAAGGCACTTGTCCATTATTTGCAGAAGATCTTTATCTTCAGTGCACAAAAGAAGCAGCAAAAATTCAATTAAGACTTGAAAACAAACATGAAACTGGCAACTTAATGGCATGGCAATGCGTGCGGTTTGGCTCGAACCTTCAAGAAAACGTCTGGGACAATTTAAATAAAAAGTATTTCGTCGAAATCAGTAAATACAAGCCATGGATGTAAACGATTCTTTTTGAATATCAAAATATTTAATCTATCTGTAGATGTTTTCACGATCACAGTGACATGGGGAGCTGAATTCTAACCACCCGCGTACAAATTCCGCAGTTGGATATTTATTACCATAAAACCCAAAGAATCTAACATGAATATACAGTAATTTCGTTGATAAATTAAACTCGCTTCATCGAGTAACCAAGGACCAAAACGAAAATTGTTGTAGAACTATTATAATTACACCTTCTCTGTCCGCCACCTGCGAACAAAGCCTTGCGATTCCACTCGAGCCGCCGCGAGAAAAGCTATTTCATCGTCGGTGGCTGGTTTTCAATGAAACCATCATATATACATTTGTCATGCATGGTACCCGAAATTTGTCGATGAAAACAAAAAAATCGTAAGCACGTTCGTGTACAATAACATATTGTGCAGGAAGGGTTATGAAAATTCTGCGCTCAGCATGGGTTTGAAATAACAAATATGGCGTTCTTGTCGATCGCATAAGAACCGAATTTGCGAACATAAGTTTCTTCTAAAGCTTAATTATTACGTGCCGTCCTCAATTTATGTAAATATGTTCGGTAAAGGTTTTTAGGCAAAAGTGACTTCTACGATTAAATTACAATCAAAATTTGAAATCTATGATTTGTCCCATAATAGTACGAGTACAACGCACGCGATATTAACATTCTAAGATAGTGTACTGAGGCAGCGAACAACTAAGATTTCTCTAGGGATAAACACTAATTAGAATTTGCAAACCTGCCAGAGTGAAGAACGCGTATGCCAAAAGTCGAAGGTGACAGCGCGACGACTAGATCGATGAGCGGAAGGCAAACCGTTTACCAGCGGTTAAACAACCGGGAAATAATGTTGGAAATAAGAACTGGCATATTTGGAAATGATTTCTCTGTGATGAGATGTGTGGTTGTCTTAAAACGTGGTCACGAACGATCCGCGAGAAGTTGTAGCAAGAGTAGTAAATTAAATTTCAAGCGCAGCCTAGATCGAGCGACGGTTAAACGGTTTTCTTCACCAAGATTTTCACGATGTCAAATTTGTAGACGAGACTGGTGATGTGTAGCATCAATTAGAACCAGATGAATTAGAAACGAAATTTCTGCGATCAATTTGGCGCGGAAGCCGAAAGATTAACATTCGCCGCGGACGAAAACATTACGTCGAGTGCCCCCGCGTACTACTCACAGCAAAACAGCTGTACAGCAATCGGGCGAATGTAGTTCCTCGTCAACTTAGAAGTAATTACCAGAGTTAAAATTGGAAAACCACTTACATTTTTGCCTTTTAGTGTAGCGCACAAGAAAGGTCTGGCTATCTCCCATCACTTGGAAACTGCAACATCACTCCGGTGTTTGGGTAGCCATGTTGTAAGAATCTTTGCCACTGGACACTGACCGGACGCGACCGTAGTACCGCGCAGCTTCTCAAAGCGTGCGAACGCGGTTGACGCAGCAATATTTACGTTAGACTCACGGGACCAAACAAACCGATCGCATCAGTATACACAACGTTTAAACGTTCGCTCGGCTTGGGAGCCGGTTCTTTGTGATTTTGATATCTTAATCTGATAAAACCCTCGAGCCAGTTGCTGTGAGACACAAACATACATTTCTGATGCGGCGCAGAAAGGGACACGAAATTGACAACTCGTTTGCGGGGTGTTAAATATTAAAGCCAATTAGCACGGAATACTTGTACATTTCAGCCTTTACTTGGCACGTCAAATAGCAACGATAGCTCTCCATAAATGGACAGAATTACGAAGATTATGCTCCAGCTTCAGTTAATGACAGCTATTTTTAAAGCTACAACGGGAAACCAATTGCCACTGAAATTAAATTCATGTACCTTTTCTCATCTTGCCGATCACCTTAGCTACCACAATTCACACTTCCCACGGACAGGTTGACAAGCAAGTGGGAGTGTAGACGTCCCGTTTTGGAACAAACCACTATTAAGCAAAGAGAACCTCGAAGGGGACGAGAAGATTTATTATCATCGTATTGTCACTTCTGTTATCTTGAAGATTTATACAGTGCTCGGAACAATGAGACTAGAAGGCCGTCTATTGTCCATGAACCTCCTCTAAGCACTGTTTTTGTCTTTCGTGTTTACGGTTTCTCTTGATATGTTTAGCTTCAAGGTCATTGAGTTAAAGCGCTTAGCTACTTCTCAGTAAGATCAGTTTAGCTGTAGTGGATTGCGTTTGGAAGAGCTACACAGGCAAAGTTCACGCGCGCGCGACAAACACGACAAGCAAACAGACATCGCGCGTGGATCTGTTCTAAACATCATAGTTTAAAACCCGCTTTCAAAGGAACTTATCAGTACTTTCGAATTGAAGAACATCGCCTGATTTTGCCAAAAATACAGATTTCAAGCGAGAGAAATGCAAAGGACGGTCCCAGTGAACAGATTTGCGAAAACTGGCTGTGCATTTTATGAACCCGTTCATTAAAGTCTGACCGGGGCTTTGTTCAATTTACCGCAAGCCAGTGAACAAACCAAGGATCAAGACCGGACACACACTACTAACCTTTAACAATATTTAAATTGACTCCACAAAATTTAAAGGAGTACGTGACGGAGGCGATGAATTGTTTCATATCATGAATTTTCGTTTCTTTTAAGTAATCAGACTTAAAGTCGATCGCTATTTCTGAGGCTCAAACCCCACAAAGAACGCCCGACCAAACACTCTAACACCAGGGCGTTTTCAAAAAAAAATTTTTTATTAAAAAATCGTTGCTGAAATGCGAATTCGTCGGATGGTTCGAGTGACCGACTGAGTATCAAGCCACAACAACAATCATGGACAACAACGCGTAAAATTACCTAGAATAAATCCTTAATAAATGAAGCTAAGTGTGTACTAAATGATTCTGCCAGAGACGGAGTAAAATTCCTGAAAGCCATCATTAACTGTATACTTCCGATTTCAAATGGACTCACCGTCTTTTGGCTCCTTGGTTGCAGACCATTTCTGTTTTTCTCTGCCAGAAAACGAGCGGGCCCTTTTCACTTTGACGCCACCAAAAAGCTTTCCTTTGAGTCCTAGAAGAGAATAATTTGATTGAGAACGGCATCAAATTGAAATGTACCGCTGCGCGCTGAACAGAGCCACACTCAGCAACACCACACAGCTGTCCTCGCGATACTTAGAGAACTTCAAGCGACGAAATAGCGCGAGACATGAAAGCATCTGTTTTTACCTGAGCTCATGGTCGCTTCTCTGAGCTCAAAAGGACGGTATTATCACAAAGACGTCAACTAAGCCACATCAATTATGAGTTCCAATTAGCGTTGATGCGCCATCACGCTCGCGCAAAACGAACACTGTAAAAACATGGACACGCAACGCGACTAACGATACAGACTAACTGACTAAACGTCAAAAGATCGCCAAACAATTCCGACACGCTTCGGCAGGGGCTGAAGAAAAGCATCGATGAAAAACTCCACCTGATTGGCTCAGGTCGTTCGATGAGACTGCGGAAAAAGAGCTGACACTTTTGACAATGATTGTAATCAACCGGGGCAAACATTTCAACGCGCGTCCGGATCATTGATTCTCGAATTTGCGGCTGGGTGAATACTTTTCTAATAGCTGCTCTTAAGGAATCTTCCAATACCAGCAGTCGAACCTGTGGCGCGGAAAAGGGTTGCCGGCCAATCCGCAAGCAAGGATGACTTTCAATTTCGCCATCAAGTGTTTGACAAGATTAGATTTAATCGCCATTACGGCTGCCAAGATCACATAAAGTAGATTTAAGGTCAGGGCATAAAAGACCACATTGCAATTTGATAGAGGAAGTCAATTTCGTAGCCACCAAAATAGATTAAGTGTCACACAAAACTAAAGAAAAATTACTCACAACGTTCACCCCCCGTTTAGCTCCCTGCTGCCCAAAAGCACGCACTGCTGAATTCGTTCTACAAACGTTAAACACGCAGTTTGATGTATCGAAGGCCCATTTTCCGTAAACACCTGTAAAATACTGTTTCATTCGTTCAGAATAGCAACATATGAACTCTGCTCTGACACAGGAACAGATTAAAAGAGCATCTTAGATTTCTGGGCGTTGCCAATAGACTCTTCAGTAAAATCCCTCCAAATAAACGTCTCTTCAAGATGCAAGATTTACCAAACAGTGTCAATTTGAATTTACCACAAATCCAGTGCTGCGTACACAAATCACACAAGAAACTGATTTTGATTAATCACAGGTCAATCTTGCTTCTTGAAAACACTTTCATCCACGGTATGTTAATCAAGTTTTGATTGTTCAAGCTTGTTGCACTTGTCAATCGAGCCGGGGTTGTAATTGGCGTTTTCAAGAGGAACAATAAACACGTTCTCTTTTCCTTTGTCATATAATTGAAGAATGGAATGTTTGGATGATAATTCCTTTGATACGAAGTATAAACACCATGGGTGTATACCAAACTATTCTTTCATAGAATCGTGCACAGATTCGTGACGCCGTTGTGGCATGCATCTATTGTGGAATATTTCACATTCAGTGAAGGAATCTAACTGGCTCGATTGCAGTTTATCACTTAACTGGCTTTCCCAGCTTGTAGGTTTCCTCTGTTTTCGGTGTTTGGCAAGTTTGTTTTACGCTGGAGCAAGAAAATCATAAGTTTGAGGCATAAATTTAAACACGTGGAATTTTCAGCCTGGAGGTATGGCGGGACATTAAAAGTCCATCGATTTTAATTAAAAGAACAAAAAAACAACCTTGCCATTCAAGTCAAGCGCCTAATGAAAAATCTGAATCTTAAAAATTTATTTGGGTTGCTGTGAAAAAGATAACAATTTTAACAATGTTTTTGCTAAAAGAAAATAGCCCTTGAAGACTGCTCGAACACAAGAAGCGCAGGGTGACTTTTATTCGCGTACAGAAGAAAATAAATATTCTTCTTTTGGAAGCCATCAAATTAGTTCCAAGAGTGAACATTTGACACTATTTTTTCGTGTGCACTTGCTGCGTCGACATGCGCCGTGCACGGGCCTCCAATTTCGTTCTGAGCCACACGGCGGGCCTATAGTTGTATTATGCCTTAAAAATGGTTTTCTAACCGTTGTTTTAAAACCAAACCAAACCAGCTGAGCTAATCACTTCAGCGGCAAAAAGAACAGAATTTGAAGTAAAACCAGGTAAGCAGAAGCAAGCGCGGGAAAACATGTCGCTGGTGCCGCGCGCCACGCTGAAGCGCGGGAAATGTCGAGTTAGCCACATCAGGATTGGTTTTCTTTTTACACCTGATTGGCTGACAGAAAAAGACGCCTTTCTTCTGATTGGCTTACTCCAGCATTACTATAATCAAACCACCGAGAAACTGTGCCATCCAAAGCAAACTGTCGAGAACTGGAAAGAAGTTTTACTGGTACCAGTCATCGTACAATTAAATTTCCAGCAAGTCGTCTCGCTTTTCCTGCCTCGTATGCAGAGAATAAAAACTTCAAGCTTTACATATCAAACTGAACTGTCCATTGCAAGTGAGCCATCCACGTCCACAGAACGTCGGTTAGACAAATCTTATCCAAACATTTCAAGATTCGCCAATCATGTTGAAGCATCGAGCCAATAAAAATGTCCTAAGTACAAATCACAAGAATGTTGTTTCTTTTAATGATCGAGATATCAACATACTAATAAAGTTTTTAATAAATAAAGTTTAAAAAAATCGCGATGACATAATAGATCACTCCCTCGTCGACGAAATCTGACAGGAATGTCTTCACGAGTATTCAGTTACTGCCGCAACTTTTAATTCGTTTTAAGATTTATTGGAACATGACCGTAAAAACACTTTTTTGACGCGATGTCAATCACTATGTTAAAAGAAGCCAAGGGTCAATTTCTAATAACACTTCAGGCAAATCCTCTTTGAAGTAGGCACTACACTCAAGCAGCATATTCTCCAAATTCTTTCTCTTTGCGTTTGTTCACAAAACTCGTGCATGCACGCAACTTTCTTCACTAGTAACCAATCAGAGCAACGATGTTATTTTTTCAACCAATCAGGAGCAACTATAACTATGCTACGTTTTCCCGCGCTTGGCACGGGTTGCCTGTTTTTGTCTTGGGTTCTGAAAGGTTTCATTGTAGTATCTGCGTTTGTTTGATGAGATTCTTTACTGATTACAAGTTTGGTTTTGGTTTAGAAATAATTGATTGCTCTGTATTGAAGCAAACGACCATTTCATCTCGTGTTTCTATGATCCTGGTATTAAAAGTGGGTTATCAAAAAAAAAGTTTCTACTGTTCCGGGGGAGGGGGGGGGGGGGGTACTCCTTGGAATTTTTGGTGGGGGTGTGCCGCCCGCATCTCCAAATCCAGACCCAATTTCAGGCTGAAATGCCATTTTCCACACCCGTTTTCAGACCTAGCACCTGGCCTCAAAAATCCATACCCGTTTTCAGACCTGACCTTGCAT
This sequence comes from Meandrina meandrites, assembly GCA_963693305.1. Lineage (NCBI taxonomy): Eukaryota > Metazoa > Cnidaria > Anthozoa > Scleractinia > Meandrinidae > Meandrina > Meandrina meandrites. The sequence continues at coordinate 3,352,850 of OY855908.1, read as the reverse complement.
AGCATATGCATCAGTGCTGAACGGAAGTCAACGTAACAAAGATGAATAGGTAAAATTTAGCTGGAATGATATATTTTATCTAGTTCTCTTTCTCTCTCTCCATTTACTCGCTGGGAAGAAAAATAAGTTTATAAGCTTTCGTGAACGTTCCACCGATAACCATACCCAATTTCTATACCCGTTTTCAGACCAAAACCGCTCAAAAACATACCCTTTGGGGCGGCACATACCTATATACCTGATATAGGGGAGTACCCCCCCCCCCCCGGGGTACTGTTATGTCCACTGAATTTAATTCAAACTTGTATTCACGGATATCTTTTCCGTCAGAGAATAGAGTGCACGATCGAATACGAAACGCTAATTTCTGACAAGCTTTCCAACGGATGTTTAACTTGGGCGCACCAAACGGAAATAACTGTGTTATCTAACGCAACATTCTGGCACAGCAATCAAAATAAGAAGCCAGCTAATCCACTTCCGTTCTACTGCCATATAAGAAGAAAAGAACAACACCATTTGCCTGTCACGTATTAACATATACGTGTTCTGAGACATGCTGGCATTAATGTTTCATGTTTTCGTTTTTATCATGAAATAAGACAAACATCAGTACTTTTGCTAGCTCTTGTCGAAAGGTTATCAAATGAAACGTCTAATTCATAATTAGTAGATCATCAAAGAATTTTATTATAGTATAAACATGTGTCAGTTAACACGAAACTTTCAATTCATTGCAGAGCCTTCAAAAATGTTTTCGAACAGTTGGTTGAGTTACTTAAGTTATTTTGCCCAAATTCCAACAAGACCTTTGGCTCGTTTTCAATCTCTGATGTACTGATGTGACAGCTTGCAACTCTCGTGAAAATTCCAACAGAAGAACGTGACGCTTAGCCTGCGAATACAGCCGCCTCGCGTTTCGCACGTAGTAGCGGGAGCGAGTGAGAGGCGGCTGTATTCGCAGGCTACGTGACGCTGAGCGCTTGCCACAACTTTTCCGCCTTGATTTCTATCGAAGGCGGTGTCTACCGCAAAACAATTGCTTTATGACCGCGCAAAAATTTTGTATCAAAGAAGTTAAATATGAAAAAACGTCGTTTCATGCTAAACCCCTGAACCACGTTCAGGTTCAAATTCTGTTGAGGAGAACTGAGTTTTCCGCGCGCCAGATAAACAAGTTGCTACGAGCCAACACATATTTTAGCAGGGAGAAATGAAGCCCTGGAATTCTGGTGCGAGCACGTGCAATAATTTTATTTTAACCGATCGTTGGGAAACGCAAACCAAAGGAAACATCGTATACTTTCGTGGTTTGAGAACCGCGACAATATGGTAAACATGTTTAAGATGTCAACAGTTTCATACCACACATAAAGAAAAGTTGGCCAAATTGTAACCCATTTCAATGCTCCCCATTGTCAGTGAGTCACCCTCCGTTTCTAACTGAAGCCCGGACCAAACGAGAATGAAAGTTCAAACTCTCGCTCTCGTTTGGTCTAAAACTCTCTCATCGACTTTGAGCATGCCTAAATTTTTCAGGAGAGACGATGAGAGTTTCACTATTCACTATTGGTCACTATTGACGAACTCTCGAGTCGACGACTCTCGTTCTCGTTTGGCCCAAGTTGATGATAATCGATGTCTGTCTGTCTGATTATGATGGTCGACGAAAATTCTCATGAGAGTCAACACTCATCCTCTTTTGGCCCGGGCTTAATTGTTTCCGAGTGACATCATCCAATCAGAAATTGATACGAGTTCTCTACGAAGGCTACGTCACAACGCAGTTGGCAAGCGCGGGAAACGCTGCGCATGGTTATTTGGTAACAGTGGTAAGTGAAATTGCGGACTCAAGTTTTTTACTGACTTATAGTTTTGTTCTTCCCAGTCACGAAAGTCAACGAAAAGCGTTTCTTATTCAACACAATAAGGTTTGAACGCACTCCTCTAATCTTTGATTACTAGTAGTTTTAACAGAAAGCGCTCTCCAACTTCCAAGAGATACACACACTTGCATGTCTTATACGTATTGCACCGAATAAATAATCCATAACTTCGTGACTCCACGACCTTTAAATCAATAATGACACTTTAAAACCCGCCGACGGCAAAAAACAAACCCTTCACCGCTAAAAATAAATGACATGTGATCACGCAAATGGCAGCTGCCACGAGTTGATGGTGGAAACATTACACTGCAATGCCATTAGGGACAATAGAAAGAGAACAACAAAACTCCATTTAGTTCTTTTTTCCAAAGTGCAATGTTTAGTTTTGTTTGACCTACCACAAAGTGTGATCTTTGCTAATTGCACTGATGATACCGCGCGCACGAAAACGACAAAAAGAAACACACACACGAAGCATTTCCGTGAATTCCAAAGTGCCACCGAAGTTGAAAACAAGCTATTAGTGTTTGTTTTGTTTTGTCTTGTTTTACGAAAATCTCAATTGAAAACTGAAAGCACTCACTCGAATCAGATTTGAATATTAGGGAATTAGGGACAGTCATCGATTTTAATACAAATATCAAAAACATATAACTATATCAACGAAAACCCCAACAACATAAACGGCTTGTTTTTCTTGCACAGTAGTCGATTGGCTCGGTCGCCTTGATGGCGGAGAATTGGAATACCATTGCATAATATCTTCGAACAAACTTGAAAATGCGAAGATAGTGCTGTCGATTTTGGCTCGGATCTTTTGGTAAGTTTAATTTCGCCATAATCTTGTCGCAACATGTACAAATTGCTTCCTATAATTTACTTTATAAACTTTCATAAAGGTTTTACTAGTAATCCACAAAACAAGCGGCCATTTTCTGCGCCGTTCTTAGTTCGGTCAGTTCGGATGGTCTGAATTCTTGACCGGAAAATGCTTCGTACTCCAGAATCGACGGCAAACTTTAAAGCTCACGTTGAGAAGCACTCAAATTCACAACACGTTATACTAATACCACAGTCAAACAAACTAACATCATATTAACATCTTATTAGATTTTGCCGCCTGTTCATAGCAATACAGTGCAAATATTGCCAACGGTATGACAAAGAATACTTAGTAACTTCACTGAAACCACGAACGGAAACTTTAGTTTCTTCGACGTTTTAAAAGCAATTTGAAAGTGAACTCACCCCTGGGAGAACAAGATCTCGTTCTGCTGACTCGGATGTGCCATCGTGCAGTCGGCATCAGGACAAATTGAGATCAACAACCAAAGTTTTTTCCTGCGATATATATTGGCTAACTACTTTACGACCCAGCGAAAATATATTTAGCCCTTCGCTCCTCGCACAACAAACGCGACACTTGTATTCTCAGACAGTCGTAAAAGTACGTAAAACAATTGAATATGAAATGAAGTGGAAAACAAAAGAAACTAGGCGTGGAGTCGTTTTGGACAAGAACAATACAGAAAATTACCGGGAAGACAAAGCAAACATCCCGTGAACTTAACCACAAGAAGGAAATGAGATGGTTTGTATGCCGAGAGGAGGAAACCAACTTGTCACGAACTGAGTTCTCACCACAAACTAGAGTGCTAAAAATTTTCTGAATTTTTTGGGTTGTGCCGGTATTTTGTTATTGGTACGTAATTTTACGCTCTTTTTTATAAGAACCTTTTTTATAAGAACGTTGAGGCTGAGATTTACCCAAATTTTAAGAACATGCTAAGAACATACCCCAGGCTGAGAGTCGAAGGACATCTTTATTTTGCCCATTAAATTTACTTTCGTGTTTAAATGAGCAGTATAAATAAATGCAAAACTGTGGTCTAACAGTACAATTAAAATGCTTAAAAGGAAATACCTTAAAAGTACCATTGATGTTTTCTTATTGCATGATACATAATTTATGTAGAACATCTCAGTTTGTCCATCTTGGTCTTATAACATGTAACTTCGGTAAGAACGTCTTAAGAACGTTTTCAGCCTCAAATCATAAAAAAAATAAGAACGCTCATCCTCGGCCCCAAAATTAGACGTTCTTATATAAAAAAGAGTGTATATTTTTATTATTAAATCTTCCAGTCGTTTTATTAAGCTCAAAATATGAATATTCCTCAATGAGTCAGTGAAACATTTGCTGGTGCCGGTGATACGTTTTAGACAATGACCTCTGATTGATGAATTTGGCTCTTCTTATCACCATCCCTAGCGATTGATATTAATTACACTCATCTAAAATTTTAACAATCTAAATCCTTACAGAAACAGCTAACTTGACTTGTCCAAACAACGTGCAATTAGTTCAGAAATTTAGGTAGCGTATATATATATAAAAAAACAACCTGAATGTATCATTTAATTTTAATTTAAGGCATCAACGATCACTTCCGTTGAAGGAAGTTTTCCTTACATTAGAAAATTACAATGGCTAAAAAATACAATTATTATGTCTGCGGTAACAGCGATATAAAACGATCAAAACATTGAATGCGAGTAAATGCTTGCATCAATGATTGCACAGATATAAATAAAGTGCTGAAGCCGACAGTATTGTCTGTGAAAAAATGCACACCCTCACGACTGAATACTCAGTAAAACTTGATTATAAACAACCCAGTTGGTTATCATGAATTGTTCAACGCCGCATGTGTCGACAATGGGCTTTAAACAGCCGGAAAAAGGCGCGTTTCAATATTTATTCACGAGCATAATTCTTCGAAAAAATATTTCTTGTTCTCAAGTAGGTGATTTCTCTATGTGACTTTCAATTCAAAGGCGGTCTTTTTAAATACTTGATGACAAATAACCTGAACTTTTGACATTGTGGTGTTCCGTTTACAATAAATGATTTCTAAAGAGTCAACTTGCCTCAAAATTTATTATTTCAGAGGAGAAGAACCAAACTTCAAAATATTCTCATATGAACTGTTCTTCCAAATACTGCGTTTTTACCAAACTTTTCGTCACTTAATTCTACATCTTTCCACTTTTCACTAGTTGATGTATACCAAAATAATCATGATTGTAATGAAAGGAATGCTCTATGTGTTCCTGGGATGCTGGCGCGGGAAGTAGTACGTAATTTCATTCACACCCACGGAAAAGAACAAGATTCAAAAACGCCGCCAACTTCTAAATTGGTTTTAGGAGCCAAACCGTTTATTTCTGTCTAGGGGACTACTCAAGATTTTGCTTAAATGAAGCTTACCCTTTCCGACATGCAAACAAAGCGACCCTCTTTATTACTAATCAGGTTTTACGCCATCCAAACGAAGCGACCTGAAACGACTTTTTGAGCCAGAATCTCACGTGAGCCAAAGCGAATGAAGCGATATAAGATTATATTAATCCAATATTATCCGTTTTTAAAAACATAATAGACAAAATCCTCAACGGCGTGCATGCAAGCGATTAACTTTGTCAGGGTGACTTTTTGAAATATTGCGAGGTCTAATTTTGTGAAGACTGCGACAGTCATTAGGAATTGATTACCATTTCCATTTTATACCGAAACCGTTCATTTTGGAAACTCTATCGAAACCCAGGAAAATGTTATAAAAAAAAAACAACGCGAACGTGCCATATTGAGATGGCGAGGTACGCACGTGGTCCAGAAGTTTTGGCGAGAAACAAGCATCGTTATTTAATATCAGTGACGGCCTGTCGAAAGACTCTGTCGAAACAAGTACGCACAGAAAACGCTCTCTAAACCAGCGAGAGCAACCGATTTCCCTGATGTCCCTGTGCATCTGTTTATGACAGATCGACCGAGATGGATTTTTCGGCAAGAACGATAAAGATGATCGGGAGCGCTCGTGCTATTTTTTATAGTTTTGATTGGATGCACGAGCATCGGAAACACTTCGGGTATTTCTCGGAAGACTTGTTGAAAACTGGCAAGCTTCAGTTTCAGTTAGTTTTGTTACCTTTGGCAGTTCTGCGTTTTCTGGCAGTTGCGTCGTCTTTCTAAATTTGTGCAAACTGCCAACTAAACCACCTGCATACAAGCTGTGAAATTTTAAGAAATGCACGCCAGGGTTTAAAACATTTTAGCAAAAAACAAGGGAACGTTGAATGTTTACATTTTTAATAAACCACAAAACGGAAATTTTTTACCACTCATTAACAGTTCCAGAGCTTCATAGCCGTCCATCAATGAAAATGAGTTCATAAACCTTTCTACCCCCAAAAATAAAGCTATGGAATGCTTTCTTTGTCCGGTTTCTATGAGAAACGGTCAACGCTTTGGATAATGTTGCAAGATCGTATAAAACTCATCTTTCATTATTGAGAGCTACGAAAGTTTGGAAAATAAACAGGCATGTTTGGAAAAACACACTTAACATGTTTGAGGAAGAAAAGTCTTTTAGCTCACTTTAGCTAAAGTCAGACTGCATTTCGTGAATGCAAAAGGAACTATTGCATCGCAGATGAAATATCACAAAAGCTCGCAATTTACAGTACTAATGAGAGGGTTATTCTCAAGACGCCAAAGTATTTAATTGTTAATTCTCAAAGAACTGATAATATCTAAGGTAAGTTTACAAAAACATTGCTCCGGCCAAAACTATTACGCAAGAAAAGCTTCCTATTTTTGTACGTGGAAGAATTCATGACAATTATATACAACTTTGTTTACTCAAGTGCTGAAGGAACTCACGTTGTGTTTTGTTGTTATTAAAGTGCATGACTTGTGGAGTTATTTGAACATTTGCATTCCGAAAGTTCAGAAGAGGCAAAAAACTCCATCGAAATATTTCAAATTTTTTCAGTCATGTTCGCGACTGCAACGTCTTTAGAGAAAAAACTGAGACAGTGTTATCGGACAGAAATGGTAGAAAAGCAAATAAAAATTCGTTTTGCTAATCCAGTTATGTCCTAAATGGGCAAACACAATTATGCAAGCTTTGTTTGTAAGAGGCCTTAGACATCCCAAGGGGGCTCATTGTAGAGAACAGTATGCAGATACAAACAGTAATTATAAATGCTACCTTGAATATTTAAAGCTGTCCACGAAACGACAAATATCACGAAGCGCTTTCTTGTTCTAAATGGTGTGAGCAGGCGCTCACTTTTTCCATGATCAAATTCATGATAAGGTTGTTTACGCGTTAGTACTAATTGCGCATTGCAACGAAACGTAGGGTTATGGAAGTCTAAACTTCTAGCCAAGTTGGCAGCGTTGGCGAAACCAATGAATTGAAATGAAGCGTTGACAAATACAAGTTTAGATATTTGAGGAGATTGCTTCACTTCGTCACAAAACAAGGACACATTCGCTGTAAAATTCAACTTGAAAAGTTCTTAAAGTTGAATTCCCCGTTCCCAAAATTTTCCCTTTTCCTTCTAAATGATGTGAGAAGAAAATAACTTTTCCCCTCACACGTCGCTCTCCCGTTTGGGAGAAAGAAGGAAGAAAAATTCTAGGACCACCATTGAAAGTTCATAAATTCAATACAGGCGTGAAACAGCCTTAATATCGAACAAATACTCAAAACCCTGCTTCGCTACCACAAGTTGGAAAGTTGAAAGAGATCACCTTGATTAGTGTTGCAACAAGATCGTCCGAATTGAAATGAATAAAGTGTCGGTATTTTTTAGGGAATAGTGAGTTATTCATGTTCTAAACTACTGATGACCACTGATAGTTGTTAGATCTGTTTTAGGAGCGATACAGGTACGTGACCAGAAATAAGTTGAAAAGAACCCCTGTGGTTCGAGAACTGGACATATTTGCAACCTACCATGAAACGGCCGAATAAATTGAATTTACATTTTCAGAAGGAATAATGAATGCAATATTGTAAAAAGTACCACATCGCTTACTAAAAACGATTCAGCATAAATAATGCTTGTTCTGTTGTTATTCCAGCAAGCCGCCTTCCCTTATAAGCTTACATAAAATTTCGCTTGCACTCCGTTCGTTGCGAGCTCCGCAAACATCGATGTTTACCCAACTCAGGTTGATTATTCAGTACGAAACATACCTTTACTTAAGCTGTTTCGCCTCTTTGCTGCCACGGGAATACAGGAGTTTCTTGGCATGGTGAAATCGTCGTATGAGCGACGGCGACCGCTCGAAGTTTCAAAGCTATTCATGTGTTTGAAATACGCGCCAGCAAAGCCACCATGTTTTCTACCAAGATGCTTCCCATAATTCCGCGCTGTAAATCTGAAATCTGATATGCTGCGCGCTCCTGAGCTGAAACTTCGACATTTAATTTTCTGTTTCGTGTATTTGTTGTTGTTATTGTTTTAGTGCTACGGACAAATTTATTGTTCCATAGTTTGAATAGTTGATAAAGTGGGGGAAAAATCCCCGGGGTCCCCCCGGACAGTAAACCTGGGATTATGCCCTTCCTCCTCAATATCACTTCGTTCTTTTTTTCCTTCTTCCTTTCAAAAAAAGAGAACGCCCTTTATCGCAGGTTACCCCAGAGAAAAGTCTCTGAGCCCGATCGAGTGCACCCCTAGAAAACCCTACATTACAAGGCTACTGGAGCCCTAAAGTCGGTTAAAATATTGAGAATGGACACAAAAATATATACTCACTGCTGAAAAGTAGTGTGCGTTGTTGGATGCTAGCCAGTATTTATTTTACTAGTGGCGCACGAACAAATGATCAGGCTACAAGAAAAGGTAATGGGACGCCACACTTGAAGTCAAGTGTGTTGATGTTGGATCAGAGGAGCTCTCAGCACTCAGAGATTATTTACTCAAGATTGAAATGAACGGTTTGCTAGTTGGTTTGCTGTCGTTTGTCAAGTACTGTTTTACGAAATCAAAAATTGGATGGGTTTGTTATGACCGTCACGCAACGCAGGAACGCTGTCGGAGCGTTGCGTGACCATCGAAAATTGGTGCAAAGGAGACTCGAAACATCACATCACATCATCAGCCCGCTTGCAGCCGTCTCCTATTTCCTTCTCAGTGGCGGATCCAGCGGCCAGACCTTCAGCTAAGGAGGGGGTCCGCTTGACTATGAATGTTGAATTCTGCGAAGATAATTCAGGCACTTCAAAGAAAATGCGCTATTTGCGAAAAAATAAGGTTGGGGCTCGGGCCCCGCAGGCCCCTCCCCTGGATGCGCCACTGCTTTTTGAGGGGAGGGGATGGCTTTTCACAGGTTGGTGCACAAGAGCGAACTGAAACAAGACGTTTGTATCCAAACTGCCTCTCAAAAATATTAGTTTTCACGTTTCAGTTCCTGTACGAGGTTCTGCCATTGCAAGATGAGGACATAATTCTCCATACTAGATTCCATGCATTACTTGTAGTTTGTAATGAGAATTTGTTGTTAAATCAAGCTAATATAACCAAGTCTACCGATGATTTTCTTTCTTCTCCTTACCCGCCTGCTTTATAACTTACTGATTTTGTAAGGAGAAATTTAATGTTCACAAATTGAAGGTTTCAGAAACAATAAACAAGGTCATTATGTTGTCAGAAAATACTTTATTTTTTTTATACAAATGTTCCATATTAAATATATTTTAAGTTCCGAGGCCATAGTGAACATATTCTCTATTGCATAGAGGGGTCTGGTTTGGTAAAAGCCAAAAAAATGCAATGTAATATTTCTTTTTTTTACAAGGGACACTGGCTAGACTATTTGAATGATCCATCACTGCTAATTGTGATAAATAAAAACTTGAGACTGTTTTCCTCTCAAGGTCTTGCTTATCACTTTTAAGTACCATTCCCAATCTGGACACGGGCCACAAGTCTTGAACTAAGCAACAAAAATCAAACTTACTTTGCTTCAAAACGAAGGTGAAACAAATCTGTCAATATAACTAGCTAATTGAAATATAAAGGCCATCCCAAAAGTGATTAACAATATGCCAGAAATGAGCTAAAATAAAACGAAGTGTCCCTGTTAAGTATACCCTATGAAGCTTTAAATGGGTAGCAACTAAAAATGCTCAGATAAATCCAAAGGCTTCAACACTCTCCCCAAGGTGTTATGTTGAAAATTTGAATGGTGTAAAAGAAACTCCACGGATATCTTCAAATTTGGTATGGTAATACAGAAACATGATGTGTACCCTGAAGGAAATGTTGGATGTTGGAAATCGCAAAGCCAAAATACCAAACTGTGACCTAAATTGGCTAAAACTCTACCATTCCTTTATGTTAGAAACAAGGCTTGTAATCCAACCAGTATTCGGAGAGTAAACTCAATAGGTAAATTCAATTCCAAGCCATCTTTGAGATGAAGATACATAAATACAATATAAAGTGCTCAGTGTTGTCATCAAAATAACCTCAACTGCATTTTTAATGCAGTTTTCAAATTCGAATTTAGATCCTTGTTTTAGTTATGTTCCATTTGTCATGGTCTGACCAGCGGTGTACCCGGAAAACATCAAAAGCGTTTTAAAGTAAGGTCTAAAAATCAAAAGCAGAAAATTAAAGCAACAGGGGAGTCACATGACTTGGTTCGAAATTAAATTATTAACTGTGATTTTTCTTCCAATATGCAAAGTAAATGCAATTTACAATGGTAGGCCTGCGAATTCCAAATTTCTAGACTGCAAGCAGTTTTTACTTTCCTGTAAATCAGTGTACAATGAATGCAAAATTAGAGTTTCTGACAACTGGTAATGACACAAGCTGTAGGTAGCTTGGACCTATCAAGCATACAGTACATTCTCGTCCCCATAGCCCTTTACCCTTCTCTTAGATGGCGGGGCTTTCACACAAGAAACAAAGGGCTCTGGGGTCATAGGATTTTTAAATTAATTTGTTTGGTTTTTTTTATATGCTGTTTGAAACAAAGAAATATTGAAGGGAAGTAAAAAACGCCAGCACTCTCCCACACACTATGAAGAAACATCACGACTGCATACATGAAGACCAGAAGCCCAAGAATCTCAGACTGGAAATCCTGTCTCCAGAGCCCTTTGTTTCTTGTGCCAAGGCCTCGCTGGGTAAGGGAGGCAAAGGTGTCTATGGGGACGAGAATGGCATACAGTATTCTCAACTTACAGATCGCACTATTTTCATGTTCACTCTACACAGATTTTAGAGAAACAAAAACACTGCTTGCAGTCTTCATCTTTTTCATGTCTGCAGAGGGTTATACCCTTAAGTATTGCCAGGAAAGAAATGGTATATTATTTACAGTAGTGTTCTTATTTACATAGAAGTGTCAGCGAATTCTCTTTTTTCAGCCACGACAAATCAAATGAAGTTTCATGTCTGAGAAATCCTTGCATAAATACCAGACAAGTTCCTGATTGTTATTGTCCACAAAGAAGAAGTATGGAGACTGACTTTGTTATACACATGTAGCTTGTTATCACCGGGATGCACAGAGAAATTCTCCATATATTTCCCAAGACGTCAAAGGCTTAAATTTTCCTCCTGTGGGGGCAACAAACTTGGGTCTTTATAAGCAATTTATCTTAACCGAAGATCACCTAGGGAAGTGTCATGATTCTGATTAAATGGCCCACCAAACAGCGATTGGTCTCTGTCAACTGGAAAAAGAAATGGATCGTCTGAGTGGTCAAGATCATTGTGCCGCTGGTAAGGTGGCCCTGTTGACTTCATTTGTCCCTGCAGGAACGATGGACTAGCAGGACTCAATGTTGGCGATGTAATGTGAGATTGTTGAAAGTGTGTTGCTGGTCTGTCAAATGTGAAAACACTCCCAAGGGTGGTATGGGGTGAAATGTGAGGGGACATTGAAGGTGGTGAAAAAGGTGGTGACACTAGTCTTGACAATCCCGTTTGTGTAGAGTTAAGGGGTGATGTAAATGACGAAGAAGCTGGAGATGGGTTACTAACGATTGCAGACCAGGATCTTTGTGTCGGAGACAGGATAGCATCCATTGTCATTGACGGAGAGTGAAGGTCAGAGTTCACTCCATTACTGTGTGACTTCAAGTCGTTACTTCCAAGAAGGCCATGCGGAGGAGAAAACATGGGATCTTTGTTAAGTGCAAGTTCTTTGATCTTGCTGTTCTCCTGTTTTATGTTGTTATGATGAATATTGGGTGATAGAATGCTTGAAACTGAGTGGGAAGAAGTGTTACTTGCATTAGGCAGCTTCTTGGTATCTCTCGGTTTAGAACCTTTGTTTGTCTTGCTTTTGCTATTTAGAGGAGATGATTTAGTTCTAGAGTCTGCGAAGCCTGTACCACCTTGACTAGTACCAAGATAGGCACCGCTGTTCAACAACCCGGGAGTGTGTGTAATTACTGAAGCAGGCACAGAGTGTCCAACTCCACAGCTTTTGCTTTTGCCAGGATAAAGGCCTTTGATGGCAGAACTGCCGTTTGACACCACAGGGAAGTTGTCACTTAGAATATCATGTTCACTTTCCTCATGTTCTAGGCCACTAAGAAGCATCTCATCCCTTTGCTGTGATTCAAACATCGACGAATCATACTCCTGAAAATCATCAAGAGTTGGTGACATTGGAGAAGACGCACTCCCATGCGAAAAGTCTGATGATAGAGATAAACTAATTTCCGGGGATAACAAATCAGATGAATTGTCGGGACTAAATGAATTGTCCAAACCAACAGGTCTTAAAGAATTGTTTGGTGTCTTTGTTACACGTGCCTTGTTTGACCTTGGTGCAGCTGGTTTCCTAGTGGCCGGTTTTTTGGGAAGTTTAGGGACCTTCTGAGGTAAGGGTGCCTTAGGCTGGGGTTTGCGACGTGGTTTCTTCGCAGGAGGTTTGATTGCTGCTGGAGATGTCTTTGCTGCTGCAGCGGCAGCTTGTGCCTGAGCTTGAGCTTCCTGAAACTTGGCCTGCAACAAACACACAGTTGTAGTAAGTCAATCTGTAAACACATTTGAGGAATTTGAAAACTGTAAAGTTTAATATTGCACAACTACTACAGCTGTCAATCCTGATTACAATGACAGCCGCTGAAGTAAAAGCTCTAGTTTCCGGACACCTCTAATTTGGTTAAGTTATAGATTACTCAAAACTGTTGTATACAAAGAAATTTTTTTGGAGAGGATTTTATTTTTGATTTAGCTGTATACAAGACATCATTGTACAAAAGTAAAACGCAAACATTTTCCACATCTCAAATGAACACCAGTTTCTAAATAAATAAACTGAAACAACGTCAACGTAGGTGGTTATAATGAGAATAAATTTCTTCATAATTCTGCATCCAGAACATTTTTATTATATCATTCTTTGAACAGAAGGATGAAAGAATGTTTTACTTATGGAACAGTAGAGTTGATTACCTTCTTCCTGGCATGTTCATCGCAAAGAGGGCGTTCATGAATAATGTCAAACACTGGCACAGAACACTGCAGACCACCTGGCCACTTTGCAGTGCACTGGGCATACAATACCTGCTTAGAGTCATTCATTATGTCTAATGATTATCATTCAGTTAAAGATGCAAACTTGCGACACAATTTGATACTTTAATTTGTGAATCCCAAGTGCTAAGGCACATAATAAAATGGTGGTTATAAGCCCTGGGCTTATACAGGTTTATAAAAGATCTAGGAAGATTTATAAAAGGGGAAGTTTATTTGCAGAGGGGGCTATAAGTTGCAAAAGAACAATTGGAAATTGGCTAATAAGAAATGACTTTAAAGGCTCTGAAAAAGGATCTATTATTAGAAGGCCACTCTGATTTAACATTTCAATATATGGTCTAAAGACATAAGTATGTTAACATGGAAAAGTTGGATAGGGAAGAGCTTTCATCCCTGTAAAACCAAGTTGGAAAAAGATACGATCCTTGCAAAACTTGGTATATGGAAATGCCTTTTTGTCACATTGAGTATCATCTTGAGAAAAAGCACATGTTTTCCTCAGACATCTTGCTGGTCTTGGTCTGTGGGCAAACAAACACAATGGTAATCAAAATACAGTCAAACCACTGCTAGCAGACACCCGCTGCAATCCCAGGGGATCATTTAAGGAACTTTACTCTAATAATCCCCTTCCACCGAGGAGAATAATGGTAAAAGGTAAAGTCTGTGTCAAGCCTAGTGGCCCATATCACCAGAGCTTATTCTGGTTTCTGTAGCACGAAGCGACAAGGAGTGTTTTTCCTCCCTCCTGGATGGGATGCTAGTCCATCGCAGGGTTACCCCCCCCCCCCCCCCAACATTACAAGGTATTTTGCCAGTACCTATTTATACAGGCACTGTGAAAGTAAAGTGTCTTGCCCAAGAACACAACACAATGATCCCCGGCAGGGCTTGAACCTGGACCATTCAATCCAGAATACAGCACACTCAATTGCCTGATGTCTCCCTCGTGCTCCCACACGGCAAACATGTAAATCAGTTTTTTTTGTTTTTTTTTGTTTTTTAATGTGATGTACTCATTCTTAACTTGTAACTGATGTTTTTACCGTGTTTAAATAAAGTATATGATGATGATGACCAATAGGCCACCACAGCCCCCCCCCATAGGAGTACAACTAGTAGTAATCAGCGATTAGGGGAGTGCGTTCGACCTAAGATGGAGAGTCAGGTAGTAGCAAAGAAGCAAGGTTGTTGGCAAACTATGCAATTTAATATGCCTCAAATGGAGCGATGAGGATGAGCGAGAGAGGAATCTCATCACACAACATTTTGGAGGAAAGATTGCGTGAAGAGCCAAAAGAACATCTCTCTGCAAAATAACCTGGAATTTGTCGCATCAAGAAATGGGTTGTGTTCTTTTCGAAGGGGTTCAATAAACTGTGAAAAAATTGTGACACTGTAGCAGTTCTTGATATGTTAAAGCAGAATTTTTCTTTGCTTGCAAGCTATGTTATCGTAAATTGGGTATTACACTGTTACACAAGAAGCCATTCAACTGGACGGAAACATGATCTGTCATCATAGCAGTGATTGTTTACCAAAGGTCAAAAAGAACCTCAAATAATGAATGGCACGGCAAATTCTCATTGATGTCAGAATATTGTAAAACAACGTGAATAGAAGTCGCTCCTAGCACTTCATGTGACATTCACAAAGCAGAAACGTACAAAGTCATAAATGAATGGGCAATTTGCATTCATTTTTACACTAAAATTCATATGGAATAGAAATGAATTATCATGTACACGACAAATAATTATTTATTTCACTTTAGTTGTTTAATATCTTTTGGCACTACACAGAGCACTACACAACTTCTAAAACTCCACAGACTTCTACAAATACTTTCACTTCAATTTGAAAATAGATCGAGGCACAGCACATCAACTTTTCGTTCATAGTCAATACACTCATAATATTCAATAATGATTTCCTCATCAAAATGCCTAAACATTCTGCGAATAACTATAGAATACAAATTCAAAGAAGCGATAAAACAATTTTGATCCTTATTCTACTCACTCGTTTTACATGAAATGCTAACGATTTGAAATTTTAGCTAGTTTTGTGAATCGTTTTACATGCAAACACGCTGGTTTACCTTGCCTATAAAACAACGAATCGAGTTATTCGATTTCCACTCCTTTTACGACGTTCGGTGGCTGATTAAAACTCTTCTACCTTGGATGAAAACCCTCCGAACAGCAGCGATAACAGACCATAACACAGGACAATTTTGTCGAGAGAAATCACTCCAAACAGCAAAACAGAAGCACATGGCATGGAGATGACGTCATTCGCCCCTGAAAAATTTTCTGGGGGGGCCAAATTGACAACGTCGTATAGTCCATAAAAGCAAGAGTTTTTCTCGATTAGGGTGCGTTCTCCTTCGTCGAACGCAATGACTATTAGCCTAACCTAGTGACTGACTACTAGAGATTGATTGGCTCTGCCAAGGCTGACTAATTTTCAAACCAAACTGAAAATAAACCACTTTCGCTAACCTTTTTGCTGAATACATCAGTATATATGTATGCCAAAAATACTTCTAAGATGGTTTGCTCTTGGTTTCTGTAGGCTTTTAATAGTTGACCAGCTATCACCAACAAGGCCAATATCAGCTGACAGACACCTCAAGCCTGTCGCTATTATTGTTAATCAGTGAACCATTACAACCAGACAAAACACTGGGGGTACCTTATGGAATAATGATGACACCCACTGAAGTAATAACTTCTAGCAGCATGTTCCCCTTACATTCTCACCTTGCTTTCCTGGACTTCTTAGTATTTTCAAGTAAGGAATCCACACACGCTGAACTGTTACTGTGAACAGCCTTAACAAGAACACTACCAGATGTCAAAAGTTCCTTGTAACGATTACGGCGTGACCGAAGCGTTCTCCTGAGCTGGTGGAGTTGTCGTCGTAGTTGGGTACTTAGTCTCGAAATTTTAGCAGTTCTTATATCGGCTTCCAGGCTATAAAGAACAGCATCAAAAGAAAAATACATCAAAAATCATTGCCTCAACCTGACTTGTGAATTTCATGCTCAAGTTCACTTGAAGGTCCAAAATCACATGAATCACACAGGTGATTGACTTACTAGAAATTTCACATAGGGTTTATGAAAGAAACAATAATCTTAATTTGGCTGTGAATGCAAACATCATACCAGCAAGTCCCGAGACCATGAAAACACTTAACTTTGATAACCAATAAGAATACATGTAGAAGAGTCCTTTGAGCTATACATACACCTTATTCAATGGTTTAGCATATAACAAGTGCAGATATTTTGCGAGTTGCTTAGTATTTTTCCAAGCTGCATAGGGGCAAGGAAAAATACGAACAATGAGCAAAATATCAGCATGTATTATATGTTAAACCATCGAATGAAGAGATTTTTTATTCCACCATTAAGGACAGAAACAAGTCAACGCTTGAGTCGTTTCGTCTGACTATTTTGTTGCTCCACTTTTCCATCCATATTTTTGACCTGTTCTACAGTGTAATAACATGTCATATTTTGCGCATTCATTTGACCTGATATGGTAAATTAAAAATGACGCAATGGTGGAATAATAATGTGCAATATTCTCCGACATATTTATTGAAATAATTCAAAGTCGACCTAGTGGCCCGAACTTAATTCAGTTTTCAAAGTATACAGTGCTTAAGGATGGGATTCTAGTAGCCCTGGACAAAATTGGTCTTTTCTAATGACAGTACCCATTTATATTCCTGGATGGCAGAGGGAGAAGCACTGTGAATTAAGTGTCTTCCCATGACCCTAGCCAATGTCAAAGCCTGCAAACCATGCAGTTATCGTGCTGGCCAGAAGTTACTAACAGCATTCATAGCATTATGCTCCATGTCAACCAAAACATCTTTAACACTCAAACTGTCAAATAATTAACACACTGACCAATTGTTTTCTCTCCTGAGAGCGTTGTAATCAAGATCACTGTCAGAGGATAGCCATATTTGTTGCCACGGCATTTCATCACCTTCACTGGAACTATCATCATCTGAGCTGTCAATACCTGAAGAAATATAATAATTAGTGACATCCATGAGGAAACATGAGAAGACATGCAATTTTAATGAGTTTTTGAGTAGGTATAGCTGTATCTTATCACCTAAGTATTTTTGGCCTGTAATGTATGGCTGTGTATTTTCATGAGTCTTGCTTGTAAAGACAAGTTCATAGTCCAAGTCCAAATGCCTGCCAAAAGTAAAATTGTACAGTGATACTAGATTATCAACTGTCCAAAATAACTATCTCACATTTTCATTTCCAAAAATAGACTTTGAACCATGCTCCCTTGAACATTTTATTAAGAGAATGAAAAACTTGCTCCTTATGCACCTCACTACTTGGGATCTATTAACATTAATTTGAGGAGAGAGAGAAGCACTCTGCTACTCCTCATGCTTTTTCTAGTGCTTCTCAGGAATGTTCTTGAGTGCATATTTCCATAGTGGAATTTTGGGAACATTTTCATGCAAATCAAGGGGTCACATCTCCAAATCTACCTTTATAAAGGTATCAGAAACATGCAGCAAGACAAGAAAGAAAATGCGTTGATGTGCATGTTATCCCGTTGCTGGCTTTCTCATCCCGACAGGCTGATCATCGACATGGACATTGGACACTTTCTTTACATAAGTTTGGAGAATTCAGTGAGGGATCACTGCATTCTACTAGCCTATGGGCTGGCAGTGTACTAATATCCTCCTATATCTCTTCATGCCATAAGGCACATAAGGCTTTGACATTCTCCTTCCACCCACTACGGTTTGCTGCGAGGGTTCTAACAATCGCCCATGACTGCCACCCAGCTGTTTTCCTTTCATTTTCAACCATTCTCCTCCATGTTGTTTTGGGTCGGCCCGGCCTTCTTTTCCCTTCTGGCCTCCATTCCAGAGTGTACTAATTCCAGAGTGTACTAATATGAAGAAGGTTAACATTGATGGTGTGCTTCTGGTAATTAAGGGGTTCACAGCCCATAGGTTACCAAGGAGATACCTAAATTGACATGTGGATCTGACAAAGATTTTGCCTGACAGTCCGATTCCAAGAAACACCTTTCTGTTATAACTATTTGTCTCAAAACACACTGAAAGACTGTTGTGTTCAACCACAAACACTGGTAAATCAAGCTTCTTTCCTCGAATAGCTCAGACACTATTAAATGAGCATTCTAACCAGGCTGAATTAATTAGATTTCAAACCACATTATTACAACGTTATTATTTTTGTTCACTTTTCAAACCATTGCTCCCAGAAATAATTTACACCATGAAATTTATAGCATCTGATGCAAAGTGTTTTCATTTTCAACATGATCTACTATTTCCAAGTTCAGTTTTTTGACAAATGGGCTTCCTCGTTTATTTCCGTGACAATTACACCTGAACTTTCACAAATAAAAATGTGATGGGTAGATAGCAAGAACACACAAGCAAATGAGACAAAATAATAAGCCAGCCACCCAACAAAACGTCTGTTCTCAAACTATAAACGTGGCTGAAAGACTGGTGGATGTAACGCTATCAAAACAAGTTTTTTTTCTGGTCGAAATCCTTCGTGGAAAATGCTACATTTCCAATGTCCATATTTCATGTCCCTAACTTGATAGGATAAACAACCACTGGCGCAATAAAATTCCAAATTTTACGCTCCGTTATACCAAGGTATAGAAGGAGCAAATAGATTTCGTTAGAAAAGCAAAATGATGACAACAACACGGGTGTTTTCAACCAAACGATGAAGGAAAACGATTGCATGAAATAGCACAGTTACTAGATGTTGTTGTAACGTGATATTTTCGTGCTTTAGATTATCGAGGTGCCACAGAATGAATTGTACAAAAACACGAAATCGCGTGTTGCCATCAATAGCCCAAAGAAAGCAGAAAATTCTGTAAATTCTTACCGTAAACCTTGAATAAATCCGCTCTATCTTTCTGCCATTTCCTTCGACTCTCTCTCAACTCTTCGATCGCAGGAATATTCGTATAAGCTCTCTTCTGCGGTTGATTTTTAGGCTTTTTTAAACGAAAAGGATAGAGTTGTGGGGGGATCGAGGACATGTTTGTCGAAGCAGGAGTCGTTAAAACATCTGTCCGTGCTTTAGATTCAGAGGTTGAAGAAGATGAATTCACTTCGCTTTCGACTCCCTCACCAGGTTTTTTTCGTCGAATTTTCTTTGGAACGATCCCCAACACTTGTAGATGGCTATTACAGTATCTGGAACGATAAAAGCTCGAATTAGAGCGACAAAGCAAGTGTTATATCGTGAGAAAGATTAGCTCTCTCCGCTTCACGAACATCAAAGAAAGCGCGGAAGCGATCATGGAAAGATCGAAATTCAGAGAACCGAAACAGAAATAGAATATACAAAAACTCTTACATTCTATCCTCAGCAAATGGTATGGGATTTGTACACTGATGTCCGTTGTATTTTGCCACAAACTGGCATTGTTTAAACGGGGCATTTTTATCCTCCAACACATGACGAATACAGAATGCGTAGCCATTGAGTCTCCTTTGCTTACAAAGCTTCTCGCTGTAACTACACAAAAGTTTCCCATCCAACGGCGATGAGTGAATGTTCTTTCCCTCGAACATAACGTTCGTCGCTTTTGCTTGCTCTTTCTTGGCACCAACATCTACTGCGAAAGGAATAAATTTCCCAAAAATTAGAAACGACAAGACACTATCGAATATTAATCGAAAATTTAAATGAATTTTCAAAACCCAAATAGGGAAAATTACTCGATTTCTCCGCCATTGCCTAAACACAACAAGATGTCCGTCGAAACCGAAGTAAAAACTTCATTTCAACGTTCTTGAACAACGAAGAAAAGTTTCCTGTCGAACAAGAATCAGTCGTGAAAGGACCGCTAAAATATGCATACAATTTTCCGTACGACTAGTTTATACAAACAATGCTTGCACGTACTTGCGTCGAAACTGCTCGTTTCAAACTTCAAAGAACCGGGTTTAGTTTGTATTTCCTCCATAAAGGTAAAAGGAGTTGTTCTTCGTTCAGCGAACGGCGAAAAGCGAACATATAAGTCCGTTCCTTTGAGCGATTCCTACGCGCTCGCCATTGTGGCTTACGTTGAACTGCCGACCACTCGGTGATGAGCGAATGAGAAAATCACACACCCTATAAGCGCCCTTTTTTGGTACACCAAACCGTATTGAATGACACCTTGCTCGAGACTCTGAAAACACAATTCGTTTTATTCCAGGCCAAAGAAGAAGGCATTTTCTTGATAGTTCGAACCACCGAGACGAGGAATTGAGGTACTTTCTGCAGGTTCGAGGAGCAAGGAAAATGGTAAAGATAACGGCAAGATATTCGCGCGAGAGGCCCCTCTCCATTTTGGTGTTTTTTTCAGCCATGGGCTCTGGGGCGGGTCACATTCAAGAAGACGCCATTTTGCAACTGCGACAACAGGACTTCAACGACAACCAATCAGAAACGAGATTTACACAGAACGAGGCCAAAAATTAGCGTTGTCATAGCAATCTTACCGATGATTGATAGGTCAAAGGTAAACAGCTTGGAAAACATGGCGGGAAATATGCTGAACGCGATGAAATACGATAAAATTGTCCTGCTTTTCTTCACTCCTCGGTTACTTAAAGAGTACACAGTGCAATTCTCTGGAAAAAGAGAGATAATTGTGTGCCAGGACGAATTTTCCGGAAATAATTTGAAATCTGTCAGCCGTGCATGATTTCATTCCCAATACTTTTATGTCTTCCGGAAGAAACCATAAATTCTAAATGGATTTAGAAAATGGAATATCGAAAAAAAAATTGTTTTGGGGGACAATTCGGTAATATTTTTTCATATTGGTTAAGACTTTTAAAATTATTTTAATTTTATTGTTATTGTTTTATTATGCAGGTGAAAGTTGCTGAAAGGCTTCGAATTCATATCGATGGAATATATTTCTGAATTTTTTTTGTTATATTTCCTATCTATCTGTTATCTATAAAGCTGGATATATAATCAGATCGCCTATTCTTTTAAATTTCAAGACGAAAGAGCTAGATTTTAAAAAAAGTTGGGCAATAAGACGCCAAAAGAAAAACAAAACAATTTTTAATCAGCTGTCGCAAAAATCATTTTTATTAATGATTCTCCCCGCCGTATTACAGTGACATGAATCACCTGCCGCTGCGCGCGTGAAGGGAAATAACTAATCAACATGCAAGCAGTCAGCTCAGCTCAATTTCTTTTGTTCCACTATCGTTAACATAATTCTATATATCAAAATTGATTTTCAATTGTTGAAAAAGGAAGTTCCCCTTGGGGTCTCATTGAAAATTTTAATTTAAAAAATTTTACGATTTCTTTTCAGTGTATACATCGTTTTCGTGAATAAAACAAAATGAATGGACTATATATATTTAGTGTTTTAAGTTTTTTTAGACCTAGATTCTTATATTTTTTTTTAAAGTGAATTACAAATTTTTACTGGCTTCAACTCCCTCGCGAGTCTCAGTTTTGTTCTGTTAAATGGCAATTTGCCAAAGGGGAGAGAATGGGGCAGAACAGTGGAAATCGAAATTTGAATGGCTGTTAAGGGAAAGGTCACTAGATATGATCAAACATTTATCAGAAACTTTCCTCTAATAATTTTGTACAGCAGGGGGCTAGAAAAGTGCTTGGGAACAGGGGCTTGACTTCGTATCATATTGAAAGAAGGGGTTGGGGGCAAATTAAAAAAAAGAAATCAAGGTTGGCAAATATTTTGAGGACTGGAAAAAAATCTGCTTTTTATTTTTAATATCTATAATTCCTGTCCCCCAAACTGCTCAGAAACAAAAAAATATTTCACAAGAGAAATAGCGAACTTTTTTTCCTGGTTTTCAAAGTTATGGAAACATTAATTTTACAAAATTTCAGCAAATTTAAAACTACCAAGGAACGGCTCATGTTTATAAAACTTTTTCTGGTTTCTTAACTTTGACTTATGAGCCTGTTCTAAGCAAGCATATTTTAGTTACGGAGCAGGGGACAAAGAAGGATAAGCATTACCATGCTATTCTCCATACTGCACCGCAACTGACCATAGCCTGGAAGAAGCCAAAAAATTAACATGTCCTTTGCAACATAGAAAACATCTGCGCCCAGTTGCTCAAGGGTGGATATTAAAATCCAGTGGATGAATTGTTAACAAGCAGATAAGTGTTGAGAAAACAAACTAGGCTATCCACTGGATAGCACTACATCCAGTGGATATCATTATCACCCTTTGTACAAGTGGACCCAGGTAATGAGTCAACTCAACATCTGGCCCCAGTTGTTCAAAGGGTGGATAATGCTATCCACCTGATAAATCACTATCCAGTGGATGGCATAGTTTGGTTTGTCAACACTTATCCACTGGATAGCAATTTATCTGGTGGAGAGCATAATATACTGCACACCTTTTGAACTGGGCCCTGGTAGAAAATCAGTCAATATCCAGTTTACGGCATTCATAGCTTTATTTTCATTCATATCATAACAAATACTTTCAACAATAAACTAACATTCATTATGTAACAATCCATTATTTACTGCAAAATAACTTATACCTTTAAGTTCAACAAACACCCACTTTGTGGAAATGTTCAATTGTTTTCATCAGGAAAGTGGCAATAATTGAAAAAACCCACGCTGAATCACCTTTGGCTTCAACTCAAAATAATTTAAAGCAGTAAATTTCTATTTGAAACCATTTTGTAAGACCTGTGTTCTTTGGCCCATTTGACAAAGGATGAAAACTGGATTTACATAGCCAGGAAATCTAGCCTAAGCAACCAGGGTGCAAGCTCAATTCTGTAATTATAATAAATATTTTAGTTTATCTCAACTTTTAGAATAAAACTTTTGAACTGTAACTAGATATGGAGATCATTTGCTCAGTTAAAGTGTTGCATGCTGAACTGTTGCCAATTGACAAATTTCTAATTTTGCTATCTTTATGATGGGTTCCATGTAATTTGAACAATCAGAAACAACATACGTAACACAGCAACATGCCATTGCTGGGAAATATAATCCAGGGCTCAAAAAAAGTTCCGTCTGGTCATCCAGAACAAAAATGTTACAGGTGCAAACAGTACAGCCCAAGAACAGCACCACGAAGGATTGTTGTCTTGCAACAAATGTGTGGTTCCAGAAAATATCCATACCCCCCACAGAAGGGATTTGCCCTATAACCCCCCACCCCTCATGAAATTCCAATTTAGCTTCATACATTGCTTTAAATTTTTGGGTCTTTGAGACCCCCCTCCTCCCTGAAAATTCCAATCCCCTCTGTGGGGGAAGTATGGATATTTTCTGAAACCACAAAATGCTTCACACAACCCGAACATGTGCTAAGCCTTACATTTTCAAGATTGGCCTTGTTGTAATCCATTCCTGTTGTCGGCATTGTCAGTCATCATCACTTCCTAATAAGCTCCTATCGTTTGTTGCATATCAGTCTGACCATTTTTGCCAAGTGTCCTGTACTCTCTTGAGTTGTTCCTTTCATTTTATTGTAGACGAATGTTAATCCAGTTGTCAACCACACAGTCACCCCAGAAAGCAGTTGTTCATTCTTTTCTCAATGGCTGACCTGCCAACTTGGCCATACTAAGACATAATCTTCATCACCAATAATATTTAAATAAACAGTCTAGGTAGCATCTGCCACAAATAGACAAATATCAATTTTGCATTCTCATGGTTAGTCTGAAATAAACTTAACTTGCAATATTATTATAACCTGCATAGCTGGAAGGATTTTAGCCAAGTGTGTTTAATTTAGTGCAAGTGATTTTGTTCAGGCAAGCAATGAGGCTCATGCAAATTCCCCTGAGGAAATGGCAGCTCTGCTGCTGAAAGGTAGTCGCACTCAAAATCCCATGAGCTATGCAGGTTATTTCTTTGTGGATTTATCCTTCAGTGCAAGCTGTCCATGACAACATAGCAAATATCCTCTGATGGCCTTGACATCAGCTGCATTCATCTTGTATAATTTAGAATTGTAACCAGGAAAAGGAAATGTCCACTTTGTAAACATAAAGTCACATCATTTTAACGTTCTTGGTCATTGGTCTAACTTTGTTTCTTTTCCGCATTAGCTGCTGAGCTATCCTCAACTTCTTCTGCAAAGGCAAGAAAAAAGAAAAGATTACAGGACAGTACCTGACCTCATATCATCGATGGATGCTGCTTGGTGATTTTAGGAACCAGACAGGTGTGTTTGTAAGCACTGAACCGCAAGTTAGCCAAATGATCATTAGCTGGAAGGCATATCACATTGACAGTACTTGATGCAATCCCATAAATCAGATGAAAAAAAAAAACAACTTTAATGTGACTGGGAGGGAGGTACTTTTATAAACTTTAGCTAATATCTGCAAATGCCTTCATGGGAGTTGTAGTTCAGTCACTTTTTATCCAATATATAGCCTCAAGTTTGTTAAAATAATATTTACGTCTCTTTTCCATAGAACTTTTATTAAGTTTTCATCTGTCCATTCCTATCCTTTTTATTTTGAATGCAGTCAAAACAAGCAGGTTCTCTCTTACAACATTTCATCCTTTTCTGCATCATACCTTTTGTCTTGTCCACTGCGCTGTGATCACCATTCGTCAAAGCACTGCCATTAACAGCACTCGCCTCGTCAGCCTTCTGTGCAACTAAAATATCAAACAGCATTAATCACTTTCACTCTCTTATAACATTTCATCCTTTTCTGCATCATACCTTTTGTCTTGTCCACTGCACTATGATCACCATTCGTCAAAGCACTGCCATTAACAGCACTTGCCTCATCATCCTTCTGTGCAACTAAAATATCAAACAGGATTGATCACCTTTTATTTTCTCTTAACTAACACCATACCAAATTAAAGCATGCTGACTATGAGAATGAAAAACTTTATCATCCATGGGCAAATTAAAGAAAATGTTTGAAAATGATAAATGAGAATTTTGTTATTGATATATTATAGTGTCCTCAATACTGACCACTCTTTTTCTCCAGCATGGCCTGTACAGAGTTGGTGGGCTTCCTGTGACGCACCCCTGCCCCCTGCCCAGAGGCGTGTCTTGGAGCGGTCCAAGTATCGTAGTCCAGTTTGGGAGCAGTGGGACGCTGCTTTCTTGCAGGGTTCAAGTGGTAACAATAACAACATCTAAAGGCTTAAAAAATAACACACTAAGCTGACTAACTTGCAATGCTGTGCCAAATTAGAAATTTTCTAAGCAACTAACATCTCAGAGCAGAACCTTGGCAGCAGAATGTTATCACAAAAATAGTAAAAAAAATAAAAATCACTAACACATTTTGATCTGAATTAACCAAATTTCTTCTTTTTCTGATCAGCTTATGATTAACCAGAACATATCCATACTCCCCTCACAGAGGGCTTTTTGGTTGAAACCCGTCTGGAAAATTCCAGTTTAGCTTCATACTTTACTTTAAAAAATTTTGGTCAGGAGAAGAAGGCATGGTGGCCTAATGCTTAGTGCCCTGGACTCCAGATCGGGCTCAAGCACTGGCTGGGACAGTGTATTGTGTTCTTGGGCAAGACACTGTTGCATAGTGTCTCTCTCCACCCAGGTGTTTAAATGGGTACCAGCGAATTTAATGGAGGGGGGTAATTTTGGGATGGACTAGCTTCCCATTCAGGGGGGAGTAGAAATTACTCCTTGATATGATGCAGCTGTTTACCTGTGAATTCAAATTCCTCCTTCAGAGCCATTCCATTGTGGGAGCAGCATTGCTTACAAATCAGAGCATATCTGTTATTTGGTCCATCACCCACAAGATACTCTATCACCTAAAACAATCACTAAAGTTTCAGTTTTGAACAATCATAATGATTCATGAGTGTATGGCATAAGAAAAAAGCAAAATAGGTACCTATCTGTGCAGTTTACTTATTTAGAAAGATTTTGACTTAAACATCAAACAAATTAAGCAGCTAGTTGAGCTAAAACAGGAGTTAAACTTAAAACAATCTACCTTCAAATACACCTATGCCAACACCAGTTAATTCATGACAGTGCTACAGTCCTTGCAGGGTTCTAAAGCAACGTCATGGCTAGAAATCAATTTCCCAGTGAGCAAGACATTCCTTTAAATATTTCTTTTTCTCAGACATACTGGCAATGGCCCTCAGGGGGGGGGGGCTGCTTTCAAGTCTACGGCTAAAATGAGTATCCTACTACATGGGTCATTCCATGTAAAAAGATACATGATTTGAAAATTGTAACAACCTTGTCTATAGCTGTCCTGTCTCGTGGTAAGATAGGCTGAGCTGGTCGCGGCATTGGACCAGGTGAGGCTGCTCGGTGAGGCACACCATGAGACACTGGGGATGCCGCACCTTGAAGAGGTTACACTTGTGAGTATCAAGCTTGTATTTGGAAGGCCACATTTGTCAAATGAGCATATCATTTAAGGGAAATTAAAATTTAAATCATAGTGCTTGTTAATCAAAATTTTTGCATTTGAAATTTCGGGAAATTTTTGAGGGCAAAGTAGGGGAAGGAGTTAATTTCAATGTTTACAGTATTGTTATAAAATTATAATACAACCACTATAATAATTCTTATAGCACAAGTCTCACCTGAGGAGGATGATGGTATGTTCATAAGGCTGTTGGATTTGCGTGGTTCTATAGCTGACTGGTTTAACTTTTTGGAGTCCCTTGACTGGTTCATCTGAGCAGGGGACTCTGCAAGTGTGGGCTCAGAGATGGTGCGCTGTAATGGAGCCCCTGGGCTCTCAACCTGAGGCAAGGCATTTCTTTGTCTCAATTCTAGAAAGAAAAAACAGATTGAAGCTATTAATTGCAAATGTTAGAAATAAAAGATTGATCATTGTCTAGAGAGCAAGATGATTTAACTAAGCAATGTTCCTGCCACACTTAAAAGCATCCAAAATTTTTGTAAGGTGTGACTTCACCCTCTGAGGAGGGTCTGAGGACAAACATTAGGTATGTCAGGTTTATTTCTGCAGTTTTGAGTGCAGTTTATTTTTAAAAAGGTTTCCAAATTTCCTTAAAAAATAACTCTTAGTAATACAGCAATTCTTATTAATTTTCTCTAAAAAGTAGGCATCCATATTAAACCTGGACACCCATCCAGCTAAAAGCCTGCTTCCTGCCAAGTCAGTAATACTATCTAGATTTGAAATTTAACATAATGGCACCAAGAAAAAGTAATATCATCAACTAGGAAACATTGTCTCTGTGATGCGCAATAAAATTCTCAAAAGTAACATTGTAAGTTGTGCGGCAATCAGTATGAAGAATTCAAATTTGGATCTTGGGACTTCAGACCTGTTCCTATTGTGCCACTTGGACTTTGTGGTACAGCGTGCGCAGGAGATGCGGGCGTGTCCCTTCTCTCCACCTAAACAGTAACAGAAACGTAATCAAAACATGTTAAGTTGATATCTGCTTACACTCAAACAGCTGGAGCATTCTGCTTAAATATAAACAATTGACCATAACCTCTGCTGTTTGAATAAATATGGAGGTTAAGGTACTATGATTTTTCTTTGGGTTTGTGCTGGCAAAAAGTGCTCAGTATAGGGTTTACAAGTAAGACCAAATTGGTTTTCCTTGTGAACTATGAGCACTGAGAAATTTCTTGCCACCATATTTAAACTAACTTTTGTAAAAATTAGTAACAGAAATCTGTACAATTACATTATAACTAAAATTAAGGAACTAAAATAATTGATGTTACCTTGACTATTTCCGAGTTAGGATCATATTTCTCCAGAAGATCTTTGGCTGCTTTGTAAGTTTCTTTTTCCATTACCTCTTCAAGCTAAACAACAACAATAACAGAAATTCATCATCTTGTATTTCAGGAAACAAGCATTGATTAAATATAAGAATGGTGAAGAAGAGGAAACCCCTAAAAAATAGTCTTTTTACTCACAACTTGTCTTTTTCTATCTTTTAACTCCTCCAGCCTTCTGGCTGCAAATAAACAAACAAGATCCAAAAAGTAAGAAACTTGGGCTGCCACAAGGTGATTTTTGCAGATACATGTAATGTTCAATGCAATGTTCCTTTGAAAAACTTAGAAATTCACCCGTAGACCTGATAATAGTAATTGTTTCTCATGTCATTCTCTATTTAAGTGTCAATGTATAAGCGCTGCTGTGCAAATTAGGGACACTGTAAATAAATAAATAAATAAATAAATAAATAAATAAATACTGCAAATCAAACAGAAACTTGTTAAAAATCCAGTTGGCAGGAGGCTGATCAGTTGGCTATTTACAAATTAAGCAGAAGATTTGATTCCTCATCCAGAATTACTTTGTCTAACTGATAGCACCCTTGAAGTAGACGCATCAATCACAAACTAAGATAATATTATTAGGAGCAGCACAAGATTTAGTTACTCACCATTTTTACTCATTCGACTGACAAAAACATAATGAAGAACCCTCTTCAACAAATACACCCTAACAAAAAATAACACAATCGACTTTTAGCCATTTTCAGTCACTGCTGAGTGTATTTAGCTCTTATAGACAGCTTTCATCATTCTTGCTGCCTGTCTTCTTGGCAATTTACTGGTAAAGGTAAAATCTACACTTGGGTCAATTGAACTTTTGCAACCTATTTGCAGGGCTGTCACTAAGGGCCAGGGGCCGGAGAATTCCCCCCACTACTGCGAGTTTAAGCCCTGGCTACTTTGAAACAAAACCGCTAAAAAATGTAAGGTGAAGTCTGCATGGGAGCCTAGTGGCCCATCAAGCTTATCCTGATTTCCATAGCATGAAGTGACTAGGAGTATGTCTATTGGGATGCTAGTCCACCCACTGGAGAGTGAAAAATACGTCATTTTGTCCCCCAACTAGTTCTTTTTACTTTCTCTGCCTACAACCCCTTTATTTGTTATTGTTTTGTGTACATGCAAATTGCCCTTCAAGTCTCGCTGCAGGTTCAAATTCTTTTTGTTCTTTGCACATGATAACAAGGCTTGCAGTGCAATTTGCACACAAAGAGTAACAAATGTCCCTTTATTATGGGACATGCTATCATAGCTTATCCTGGCCAATTTTTATGGCATAGAGCAAAATATTTTGTTAATGAACTAGCACCTGGAATTTTATATAGAATTTTAATTTTATATTTCATAGTGCTTGTGTTGTGGTTCAATTTTACTATTGGTACAGTTGTCTGGTTTGTGGTAGTATATACGTTATTGAATGTATAACAAAGAAAAATACAAGATTATACCAAAGGAAGAATAGAACCACAACATTGAAAATCACAAAGAATAAAATAACTCAAAGGGGATTCTTTCATGCTTCATTACATAGTTCTCAAAACTACAGCTGCCTTAATTTTCACACACACTACAAGAAAAAGAAAGGAAGATGACACTTACACAATAGGAAACACAAGGAGTGGAATTGATCGAATAGCTTTAGCTCTCCAAGACTTTGGAAAATCATAGAAGTAGCAGACAAGAGCTGCCACAATGTAGAACAAAATTGAGTACAAGATAAGGGAGCCAATAAATTTCTTCCTGAGCTTTTCTGTTCTTTGTTGACTTGATTCTAATGCCTGAATATCCTGTGCGAAAAAAGGAAAAAAACTATCATGACTGTGTGGAGTTTGAGAACCCTTATTAATAAATGTGTATGTCAACAGTTTCTCCATAGGATAGACCCTTGGGAGATAATACAAGGGATTAGATTGTTTAACTCAGGGATAGAGGTAAACATGAAGGGACTTGTCCCAGGGATAAATCCCTTTGGGTATTTGCATGAGAGCTCTTGTTTGTCTCTCTCCATGTTCAAACACTGTCAAACCAGGTTTTCGAACAAGAAGACTTGTTAAGAAAAACTTGCCGCATTTGTGGTACTTACACAATCAAGCAATAAAACTTGCCATGTAACAACTTCGTGAGAAAAACTTGCAAGATGTTTGATGTGCACTTTTACATGCTTCAGTAATATTTCAAAATAATCCAGACATGTTCAAACACATCATATTAATTCATTTACATAATATCCAAGAGCTAAAAACCAACATTCGTACAATATTTATATATAATTATTGAAAAAACTATATCAAAATTGCAAAATGATAGCATTCAATGTTATCAGCAAATTCCATGACCACACAAAATGGATAGCTAGTCAAAGCAGTGTAATATAATTGTAAGACTTTTTTTATTTCATCAATTTATGCTGCTCACAAAAGTATTGGCAATCATAAATTATTAAAAAAGGGGTCTGCTTATTTCCGAAAGGTGTTTCAACGTTTATAAAATGAAAGAAAGATCATCGGCCAACTTAGAAATGTGTGTAATTGAGACTTGTAAATTAATCTCTTTTGCACAGGATTGCAAAAAAATTTTTGGCCAGAATTTCGGTTTGTTAATCCTTAATGACCTTTAAATTGAACAATAATTTCGTAATACTGTTATTAGCTGCCTTTAAAACTATAATTAAACTTTTAATGTACAAAATAGAAAATGTAAGCTAGCCCAGTTTACGAAAGATCAACTGCCAAAAATAGTACAATTATTTATAAAATACAAATTTGCAACTGTATGAAAACTGGATAGTATAACTATTACTTGTAAATAAATCTCACCTTTTCAAGTAATTCCAATACTTCTCCCAGCACTTCCTTTTTCTGCCAAAACCAAAACGTATTAAATATATAGACTTATCTTATGAGAGTAAAAGATCGTAAATTGTAATCGCAAGTCTGCCTGTTCCAGCTTGCATTGAGGGAGACATTTCCTTCTTCCTTAACTTAAAATACCCGCGATTAAGACAAAGTAGCCGTTATGGTAACACTTACCCTCCATCTGGAGAAAATAATTCCCATAATGGTGATTATTTTAGGGGTGTTTTCGTGATCCGTTCAAATACTGCCTCCATCTCCCATACTAATCTCCACGATTCTGAAAATCGATTTCGCGGCGCGAAGAAAACACCATTTGGTCATGCGCTCTGGTTGCTCCACAGTTGGAAGAATAGAATGGACAAAGGAGTTGCCGTATGTGGATGGGGAATTCTCTATTTTCCAATTGCCCATAATACACTTTGTTTGCCCTCCAAATTTTGCACAAACTATTGTTTTGGGAATATGCAGTCCTCCCAAGAGAATTTGAAAAAAAAATAGTTTATACAAAATTTGGGGGCAAACAAAGTATATTATGGGCAATTCGAAAATATAGAATACAATGGCTGCAATAGGAGACACCACAGCATCATTTCATAATCATTCCATTTGAAAAGAAAGTTGGATAAGTAAAAAGAGCGCCCGTCCCCTCTGGGAAGTGAGAGAGAATCTGCTCGTCGATATTCTCTGCAGATACTCTGAGTGGAAAGTGAAAAAATTAAAATGTCCTTTGCTCTTTATTTTCTTTATTTTCTCTGGGGCAAATGCGGGTTGGGGCTAAAGGGTTGCATTTCCTCCTGTTAGAAATAGTGCACTTGTGCCTTCTGTATACATGATATAGAGTTGAATCCCGATAACTCGGAACTTCAAAGGAAACGGAAACAGGCTCGAGTGATTGGGAAGAATGGGGGGGGGGGGGGGGTAGGGAAGTGGAGGTTCAAGTTAAGAAATTACCTGATGGAAAAAGGTTCGAGTAATGGAGAGTTTGAGTTATCGAGAAACAACTGTACAACTCCCTCCTTCCCCGACATTGAAAGCGCTCCACTCCCCTCCCCTCCCCTCCCCCCTTCCCCCCATTAGACCTACCCTGGAACATTCATTTCCTCGGTTTAGTTTTACAGGGATCAGGGCTTTCGTTTTCTTGTGCCACGGATGCAAAAATGAGACAGATGAAAGGCAGACAGAAGTCTTTTGACAGTTGTGATTGGGGACATCAGACAACAAATATCAGTGAAAACCACTTTCCAAGATAACCAATTATTCAATGCGCTAAAACCCGAAAAGCAGAAGTACAATGAAGGGCGGACATAAGAGAGCTGCGGAAATCGAGCCTAATAGCCGAACGCTGAAGTTTCAAATATTTTTCTCTAGCCAGTTCTTATCTAAAAAACACATGCAATAGTCTGTGAACGAAGAAAGATTTTTTATTTTCTTACCTTAATTCTAAAATGCCACTTCCTGCTTCTTATATAGAAGTTTTGGAAGTGTTCGCAAATTTATGTGAAGCCGATTTTGCATTTAACACTCTCAAACGTTATCGAGAGTTTGAATCAGACTACTGTATTTCGTTTTACAGCACGTCGCAACTGCTTTAAGCTTTTACATAGCTTCGTGGAAAAATAGCGCGCGTTCTATGCCTGATACGGCCCTCATATAATTTGTGGGCTTGACCATGATAGCGAGAATTATTGCATGTCGTCACTATTGTTGCGTCGTTGTGTTTACGCTATACCAAACCTTTATATTTCCTTTTGTGCAAGCTTTAAACGATTCACGAAAATAAGGAGAATGAGACCAAATTCAACGCGAAACCTGCATAGAGAGTTCAAGTTACCTCACCTCACATGTCTCTGAAGTACAAAGCTGCTGCGTGAGCAACATACAGAGGACGAATAGAAATAACAGTACACATTGTTCTGAAAAAGGATTATGGAAATTTATTTTTAAACAAATACAATGTATAGTGATTATGAGCCATTAACATTACACCTGTATGCTTCAAAGTCAGTTGGGTAGTTCTATATGTCCTTGAAAATAAACTGATGCTAAACTGTTTTAACATCCAATCACGTTAGATCTTGAGCCCGATACAGTGATTACATTTATGTACGCAGGCGAAAAGCCAATTAAATTCACTCCGCCGTTTTCAAATTCTCTCTTTTGACTGGCAGATAGCATAAAACTGAAGTACTGTGAAATTTTCTCAAATTTTCCCAGTCATCCAAATCAACATGATACACCTCTTCTGGAGGGATTCTAATGCCACTGTCAATTGGAAATTTGTTGATAATGAAATACACCCTGCCTTCTACTTCCACTGCGCCAAGTTCGTTTGGAGGTATATGGTCTTGTTGTTTTACAACAGACCAAGAGTTGTTGTTTTCATTGTAAACTTCCACAGGGGCAGGTTTACCACTTGTGAAAGAGAGGGAACTGCTAATAGAAACATTCCCCCCTGCAACATAGAGTCTACCGTTCACCACAAAAAGGGTGGATCCAAAGTGCGGCCGACGGGTTGAAGCTTTCTGTTGCCATTTATTCGTTACTGGGTCAAAAGAAAGTAATACTGCCGGCTTCATGCACCAAGAGGAGTTTGGCATTGATTGACGGCTTCCATATAGTACATACACCTTTGAATTAAATACTATTGCTCCACTGTTACAAAAATAGTTACCATAGTTATCACTTTTAAGAATATTTAATTCAGCATACCTTTGCCATCGACGTTTCACAAAGTTATACCTTTGAGAAACCTGACTAAATTCAAAATTAGAACTGATAACGTATATGTAGTCCCCAACTTTACAAATGTCACCGATATTTCCAAGTGAATGTTGGATATTTTCCCACACATTCTTTTCTGTGTCATAGCAGTAAAGATAGTGAGTTGACCTAGAGTCTGTTCCACCTACAAATAACTTACTACCAAATGATTCTGCATACAAGAATTGATAGGCCTTAATCGTAACTTGTGGTGTCGTGGAGGCCCAAGATTTCCACATTTTGCTATCGACATCATAATACTCCATTTGACCTTGATTAGGTTTGACAGCAAAAAGGACCTAAAATACACAGGAATCAGTTAATGGTGCCAGCAAGTGAGTATATGTTACAGTAGAAGGTGTACAATTAATTATAGTGGCAAAGTAATCGTAAACCTTCATATCTATGTCCGCAAAGAAGTAAAAAGGTGGCAAGAACGAAGACTGGATACGAGATTTACTAACCCTCTGGGCAGAACCAAGTTGTTATTTGCGAGATTCAAATTGTAATTAGGATACAATTTCCCTGTGATGACTGACAGACGCATCCTCAATAAACTCTTGACATTGAATGTCATGTGTTTGTGTAGTCAGAATCTAACTCTGAAGCGGAAAGGTAATATCTGTGCGCACGCACGCGCATAAGCACGCACGCATGAAGGACATATACGGTGACTTTAGAAGAAGGGAACATTACGCTTAGTTCACAACCCGTGTTTGGCCTAAGGGAATCGCCAAAACGAAGCGTTAATTGGATGAATTAAGAAAACATTTCTTACTAGGCATGTTGACTGTTGTTTACTGACCTTTTTCTTTATGGAAATTTTGGGTGGTTTAAAGCCGTGTACACCACTAATTCAGCACTGATTCATTCACAAGAACAAGCAATTAACTTACTGGAAAATGTTGGCCGTTTTAAACCAACTGATCTCAATAGTAGAACACTTTTCCTTACCGGGCTCATTGATCTTGGTTTGCTTTTCTCTTCAGCAAACTTGGAACTATTTGAAGGCCTGCACTTATGAATCAATGATTCATGCAGATGCATGCGGATCTCTGGAACTTGCTGCATCTCATCTGTATTCAGTTCCTCAATCATCGCCTCAATGTCAACCAGCCCCAGACGAACAGCTCCGATAACTTTGGCCGCATCTGCCATCCTCTCTTCCTTCTTGCGTTTAATCCACTGCATCACTGACTTGAAAACGAAAGCCTCTGAAAGTGCACTGAGGTCATCTCGACTGAGGAGGCTGACAAACTGGTCTGCACTAATGTGGGCCAAAAACTTTTCACTTTCACAAACATCCTTGTACATTGATGCCATCTTGTGTTCTGCAGCTTCTTGCAGATCCTTTAGACTGTATCTATCAGCAGTTGTCCAGATGCGGCAAAATGATTCCACGTCAAAGCGGAGCTCGACAAACTCGGTCAGCAAGTAATGACAGCACTGTTGAACAACACTTGTGACTTGAAGATGATCAGCGGCGGCAAGGACTTCAAACACGTTTTCCTCGTTGACAAGGAGATCTCCAGTGTAGATGGAGTCCATAATAATCTTCAAAACATCTGATGAAATGCTTTCATCTTTCAGTTCGATCACTTCCTGCGTCGATTCCTTCATTCCGGTCGTAAACATGGCGTAGAAATAATTGCTGTAAGCAGCTAATACCACGCGATGAGCAGAAAAAATTGTCTCGCCTACTTTTAACTGCACATCAGTAAACACACCTTCTTCTCGAAACTGGGCAGTCTTCAGGAGAAGAACGTTTGAATGCCCGATCATTTCCATTTTATCTTTTGCAAGCAACGCAGACAAGAACAGGCGTTAACAGTATTGCTCATTCACGCTTTATTTATCACGATTATGATAATAGATACAAATACCATGTAATAATCAGCATTTATGTGCGTGACTCATCTCAAGTCACAAATTGCGCGCAGATACATACTTTCCTTTGCCGTTACAAGAAACCACGAGAACGATTTTAAAGACTTATTTGGTCGAACTGTCGTGAACGCAAGCTGCAGTTGAAACCAGGGGAGAGCCAAAGTGGTTGTTTTCCTCACCTCTGACTGATAGATTGGTTTTGAGAAACAAACCCTCGATCAGACCAACCTCGCGTTCGGTACTCGTGCACGCCCCTTGTATAAAATTCCGGAATCGTGCTTGGAATTCACAGAAATTTTTCCGAATAACGTGTGCAGTTCTAGTTGTTATATCCCCAAATCCTATCAATTTAGTAGCGAAGTTATTTATTGCAGGACGGGTAAACTTTGCACGCGATTTTGTGGTGGAACCGCAAAGCGCGAAAAACTCCCTGCGGAAGAGTTGACGCTGAAATAATGAAATGTGCATGTAGGATTTTCGCTTCTTCCTTACTGAAGCAGCATCATTTCTGGTTAAATGTATTTGAATGGATAAGTTTGTCCCGAAAATTCTGATAACAACCTCGCGAGTTATACCCAAATTTTCGTATTCTCTAACCGTAAATTTCCGTTCCATAAAATCTTTTGGTTGAATGACTCACATTTCCGAAATTAATGCATGGTGTTTAGATTTTCTGGTAATTTTCCTAGGGAATTTCCGTAACATTTGTTCCTGTTTCTAAAATTTTTTTGGCGAATGGAAAGCACGCATTCTCTTACACCTTTTTGCACCAAACGCCAAGGTGTAACAAAATATCCAATCAGAAACGTTTTCATTGGTTCGACCAATAAGAATGGACTGTGCCACAGACTTCCCCAGAGCTTATATCTCTTCGTTCTGGCGTTGAGATCGAGAATGCCCTGACCGTGAGAATGGCTTTGAATGATATCTTCAAGCAGCTGGCCCTAAACGAAACTTAAGGCTGAGCAGCACACACCTGCGTTGCTATTGTACTGCTTTTCCCAACCAGTGAGTAATTTGTCTTGAAAACATTTGGCATCAGATATGAACAGAGTTTAACACTAGGACCTGGTTGTTCAAGGAACGTACTAATTTATCCACCGATAAAATCATTAACCGTTATCTACCCTTTGAACAACCAGGACCTGGTCAATAAACTTTAGACTGTGGCCAATCAAATGAAAGCTTTATTCAGTGATTATTTTATTTATTTTGAAACAATTCATGGTACTATTAAAAGTATGTGCTAGTTAAATAATAAATATTAAAAATACAATACTACAACACAATAAATGATCTCCAAGTGGCGTCATTCACTAAATGAAATAAACTTTGCCAACGACGTTCAGATTAAATAAGAGCGGAATTCGATGGCGTTTGGACAGAAGCATAAAAAAATTTATAATTCTACACCACAGATGTTTTTCTCGTTTTTTTCCGCACAAAGCGTAGAGAAACGGTAGACAAAGAAAAATAGGGATCAGCGAGCGTGGACGATCGTTAAATCTATGCAAAGTCGTAGCAATGGGGAAAGCCTTGGAGTTCTTATAAGAAAGGCTATAACAAACATCAATCAATAAAACCATTTTTCAAAGATAGATAACGGCTTTACATAGGTATATATTAGTCTCATGCAAAATTAAACGACAACCAATCTGAGGGAATGAGTTGTATGTCAGTCACAGTGTCCCCGTCCAAATACTGAGAAAACCAGAGATTTTTGGAGCGCAAATTTCCATCCGAAAATAAGAGCCCCCCCCCCCCTCCCCCTTATGTATAAACGCTCCCAAAAGTAAGCCCAGGGCTTATTTTAGGAATTTTTACGATACATGACAAGCGAGTAATACCTTATATTTCAGTCCTTCCTTTGGATTTAAAGACAACTAAAAACAATAAAAAAACCTTGCCAGGTGAAAGAAATGTCACGAGGACATAATTTAACTATATTGCTATATACTGTGGAAACACACGGACAGAAAGAGAAGAGAGAAATGTTCATAGACAAAGCTCTCGCTTGGGCAATTTACAAAAGGCAGATATAATCTAACGTTGTACACACTGTTCTGTCAAAGGCTAGCTTATGGGGATTTGTTTTACCTATGACACATTAACAGTACATTTCAAAGCGAGTCGGCAGAATATCCTTCGTTGTTTCTAGTTTGAATTACATAACTTTAACATACAATATGCAGGTTAAGAGTTCTTACTGGACAATGAAGGATGTAACAATGCTTTTGTTTTTAATAAATAAAGAGTATTACAGTTTATTATATAAACTACATACTAGTTATGCAACGCTTTCGAGTGGTATACTATGGAATATCCCACGAGTCACTTGTATTTTCTCGGTATACACACGAGCCTTTTTATTTTTTATTACATACGACACTTATAAGTTGTATTCCGTAAGTCCCAGAAACTTCTAATAGCCTAGTGTAGCTATTTAGTTTTTATCTACCATTCGCCTAGTGTACAGTATTTATGTTATCAGTTGACGTGTTGATAAAGAACATACGGAATGAAACTAAATATTCTTTTCTAGTTACAAGTTGGTAATTTAAAGGTTGGTAATCTTAGTGAAGTTATTAAGGTCCCACAATCTTTAACGACATATAATTTACGTGTCTGAGTCTTCAAGTAGGCTTTCTTTCAGTGACACACAATTCATTTCTCAGAACGTCTGGCAAAGAAAGGATAACCTTGTTCAGTAGCCTCTCAGTAAGTTTATCCTTTCAGTCTGCCAGAAGTTCTGTAATACAATTTAACATTCCTTTTATATAAACACACCCATGTCATTTGAACATCAAGCGAACAGATTACAACTTATACATTACTAACTATCTTTTTATCGTGCAAGAATTGTTTATGTTCACGTGTTCCCATCGTTAACGAAAGGGAAAGGAATAAAAGTGCAATGTTTAATTCATTCACAGATCCAACAAGTACGTATCAATACCGTAATTTTCGCGTACTTTAACAGTTAAAAATACTGCACGGTAATATTAACACTTTTAATTTGCTGAATATAACAGTTTATGAAAAAACGCCTATTGTTTCATAGCAATATTTTTACAGGGTACACATGGACAGGTTACAAAATAGTAAGTGAATATCATTAATTTAAACTTTTTTCAAAATGCTCATTGACATGCTCATCCATGTTTACACTTCGTGGCAAAAGTGCATTACAAACCGGACACTGAGGGAGTTCAGGCTCTTGATCTGAAACCTTCCCAGGAGAGGGGCGACGATACCAAAATGAATGCACTGGCAAATCACCTGGAGCTAAAAAAATAGCATAAAACAATATAACATAAATTAACATTTTTCTTTAGTAGAAACTTAGTCGTGTTCTATGGGAAATCCACGAGCCTGATTAGTTGTCCCATTAGAGCCATTAGTAACGAGGCACAGCCAAGTTGACTATTTCGCTCATAGAAAACGAAGGCGAGTACTTTAAATGTTTTAATAGAAACTCTTAAGGAATGCAGTCCAATGTAAGCCTAGCCTGCGAGCACCACGCGTATTTTCTAAGGACTGTTTTCTAAATAAGATTAGTAGAATTCTACTAGTACACTAATGCAAATGCTGCAATGTGATTGGCTGAGCTATTGAACACTATCAGCAATTAGTGTGCAGTTGCCGAAGGTCGTCCACAAAATGCGACGTTTTTATCGTTTTTCCGAAGTTTTGGAAGGAAGTTTAAATGTAAATGGATAATAAAATTCCCGAGAAGACTAAAAGAAGGACATTAGGGGTTTCTTGACTTTAAAAGCTTGAAATTATTGAAAAACGGATGCACGCGCGCAAACAACTGCAAATTTACCAAGGACAATTCAATGCGTGCGATTTTGTTAAAACGTTAAGTTCGATAATGCGTAGGAAAATAATAAGAAACCATTATTTGCGTTTATTTCAGTCAGAATTCTACTAAAACAATTAGATTGTTCGCTCTCAATTTCTATGAGGTGATAGTTGATTCGGCCTGCGGCCTCATCAACTATCACCTCATAGAAATTGAGAGCGAATAATCTAATTGTTAAATAGAAACACTCGTGAAAGTTTGGGAGAACTCCAAAAAGCTGTGGAAACACTCGCCTGCGGCTCGTGTTCCCACAGCATTTCTCGTTCTCCTAAACTTCCACTAGTGTTTCTATAACTCGATAGAAACACGATACATGTTTTCTATTTCTTACATATAATAGTCTATAATCTCCAGGATTAGGGTGAATTTTGATTTTGGTTTTCTGACTTTTCAGTGGGGTTTTGACATCGACTAATCTCAAACTCCACAAATATACGTAATGAAAAAACTTTCTTACAAGGGAAATTGAACCCTCACCCACACCTCGATCAACTTTTAATCCTGAGTTAGTGTTCCTCGGCTTCAAAATCAGAGGTAAAAATTACAAGTTGTAACAGTACCTTGGGTCGCAGGTTGTTCCGTATGTGTCGAATGTGGCTGTTCAATATTTAGAAGTTGTTTTCTTCTGACCTCTATTTCCTTTCTTTTTTGTCTTTTTCTCTTGGTTTGTTTTCTCGTTGTTTTCCGAGATTCTTCTTTTAAAGGCAGAATAACTTCTTCATCTTCTTGCTCCACCTTTCTGGGAAGCTCCATTTTAAAGCCCTAATGTAATCATACAACAACGATTTCAGTACAAGTCCTCTAAAAACACCGGGGCACCCAACGAGCTTAATATTTGTAAGAATTATCAGGAACCATAATAGCCACAAAGTCACCAACAAAACAAAAATAAGGATTTTTTTAAAGAGGGTGCTAATGGGGGTACCCTATTGTCAGTTAACTACTAATTTTTTTGGCCAATTGTCAGTAAACTGCTATTTTTAGTTAGCTATTAACTTTTATTTTCTTACAGCGAAAATTGTTGCGTCATAACCCGCAGTTTCTTTACTTCGGCACGTCAATCAATTTTGGGGGTGGACCTTACTAACACCAAGGTCTAAATAAAATTGAACAAAACCTCCACCAATAGTGTGAGTTCTAAGGAACAGACATTAAAGAATGCATAATTATCTAACCGAAGTAGTGAAAATAGGTAAGCGATATCGCTTTAAGCGCAGTTGAAAAGAAGATTTAGGACCTATTTATTTGCAACATACTCGTATAGCCGTCGCATGCATTTGCTCATTGGAGTTTTTTAACTTTTTTTGGAACCAAAAAATTTTCAGCTTTCCGGTCGATCTTCTCTAATCGGAACAACTTTAAGTCAAACGCACAGAGTCCAAACTTTCCCGCTTGTTGTTTGATTCCCATGAAATCGATCAAATGGTTACAAGCTTTGTCCATTGAATTGTGCTTTGCCATTTCAAACGGTACGCGACCGCTGTGTCATTCGAATGCCGATACTTTGTCATCGTCTCGATAAAAATTCAGAATAACTTTGACCACGCCTCTCGACGCCATCATAGAGATCAAGGCCAACGCTCTCTCCTGCCTGGTACGACCCTGGTACCTATTGCATTTAATATCAGTTAGCATAGTACAGGGGAGTAGCGTGGGTTTTTGAAGATGTACGCACAAGAAGGATTTTTGTTCTAAGCGCCGAAGGCGCTTGCAACTAGGGGGGTGTGGGGGTATGGCCCCCCAGAAAATTTTGAAATTTAGGGTCTCGGAAATGCCATCTCCTGGTTTTTCTGCGGGGCATTTTCAATAAATAATGCGGCAAAAATGCAGTAGAAAGTTGTTTATCTTAACCATTTCTCTATTGTTTTCTGTAAGCTACAGTGTTACGAAAATAAAAAAAAAATACAAAAACAACGGAGACAGGTCACAAGCAAAGGGCGATGCGTAGACCCTTAAGACGGGCAAAAGTCCCAGCGGACGCTATACTTGTTTCAATGGACGTAACTAGCCTCTACACAAATATACCAGAAGAAGAGGGGATTCAAACAGTATGCAATGCATACGAAAAATTCTACATGAACAAACCTCCTATCCCTACACGACTAATTGACAAAGCACTAAGG
This sequence comes from Meandrina meandrites, assembly GCA_963693305.1. Lineage (NCBI taxonomy): Eukaryota > Metazoa > Cnidaria > Anthozoa > Scleractinia > Meandrinidae > Meandrina > Meandrina meandrites. Next base: position 3,311,270 of record OY855908.1, on the reverse strand, counting down.
TTAATTCTACAAGAAAACTCATTCCAGTTTAATGGAAAGAACTACCTACAAACACATCGCACGGCCATGGGTACAAAAATGGCAGTCGCTTTTGCGAACATCTTCATGAGTAAGGTAGAATCAGAAATCATAAGCTAAAGCGCATTAAAACCGCTAGTTTGGAAACGCAATATAGACGACATCTTCTCACTCTGGACTATAACCAGAGAAAACAAAACACAGTTCATTAAACAAGCGAACAATCACCACCCCACAATCAAATTTACGGCTGAAATTTCTGACACAGAAATAACATTCCTGGACACCAACATCTATAAAGGCAAAAGGTTCGAAAAAGACGCAGTTCTTGACGTAAAAACTCATTTTAAGCCTACTGAGACGTTCCAATATACACATTTCAGCTCGTCTCACCCACCGGGAGTTAAAAAAAGGCTTCATCAAAGGAGAGGCTTTAAGACTTCTCAGAACAAACTTTGTAAAGAAAAAATTCAAGAAAAAATTAAAAACTTCAAATCACATTTGCTAGATAGAGGTTACCCGGAAAATCTCATTCAAACGACTCTATCACAAGTGAATTTTGAAGCTCTTCAACCGACAAAAAAGGAAAACAAACGAATCTTGCCTTTTGTCACACAATACCAACCATCAGTGCCTAATCTAAAACAAATTCTCATGGAACACTGGCATTTAATAGAACAAGAACCATTGCTGAGGGAAATTTACAAAGATCCGCCCCTCATCTCGTACAAAAGAGGGCGATCGCTCAACGATATACTCGTACGTGCCAAACTATGAAAGAGGCTAAAACACGCGCTAGGGAGTCGCGCAGGCCTGTAAACCCCATTTTACACTAATGAGAAAAACGTTTTTAGGCAATTCCAAAAAAAAAACATTTTCTCAGATGTCAGCTGTACGCACGGGCGTACGTGGGTATATGGACGCTACGCCCCTGTTAGTAAATGTCAGGAAATAGCTTTGCTGACTTGCTCTTAGGAAAAAAACTTCGTTGCTTTTATTAACAACAACAATCGTATTCAGTATAATAGATAGAATCTCACTTAACTGTTAACTTTTCATTCATCAGTTAAACTACTAATTTTTGGGTCAAATATCAGTTAACTACCAATTGTCAGTTAACTGTTAACCCCATTTTGCTGGCAAATATATTTGTTTCTATCACACTCCCAGAAGAAACCTGTCTAAACTTCCATTTCCCAGGTCCGAAAATTCCCAGCAAGCACTTGCAGCATTTATAATCAGTAAAAGCACCACTTCCACCATGGCGGGTAAAGGGAAAGGGGTGGGGTGGTGGGGGGGGGGGGGGGTTGGGAAGAAGGAGGGGGTACGTTATTTGGCATTGCCACTCTAGCTGGTAAATTGTCGTCTTTTCCGACAATACTCTTTATTATCTTAAAAATATCAGTAGTTTTCTTTCTCCAATCAGAACATATCTCCTAGCGACTTTCCCAGCTAGCAAAGAGCCCCCTGTGGAGCAGCTGCATGTCACAACTGTGCAAGGGATAAACTTGCATGAAAGAACAATTAGTATATTATCGTCATAATAGTAGAACACTTTTCCTTACCGGGCTCATTGATCTTGCCAGCTGTCTTGGTTCAGTTTTCTCTGCAGCAAACTTGGAACTATTTGAAGGCCTGCACTTATGAATCAATGATTCATGCAGATGCATGCGGATCTCTGGAACTTGCTGCATCTCATCTGTATTCAGTTCTTCAATCATCTCTTCGATGTCAACCAGCCCCAGACGAACAGCTCCGATAACTTTGGCTGCAACTGCCATCCTCTCTTCCTTCTTGTGTTTAATCCACTGCATCACTGATTTGAAGACGAACGTCTCTGAAGGTGCACCGAGATCATCTCGACCGAGGATGCTAAGGAATTGCTCTGCGTTAATATAAGACAAAAATTCTTCACTTTCACAAACGTCCTCGTACATTGATGCCATCTTGTGTGCTGCAGCTTCTTGCAGATCCTTTAGACCGTGTCTATCAGCAGTTGTCCAGATGCGGCAATATGTTTTCACGTCAAAGCAAAACTCGACTAACTCGGTCAGGAAACGACAGCACTGTTGAACAACACTTGTGACTTGAAGATGATCAGCGGCGGCAAGAACTTCAAACACGTTTTCCTCGTTGACAAGGAGATCTCCAGTGTAGATGGCGTCCATCACAATCTTTAAAACATCTGATGAAATGCTTTCATCTTTCAGTTCGATCACTTCCTGCGTCGATTCCTTCATTCCGTTCGTAAACATGGCGTAGAAATAATTGCTGTAAGCAGCTAATACCATGCGATGAGCAGAAAAAGTTGTCTCGCCTATTTTTAGCAGCACATCAGTAAACACACTTTCTTTTCGAAACTGGGCACACTTCAGGAGAAGAACGTTTGAATGCCCGATCATTTCCATTTTATCTTTTGCAAGCAACCCAGACAAGAACAGGCGTTAACAGTACTAGCATTGCTCATTCACGCTTTATTTATCACGATTATGATAATAGATACAAATACCATGTAATAATCAGCATTTATGTGCGTGACTCATCTCAAGTCACGAAACATAATTACGTTATGTGCAGGTTGTCTCAGTACACAAATTGCGTGCTGATACATACTTTCCTTTGCCGTTACAAGAAACCACGAGAAGGATTTTAAAGACTTATTTGGTCGAACTGTCGTGAACGCAGGCTGCAGTTGCATCAGTAGTCGAAACCTGGGGAGAGTCAAAGTGGTTGATTTCCTTATATCACCCCTGATATATTGTTTTTGAGGAACAAACCCTCGATCAGACCAACCTCGCGTTCGGTATACTCGTACACGTCCCTTGTATAAAATTTCGGAATCGTGTTTGGAATTCACAGAAATTTTTCCGAATAACGTGTGCAGTTCTGGTTGTTATATCCCCAAATCCTATCAATTTAGTAGCGAAGTTATTTATTGCAGGACGGGTAAACTTTGCACGCGATTTTGTGGTGGAACCACAAAGCGCGAAAAACTCCCTGCGGAAGAGTTGACGCTGAAACAATGAAGTGTGCCTGTAGGATTTTCGCTTCTCCCTTACTGAAGCAGCATCATTTCTGGTTAAATGTACTGGAATGGATAAGTTTGTCCCGAAAATTCTGATAACACCCTCGCGAGGTATACCCAAATGTTCGTATTCTCTTACCGGAAATTTCCGTTCCATAAAAGTTTTGGGTTGAATGACTCACATTTCCGAAATTAATGCATGGTGTTTAGATTTTCTGGTAATTTTCCTAGGGAATTTCCGTAACATTTGTTCCTGTTTCTAAAATTTTTTTGGCGAATGGAAAGCACGCATTCTCTTACACCTTTTTGCACCAAACACCAAGGTGTAACAAAATATCCAATCAGAAACGTTTAGTAGAAGGGTTTTGAGAGGGCTAGGACAGTTTTTTGAATTTTTACCGAGGAAAAATCAAATTCTCCCTTAATTCCTCGATAAACCATACTCGCATCATCTCGTGATAAAACCCTTGATGAATTCTGTATGTTTTGAAAAGTGAATTAGGGTTTAAAGAAATGTTTTATGACTAATAAGTATGGAGAATCAATCGGTCAAAAAAGAGTTAAATGTTAATAAAGAATTAAAAAAACGAGGGTTTAAACAAGCCCCATCAGATAGAATTATCACAGTTGATGAACTTATGGAGATGCTAATACATAACTATAATGTAATTATGAAAGAGATGCACGACTATAGTCATCCTCACACAGATCCTCGATAAATTATGTATATTTTGAAAAGTGAATTTGGGTTTAAAGAAATGTTTTATGACTAATAAGTATGGATAATAAACAACCTCAATCAAACATCAATAATCAACCCATTACAAAGATTATAACAATTCGCAATCGAGACGGTAATAAGCAAAATAAAATCATTAAGTTAATTATTGGTTAAGACCATCTTTAAAAGTGACTTAAACTAAATGTCAACCTTTGTATAATAATGAAAGGTAAATCAGTGAAAGAGTTAAATGCTCTCGCAAGAGAGAGAGGTATCAAAGGTTATTATAGAATGAAAAGAGCAGAGCTTTTAGAGGTGTTGGGTATCGAAGAGAGTAAAAAAGACGTAACACAGAGTAAACAACCAAAAAAATGCTTACATGGTAGACAAAAATATAAATGTAAAGACTGTAAAGGTAAAGGAATCTGCCCTCATAACCGACGTAAATCTAATTGCAAAGACTGTAAAGGTTGTGAAATCTGTCAACATAATCGAAAGAGATATGATTGTAAAGAATGTGGAGGAAAAGGCATCTGTCCTCACGATAGACAGAGAGCTTTCTGTAAAGATTGTGGAGGGTCACAGATCTGTCTTCACGGTAGACAAAAGTCAAGATGTAAAGAGTGCAAGGTATAACCCCTACTTTATTTTTCATAACTCGACCAAGTTATGAAAATAACCTTATCATTTATCGAAACATATACCAAGCTAATCCTCCGACCACCACCGTAATCACCACAAGATTAATCTCATGTTTTGATGTATCTGGCTTTACAGGCGGCGGTTTAGGTGGCTCTTTCTTTATAACCACAGGTTTACTCTTATTCTCTGCAACCTTCTGTTTTACCACGTGAGGTAACGATACCTTACTCTTACCTAGGTTATGCTTTATTCCGACCGGTTTACTCTTTACATTAACATCTGAATTGACACCCAATTTCATGGATGGCTCGACACGTTTCAGTCTATTATTATAACCGATTGTGCTCTCTGTATTGATCACCATTTTTGATGGCATCAACCACGTACCGGGAGAGACTGCAAGATCAAGCTTGACTTTAGCCTCTTGCACAGCGAGTTGAAATCTCTGTACACTCTTACTTATGTCCGGCTGTTTAATCGCATCCTCTAATAACACGAGAAACTCTTGTCGAACCTCCTGCGCACTTCCTGTGTTTCCGAGAATGCTGCTTCTTACGTTTACCTGCGCACCCAATACACAGTAAACAAGCGCTTCGATAGATTGATTAAGTCTCGCCTGACCTGCGTTTGTCAATCCGTTAGATACACGAGTGAGAAAGTATTCGTACCGATCTGCAGATTCTTCATTTAAAATGTACTGTAAAAGATTACCTTTCGATCCCTCTCCTCCCTCATCACTGAATTTATTAAATCCTGGGTAGGAAGAGTCAGTCTTTGACGGTCCAACGTATGAGACCCAAATGTACACTGATCCCAAACCGTGATTCGCTCCTTTATGACAGCGAAAGTCAGCACCGCTTGCGATAGCAGAATCAGTCTGTACATTAAACTCTTTGCAGATTTTCTTATAAGAAGGAATGTCGTATCTGTTATCTTTTTCATTAAAGGGTGAGTCACCAGGCAGAGCGATTGAACTCTGTATTCCTCCCATCTGAAAAAGGATTCGTCTGATTGTGAAGTAGACGTGAAACCAGAGAATAGCTCGTATCTGTGGTGGAAGTTTGAGTTCACTGTCAGTCACGTCGATTCCCCCCATCTTCTCCTCTAATAAAAGACGAAGGCTTACCCCGCAACCTGTCGTTGCACACCATACGGCAAAGTTAAGCTGCTGCGGCCAATACCGCATATTCGGACCGGCCAACCACTCATGTGACTCTTTTGAAGAGGTGTGTTTAATCACCGTATTCGTAAAGATGTCTCTGACAGGTACAGAAAAAGAGTCTGTGGGTGTTGCAAATATATCAAGTCTCTTTAACTTCTCTCTCAAATTGAGGCTCTTCAGTGGTCGGTTCTCACCGAAATCGACCGCAGGAATAGGTAATGAGGGTTTCGGATTCAGTGTTAACTCCTGCGGAAAATCTAAGGGAAGACCCAACGCTTTTTTCATCTCGTCGGGAAAGTACATACTGTACATAAACTTACTCTTATCAAAGACTTCATACTCTGAACCGTCCCTTCCAACGAATCTGACATAAGGTTCTTTATTCTCTCTATCATATCTATCAAATCCGTGTTTAAATTTAGACAGGTCGGCATTTGGATATCGATCGAGAAATCTCTTCCACAAATCATTCATTGCACTCTTTCTTTATTATTTTTAAATTAAACAAAGTATGGATTATAGGGAGGATCTCTAAATGACTCATCTCTCGACAGCATGTCTTGCGGCAGCAGGACTATCATGCAATTACAACTTATTCTGACTGGGTGATTTTTTTTAATATCTCTGCACGAATCTCTTCCTTCACATTGTTTACATCCACCTGCGGTTTGGATGGAGTGTTTTTATCTCTTATCAATCTCTTCATCTCATAATACTTCTCATACTCAGATTTCAACAGAACAAACTCTTCATGGCTTATTTTATTATCTGTCAACGCTTTAGAAACGACGTCTTTTATCGTGTTTATCTTCGCTTGGCAGACAGAGACAGTCTTTTCATGCTTACTCACCTTCTTAGATACGGCTTTTGCCAGACTCGCGGTCACTACGCTCGTCAAGGCACAGACACCTCCGACAACGCCTAAACTGACTGATACAGGGAGCCCGACTCCGGTAAGTCCTGTACCCAGTCCTCCTCCGCAGAGACAAACCGACAGAGTTCCGCTGCCTGTAGACAGATTCAATAGTGTGCTCCTTGCACGCTTATACTTTTTGTATACTTTTTCACAATCCTGCAGATCCTTCTCGAGAAGGGATAACCAATCTGCACACTGTTTTAATCTGAAGTTACCTCCTGCGTCAGCACATCCGGTGCCTTCGGTCGGCAACTGAGGGTATATCTCTTTGTAACTCTCCATTTACTTTCTCTTCTGCTTATTTTTAACCTGCTCAACAAAGTATACAACGACAGCGACTATCAACAACCACGCATTCTTTGCGAGAAAACCGATGGCCTCATCCGCTGTTTTAAAGATAAAACTTGCGATCGCTCCCACCATTCCGGGAAGTATCTCTCCCAGTTTTTTGCCGATGGCTTTTAAACCGTTGCCTACACCCTTACCCAATCTCGACAGACCGCTCTTCAGATTAGATACGATCACACCGATGACAGCACCGACTGCAGACAGAACAGCGAACGCTGTGAAACCGTACTTTTTAAAGATGGCCTTCACTCTATCTCTGAGTGACATGCGTTCCTCTATCACTTCGTTCTCCCTCTCCAAATTATCTATCTCCTCTCTCTGCTGTTCAATGTTACGATCGATGTTCTCTCCCTGGTCTTCTCTTGCATCTTTACGTGAAGACTCAAGATCTCTGATTTTCTCTCTTCGCCTTGTTATCTCATTCTCGTTAGCCTTAATAACTTTCTCTGCGGTCGGTCCTAAACTATCTTTTATGGTCTTTGGTAATTTTTCATTCAGTTCACCATCTGTTTTAAAAAGAGGGTAACTCTTACCACCCTTTCTTTTCATTCTCACGACCACTCGATCAAACTCGTCAATGTCAGATGTGAAAGAAGAGTTGGCAGGATTGACTTTTGGATACTTCTCTCGGATTCTTTCCCAAGCGTCATCTCTTCTCTCTTCTCTCTGTATCAGAGGTGTGTTCTCATCCCAATTATCAATAAAAGATGTCTCTTCTTGGTAGTTGGGATTGTCGTAACCTCTTCTCGATGTTGACGTCATCGGTATCATCTCTCCCTCTTCATCATCGTCACCAGGATCGACAGGTTCAAAAGGATTATCACTATCAGTCTCTGTCGGGTCAACATCCATGATTCTTTACTTGATAAGTAAAGAATCTTTTAAATTGTTAATCTTTTTAATACTTTACAAAAATGTACTCGCAAAATAACCCAACGCTAACATCCCTCCACCAACGTAGGCCATCTCACCCATTCTCTGGTCATCACTCGGTCTGTAGTAATCAGAGAGTTTGGGTTCTTGAAGAGAGTAATCAGGATGTGTCTGAGAGTAAAGTTTAAAAGCCTCATCGGTGTTCGAGAGATTCTGTGATGCTTGATGCTCTTCATCTCTCTGCTGATTATACCAATCCAAAAGTCTCTGCCTCTTCTCCTGATACGCAGCGTAGTCTTTTTGATACTTTTCTATCGCTTTATCATGTCTTACTCGTTCCGTATCCACATCCGATCCGCTAAGATACTTTGCAAGATAAGAGCCTCCTACAAACGCTGTCGCATTTAAAACTGCTCCACCGATCATTAACGCTATGGTCGCCATCATAAATATTATTGGTGAAACCTTTATCTATTTATTGATATTATTGGTGATATTCTCTATCTATTTATTAAGAGGGTAGAATCTTCTGTTTCTCCAAATACTCTTTCAAGTACATACTTCCTGACAGGACAGCGACCCATTTACCATAGTTAACAATGCTAGATGATGGGTCGTTTATGAACGATTCTTTTATAGCCTTCTTCGCAATGTATCCTACCCCCGCGGAGAGACCGATCAGAACGGATGCATCAGTGACGGTCTTTACGAGTTTATTCTCTGACATTTTTACTCTTTGGAGATTATCTTTAAATGAATCTACAAGAAGGTGTCGTAAGAATTTCCTTTTCTCTTCTCCTCTTCGATTCTTTTTAACTCATCTTCAAACACTTTCTGTCTGCTGTCGCAGGGGGTGTCAATCTTTATAACCGCGCGACCGTTATACTCACCGCATTCACATAACATTTGTTGCGAAGCCATTCCCCCTCCCTCAGGTATCCTAACTCCGCAGTTACATAGTTCTTTTGGTAACATTAAATATATGACGGCTGCTAACAGACTTCCTGCGAGAAATTAGACCTTAATCCACATTTTACAGAGGGGAGTAAATCTTTAATCGATCTTATTTATAAGAATCATACCGAACTTTTTATACCCGTTACCCAAACCGTCAAAGATGGTTCTGGCATCTAAGGTCTGTATGGACAGTTTTGTGTCTTTGTATATATCTATAACAGAGATGAAATTATACGTTTTAAAACCCTTGCTTGAGTTGGGTACTGTTATGTTAATATTATCGCTCAGACTCAAAAACGGTGCAGGATTCAAAATGAACTGAACAGTTCCGTTATCTTCCTCTCTGCTTGTCTTTAATCCATCGATCAGAGATATCGAGTAAACTCCCGGATTAGCGATTATTATTCTCTCATCATCGTTGTCATTTACTATAAAATCAGAGGGATCACTCTGTCTGGTGTACCGAGTATGATCTTCTGTTCCGTTCGGATAGAATCTGATGAAGCTATCATTGTTATGGTGAAGATAACCTTTATAAAAGACTTTTCTGGGAACGGACTCATCTACGTACGTTTTTATCTCACTCATCTTTCGCAGAGTTATCGACTCGTTTTTGTCAACTGTCTTATTAACATAATTGACATTAGCCGCGTGACTGACGTCTTCAGGTTCCGGGATCTTTACATTATGTATCTCATTCCCTCCCATGTCGAGATCTCCCTTCTTACTCACTTTGGTATCTACGTAATTTTTATTGACTGCGTCTCTGTCACCGACGGGATTGGCGAGGTTAATTACTCTCTTCAATTTGAGATCGAGATTCTTCGGTGTCTTCTCCTTTGCCTGCGGTCCCTTCTTCGAGTTAAGGGAATCGATCCTCTTTAAAATCTCCTCTCTCTGCATATACTCTTTGAAATAGAGGCTACCGGAGAGTATTCCTACCCATTTAAGGTAGTCGATCACGCTGTCTGAGGGATCATACAGATTAACAAAGTAACCGAACCCTGAGGAGATACCGATCAGAACAGAGGCGTCATAAATCATCTTGAAGATCTTCTCTTTCGACACAACATTCTGCGTTAGCATTTATCCTGTGATAGCATATCTTTAAATCATCCCCATCTTTGGAACGGGAATCTTTGATGCTATCGCAGGGGGTGGTTGAGGTTCAACTCTACTCGCTATCTCTCGCAAAGTTGTGTTTGATTCCGGTAATCTGACCTGGGGAGGATCAACCTTTGGTGTTCTATAACTCATAAACATATTGATCGCTGTCAAACCGATTCCGACAAGGGAGATCGCGGTTGTGAAAGAGATCTCAGGAATCCACCCCCCCCATTCGAGAGCCTTGCTCTGCGATAGCAGATTCACCCGTTTCTCTCTCCTCTTCCTTCTCTGCCTCACGTTTCATCTTCTCTTTTAACGCCTCCTTTGCCCTTTTATTATACTCAGCGAGTTTCTTTCCTGCGGCGACCTTCTTTGGATCTTTCTCTTTTTTAACACTCTCTTGGTCGCTATCTCTCACAGATTTGTGTACAGGGGTCTTAGTGATCTGCTCCCTAACGGTCTCAAAGTTGTGCTCCCTAACGGTCTCAAAGTTGTGCTCAACATCACTCACTTCTTCTGACATGTTTTAGTAATGTCAGAAGATGTCTTTAAATCAACAGATGTTGTTGATTTAGTTAAGCTTAAGAGTTTACACCGGTGAAAAGAAAAAATCATCCTCATCAACGATTTCGTGTTGCTGTACCTGATCCTTACTCATATTTATGGTCACTCCCCTTCCTTTGTCAAAAGCGTTGGCGATTCTTTTAAACTGTTGGAGAGTAAAAGAGATGAGATCATCACCTCCCCCGAGATCCTCGTGTTTAAATCTTATGGTGACGGCTTCATTGTTATCGATTGCTGAACAGAACTTTTCTTTCTGTTCCTCAGAGATGTTCACTCTGTGATCTATGTAACGCACCTTTTCTTGAGACAGATCTTTGATCTTGTACATTTAATACATTATAAGAAGTCTTTAACGTTGTTTTCAACAGTTGATTTAGTTAAGCTTAACTGAATAAGACTGTTAAGCTTAATGGTTAACCACTCACTCTTGAGTTTCATCTTGATTCTCCTTAACATTCTCCTCACTCGGTCTTAACTTTACGTGCTTTGCGACCTTGAAAAGTCCGCTAGCTAACGCTACCAATCTTCCTCCCTTGAGTACCAACATTCCTGCAAAGTTACTCAGTTCACGTTTGACAAGATCATCATTCTTCAAGTCTTCATTGAGAGCCTCCACGTCATCTACGGGAATGACATAAGAGATAAGAACAGAGGCTGCTGAGATTGCTGACTCTACCAGACCACCGGTCACTTTCTTACCCATTACGGTCTTATAACGATTAAAGTACTTCTCCACACCCTTGGGAGAGAGCTTCTTAATGTCTCCCAGACTCATCGCTTTACCGAGAAACTCTTCTGTCGATCCGAGGGAGGCAAGTATCGCGAGTGACTCTCTCTTCACTTCGAGATCATCTTCCTCGGGGGTCTTAATCTCCTCAGGTATTTCTTCTATGTAATCTTCGATGTTTGTCATCATTAATATGATTGGTGAAACCTTTAACTTTATGTTTAATCACACTTCTTTTAAACCGGTATTTCGAGATAACACTCAAAAGGATATCTAAGGCAGAGGCAGAGTCGAGCGTATCTCTCCTCCTTTAACATTCTGTTGAATATTTTCCGAGTCTCGATGTCAAGATCTCCTCCGTAATCATCGAACAGGGTCTTCATGCCGACCTGAGAGGGATTGTGAAAAGCGACCACGCAGGCGACGTTCTCTCGGAAGGGTTTTGCAATCGAGGTCAACTGCTGGGTTACCACCCATACACTCAATCCGTCATGCCTTCCAGAGAAAGCGAGGTCGATAAATTTATTACTGCGATTCTTCAGGTCTTTGGAGACGGCGCAGTCATCGAGAATGATCAGGGTGTTTGTACCCGAGAAAAGATCTGACACGTCTTTTAGGAGAAGGTCAATCTCATCACTGTTACTCGAATCTGGTGATAAGACAAAGAAGCGTTTATCACCTCGGGCGAACCCGCGGTAGGTCTTATTCTTCGCATAGGTCGGGCATATCAGAACAATGTACTCAAAGACCTTTCTGAAGGGACCTCGAAGTTGTTCGATCAGGTACTTTGTCTTTCCGCAGTTTGTCGGTCCGGTTATGATCATGTGAAAGGGAATCTTATCTCGTAACTCTTTCATTTATTTATTAGTACATGATTGACTTTAATTCTGTGTTCATAATCTCCATCAACGCGTCAGCGACCACAAACATATAGCAGGTGATGTTTCCCGTTCCGCCGGTCTTCCTCTTGATCTCCAACTTCACACCGTCTCGTGTGGTGTTTACGTGAAGACCACCGCCGTGAATACCGTTATCGGGGAAAGTTCTCAGATCGATCCAGAGAGCGAACTTGTCCGAATAGAAATCTTCCTCCTTTACTTTGCCTGACCCTCCCATTCTTATCTTGATGGCCTCCCAAAAGTCGGTCGGTACCATTCCCTTCGAGTAGAGTCGGTTGGGCATTCCATCGATGTTTATGTTGATCGATTTAATATCAGGGTTGACAAACTTCTCAGAGTCTCGTTCTCCCTCTTTATAATCCTCTTCAAACAGACAGAGAATTCCCGTCATCGACCTTCTCGGAATATTGACGTGCTCGTTAATGACGCTGTCATTCGGTTTTGAGATGGTAAAGGTCTTTTGAAGAAGGACGTTCTCATAGAAGAATCCTTTACCGATCTGATAACTCGTCATAGCCTCATGAGACAGGTTTTCACTGGTTATTATGGAGTACTCCAACTCAATGTTCGTCATTTTATAATCAGGCTTCGTTTTTTCCTTCTCTTTTTTATCATGATTTACGATCTCATCAACCTTCGGCAGAGTGATCTCAAAGATAAAAGGATTAGGAAGAGCCTTCGGATAGATAGCTCCGTGATCACTCAGTACGGGATGGTCTAGAGGAACTCTGTACTTGGTGTTGTGAATCGCGGCGAGGGCGACCTCCTTCGCGTCAGAGGTGTTCTTATCCCCTGCGTTCGTTCGAAGTTTTCTCATATTCTCTGATGAGATTCCCTGTTTTAATCTGTCCTCTCGATCCTCGAGAAAGAGGTCATGGTAGGTTTGAAATAGATCGTATCTCACTGTCTCCTGTAGTTTCTCACCTCCGAATGAGACCTTGAGTTGCTCAACAAGGTTTCTTCCGACATTATTAACGATGGTGTTGTTGGTATGACCCCCTACTTTCAAATCAAAAAGAAGAGAGACTGATCCCGGTACGATCACCACGTTGTCTGTCAGTTTGGGAATGATTACATTGATTTTATCACCGGGATTCGCTGATGAAGGATTAAATGTGATCCTGTTCAAAGAGGACTCCGACTTCAAGCCGAACGGTTCTCTCGGTACTCGGTTAGGATTGATAATTTCTGATATAGCGTGCGACATTTTAAAAGAGAGAAAGATTATTTTTAAATGAGTAATTTGAAAACTCTCGTTAACAACCTTATGAGAAAGATATATTACAGCCCTGAAGGTTATTGGAAAGGGTACTCAGCGGTATCGAAACTTGTGAGTAAGGCAAATGTCGGTGAGAGTGAGGTAAGAGATTGGTTAGAGAGACAGGCACTTTGGCAGATCTATCTACCACCACCGAAGTATGTACCGAGGCCTCATTGGAGTGTGGATAGACCGAATGAGATTCATCAGGCTGATCTTCTGTTTCTTCCTCATGACACAACTTTTCGACCGTCAGGGAGAAGGGAGGGAAGAAAGACGTATAGATACGCGTTGGTTGTGATCGATGTTGCCTCGAGATATAAAGATGCTGAGGCGTTAACATCAAAAGAGAGTCAAGAGGTTGCGAAAGCCTTTGAGAAGATCTACTCTCGAAAAAAACTTAATTGGCCAAAGAGAATAATGGTCGATCCCGGAAAAGAGTTTATGGGATCTGTGACAAAGTTAATGGAGACACATAACGTGAAGATACAGAGAAGCGAAGCGGGTAACCACCGAGCTCAGGCATTTGTCGAGAGAGCAAACAGAACTTTGGGAGAGAGATTATTTAGCCATCAGTACGCGCAAGAGTTAAGCTCTGACGAGAGATCAAGAGTCTGGGTGAAGAGGCTGCCCGCGGTCATGAAAGCGTTAAATTCTGAGGTGATCAGGATCACAGGTAAAGAACCTGATAAAGCCCTCGGTTTAAAAGAGGTCGACATAAAACAAGTAAATTATAAAAGACCTGTCGGATTAAAGGAGAAAAGATTACCCTCAGGGGTTCAGGTAAGGTATCTTCTCTCTCCCGGTGAGGATGAGGGAGGAGAGAGAAGAAGAGCGACCGATCCGATCTGGAGTATTGAGGTTTATAATATCGCAAGCGTTGCTATCTCTGCAAAACAGCCTGTGTTATATTATCTTCTCGACGGACCGAAGAGATCTTTTGTGAGAGAAGAGCTTCAGGTCGTACCGTCTGACACCGAGTTACCTCCTTTATAATTACCGTAAGCGAAGGTGTGAATGTTATCCTCCCATATTTATCATCGAACGGAGAGAGAGCAATCTTGTTGACCGTCTCTGTGTACATGGTGTGTAGATGACTTCTGATAACATTCATCTTTCTCATAGAGGGTTTATTATTAAAGAGGCAATCTTTGTAATCGTTGAAGGTGATGGTCTTCTTTATCACCGCCTTCTTCACTCCCTTACACTTTTTCTCCTCGTACTCTTCTTCAACTCTGTATGAGTAGAGTTTTGCCCTTAGACCGACGAACTCTGCGATCTGTTTACCGGCGGACTCGTCTTTGAACATGCCGATTACCTTCTTGTTTACACCTGTGAGAATACCGCTTGGGTGATCCTTCGGGTAATTACTCGTGTCAAACTTCTCTTTTACATCAGAGGAGATATCTCTGTAAAAATCTTCTGTCTCTATTTCGTAGGCGAGGCTGTCCGTGTCTGTAAAGAGTAGTTTTGCTCTGTCATCGTACTTGGGTTTGATGTAATTATAATGAAAATCGTACATCAAGGTCTTACTCAAATCGAGAATAGACATGCCGAGGTAGACGGGTTTATTAAAGTATAACTTTACCTTCTTCATATGAACTGCCGCAAGATTCTTTGAGAAGATTGTGTGATGTTGATAGTTAGGCTTACATGTCAACTTCTTTGCCTGACTCTCCCGAGTTACCAATCTTATATCGACTCTGTTTCTGATGTTCTCCATAGTCTTTCCGAATACGGAGTTATTCATCAACTTGAAAAAGTCTTTCTCAAAATCATTGGTGGCCTTTGCTCTGAGATTTGTATTAAGATCGATATATGGCTTTAGCCACGGTGACTCATCAAATGTGATCCCTCTGTGAATCTTGGTGAGTTTAAGACCGAGAGATAGGTAGAGTTTGAGAGTTTCGTGATGAATTACATACTTTGTTTTATCATTAAGATTTGGGATTAATTTCTCCACCTTATTCACGGTTACTCTCTCAGGTGCTAAAGGATAATCGTTATGTAAATCATGAAGTTTCTCAGGGTAGGTTAGGTCAACCTCAAGTATGCATGGTTGACTCTCCCAATTATTCAACTCTTCTTTAGACATAAATCTAAAACAGTCAGTCGGCAGAGGTTTACACATTGCCCAACCGTAGAGATTGTTTGCGTCGAGATAAGAGATAAACTTTGTCGGTTGATCGGGATTGTAATCTTTCATGTAAGGATTGTTGGCTTTACCGTATCTTGTCGAAATCATAGAGACACCGCCTCGAATACCTTTCTCAACCATCATTAAAATGTCATAATCGGTTAATAACTCCAGTCTGACCTTGGTGATCTTTAAACACGCATCCCAAGCAAGTCCGGGCGCTGTGTAATAGAATATCGGGTCTAGACGGTAATTATCTTGGCAAACATCCCTGAAGTTTTCAAAGACGTCAGAGAGAAGGAGAACATCACTCTTGAGATAGAGGTCATGATAATCTCTCATGGTCTTCATTTTAAAGGTTTCCCAGACATTCTGTGCGTGCTGATAATCCTCTTCTGATATACCGCTGTTATTCAATACGGAGTGAAATTCCTCTTTGGGTGGAAGGTTGGTTTCCAACAGTTTATTAAAAGAGTCAAACCAATCGTAGGGAAAGACACCCTTTCTTAAGAGAAGGTTTAATTGGTCACCTTCATAAAATTCCGTAAGGTTTTTAAAAGACTCTTTCGGAAGATTCTTTACCAAACTGTCGAGACTGGCCGCCATAAATTTAAAAGAGTCGATGAATCTTATTTCACGCTCAACCTCTTTCTCTTTTCCCTGTTTATTAATGAATCTGTCCACGATGATATGCTTTGTGAATGAGATGTACTTCTCTTCATTATTGGGTATGCAGCCTATCTTTCCCTTTGATTTACCGAGGTTTTTGATAAAGAGATGGCTGTCATAACCTGAGAGATTGTGAAAGATGACAGGATAGAATTTTGGAAGTCTGTACTTTAAATTACACATGCTATGGGCTGCTCCTCTAAACTTACCGGTGAGGTGACAGTGGTCGCGGACCTTTTTAAATCTTGGATCATCTCCCTCTTTAGATATTCCTCCCTCACAGATGTGGCAGATGGTTGCCTTTTTATAGTTGATCTTATCCTCTACTGTCATCACCATCTTCTTCGGTATTTTAAACCTGTTGTATATCTCCTTGATATCTTCCTCTAAGGACTCAATAAATAACCGAGGGACATTATCGTTTGGAGATTCTGCTGTGTACTGAACGAGTTTTGGAGAGAAAAGGTTATCATCAAAACATTTGATAAGATAACTGAAACCTGAGGGTCTATGCTTTTGGTACCGGTTGGTGAAGCTTTTGGTATCTTTGGGTTGACAGGTGTTAATCTTCTCTGTAAAACATTCAAAATCTGCATAAACAACAAAGGGAACTCTCTGCTTTCGATAATAATTCTTAAAAAAGATATATTTAGGTCCTAAGAACTTCCCTTTGTCGTCTTTAAACATTGGCATCTCAATCTTGACTTCCTCGTTATTCTGACAGTACTCGGTATGCTTCTCCAGTGATTTCTCTGAGATAAATGAGTTTAGACATCTATAGCAGAAATATATCTTTCCATTATGATCACTTTTCTGCTTAGATATAAGTCTCGACATGTTTTTTATCCAACAGAAGTGATTGGTCTCTTCATTAGCGATAAGTAGAAGGTTTATCACCTGTTCACAATGCTGTTCACAAGAGTGCTCATTCTTTTTGCTTATTCTTAAAGGGTAAACAACACCTTCATAACCAAAGACGTTAATCGCGTAAGGGTTCTGTTTTTCAAACTTATCAACAAATTCCTCTGAGACGGGAAACTCGATACCTGACCAATCAAACTTCTCTGAATCTTCTCTCATCTGTTTGCTGAGTCTCTCTCCATCTCTCTCTGCAGGAAACACTGCTGAGGTTACCGCCCACTTGAAACACTCATTATCATTCTCATTCTGTACGTTGATTATTGCCTTCTTATCTGCCAACTTTTTCGGTAAGGGAATGTATGATGAAGCAGACAGAGGATTGTAAGGGTTAATGTTGATATCAAGGTGTTCGACTCGGTCGAATTGCCAACCTGAGCCTCTGTTTTGAAAATTCTGTATCGATTCAAAGATTGCATCTGTCATCTGATCGTATAATTTAGAGAGATCGGTTGCCTCCGTCACAATCTCCACGTTCGATGGAAAGAACCATATATTAATATCGATGTTACCTGTGGTGGGATTCTCTTTGGTAAACTTTACGGTTAGAATGAACTTGACTTTGATAGATCCCTTACTCTTTATGAGATCTATAACCCTCGGTTTGACGCTGTTCATAAACGTCTTCTCATCCATACCGTCTATACCATCCACTCTGAATGTTTTAAAATAACCCTTTATGGCTGTCTTATGCTCTTTGGGTGTGAGATTACTCTCTTCAGGTAAATTTACATCCTCTATAGGTTGACCTACTTCTTCCCGTCTCCTGAATATACTGTTTACTCTCTCCTTCAAGTTCTCAACTCTTTCATTCACTGCATTTTTGATAGGTTCAGGGATATAATTCAATAACCAACCTGTAAACCTGTTTATTACACTCTTTACGGGTGCTGCCACAAGATTCTTTATCTGTGTTATTCTTGATGGTGCGGGAATCGGTATATTAACCTCCGGTATAGATTGATCATTCGCTGTTTCATAAATTTCACTCGAATCATTCACCGTACTCAACACCTCGATTAACTCGGCTTTACGCATTTTATAATAACCTTTGATGCTTCGCTCTTTGGCAAGGGCCTTCAACTCTTTGACTGATTTGCCTTCCATTATTAATACTAACAAATCATATCTTTAAACCTAAAATTCACTTTTCAAAACATACATAATCCATCAAGGGTTTTATCACGAGATGATGCGAGTATGGTTTATCGAGGAATTAAGGGAGAATTTGATTTTTTCTCGATAAAATTCAAAAAACTGTCCTAGCCCTCTCAAAACCCTTCTACTCGTTTTCATTGGTTCGACCAATAAGAATGGACTGTGCCACAGACTTCCCCAGAGCTTATATCTCTTCGCTCTGGCGTTGAGATCGAGAAAGCCCTGAACGCGAGAATGGCTTTGAATGATATCTTCAAGCAGCTGGCCCTAAACGAAACTTAATCTCTATTGTACTGCTTTTCCCAACCAGTGAGTAATTTGTCTTGAAAACATTTGGCATCAGATATGAACAGAGTTTAACACTAGGACCTGGTTGTTCAAGGAACGTACTAATCTATCCACCGATAAAATCATTAACCGTTATCCACCCTTTGAACAACCAGGACCTGGTCAATAAACTTTAGACTGTGGCCAATCAAATGAAAGCTTTATTCAGTGATTATTTTATTTATTTTGAAACAATTGATGGTACTATTAAAAGTATGTGCTAGTTAAATAATAAATGTTAAAAATACAATACTACACAATAAATGATCTCCAAGTGGCAAATAGTTCCAAGTGGCGTCATTCACTAAATGAATCGTTAAAGTAGGGATTTGCCAACGTCGTACAGGTTAAATAAGAGCGGAATTCGATGGCGTTTGGACAGAAGCATAAAAAAATTTATAATTCTATACCACAGATGTTTTTCTCGTTTTTTCCGCACAAAGCGTAGAGAAACGGTAGACAAAGAAAAACAGGGATCAGCGAGCGTCGACGATCGTTAAATCCATGCAAAGTCGTAGCAATGGGGAAAGCCTTGGAGTTCTTATAAGAAAGGCTATAACAAACATCAATCAATAAAACCATTTTTCAAAGATAGATAACGGTTTTACATAGCTATATATTAATCTCATGCAAAATTAAACGACAACCAATCTGAGGGAATGAGTTGTATGTCAGTCACAGTGTCCCCGTCCAAATACTGAGAAAACCAAAGATTTTTGAAGCGCAAATTTCCATCCGAAAATAAGAGCCCCCCCCCCCCCCCCCCCCCTTATGTATAAACGCTCCCAAAAGTAAGCCCAGGGCTTATTTTAGGAATTTTTACGATACATGACAAGCGAGTAATACCATATATTCCAGTCCTTTCTTTGGTTTAAAAGATAACTAAAAACAATAAAAAAACCTTGCCAGGTGAAAGAAATGTCATGAGGACATAATTTAACTATATACTGTGAAAACACACGGACAGAAAGAGAAGAGAGAAATGTTCATAGACAAAGCTCTCTCGCTTGGGCAATTTACAAAAGGCAGATATAATCTAACGTTGTACACATTGCTCTTTCAAAGGCTAGCTTATGGGGATTTGTTTTACCTATGACACATTAACACCACATTTCAAAGCGAGTCGGCAGAATATCTTTCGTTGTTTCTAGAGGGTCGTACAGGGGTATTCTCGTGACGCGTGATTAGCTGATTTTATTTTCCGTGAAACGTGAATTTAGTAAATTTATTCTTCGTGACCCGTCACCGGAAGGTTTTGCGTGACACGTGAAGAGCTTGAATTAATAACCGATATTCGTGATTTCACCACTTTATTGACTTTATTTTGCGTGATTTTGAGACGCGAGACCTCAAATGTGACCTCCGTATAATTATCGTAACGTCAAACACTCTTTGTAAGAGTAAGAACAGGATAAAAGAGTATGTTTCTTTCTTATTTTCGTAATTTCTTAATCAGTTTTGATTTCTTCAAACACTATCTGTAGCGTAAGAACAGGATAAAAGAGTACTTATTTTCGTGATTCGGGAAAATGAAATTTCAATATCCGTGATCCGTGATTCGTTATTTTTTTCGTCCGTGAATCGTGCCAGAGACCCCCCTGTACGACCCTCTTTCTAGTTTGAATTACAAAACTTTAACATACAATATGAAGGTTAAAAGTTCTTACTGGACAATGAAGGATGTAACAATGCTTTTGTTTTTAATAAATAAACAGTTTATTACAAAGCATTATTATACAAAGCATTATTATAACACTTATTATAACCAGAAACTTCTAATAGCCTAGTATAGCTATTTAGTTGACCAGCCATTCACCTAGTGTACAGTATTTATGTTATCAGCTGGCGTGTTGATAAAGTACATACGAAATGAAACTAAATATTCTTTTCTAGTGAGAAGTTGGTAATTTAAAAGTTGGTAATCTTAGTGAAGTTATTAAGGTCCCACAATCTTTAACGACATATAATTTACGTGTCTGAGTCTTCAAGTAGGCTTTCTTTCAGTGACACACAATTCATTTCTCAGAACGTCTGGCAAAGAAAGGATAACCTTGTTCAGTAGCCTCTCAGTAAGTTTATCCTTTCAGTCTGCCAGAAGTTCTGTAATACAATTTAACATTCCTTTTATATAAACACACCCATGTCATTTGAACATCAAGCGAACAGATTACAACTTATACATTACTAACTATCTTTTTATCGTGCAAGAATTGTTTATGTTCACGTGTTCCCATCGTTAACGAAAGGGAAAGGAATAAAAGTGCAATGTTTAATTCATTCACAGATCCAACAAGTACGTATCAATACCGTAATTTTCGCGTACTTTAACAGTTAAAAATACTGCACGGTAATATTAACACTTTTAATTTGCTGAATAAAACGGTTTATGAAAAAACGCCTATTGTTTCATAGCAATATTTTTACAGGGTACACATGGACAGGTTACAAAATAGTAAGTGAATATCATTAATTTAAACTTTTTTCAAAATGCTCATTGACATGCTCATCCATGTTTACACTTCGTGGCAAAAGTGCATTACAAACCGGACACTGAGGGAGTTCAGATTCTTGATCTGAAACCTTCCCAGGAGAGGGGCGACGATACCAAAATGAATGCACTGGCAAATCACCTGGAGCTAAAAAAATAGCATAAAACAATATAACATAAATTAACATTTTTCTTTAGTAGAAACTTAGTCGTGTTCTATGGGAAATCCACGAGCCTGATTAGTTGTCCCATTAGAGCCATTAGTAACGAGGCACAGCCAAGTTGACTATATCGCTCATAGAAAACGAAGGCGAGTACTTTAAATGTTTTAATAGAAACTCTTAAGGAATGCAGTCCAATGTAAGCCTAGCCTGCGAGCACCACGCGTATTTTCTAAGGACTGTTTTCTAATTAACAATTAGATTATGAGCTCGAGATTTCTATGAGGTGATAGTTGATGAGGCCGCAGGCCGAATCAACTATCACCTCATAGAAATTGAGAGCGAATAATCTAATTGTTTTAGTAGAATTCTAACTGAAATAAACGCAAATAATGGTTTCTAATTATTTTTCTACGCATTATCGAACTATTAAACGCTTTAACAAAATCGCACGCATTGAATTGTCCTTGGTAAATTTGCAGTTGTTTACGCGCGTGCACCCGTTTTTCAATAATTTCAAGCTTTTAAAGTCAAGAAACCGCTAATGTCCTTCTTTTAGTCTTCTCGGGAATTTTATTATCCATTTACATTTAAACTTCCTTCCAAAACTTCGGAAAAACGATAAAAACGTCGCATTTTGTGGACGACCTTCGGCAACTGCACACTAATTGCTGATAGTGTTCAATAGCTCAGCCAATCACATTGCAGCATTTGTATTAGTGTACTAGTAGAATTCTACTAATTAACAATTAGATTATTCGCTCTCAATTTCTATGAGGTGATAGTTGATGAGGCCGCAGGCCGAATCAACTATCACCTCATAGAAATTGAGAGCGAACAATCTAATTGTTTTAGTAGAATTCTGACTGAAATAAACGCAAATAATGGTTTCTTATTATTTTCCTACGCATTATCGAACTTAACGTTTTAACAAAATCGCACGCATTGAATTGTCCTTGGTAAATTTGCAGTTGTTTGCGCGCGTGCATCCGTTTTTCAATAATTTCAAGCTTTTAAAGTCAAGAAACCGCTAATGTCCTTCTTTTAGTCTTCTCGGGAATTTTATTATCCATTTACATTTAAACTTCCTTCCAAAACTTCGGAAAAACACTAATACAAATGCTGCAATGTGATTGGCTGAGCTATTGAACACTATCAGCAATTAGTGTGCAGTTGCCGAAGGTCGTCCACAAAATGCGACGTTTTTATCGTTTTTCCGAAGTTTTGGAAGGAAGTTTAAATGTAAATGGATAATAAAATTCCCGAGAAGACTAAAAGAAGGACATTAGCGGTTTCTTGACTTTAAAAGCTTGAAATTATTGAAAAACGGATGCACGCGCGCAAACAACTGCAAATTTACCAAGGACAATTCAATGCGTGCGATTTTGTTAAAACGTTAAGTTCGATAATGCGTAGGAAAATAATAAGAAACCATTATTTGCGTTTATTTCAGTCAGAATTCTACTAAAACAATTAGATCATTCGCTCTCAATTTCTATGAGGTGATAGTTGATTCGGCCTGCGGCCTCATCAACTATCACCTCATAGAAATTGAGAGCGAATAATCTAATTGTTAAATAGAAACACTCGTGAAAGTTTGGGAGAACTCCAAAAAGCTGTGGAAACACTCGCCTGCGGCTCGTGTTCCCACAGCATTTCTCGTTCTCCTAAACTTCCACTAGTGTTTCTATAACTCGATAGAAACACGATACATGTTTTCTATTTCTTACATATAATAGTCTATAATCTCCAGGATTAGGGTGAATTTTGATTTTGGTTTTCTGACTTTTCAGTGGGGTTTTGACATCGACTAATCTCAAACTCCACAAATATACGTAATGAAAAAACTTTCTTACAAGGGAAATTGAACCCTCACCCACACCTCGATCAACTTTTAATCCTGAGTTAGTGTTCCTCGGCTTCAAAATCAGAGGTAAAAATTACAAGTTGTAACAGTACCTTGGGTCGCAGGTTGTTCCGTATGTGTCGAATGTGGCTGTTCAATATTTAGTAGTTGTTTTCTTCTGACCTCTATTTCCTTTCTTTTTTGTCTTTCTTTCTTGGTTTGTTTTCTCGTTGTTTTCCGAGATTCTTCTTTTAAAGGCAGAATAACTTCTTCATCTTCTTGCTCCACCTTTCTGGGAAGCTCCATTTTAAAGCCCTAATGTAATCATACAACAACGATTTCAGTACAAGTCCTCTAAAAACACCGGGGCACCCAACGAGCTTAATATTTGTAAGAATTATCAGGAACCATAATAGCCACAAAGTCACCAACAAAACAAAAATAAGGATTTTTTTAAAGAGGGTGCTAATGGGGGTACCCTATTGTCAGTTAACTACTAATTTTTTTGGCCAATTGTCAGTAAACTGCTATTTTTAGTTAGCTATTAACTTTTATTTTCTTACAGCGAAAATTGTTGCGTCATAACCCGCAGTTTCTTTACTTCGGCACGTCAATCAATTTTGGGGGTGGACCTTACTAACACCAAGGTCTAAATAAAATTGAACAAAACCTCCACCAATAGTGTGAGTTCTAAGGAACAGACATTAAAGGATGCATAATTATCTAACCGAAGTAGTGAAAATAGGTAAGCGATATCGCTTTAAGCGCAGTTGAAAAGAAGATTTAGGACCTATTTATTTGCAACATACTCGTATAGCCGTCGCATGCATTTGCTCATTGGAGTTTTTTAACTTTTTTTGGAACCAAAAAATTTTCAGCTTTCCGGTCGATCTTCTCTAATCGGAACAACTTTAAGTCAAACGCACAGAGTCCAAACTTTCCCGCTTGTTGTTTGATTCCCATGAAATCGATCAAATGGTTACAAGCTTTGTCCATTGAATTGTGCTTTGCCATTTCAAACGGTACGCGACCGCTGTGTCATTCGAATGCCGATACTTTGTCATCGTCTCGATAAAAATTCAGAATAACTTTGACCACGCCTCTCGACGCCATCATAGAGATCAAGGCCAACGCTCTCTCCTGCCTGGTACGACCCTGGTACCTATTGCATTTAATATCAGTTAGCATAGTACAGGGGAGTAGCGTGGGTTTTTGAAGATGTACGCACAAGAAGGATTTTTGTTCTAAGCGCCGAAGGCGCTTGCAACTAGGGGGGTGTGGGGGTATGGCCCCCCAGAAAATTTTGAAATTTAGGGTCTCGGAAATGCCATCTCCTGGTTTTTCTGCGGGGCATTTTCAATAAATAATGCGGCAAAAATGCAGTAGAAAGTTGTTTATCTTAACCATTTCTCTATTGTTTTCTGTAAGCTACAGTGTTACGAAAATAAAAAAAAAAAATACAAAAACAACGGAGACAGGTCACAAGCAAAGGGCGATGCGTAGACCCTTAAGACGGGCAAAAGTCCCAGCGGACGCTATACTTGTTTCAATGGACGTAACTAGCCTCTACACAAATATACCAGAAGAAGAGGGGATTCAAACAGTATGCAATGCATACGAAAAATTCTACATGAACAAACCTCCTATCCCTACACGACTAATTGACAAAGCACTAAGGTTAATTTTACAAGAAAACTCATTCCAGTTTAATGGAAAGAACTACCTACAAACACATCGCACGGCCATGGGTACAAAAATGGCAGTCGCTTTTGCGAACATCTTCATGAGTAAGTTAGAATCAGAAATCATAAGCTAAAGCGCATTAAAACCGCTAGTTTGGAAACGCAATATAGACGACATCTTCTCACTCTGGACTATAACCAGAGAAAACACAACACAGTTCATTAAACAAGCGAACAATCACCACCCCACAATCAAATTTACGGCTGAAATTTCTGACACAGAAATAACATTCCTGGACACCAACATCTATAAAGGCAAAAGGTTCGAAAAAGACGCAGTTCTTGATGTAAAAACCCATTTTAAGCCTACTGAGACGTTCCAATATACACATTTCAGCTCGTCTCACCCACCGGGAGTTAAAAAAAGGCTTCATCAAAGGAGAGGCTTTAAGACTTCTCAGAACAAACTTTGTAAAGAAAAAATTCAAGAAAAAATTAAAAACTTCAAATCACATTTGCTAGATAGAGGTTACCCGGAAAATCTCATTCAAACGACTCTATCACAAGTGAATTTTGAAGCTCTTCAACCGACAAAAAAGGAAAACGAACGAATCTTGCCTTTTGTCACACAATACCAACCATCAGTGCCTAATCTAAAACAAATTCTCATGGAACACTGGCATTTAATAGAACAAGAACCATTGCTGAGGGAAATTTACAAAGATCCGCCCCTCATCTCGTACAAAAGAGGGCGATCGCTCAACGATATACTCGTACGTGCCAAACTATGAAAGAGGCTAAAACACGCGCTAGGGAGTCGCGCAGGCCTGTAAACCCCATTTTACACTAATGAGAAAAACGTTTTTAGGCAATTCCAAAAAAAAACATTTTTTCAGATGTCAGCTGTACGCACGGGCGTACGTGGGTATATGGACGCTACGCCCCTGTTAGTAAATGTCAGGAAATAGCTTTGCTGACTTGCTCTTAGGAAAAAAACTTCCTTGCTTTTATTAACAACAACAATCGTATTCAGTATAATAGATAGAATCTCACTTAACTGTTAACTTTTCATTCATCAGTTAAACTACTAATTTTTGGGTCAAATATCAGTTAACTACCAATTGTCAGTTAACTGTTAACCCCATTTTGCTGGCAAATATATTTGTTTCTATCACACTCCCAGAAGAAACCTGTCTAAACTTCCATTTCCCAGGTCCGAAAATTCCCAGCAAGCACTTGCAGCATTTATAATCAGTAAAAGCACCACTTCCACCATGGCGGGTAAAGGGAAAGGGGTGGGGTGGTGGTGGTGGGGGGGGGGGGGGGGGTTGGGAAGAAGGAGGGGGTACGTTATTTAGCATTGCCACTCTAGCTGGTAAATTGTCGTCTTTTCCGACAATACTCTTTATTATCTTAAAAATATCAGTAGTTTTCTTTCTCCAATCAGAACATATCTCCTAGCGACTTTCCCAGCTAGCAAAGAGCCCCCTGTGGAGCAGCTGCATGTCACAACTGTGCAAGGGGTAAACTTGCATGAAAGAACAATTAGTATATTATCGTCATAATAGTAGAACACTTTTCCTTACCGGGCTCATTGATCTTGGCAGCTGTCTTGGTTTAGTTTTCTCTGCAGCAAACTTGGAACTATTTGAAGGCCTGCACTTATGAATCAATGATTCATGCAGATGCATGCGGATCTCTGGAACTTGCTGCATCTCATCTGTATTCAGTTCTTCAATCATCTCTTCGATGTCAACCAGCCCCAGACGAACAGCTCCGATAACTTTGGCTGCAACTGCCATCCTCTCTTCCTTCTTGTGTTTAATCCACTGCATCACTGATTTGAAGACGAACGTCTCTGAAGGTGCACCGAGATCATCTCGACCGAGGATGCTAAGGAATTGCTCTGCGTTAATATAAGACAAAAATTCTTCACTTTCACAAACGTCCTCGTACATTGATGCCATCTTGTGTGCTGCAGCTTCTTGCAGATCCTTTAGACCGTGTCTATCAGCAGTTGTCCAGATGCGGCAATATGTTTTCACGTCAAAGCAAAACTCGACTAACTCGGTCAGGAAACGACAGCACTGTTGAACAACACTTGTGACTTGAAGATGATCAGCGGCGGCAAGAACTTCAAACACGTTTTCCTCGTTGACAAGGAGATCTCCAGTGTAGATGGCGTCCATCACAATCTTTAAAACATCTGATGAAATGCTTTCATCTTTCAGTTCGATCACTTCCTGCGTCGATTCCTTCATTCCGTTCGTAAACATGGCGTAGAAATAATTGCTGTAAGCAGCTAATACCATGCGATGAGCAGAAAAAGTTGTCTCGCCTATTTTTAGCAGCACATCAGTAAACACACTTTCTTTTCGAAACTGGGCACACTTCAGGAGAAGAACGTTTGAATGCCCGATCATTTCCATTTTATCTTTTGCAAGCAACCCAGACAAGAACAGGCGTTAACAGTACTAGCATTGCTCATTCACGCTTTATTTATCACGATTATGATAATAGATACAAATACCATGTAATAATCAGCATTTATGTGCGTGACTCATCTCAAGTCACGAAACATAATTACGTTATGTGCAGGTTGTCTCAGTACACAAATTGCGTGCTGATACATACTTTCCTTTGCCGTTACAAGAAACCACGAGAAGGATTTTAAAGACTTATTTGGTCGAACTGTCGTGAACGCAGGCTGCAGTTGCATCAGTAGTCGAAACCTGGGGAGAGTCAAAGTGGTTGATTTCCTTATATCACCCCTGATAGATTGGAACAAACCCTCGATCAGACCAACCTCGCGTTCGGTATACTCGTACACGTCCCTTGTATAAAATTCCGGAATCGTGTTTGGAATTCACAGAAATTTTTCCGAATAACGTGTGCAGTTCTGGTTGTTATATCCCCAAATCCTATCAATTTAGTAGCGAAGTTATTTATTGCAGGACGGGTAAACTTTGCACGCGATTTTGTGGTGGAACCACAAAGCGCGAAAAACTCCCTGCGGAAGAGTTGACGCTGAAACAATGAAGTGTGCCTGTAGGATTTTCGCTTCTCCCTTACTGAAGCAGCATCATTTCTGGTTAAATGTACTGGAATGGATAAGTTTGTCCCGAAAATTCTGATAACACCCTCGCGAGGTATACCCAAATGTTCGTATTCTCTTACCGGAAATTTCCGTTCCATAAAATTTTTGGGTTGAATGACTCACATTTCCGAAATTAATGCATGGTGTTTAGATTTTCTGGTAATTTTCCTAGGGAATTTCCGTAACATTTGTTCCTGTTTCTAAAATTTTTTTGGCGAATGGAAAGCACGCATTCTCTTACACCTTTTTGCACCAAACACCAAGGTGTAACAAAATATCCAATCAGAAACGTTTAGTAGAAGGGTTTTGAGAGGGCTAGGACAGTTTTTTGAATTTTTACCGAGGAAAAATCAAATTCTCCCTTAATTCCTCGATAAACCATACTCGCATCATCTCGTGATAAAACCCTTGATGAATTCTGTATGTTTTGAAAAGTGAATTAGGGTTTAAAGAAATGTTTTATGACTAATAAGTATGGAGAATCAATCGGTCAAAAAAGAGTTAAATGTTAATAAAGAATTAAAAAAACGAGGGTTTAAACAAGCCCCATCAGATAGAATTATCACAGTTGATGAACTTATGGAGATGCTAATACATAACTATAATGTAATTATGAAAGAGATGCACGACTATAGTCATCCTCACACAGATCCTCGATAAATTATGTATATTTTGAAAAGTGAATTTGGGTTTAAAGAAATGTTTTATGACTAATAAGTATGGATAATAAACAACCTCAATCAAACATCAATAATCAACCCATTACAAAGATTATAACAATTCGCAATCGAGACGGTAATAAGCAAAATAAAATCATTAAGTTAATTATTGGTTAAGACCATCTTTAAAAGTGACTTAAAATAAATGTCAACCTTTGTATAATAATGAAAGGTAAATCAGTGAAAGAGTTAAATGCTCTCGCAAGAGAGAGAGGTATCAAAGGTTATTATAGAATGAAAA
Organism: Meandrina meandrites; assembly: GCA_963693305.1. Lineage (NCBI taxonomy): Eukaryota > Metazoa > Cnidaria > Anthozoa > Scleractinia > Meandrinidae > Meandrina > Meandrina meandrites. Next base: position 3,282,610 of record OY855908.1, on the reverse strand, counting down.
GAGCAGAGCTTTTAGAGGTGTTGGGTATCGAAGAGAGTAAAAAAGACGTAACACAGAGTAAACAACCAAAAAAATGCTTACATGGTAGACAAAAATATAAATGTAAAGACTGTAAAGGTAAAGGAATCTGCCCTCATAACCGACGTAAATCTAATTGCAAAGACTGTAAAGGTTGTGAAATCTGTCAACATAATCGAAAGAGATATGATTGTAAAGAATGTGGAGGAAAAGGCATCTGTCCTCACGATAGACAGAGAGCTTTCTGTAAAGATTGTGGAGGGTCACAGATCTGTCTTCACGGTAGACAAAAGTCAAGATGTAAAGAGTGCAAGGTATAACCCCTACTTTATTTTTCATAACTCGACCAAGTTATGAAAATAACCTTATCATTTATCGAAACATATACCAAGCTAATCCTCCGACCACCACCGTAATCACCACAAGATTAATCTCATGTTTTGATGTATCTGGCTTTACAGGCGGCGGTTTAGGTGGCTCTTTCTTTATAACCACAGGTTTACTCTTATTCTCTGCAACCTTCTGTTTTACCACGTGAGGTAACGATACCTTACTCTTACCTAGGTTATGCTTTATTCCGACCGGTTTACTCTTTACATTAACATCTGAATTGACACCCAATTTCATGGATGGCTCGACACGTTTCAGTCTATTATTATAACCGATTGTGCTCTCTGTATTGATCACCATTTTTGATGGCATCAACCACGTACCGGGAGAGACTGCAAGATCAAGCTTGACTTTAGCCTCTTGCACAGCGAGTTGAAATCTCTGTACACTCTTACTTATGTCCGGCTGTTTAATCGCATCCTCTAATAACACGAGAAACTCTTGTCGAACCTCCTGCGCACTTCCTGTGTTTCCGAGAATGCTGCTTCTTACGTTTACCTGCGCACCCAATACACAGTAAACAAGCGCTTCGATAGATTGATTAAGTCTCGCCTGACCTGCGTTTGTCAATCCGTTAGATACACGAGTGAGAAAGTATTCGTACCGATCTGCAGATTCTTCATTTAAAATGTACTGTAAAAGATTACCTTTCGATCCCTCTCCTCCCTCATCACTGAATTTATTAAATCCTGGGTAGGAAGAGTCAGTCTTTGACGGTCCAACGTATGAGACCCAAATGTACACTGATCCCAAACCGTGATTCGCTCCTTTATGACAGCGAAAGTCAGCACCGCTTGCGATAGCAGAATCAGTCTGTACATTAAACTCTTTGCAGATTTTCTTATAAGAAGGAATGTCGTATCTGTTATCTTTTTCATTAAAGGGTGAGTCACCAGGCAGAGCGATTGAACTCTGTATTCCTCCCATCTGAAAAAGGATTCGTCTGATTGTGAAGTAGACGTGAAACCAGAGAATAGCTCGTATCTGTGGTGGAAGTTTGAGTTCACTGTCAGTCACGTCGATTCCCCCCATCTTCTCCTCTAATAAAAGACGAAGGCTTACCCCGCAACCTGTCGTTGCACACCATACGGCAAAGTTAAGCTGCTGCGGCCAATACCGCATATTCGGACCGGCCAACCACTCATGTGACTCTTTTGAAGAGGTGTGTTTAATCACCGTATTCGTAAAGATGTCTCTGACAGGTACAGAAAAAGAGTCTGTGGGTGTTGCAAATATATCAAGTCTCTTTAACTTCTCTCTCAAATTGAGGCTCTTCAGTGGTCGGTTCTCACCGAAATCGACCGCAGGAATAGGTAATGAGGGTTTCGGATTCAGTGTTAACTCCTGCGGAAAATCTAAGGGAAGACCCAACGCTTTTTTCATCTCGTCGGGAAAGTACATACTGTACATAAACTTACTCTTATCAAAGACTTCATACTCTGAACCGTCCCTTCCAACGAATCTGACATAAGGTTCTTTATTCTCTCTATCATATCTATCAAACCGTGTTTAAATTTAGACAGGTCGGCATTTGGATATCGATCGAGAAATCTCTTCCACAAATCATTCATTGTACTCTTTCTTTATTATTTTTAAATTAAACAAAGTATGGATTATAGGGAGGATCTCTAAATGACTCATCTCTCGACAGCATGTCTTGCGGCAGCAGGACTATCATGCAATTACAACTTATTCTGACCGGCTTAGTTTTTTTAATATCTCTGCACGAATCTCTTCCTTCACATTGTTTACATCCACCTGCGGTTTGGATGGAGTGTTTTTTTCTCTTATCAATCTCTTCATCTCATAATACTTCTCATACTCAGATTTCAACAGAACAAACTCTTCATGGCTTATTTTATTATCTGTCAACGCTTTAGAAACGACGTCTTTTATCGTGTTTATCTTCGCTTGGCAGACAGAGACAGTCTTTTCATGCTTACTCACCTTCTTAGATACGGCTTTTGCCAGACTCGCGGTCACTACGCTCGTCAAGGCACAGACACCTCCGACAACGCCTAAACTGACTGATACAGGAAGCCCGACTCCGGTAAGTCCTGTACCCAGTCCTCCTCCGCAGAGACAAACCGACAGAGTTCCGCTGCCTGTAGACAGATTCAATAGTGTGCTCCTTGCACGCTTATACTTTTTGTATACTTTTTCACAATCCTGCAGATCCTTCTCGAGAAGGGATAACCAATCTGCACACTGTTTTAATCTGAAGTTACCTCCTGCGTCAGCACATCCGGTGCCTTCGGTCGGCAACTGAGGGTATATCTCTTTGTAACTCTCCATTTACTTTCTCTTCTGCTTATTTTTAACCTGCTCAACAAAGTATACAACGATAGCGACTATCAACAACCACGCATTCTTTGCGAGAAAACCGATGGCCTCACCCGCTGTTTTAAAGATAAAACTTGCGATCGCTCCCACCATTCCGGGAAGTATCTCTCCCAGTTTTTTGCCGATGGCTTTTAAACCGTTGCCTACACCCTTACCCAATCTCGACAGACCGCTCTTCAGATTAGATACGATCACACCGATGACAGCACCGACTGCAGACAGAACAGCGAACGCTGTGAAACCGTACTTTTTAAAGATGGCCTTCACTCTATCTCTGAGTGACATGCGTTCCTCTATCACTTCGTTCTCCCTCTCCAAATTATCTATCTCCTCTCTCTGCTGTTCAATGTTACGATCGATGTTCTCTCTCTGGTCTTCTCTTGCATCTTTACGTGAAGACTCAAGATCTCTGATTTTCTCTCTTCGCCTTGTTATCTCATTCTCGTTAGCCTTAATAACTTTCTCTGCGGTCGGTCCTAAACTATCTTTTATGGTCTTTGGTAATTTTTCATTCAGTTCACCATCTGTTTTAAAAAGAGGGTAACTCTTACCACCCTTTCTTTTCATTCTCACGACCACTCGATCAAACTCGTCAATGTCAGATGTGAAAGAAGAGTTGGCAGGATTGACTTTTGGATACTTCTCTCGGATTCTTTCCCAAGCGTCATCTCTTCTCTCTTCTCTCTGTATCAGAGGTGTGTTCTCATCCCAATTATCAATAAAAGATGTCTCTTCTTGGTAGTTGGGATTGTCGTAACCTCTTCTCGATGTTGACGTCATCGGTATCATCTCTCCCTCTTCATCATCGTCACCAGGATCGACAGGTTCAAAAGGATTATCACTATCAGTCTCTGTCGGGTCAACATCCATGATTCTTTACTTGATAAGTAAAGAATCTTTTAAATTGTTAATCTTTTTAATACTTTACAAAAATGTACTCGCAAAATAACCCAACGCTAACATCCCTCCACCAACGTAGGCCATCTCACCCATTCTCTGGTCATCACTCGGTCTGTAGTAATCAGAGAGTTTGGGTTCTTGAAGAGAGTAATCAGGATGTGTCTGAGAGTAAAGTTTAAAAACCTCATCGGTGTTCGAGAGATTCTGTGATGCTTGATGCTCTTCATCTCTCTGCTGATTATACCAATCCAAAAGTCTCTGCCTCTTCTCCTGATACGCAGCGTAGTCTTTTTGATACTTTTCTATCGCTTTATCATGTCTTACTCGTTCCGTATCCACATCCGATCCGCTAAGATACTTTGCAAGATAAGAGCCTCCTACAAACGCTGTCGCATTTAAAACTGCTCCACCGATCATTAACGCTATGGTCGCCATCATAAATATTATTGGTGAAACCTTTATCTATTTATTGATATTATTGGTGATATTCTCTATCTATTTATTAAGAGGGTAGAATCTTCTGTTTCTCCAAATACTCTTTCAAGTACATACTTCCTGACAGGACAGCGACCCATTTACCATAGTTAACAATGCTAGATGATGGGTCGTTTATGAACGATTCTTTTATAGCCTTCTTCGCAATGTATCCTACCCCCGCGGAGAGACCGATCAGAACGGATGCATCAGTGACGGTCTTTACGAGTTTATTCTCTGACATTTTTACTCTTTGGAGATTATCTTTAAATGAATCTACAAGAAGGTGTCGTAAGAATTTCCTTTTCTCTTCTCCTCTTCGATTCTTTTTAACTCATCTTCAAACACTTTCTGTCTGCTGTCGCAGGGGGTGTCAATCTTTATAACCGCGCGACCGTTATACTCACCGCATTCACATAACATTTGTTGCGAAGCCATTCCCCCTCCCTCAGGTATCCTAACTCCGCAGTTACATAGTTCTTTTGGTAACATTAAATATATGACGGCTGCTAACAGACTTCCTGCGAGAAATTAGACCTTAATCCACATTTTACAGAGGGGAGTAAATCTTTAATCGATCTTATTTATAAGAATCATACCGAACTTTTTATACCCGTTACCCAAACCGTCAAAGATGGTTCTGGCATCTAAGGTCTGTATGGACAGTTTTGTGTCTTTGTATATATCTATAACAGAGATGAAATTATACGTTTTAAAACCCTTGCTTGAGTTGGGTACTGTTATGTTAATATTATCGCTCAGACTCAAAAACGGTGCAGGATTCAAAATGAACTGAACAGTTCCGTTATCTTCCTCTCTGCTTGTCTTTAATCCATCGATCAGAGATATCGAGTAAACTCCCGGATTAGCGATTATTATTCTCTCATCATCGTTGTCATTTACTATAAAATCAGAGGGATCACTCTGTCTGGTGTACCGAGTATGATCTTCTGTTCCGTTCGGATAGAATCTGATGAAGCTATCATTGTTATGGTGAAGATAACCTTTATAAAAGACTTTTCTGGGAACGGACTCATCTACGTACGTTTTTATCTCACTCATCTTTCGCAGAGTTATCGACTCGTTTTTGTCAACTGTCTTATTAACATAATTGACATTAGCCGCGTGACTGACGTCTTCAGGTTCCGGGATCTTTACATTATGTATCTCATTCCCTCCCATGTCGAGATCTCCCTTCTTACTCACTTTGGTATCTACGTAATTTTTATTGACTGCGTCTCTGTCACCGACGGGATTGGCGAGGTTAATTACTCTCTTCAATTTGAGATCGAGATTCTTCGGTGTCTTCTCCTTTGCCTGCGGTCCCTTCTTCGAGTTAAGGGAATCGATCCTCTTTAAAATCTCCTCTCTCTGCATATACTCTTTGAAATAGAGGCTACCGGAGAGTATTCCTACCCATTTAAGGTAGTCGATCACGCTGTCTGAGGGATCATACAGATTAACAAAGTAACCGAACCCTGAGGAGATACCGATCAGAACAGAGGCGTCATAAATCATCTTGAAGATCTTCTCTTTCGACACAACATTCTGCGTTAGCATTTATCCTGTGATAGCATATCTTTAAATCATCCCCATCTTTGGAACGGGAATCTTTGATGCTATCGCAGGGGGTGGTTGAGGTTCAACTCTACTCGCTATCTCTCGCAAAGTTGTGTTTGATTCCGGTAATCTGACCTGGGGAGGATCAACCTTTGGTGTTCTATAACTCATAAACATATTGATCGCTGTCAAACCGATTCCGACAAGGGAGATCGCGGTTGTGAAAGAGATCTCAGGAATCCACCCCCCCCATTCGAGAGCCTTGCTCTGCGATAGCAGATTCACCCGTTTCTCTCTCCTCTTCCTTCTCTGCCTCACGTTTCATCTTCTCTTTTAACGCCTCCTTTGCCCTTTTATTATACTCAGCGAGTTTCTTTCCTGCGGCGACCTTCTTTGGATCTTTCTCTTTTTTAACACTCTCTTGGTCGCTATCTCTCACAGATTTGTGTACAGGGGTCTTAGTGATCTGCTCCCTAACGGTCTCAAAGTTGTGCTCCCTAACGGTCTCAAAGTTGTGCTCAACATCACTCACTTCTTCTGACATGTTTTAGTAATGTCAGAAGATGTCTTTAAATCAACAGATGTTGTTGATTTAGTTAAGCTTAAGAGTTTACACCGGTGAAAAGAAAAAATCATCCTCATCAACGATTTCGTGTTGCTGTACCTGATCCTTACTCATATTTATGGTCACTCCCCTTCCTTTGTCAAAAGCGTTGGCGATTCTTTTAAACTGTTGGAGAGTAAAAGAGATGAGATCATCACCTCCCCCGAGATCCTCGTGTTTAAATCTTATGGTGACGGCTTCATTGTTATCGATTGCTGAACAGAACTTTTCTTTCTGTTCCTCAGAGATGTTCACTCTGTGATCTATGTAACGCACCTTTTCTTGAGACAGATCTTTGATCTTGTACATTTAATACATTATAAGAAGTCTTTAACGTTGTTTTCAACAGTTGATTTAGTTAAGCTTAACTGAATAAGACTGTTAAGCTTAATGGTTAACCACTCACTCTTGAGTTTCATCTTGATTCTCCTTAACATTCTCCTCACTCGGTCTTAACTTTACGTGCTTTGCGACCTTGAAAAGTCCGCTAGCTAACGCTACCAATCTTCCTCCCTTGAGTACCAACATTCCTGCAAAGTTACTCAGTTCACGTTTGACAAGATCATCATTCTTCAAGTCTTCATTGAGAGCCTCCACGTCATCTACGGGAATGACATAAGAGATAAGAACAGAGGCTGCTGAGATTGCTGACTCTACCAGACCACCGGTCACTTTCTTACCCATTACGGTCTTATAACGATTAAAGTACTTCTCCACACCCTTGGGAGAGAGCTTCTTAATGTCTCCCAGACTCATCGCTTTACCGAGAAACTCTTCTGTCGATCCGAGGGAGGCAAGTATCGCGAGTGACTCTCTCTTCACTTCGAGATCATCTTCCTCGGGGGTCTTAATCTCCTCAGGTATTTCTTCTATGTAATCTTCGATGTTTGTCATCATTAATATGATTGGTGAAACCTTTAACTTTATGTTTAATCACACTTCTTTTAAACCGGTATTTCGAGATAACACTCAAAAGGATATCTAAGGCAGAGGCAGAGTCGAGCGTATCTCTCCTCCTTTAACATTCTGTTGAATATTTTCCGAGTCTCGATGTCAAGATCTCCTCCGTAATCATCGAACAGGGTCTTCATGCCGACCTGAGAGGGATTGTGAAAAGCGACCACGCAGGCGACGTTCTCTCGGAAGGGTTTTGCAATCGAGGTCAACTGCTGGGTTACCACCCATACACTCAATCCGTCATGCCTTCCAGAGAAAGCGAGGTCGATAAATTTATTACTGCGATTCTTCAGGTCTTTGGAGACGGCGCAGTCATCGAGAATGATCAGGGTGTTTGTACCCGAGAAAAGATCTGACACGTCTTTTAGGAGAAGGTCAATCTCATCACTGTTACTCGAATCTGGTGATAAGACAAAGAAGCGTTTATCACCTCGGGCGAACCCGCGGTAGGTCTTATTCTTCGCATAGGTCGGGCATATCAGAACAATGTACTCAAAGACCTTTCTGAAGGGACCTCGAAGTTGTTCGATCAGGTACTTTGTCTTTCCGCAGTTTGTCGGTCCGGTTATGATCATGTGAAAGGGAATCTTATCTCGTAACTCTTTCATTTATTTATTAGTACATGATTGACTTTAATTCTGTGTTCATAATCTCCATCAACGCGTCAGCGACCACAAACATATAGCAGGTGATGTTTCCCGTTCCGCCGGTCTTCCTCTTGATCTCCAACTTCACACCGTCTCGTGTGGTGTTTACGTGAAGACCACCGCCGTGAATACCGTTATCGGGGAAAGTTCTCAGATCGATCCAGAGAGCGAACTTGTCCGAATAGAAATCTTCCTCCTTTACTTTGCCTGACCCTCCCATTCTTATCTTGATGGCCTCCCAAAAGTCGGTCGGTACCATTCCCTTCGAGTAGAGTCGGTTGGGCATTCCATCGATGTTTATGTTGATCGATTTAATATCAGGGTTGACAAACTTCTCAGAGTCTCGTTCTCCCTCTTTATAATCCTCTTCAAACAGACAGAGAATTCCCGTCATCGACCTTCTCGGAATATTGACGTGCTCGTTAATGACGCTGTCATTCGGTTTTGAGATGGTAAAGGTCTTTTGAAGAAGGACGTTCTCATAGAAGAATCCTTTACCGATCTGATAACTCGTCATAGCCTCATGAGACAGGTTTTCACTGGTTATTATGGAGTACTCCAACTCAATGTTCGTCATTTTATAATCAGGCTTCGTTTTTTCCTTCTCTTTTTTATCATGATTTACGATCTCATCAACCTTCGGCAGAGTGATCTCAAAGATAAAAGGATTAGGAAGAGCCTTCGGATAGATAGCTCCGTGATCACTCAGTACGGGATGGTCTAGAGGAACTCTGTACTTGGTGTTGTGAATCGCGGCGAGGGCGACCTCCTTCGCGTCAGAGGTGTTCTTATCCCCTGCGTTCGTTCGAAGTTTTCTCATATTCTCTGATGAGATTCCCTGTTTTAATCTGTCCTCTCGATCCTCGAGAAAGAGGTCATGGTAGGTTTGAAATAGATCGTATCTCACTGTCTCCTGTAGTTTCTCACCTCCGAATGAGACCTTGAGTTGCTCAACAAGGTTTCTTCCGACATTATTAACGATGGTGTTGTTGGTATGACCCCCTACTTTCAAATCAAAAAGAAGAGAGACTGATCCCGGTACGATCACCACGTTGTCTGTCAGTTTGGGAATGATTACATTGATTTTATCACCGGGATTCGCTGATGAAGGATTAAATGTGATCCTGTTCAAAGAGGACTCCGACTTCAAGCCGAACGGTTCTCTCGGTACTCGGTTAGGATTGATAATTTCTGATATAGCGTGCGACATTTTAAAAGAGAGAAAGATTATTTTTAAATGAGTAATTTGAAAACTCTCGTTAACAACCTTATGAGAAAGATATATTACAGCCCTGAAGGTTATTGGAAAGGGTACTCAGCGGTATCGAAACTTGTGAGTAAGGCAAATGTCGGTGAGAGTGAGGTAAGAGATTGGTTAGAGAGACAGGCACTTTGGCAGATCTATCTACCACCACCGAAGTATGTACCGAGGCCTCATTGGAGTGTGGATAGACCGAATGAGATTCATCAGGCTGATCTTCTGTTTCTTCCTCATGACACAACTTTTCGACCGTCAGGGAGAAGGGAGGGAAGAAAGACGTATAGATACGCGTTGGTTGTGATCGATGTTGCCTCGAGATATAAAGATGCTGAGGCGTTAACATCAAAAGAGAGTCAAGAGGTTGCGAAAGCCTTTGAGAAGATCTACTCTCGAAAAAAACTTAATTGGCCAAAGAGAATAATGGTCGATCCCGGAAAAGAGTTTATGGGATCTGTGACAAAGTTAATGGAGACACATAACGTGAAGATACAGAGAAGCGAAGCGGGTAACCACCGAGCTCAGGCATTTGTCGAGAGAGCAAACAGAACTTTGGGAGAGAGATTATTTAGCCATCAGTACGCGCAAGAGTTAAGCTCTGACGAGAGATCAAGAGTCTGGGTGAAGAGGCTGCCCGCGGTCATGAAAGCGTTAAATTCTGAGGTGATCAGGATCACAGGTAAAGAACCTGATAAAGCCCTCGGTTTAAAAGAGGTCGACATAAAACAAGTAAATTATAAAAGACCTGTCGGATTAAAGGAGAAAAGATTACCCTCAGGGGTTCAGGTAAGGTATCTTCTCTCTCCCGGTGAGGATGAGGGAGGAGAGAGAAGAAGAGCGACCGATCCGATCTGGAGTATTGAGGTTTATAATATCGCAAGCGTTGCTATCTCTGCAAAACAGCCTGTGTTATATTATCTTCTCGACGGACCGAAGAGATCTTTTGTGAGAGAAGAGCTTCAGGTCGTACCGTCTGACACCGAGTTACCTCCTTTATAATTACCGTAAGCGAAGGTGTGAATGTTATCCTCCCATATTTATCATCGAACGGAGAGAGAGCAATCTTGTTGACCGTCTCTGTGTACATGGTGTGTAGATGACTTCTGATAACATTCATCTTTCTCATAGAGGGTTTATTATTAAAGAGGCAATCTTTGTAATCGTTGAAGGTGATGGTCTTCTTTATCACCGCCTTCTTCACTCCCTTACACTTTTTCTCCTCGTACTCTTCTTCAACTCTGTATGAGTAGAGTTTTGCCCTTAGACCGACGAACTCTGCGATCTGTTTACCGGCGGACTCGTCTTTGAACATGCCGATTACCTTCTTGTTTACACCTGTGAGAATACCGCTTGGGTGATCCTTCGGGTAATTACTCGTGTCAAACTTCTCTTTTACATCAGAGGAGATATCTCTGTAAAAATCTTCTGTCTCTATTTCGTAGGCGAGGCTGTCCGTGTCTGTAAAGAGTAGTTTTGCTCTGTCATCGTACTTGGGTTTGATGTAATTATAATGAAAATCGTACATCAAGGTCTTACTCAAATCGAGAATAGACATGCCGAGGTAGACGGGTTTATTAAAGTATAACTTTACCTTCTTCATATGAACTGCCGCAAGATTCTTTGAGAAGATTGTGTGATGTTGATAGTTAGGCTTACATGTCAACTTCTTTGCCTGACTCTCCCGAGTTACCAATCTTATATCGACTCTGTTTCTGATGTTCTCCATAGTCTTTCCGAATACGGAGTTATTCATCAACTTGAAAAAGTCTTTCTCAAAATCATTGGTGGCCTTTGCTCTGAGATTTGTATTAAGATCGATATATGGCTTTAGCCACGGTGACTCATCAAATGTGATCCCTCTGTGAATCTTGGTGAGTTTAAGACCGAGAGATAGGTAGAGTTTGAGAGTTTCGTGATGAATTACATACTTTGTTTTATCATTAAGATTTGGGATTAATTTCTCCACCTTATTCACGGTTACTCTCTCAGGTGCTAAAGGATAATCGTTATGTAAATCATGAAGTTTCTCAGGGTAGGTTAGGTCAACCTCAAGTATGCATGGTTGACTCTCCCAATTATTCAACTCTTCTTTAGACATAAATCTAAAACAGTCAGTCGGCAGAGGTTTACACATTGCCCAACCGTAGAGATTGTTTGCGTCGAGATAAGAGATAAACTTTGTCGGTTGATCGGGATTGTAATCTTTCATGTAAGGATTGTTGGCTTTACCGTATCTTGTCGAAATCATAGAGACACCGCCTCGAATACCTTTCTCAACCATCATTAAAATGTCATAATCGGTTAATAACTCCAGTCTGACCTTGGTGATCTTTAAACACGCATCCCAAGCAAGTCCGGGCGCTGTGTAATAGAATATCGGGTCTAGACGGTAATTATCTTGGCAAACATCCCTGAAGTTTTCAAAGACGTCAGAGAGAAGGAGAACATCACTCTTGAGATAGAGGTCATGATAATCTCTCATGGTCTTCATTTTAAAGGTTTCCCAGACATTCTGTGCGTGCTGATAATCCTCTTCTGATATACCGCTGTTATTCAATACGGAGTGAAATTCCTCTTTGGGTGGAAGGTTGGTTTCCAACAGTTTATTAAAAGAGTCAAACCAATCGTAGGGAAAGACACCCTTTCTTAAGAGAAGGTTTAATTGGTCACCTTCATAAAATTCCGTAAGGTTTTTAAAAGACTCTTTCGGAAGATTCTTTACCAAACTGTCGAGACTGGCCGCCATAAATTTAAAAGAGTCGATGAATCTTATTTCACGCTCAACCTCTTTCTCTTTTCCCTGTTTATTAATGAATCTGTCCACGATGATATGCTTTGTGAATGAGATGTACTTCTCTTCATTATTGGGTATGCAGCCTATCTTTCCCTTTGATTTACCGAGGTTTTTGATAAAGAGATGGCTGTCATAACCTGAGAGATTGTGAAAGATGACAGGATAGAATTTTGGAAGTCTGTACTTTAAATTACACATGCTATGGGCTGCTCCTCTAAACTTACCGGTGAGGTGACAGTGGTCGCGGACCTTTTTAAATCTTGGATCATCTCCCTCTTTAGATATTCCTCCCTCACAGATGTGGCAGATGGTTGCCTTTTTATAGTTGATCTTATCCTCTACTGTCATCACCATCTTCTTCGGTATTTTAAACCTGTTGTATATCTCCTTGATATCTTCCTCTAAGGACTCAATAAATAACCGAGGGACATTATCGTTTGGAGATTCTGCTGTGTACTGAACGAGTTTTGGAGAGAAAAGGTTATCATCAAAACATTTGATAAGATAACTGAAACCTGAGGGTCTATGCTTTTGGTACCGGTTGGTGAAGCTTTTGGTATCTTTGGGTTGACAGGTGTTAATCTTCTCTGTAAAACATTCAAAATCTGCATAAACAACAAAGGGAACTCTCTGCTTTCGATAATAATTCTTAAAAAAGATATATTTAGGTCCTAAGAACTTCCCTTTGTCGTCTTTAAACATTGGCATCTCAATCTTGACTTCCTCGTTATTCTGACAGTACTCGGTATGCTTCTCCAGTGATTTCTCTGAGATAAATGAGTTTAGACATCTATAGCAGAAATATATCTTTCCATTATGATCACTTTTCTGCTTAGATATAAGTCTCGACATGTTTTTTATCCAACAGAAGTGATTGGTCTCTTCATTAGCGATAAGTAGAAGGTTTATCACGTGTTCACAATGCTTTTCACAAGAGTGCTCATTCTTTTTGCTTATTCTTAAAGGGTAAACAACACCTTCATAACCAAAGACGTTAATCGCGTAAGGGTTCTGTTTTTCAAACTTATCAACAAATTCCTCTGAGACGGGAAACTCGATACCTGACCAATCAAACTTCTCTGAATCTTCTCTCATCTGTTTGCTGAGTCTCTCTCCATCTCTCTCTGCAGGAAACACTGCTGAGGTTACCGCCCACTTGAAACACTCATTATCATTCTCATTCTGTACGTTGATTATTGCCTTCTTATCTGCCAACTTTTTCGGTAAGGGAATGTATGATGAAGCAGACAGAGGATTGTAAGGGTTAATGTTGAAATCAAGGTGTTCGACTCGGTCGAATTGCCAACCTGAGCCTCTGTTTTGAAAATTCTGTATCGATTCAAAGATTGCATCTGTCATCTGATCGTATAATTTAGAGAGATCGGTTGCCTCCGTCACAATCTCCACGTTCGATGGAAAGAACCATATATTAATATCGATGTTACCTGTGGTGGGATTCTCTTTGGTAAACTTTACGGTTAGAATGAACTTGACTTTGATAGATCCCTTACTCTTTATGAGATCTATAACCCTCGGTTTGACGCTGTTCATAAACGTCTTCTCATCCATACCGTCTATACCATCCACTCTGAATGTTTTAAAATAACCCTTTATGGCTGTCTTATGCTCTTTGGGTGTGAGATTACTCTCTTCAGGTAAATTTACATCCTCTATAGGTTGACCTACTTCTTCCCGTCTCCTGAATATACTGTTTACTCTCTCCTTCAAGTTCTCAACTCTTTCATTCACTGCATTTTTGATAGGTTCAGGGATATAATTCAATAACCAACCTGTAAACCTGTTTATTACACTCTTTACGGGTGCTGCCACAAGATTCTTTATCTGTGTTATTCTTGATGGTGCGGGAATCGGTATATTAACCTCCGGTATAGATTGATCATTCGCTGTTTCATAAATTTCACTCGAATCATTCACCGTACTCAACACCTCGATTAACTCGGCTTTACGCATTTTATAATAACCTTTGATGCTTCGCTCTTTGGCAAGGGCCTTCAACTCTTTGACTGATTTGCCTTCCATTATTAATACTAACAAATCATATCTTTAAACCTAAAATTCACTTTTCAAAACATACATAATCCATCAAGGGTTTTATCACGAGATGATGCGAGTATGGTTTATCGAGGAATTAAGGGAGAATTTGATTTTTTCTCGATAAAATTCAAAAAACTGTCCTAGCCCTCTCAAAACCCTTCTACTCGTTTTCATTGGTTCGACCAATCAGAATGGACTGTGCCACAGACTTCCCCAGAGCTTATATCTCTTCGCTCTGGCGTTGAGATCGAGAAAGCCCTGAACGCGAGAATGGCTTTGAATGATATCTTCAAGCAGCTGGCCCTAAACGAAACTTAATCTCTATTGTACTGCTTTTCCCAACCAGTGAGTAATTTGTCTTGAAAACATTTGGCATCAGATATGAACAGAGTTTAACACTAGGACCTGGTTGTTCAAGGAACGTACTAATCTATCCACCGATAAAATCATTAACCGTTATCCACCCTTTGAACAACCAGGACCTGGTCAATAAACTTTAGACTGTGGCCAATCAAATGAAAGCTTTATTCAGTGATTATTTTATTTATTTTGAAACAATTGATGGTACTATTAAAAGTATGTGCTAGTTAAATAATAAATGTTAAAAATACAATACTACACAATAAATGATCTCCAAGTGGCAAATAGTTCCAATTGGCGTCATTCACTAAATGAATCGTTAAAGTAGGGATTTGCCAACGTCGTACAGGTTAAATAAGAGCGGAATTCGATGGCGTTTGGACAGAAGCATAAAAAAATTTATAATTCTATACCACAGATGTTTTTCTCGTTTTTTCCGCACAAAGCGTAGAGAAACGGTAGACAAAGAAAAACAGGGATCAGCGAGCGTCGACGATCGTTAAATCCATGCAAAGTCGTAGCAATGGGGAAAGCCTTGGAGTTCTTATAAGAAAGGCTATAACAAACATCAATCAATAAAACCATTTTTCAAAGATAGATAACGGTTTTACATAGCTATATATTAATCTCATGCAAAATTAAACGACAACCAATCTGAGGGAATGAGTTGTATGTCAGTCACAGTGTCCCCGTCCAAATACTGAGAAAACCAAAGATTTTTGAAGCGCAAATTTCCATCCGAAAATAAGAGCCCCCCCCCCCCCCCCCTTATGTATAAACCCTCCCAAAAGTAAGCCCAGGGCTTATTTTAGGAATTTTTACGATACATGACAAGCGAGTAATACCATATATTCCAGTCCTTTCTTTGGTTTAAAAGATAACTAAAAACAATAAAAAAACCTTGCCAGGTGAAAGAAATGTCATGAGGACATAATTTAACTATATACTGTGAAAACACACGGACAGAAAGAGAAGAGAGAAATGTTCATAGACAAAGCTCTCTCGCTTGGGCAATTTACAAAAGGCAGATATAATATAACGTTGTACACATTGCTCTTTCAAAGGCTAGCTTATGGGGATTTGTTTTATCTATGACACATAAACAATACATTTCAAAGCGAGTCGGCAGAATATCCTTCGTTGTTTCTAGTTTGAATTACATAACTTTAACATACAATATGCAGGTTAAGAGTTCTTACTGGACAATGAAGGATGTAACAATGCTTTTGTTTTTAATAAATAAAGAGTATTACAGTTTATTATATAAACTACATACTAGTTATGCAACGCTTTCGAGTGGTATACTATGGGATATCCCACGAGTCACTTGTATTTTCTCGGTATACACACGAGCCTTTTTATTTTTTATTACATACGACACTTATAAGTTGTATTCCGTAAGTCTCAGAAACTTCTACTAGCCTAGTGTAGCTACTTAGTTTTTATCTACCATTCGCCTAGTGTACAGTATTTATGTTATCAGTTGACGTGTTGATAAAGAACATACGGAATGAAACTAAATATTCTTTTCTAGTTAGAAGTTGGTAATTTAAAGGTTGGTAATCTTAGTGAAGTTATTAAGGTCCCACAATCTTTAACGACATATAATTTACGTGACTGAGTCTTCGAGCAGGCTTTCTTTCAGTGACACACAATTCATTTCTCAGAACGTCTGTCAAAGAAAGGATAACCTTGTTCAGTAGCCTCTCAGTAAGTTTATCCTTTCAGCCTGCCAGAAGTTCTGTAATACAATTTAACATAACTTTCTTTTATATAAACACACCCATGTCATTTGAACATCAAGCGAACAGATTACAACTTATACATTAATAATTATCTCTTTATCGTGCAAGAATTGTTTATGTTCACTTGTTCCCATCATTAACGATATAGGGAAAGGAATAAAAGTGCCATGTTATATTCATTCACAGATTCAACAAGAACGTATCAATACCGTCATTTTCGCGTACTTTAACAGTTAAAAATACCGCACGGTAATGTTAACACTTTTAATTTGCTGAATATAACAGTTTATGAAAAAACGCCTATTGTTTCATAGCAATATTTTTACAGGGTACACATGAACAGGTTACAAAATAGTAAGTAAATATCATTAATTTCAACTTATTCAAAATGCCCATTAACATGCTCGTCTCTGTTTATATTTCGTGGCAAAAGTGCATTACAAACCGGACACTGAGGGAGTTCAGGCTCTAGATCTGAAACAAGCGCAGGAGAGGGGAGATTCCAAAATGGACGTATGCCACGCACTGGCAAACCTGGAGCTGAAAAAATGGCATAAAACATAAATTAACATCTTTCTTTAGTATAAACTTAGTCGCGTTCTATTGGAAATTTACAAACCTGATTAGTTCGCCTATTTTATTTCTATTTTAACAATAAGACTACGAGCCCAAGTTTTCCATGAGCAAATTGTCAAAGAGGCGCAGCCGAGTTGGCTGTCGCTCATAGAAAACGAGGGCGAGTTGTCTAATTGTTTTAGTAGAAATTCTTAAGGATTGCAGTCCAATGTTAGGCCAGCTTGTTTACAAAAAATCTTTACGGACGAGTACTTGTTATCTGCATATTTTCCTCGGACGGGCACCATGGGTTGTCCCTCCGCGGATGAACACACTTACTGGTGAGCTATTAACGCTCATAGAAAACTCGGGCTCGCAGTCTAATTGTTAAATAGAAATAAAATAGTCTATAATCTCCAGGATAAGGGTGAATTTAAATTTTGTTTTTTTAACTCATAGTTGGGTTTTGATGTCGACTTATCTCAAACTCCACAAATATGCAAAATGAAAAAAACTTTCATACAAGGGAAATTGAACCCACCCACCCACCTCGATCAACTTTTAATCCTGGGTAAGTCTCAATCGGCCTCGAACAACCCAGCTCTAAAATGTCCCTGAAAATTCAAGGTTCATGGGCGTTTTTATAGCGGTGAGTTACAGTTAAACGAACTCAACCAGGGCCACCCAACGTTTTTTAATCAATCGCAAGACAAGTTCAGAGCAAAAGAATTGGCGTTCGTTCATCAGGACATCAGCGACCCATCACAACAACCCGGTAATAAATGTAATTTACCAAACAACTCCAATTCTTTTGTTCTGAACTTGTCTTGTAATTGGTTAAAACACGTTGGGTGGCCCCGGTTGAGTTTGTTTCACTGTAAAAATCAGAAGTAAAATCAAATTGTAACAGTACCTTGGGTCCCAAGTGGTTCCAGCTTTGGTGTTTGTGGCTGCTTTTTTAGTGGTTGCCTTTCTCTGGCCTTTTTGCCTTTTAATTTCCAGCTTCTCTGAGTTGCTGCTGCCTTTTTAGACAGAACAACTTCTTGTTCCACTTCCTCGTCCGTGATGAGAAGCTCCTTTATAAAGCCATGTAATTATGCAACAACGATTTCAGTACAAGTCCTCTACAAAACACCAGGGCACCCAAAGAGCTAATTAGCCATGTTCTAAACGAGCAGGAGACTGGGTACGAGCATATTTTCTCTTCGGTACAAACATTCAATATCGATTGAATTGAAAAATGGGGTACGTCATCTGAAAGAGCATCCAAAAATTAGTAAATTCACCAAATTTGACGGTTATTGATTTAAACCCAAAGGCATGGTACACTTAGTATGGATTGGAGGGACAGGCGTCCTCCAATCCATACTAAGCTCTCTTATTTTAAAAGTGTACCATGCCTTTGCGTTTAAACCAATAACCATCAAATTTGGTGAATTTACTAATTTTTGGATGCTCTTTCAGATGACGTGCTCCATTTTCAATTCAATCGATATTGAATGCTCGCACACAGAAAAAATATTTTCGTACCCAGTCCCCTGCTCGTTTAGAACATGGCCAATTTGTCAGGATTATCAGGCACCATAATAGCCACAAAGTGACCAACAAAACAAAGATGAGGATTTTTTTAAACAATTTTCCAACCTCGTTCCCAAGGCTTTTCCCTTCTTTGTGGGGGTGGACCCTGGGAATGAGGTTGAAAATATTCCTAGTTGCTGGCAAATTCATCTGTTTCCAGCACACTCCCAGAAGAAACCTAAAAGTCCAAAAGTTCCCAGCAAGCACTTGCAGCATTTATCATTACTAAAAGCACCACTTCCACCTCAATGGGTAAGGAGAACCGGGTGGAGGTAGGGGTGGGGGTGTGGGGTAGGGGGTAGGTTACTTTACATAGCAACTCTAGTTGATAAATTGTCCTCTTTTCGGACAATGTTGTAATCTTTATTATCTTAAAAATATCAGTAGTTTTCCTTCACCGATCAGAACATGTCTCCCAGCGACTTTCCCCTGTGGACGAGCAGCTACATGTTATGCAGAGCACCTCATCATCCTCATCATCATCATCATCACCATCATCATCATCATCATCATCATCATCATCAATCTTTATTTAAACACGAAAACCTTATTCAGGATAAAAATGGTCTTCCTAAGAGTCGTGTACTGCACATTTAACTACACTAATTATGAAATTACTAAATTAAGAATAATGAAATGTTATGATACCTTGCCTTTGGCTGCCCTGATACAAATATAACAATACTCTTACACCAAGAGATCACAACTGTGCAAGGGATGGACTTGCATGAAAGAACAATTAGTATAGCATCGTCATAATAGTTAACGCTTTTTCTTACCGGGCTCACTGATCTTGCCAGCTGTCTTGGTTTAGTTTTCTCTTCAGCAAACTTGGAACTATTTGAAGGCCTGCACTTATGAATCAATGATTCATGCAGATGCATGCGGATCTCTGGAACTTGCTGCATCTCATCTGTATTCAGTTCTTCAATCATCGCCTCAATGTCTACCAGCCCCAGACGAACAGCTCCGATAACTTTGGCCGCATCTGCCATCCTCTCTTCCTTCTTGTGTTTAATCCACTGCATCACAGAATTGAAGACGAACGTCTCTGAAGGTGCACTGAGATCATCTCGCCCGAGGATGCTACGGAATTGTTCTGCGTTAATATAAGACAAAAATTCTTCACTTTCACAAACGTTCTCGTACATTGATGCCATCTTGTGTTCTGCAGCTTCTTGCAGATCCTTTAGACCGTGTTTATCAGCAGTTGTCCAGATGCGGCAAAATGTTTCCACGTCAAAGCGGAGCTCGACAAACTCAGTCAGGTAATGACAGCACTGTTGAACAACACTTGTGACTTGAAGATGATCAGCGGCGGCAAGAACTTCAAACACGTTTTCCTCGTTGACAAGGAGATCTCCAGTGTAGATGGAGTCCATTACAATCTTTAAAACATCTGAAGAAATGCTTTCATCTTTCAGTTCGATCACTTCCTGGGTCGATTCCTTCATTCCGTTCGTAAACATGGCGAAGAAATAATTGCTGTAAGCAGCTAATACCATGCGATGAGCAGAAAAAGCAGTATCGCCTATTTTTAACTGCACATCAGTAAATGAACCTTCTTCTCGAAACTGGGCAGACTTCAAGAGAAGAACGTTTGAATGCCCGATCATCTTCATTGCAACGCAGACAAGAACAGACGTCAATATTATTCATTCATGCTTTATTTGTCACGATTATGATAATAGATACGAATACCATATAACACAGCACAGCATTTATGTGCGTGACTCATGTCAAGTCACGAAACATTATAACTACGTTATGCAGTACAACTGTGTACAGGTCCTCTCAAATTGCGTGCAGATACTACATTGCCTGGTTGTTTAAGGAACGGACGAATCTATCCACCGATAAAATCACTATCCGTTTTATCAACCCCTTGAACAACTAGGACCTGGCCCCGGTTGTTCGAAAGGTGGATAACGCTATCCACCGGATAAATCGCTATCCAGTGGATAAGTGTTGGCAAAGCAAACTATGCTATCCACTGGATAGTGATTTATCCGGTGGATAGCGTTATCCACCCTTTGAACAACTGGGGCCTGGTCAATAAACTTTAGACTTTGG
Source organism: Meandrina meandrites (assembly GCA_963693305.1). Classification (NCBI taxonomy): domain Eukaryota; kingdom Metazoa; phylum Cnidaria; class Anthozoa; order Scleractinia; family Meandrinidae; genus Meandrina; species Meandrina meandrites. The sequence continues at coordinate 3,262,299 of OY855908.1, read as the reverse complement.
CCAATCAAGTGAAAGCTACTGTGCTGTAATTTATTCAGATATTTTTTTTATTTCATTTCAGGGTACTCTAAAAAGTATGTGCAAGTTAACTAATAAATGACAAATAATACGATACTACAGCAAAATAAATGATAATTCGAAGCTAATCTACAACATTTAGAACTGAAGCTTCTTTACTTTTTGGGAGAACTTCTAAAATAAACTTCGCTGCCGATAGACTCGGCTGTTCAGCTATCAAACTTGTCCTGGTAATCATAAATTTCATTCTATTATTATAGTTGCTGACGATGTTAAGGTACTAATCCTCAAAGTGAAATTTAAAAACTAGCTTGTAACATCTAAAATGAAGGCATAAATGTTGACAGCTCAATAAGATAAGTTCTTTTAAGTAGAGTTAATTTATAGCCGAGTATTATTTTTTAGGGTTGGCCTGGAGAAGCAGCGGCAGACCCCGCGGCAGACCTTCTTTCAACGCACTCAATCTATATCCTTGGGTGTGGAGACTTCTCAACTAAACAGTTCTCTATAAAATAAGATATTTTCAGTGTAGAACTATTTATTGCGCTTACTACAAGGCGGTTCTAACTTTTTGAATGAATCCCCAATTCGTGACCAATCAAAATAATAGCTATTGCGAGCAGTGCTTTACCACAGACTGAAACTATTCAAATCTCTGGTGCTATTAAGTAGCAAGTCTTTGAATCCTCGCATTCAAAACGAAAAAAATCGAGTTTTATTATTCCACTCTTGCGGCATTTTACCATATTAGGTCACGAGAACGCACAAAATATATAAGGCACGTTATTACACTGTAGAAAAAGGCAAAATTACAGACGTAAAGCGGAGCAATAAAATGGCGGGACAGAGCGTCCCAAACTTTGACTTGTTTACGTCCTTATAGTGGAATAATAAATCCCTTTATCGATGGTTTAGCGTATATAATACGAGCGGGCATTTTGCTCATTGCTCGTATTTTTCCTCGCCTCTACAGGGCCTGGAAAAATACCATACGCAACTCGCAAATATCCGCACGTATTATATGTTAAACCATCAAATAAGGTTTACTTATTTTAGAGTGGCGCTCTTGAGAGCAAACATCAGTTGTCGTACATCTGAAGCTCTAAAGGCAAACTTCCACGTAGTTTCCAGGAAAAAGTCCGGTTGCACCTCCTTCCATGACACCTTCATACCAGCCGTCGTCATTTTTCCTCGTTACATATATGATAACTCCATCCTGAAACGTGAGCTCGTCACCCTGCTGCTGAACGTATTCATACAGAGATACCACTGAAAGAGAGCCAATGAGCTTTAAAATATATTTACCATAAACTTGTGAGAATACACCCCGATAAAAATAAACCCCTTCCAGCATCACTGTTGAGTATACACATTCTAATAAAAAGCGATAAGTAACACCACCCCAGTCTTGAACCCGCAGACACTCTTTGAATATTGCGCTCGTCACGCCTCTCCCCACGAAGGCAAAACGAAAGACCGGAAAACAGAAGTGGCAGCTCCGTTGAGCAGACGTTCGTGAGCCCATGAGAAGATTAAGTATTTCTTCTTTGCAAACTTTTACTGTAGAGCATGCTACTTACAGTTTGTTGAGAGACATTTGCGTGGCAGCAGACCTTGTTCTGCACACTTGTTTAAGAAAAGTTAAATGTCATGCCAAAGGTTTACCAGATTTTAAATCTCTTCAAAATCCTCGTACATTAAAAATATTTCGAAAAGGGTTTCATAATGGTTTCATATAGAAGCACCAAAGCATTCGCAACAAAGGTCAAAAGGTGTTTTGGGGTAGTGGCATTTTGTACCTGTCGCTTGATCAAAGTGTTTCATCTCTCTCCTCTTTTAGTTTTTCTTACTGGCTGGGAAACAGGGAGAGGTTAAAAGCAAGCGCACGGGACGAGCCTCTGTAGGCTCGATTTCCGCCGTCCTCTCGTGTTCGGTCTTCCCTCCCCGAGGGGAGGAAAGCGCGGGCGGGGAGGAGCGCGGGCTCATTCCCCGAACAACGGCTGGTAATCGAGCCTAGAGCCTCTGCGGAGGAAAGATGTATTTGATGGTTTTCTTTTCCTTCATGGTAAATTGCTGTGAACATCAAAGTTGCACAATAAAAAACTGCCACTACCCAAAACACTTTTTGGTATTGTCGCGTACACTTTCATGATTCTGTTGGACAACTTTTCTCGTCAACACAACAAAATGAAAATTTCGCATTTGACTTTTTATCGGTCAGTTAGAAAATATAAAAATACCTTTTTCGATATAGTTTTGAGGTATCCAGTCTTCCAATGGAGCAGGTATTGGCAGTGCTGATGGAGACTGGTTGAAATCATCTTCAGGGAGGGGTGCCGGGGGAGGAGGCAAAGGACTCATGGCATCTGTTAAAAACATAAAAAAAATCCGGCAGAGTTTGTAGACAGAAAAGCCAAGTTATGTGGGCAGGTCACACTGTTTAGTTCTTTACCAATTATATTCCTACAAAATTATTGCTTAGTTTAAAGTTATCAATCCCCCAAACAGTAGTTTTTTTTGGTTCAAATTTTCTGACATCCCTCCCCCTGCCTCTTTTAAAAGAGTTCCTCCATAGGCAATTAAAATTAAATCTCCAATTTAAAAATAATACTTAAGACTTCACAAAATTTATTAACAACTCACGCAGACTTCATATAAATTATTCTTGGAAATCTTCTTTAATTCTTTTGCTAATTTACTCTTTTTATTTTTTTTCATATCTATTTTGTTTTTGCAGTTTCAATTTGCGCATCACACTGTGTTATTAGCAATAATATGGAATTCTTGTCTCTTATGATATAACTGTTATAAGTTTAACATTGAAAAAATAATAATAAAAATAAAATATTATAGTCACCTGGTGAAGGTAGTTGACCTGCTGTGTTATCCATTGACAACGGAGGGGGTGGTGGTGGAGTAGGAATTGATCCTCCTATACTGGGGGGTGGTAGCCGGGCAGGTAATGGTCCTACTATACTAGGAGGTGGTGGAGGAGATGGTATCCCAGGGGATAATTGTGCAGACGGAAGTCCCAGGAGTGGGGGTGGGGGCAGAACCATGGCATCATCAGCTGGTGAAAATGGAGCTGCAGGTGGGGCTGGTAAATAGGGGGGTGGGGGGAATCCTGATTCTGAGGAAGGAACAGACGGAGGCATAGGTGGGGGAACAGGAGGGGGCGGAGGCTTTGAAAGTGGTCTTCTCCTTGAGGCTCCTGGCATCTGTTGCCGCAAACTATCCTTGTTTTCTACTGCTTGTGGCTGTAATTTATTGCTCATACTTGAATGGCGTTGGCTTCCTTTGGGGTCACTTGTCATGACACCATGCCCTACAAAATCGTCAGAAAGGTCATCAATGCTCATTTAATAAGTTACGTAAAAGTAATGGTTGAATTGCCAGTCGTTTGGAACTTTTATGTGCCAGGGCCCCCACCTTATTTTTCGGAAATAGCCCATTTTCTTTGAAGTGCAGGAATTATCTTCGCAGAATTCAACATTCACAAAACTCTCTTTTACTTGGATACAGGTGCGCGCGCTAGTCTCATGTTATATGCGCGCGCTTTGCTTAATTTATTTGATGTGTGTGCTTAGCTCGTAATTTAACGCTTTAAGTTTAGTTTGCGTTATTTTCCTTGTTATGTTTTGTAGTAACTGGGTGGCTCCTCCTAAAATGTTTTGCAATTGGTATAGGATTTAATGGCGCCGAAACCAATTGTAGAGATTCATGCATTTTAGGTATCCTACTGATGAACGGTTACGGCAATTACAGGAGCTACTATTGTGTTCGTGGTCTGTTCCCTTAGAATAGTCAAGCGGGCCTCCTCCTTAGCTGAAGGTCTGGATCCGCCAGTGGGTTAGGAATAAGCCATTTACCCAAATGATCCAGTTTTGTGTAATCAACTGTTTTTCTGCTGTATTTCGTGGGCTTGTCTTGCTTAGCTGGGTATATGATTTGGTGCGTTCGTCCAGTCGGCTTACTGGAAGCCAAAGCACCTATTTCTCGACGACCCACTTTTTCTTTGTGAACATCAATAGCCTAAAACACCAACAAAACAATAATATTGTCAACAATTTTTAACAAAATTTATGTTTCATGCATGTACACCTTAAAAAAATTTAGTCATATCTTCTTATTAATTACCTGCTATCTATTTAGGGACGGACCATTATTTTTCTGGAGGGGGGGGGATGAAAAATCTCTCTCTGCAAACTTTTTTTTTTTTATCTACGCACCTTCTGCAAACAATTTTTTTCTAACAACACCTTCCTGCAAACATTTTTTTTTCGATCTTTTTTAACCACGATCTGACACAAAAAGGAGGTTCGTTTTTGCTGCCATCAATCATTATTTAATTCAATATTTTATGGTGGCGACCAATAAACACCTCTGAACTCATCTTTTTCGTTTTCTGAGACGTACACTACGAAGATTGGCGGCAGTAATTTTTTTTTAATTTTTTAATTTTTTAACGAAGACTAGTGAGCAGCACAAGGAAAGACTTCTTGTGGTTGTAAGCTTGTCGTTTATTTCCGACGCGTTTCGTCTCTAACTGAGACTTCTTCAGGGAATGAATACAACTAGCAAACGAACGTTACAAAAAACGCCTTAATACATATACATACGTTTTTTGCAACGTCTGTTTACAGCATATTTTAGTTATTATTCACTTCCATGGGAAGTTGTAGCTAGGCACGCGAATGTGCTATATATGCTGTTCTTTGCTAGTTGTATTCATTCCCTGAAGAAGTCTCAGTTAGAGACGAAACGCGTCGGAAATAAACGACAAGCTTACAACCACAAGAAGTCTTTCCTTGTGCTGCTCACTAGTCTTCGTTAAAAAAATTAAAAAAAAGTTTCTCTGACTTCTATGCAAACTATTTTTTTAATACATATGATGTTTGCAAACAATTTATTTTGTCTTTTAGGCCGTGCAAACAATTTTTTTCAATATTTTTCATCCCCCCCCCCTCCAGAAAAATAATGGTCCGTCACTTATAGGGCAGGGTGAGCTTAGTACGAAGAATAGAATATTTGTCTGCCTTACCGATAGACTATGAGCTGTCCATATTTTTTCGCAGAGTCCGTCGAGCGTGAAGCGAAAAAATTTTCGCAGACTCTTCGAAATAAAATTTCCGCTTCAAGCTCGACGGACTCGAGGGACTACTCGTAGTCTAGCCTTAACAAGAGTGGAAAAATCGAGTGCATCCATTTATGTGAGCTCAATAAAATTATTATCATTAATGTGTGCATCATGGTCTAATATTTGCCCTTATAATAAAAAAACCCCTTTGCTACCATCATCGTCCCATTTATAGCAAAGTAATATTACATATCTGCAGGCACTGTATATAAAACTATTTCTTTTACAAGAATTACAATCTGTATTTCGGTTTATAGCCGGCTATAATTGGAGCTTGGTTTCGCATGTATCTCAGCGTTACGACTGTTTTTTTTAATCATTTTTGTCAAGACAAAGAAAACCATAGCCATGACGGTGTTTTGACTAACTGATATTAATTAGATGTAATTAGCATCAATTTTTACGACCTTGTTTCTACGTTTATTGCTTAATTGAAGTTTTATTAGAAAAGATATATCAAGCATCGAACACTTTGTTTTATCGCATTTCCAAACAGTGATATTGATTGTTTTTAGAGCGATTCAAGAATTCATGGAAGGCGTCAGATTTTATGATCGAGGGCCACTTCGTTTCACATGATTTGATAAGTATCACAAAATATGCTTATTGTTCACTGAGATTCAAATGGGTAGTTATCGTCCATGCATGAAGGATATGAAATAAATTGTATGCATAATTATGTGTGCGGTTGTATGGAAACATTTCTGAAATTTCTGAAACTTGTCGACAACAAACTTACCTCCGAAATATCATTTATCTTCGACTCCATATCTTGCAGTTTCAAAACTTGTTGATCTAACAAACCCAACATGTTTAGAGCCAACGAATTTATCTGATAAGCAACACTTGCTAACGACTGTGTAGCGAATTGTTTCGTCTCCTCCAAAACAGCTCTAGTTTCTTCCAGCGCTTTGCCCCTTTCCGCGCCCGATTTATAGCGATTATTCGTCTCTATGTACTTCTGCTCGCAGTATGCTGCCACCTTAGCCAGGTTTTCGTGGCCATCTTTCAAAGCCTGGCGCCCTTCAGGGATTTCTTTCTCGACAAGCGACACTATTGAACTGTCCACTTCCGCCATCTTCGGCTGGTGTTACTTGCATGGCATCCTGGGCATACAAGAGAAAGAGCTGGAAGGGTGCGCAAATTCCGGGTGTTGAGAGTTCGGAACGGATTAACGCGGGCACAAATACAAATTTTAATTCATACAAATAGGAGTGAAAGATAAACGTGAGGCGTCAGAAAAGAACAGGAGGGCAATTTACTGCGCACTTTTGCTGGATGCCTTCTCCTCAGTTCCCCCAATGGAATGAGCACATAACGCTAATAACAGACACCTGTTTTCTAATTCTGGCCCCTTAGTATAACGGCATTACATTGCAGTTACAAGCAACAACAGAAGAAGAAAACAAAACAGGTGATAACAACGGTTACTTGCCAAGGTGAACTTGTCGTTTGCATGCAGTTGGAATACCGTGAAATTCCAAAAGTAAGCCCTAGGCTTATATTCGCTCAGCCGGTCCATTCTTGGGCCCTGTACAAGCTGTTTAAAGGGTGGATAACGCTATCGACCGGGCAATTCACTCTCCATTATATCCAGTGGACAGCGTTATCCATCCTTTGAACAACCGGGGCCAGATTGGCTTATTTTCGGGGAGGGCTTATATACGGGGCGGGGAGGTGGTAATAGTTGCCTGTCAAAAAGCTTTGGATTAATAGTAGGGCAGGATATACTAACGATTTTTGGTGCACACAGGACTACCACAGGTAAAACTCTAACTTTTACCGACATGAAACCCAAAACACGTCCCACAGTCGTTAAACAGACATTACAGGTTTTTCACAGCTCTATTTATTTTATTAGTGCAGAGCTAATTTCCGGAAGGTTTCTTGTATCTGAAATTTTGGGGTTTTTTGAGGGGGGATTTTTCTTTAGGAATTTTACGGCGTGAGCCAATGTGCCAGATTTCTGTTTTCCAACACCTGTGTACTACCCTGGTGCCAGAGACTTTTCTGGCATAGTCTGGTTGCCGCCATGTCAAGTGTTCACCTGATCCAGCTCAGTGATGGCAAGACAAAAACCTTTGCTACCAGTGGCGGATCCAGGGGACACGGGCCCCCACCTTATTTTTTCGGAAATAGCGCATTTTCTTTAAAGTGCCGGAATTATCTTCGCAGAATTCAACATTCATAGTCAGTAGTTCGTATAGTGTGATCGTCCGGGTGAGAACACGAACTACTGATACTCCTGGGCCCCCTCCTTAGCTGAAGGTCTGGATCCGTCACTGGCTACTTCGTATAACATGCAGCCGACTCAAACCGAGGCTGATGGTTAAGTAAACTCGTCATCATCCAGCAGCTGATTCATGCTTAGCTCTAGTAGACTAGTTTACAAAAATTTTCAGAAATCTTTATTTCTTATTAACAATTTTATATATTAATCAGTAACGTAATAAGCTAACAAACAGAAGTGGGACATTGCCGGAAAATCCACCAGCCACCCCTTTCTGTTCTCTTTACAAAGTTGCAGGGAAAATCACTCTGAAACCAGCTTGCTATTTTCCCATATATTGAAGCATTGTAGATGCAAAACGACAGGACAAACCTAAAATGCGTCTAGGAAATATTTTTCTTAATTGAAAGTGGGTGCAACCATGAGCTGACTGAAAAGATTGAAGAAAGAAAAACAGAAAACTACCTACAAACTGTAACACCAGGAAGAAAAATCTTGAAGCATGTATTACTCGTTAAATTTAATATGCAATTGTGTATAGTTCAATGGCTATTTTAATATGTACAAGCTATTCTTAACTACTTCAAAATGCTTACAGTAAATAATAATTTTGCCCATACTTCCTAACTTAAAATTACATGTAATTAGAAACCCACAAGGATTTCTGATGTTATCTATTTGGAATGCATAAAGATATCAGCTGGTTTAAAACAAGATCAAAACTGTAGCCTGAGGCAAAATTGGTTGTTCCAGAAAATGTCCATACCCACCCCCCTATGGAATGTTTTTTGGTTTGAGCCCCATGTTCCCCTCCCCCCACCCCCCCCCCAAAAAAAGAAACCCTCCAGAAATTCCAGTTGGCTTTAGACACCAAACCGTCTATGCAGTGGGTATGGATACTTTCTTGCATTGCACAATGACATGGCTCTGTGCCAATCCAGTGCTTTCAATAAGATTTTTTTATTAGGTGCCTGCTGTTGTGCAGCACCCGTCAGAGAGCAAATATAAATACTACTTATTAACCTCGTCCGTTCGGTCATTACAGGGAAATCTCAGACCTCGGCCTTGATGTATTGACCTCGCTATCGCTCGGTCAATACATCAAGGCCTCGGTCTGAGATTTCCCTGTAATGACCGAACGGACGAGGTTAATAAGTTATTTATTATATGGCCTTTTTAGCGCTGACAGAAGGGAAACGTTTTTCAATATCCGCTTGCGCGCGCAAGTGGTCATTCAGGGTCATGCGATCCAAACCAGAAGAAACGGTTTCTTTGACAATGAGGCAATTTTTGTCTTCATTACGCCAAGATCTAGGGCAAATTTAAACACTTTAATTTTCACAAAACAAACTGACCTGTGTTTACAAGTGTTTGACTCTTAAAAAGTTATAAAAAGCTAAGGCAAGAAAAATTTTCATAATGCCGGTCATTACAAGAAAATCTTGCCCGCTCATCAGCCAATCAGAGCGCGCGTACTATTGTAGCCATATAATAAGAAACTGTAAACACCTCTCTTTTCTAGGGAGCTGCATGAACTTTAGCCAGTGATTCACCTCAAAATACCCACAAGAGTTCTGGCGGGTGCCGGGTCTTATTGAAAGCACTGTTATCTGTGCAGTGTCTGGTTGGATTCCTTAGTGTGAAAATTTGAAACTGTACAAATCCAACAAGAGACATTGTACAAAATCTCTGTTTATAATGTTATCAGCATGTAATTCTTTACTTAATTCTTAACCACATCATTTTAAGAGAAATCATGTGTGACTTATAAAACTCATATTTGAAGAAATAATATTCTCCTAACCTCAAATTACATGGTTGAAAGTTAATGAAAGAAATTTTTTCTCAACAAAAAATTACTTATTTTCTTAGTTTACTATGAGATATAAGCTTTTCACTCCCTGAGTTAAACACAAAGTGAATAAATGTTGTTCCAACTTTACCCTGTAACATTTAAATGAAAGCTATTGACCATTACTTTTATGCGGTACTCTCAAATGAAACCCATCAAGCACAATGTTCACAATGTTAATTTTTTTGGGGGGTGATAACCATGGAAGTCTTCGGGATAAAATGATTAAAGACAGTTGTTTACATCAAAGGCAAACTTCCACATAGTTTCCAGGAAAAAGTCCAGTTGCACCTCCTTCCATGACACCTTCATACCAGCCGTCGTCATTCTTTTTGATCACATATATGATAACTCCATCCTGAAATGTGAGCTCGTCATCTCTCTGCTGAGCATATTCATACAGTGATACCACTGAAAGAGAGCAAACAAGTTTCAAAATATGATCACTATGAACTTCTAAAAAATAAGCCCCACCGAAAATAAGGTCCCAAAATAGAACTAAGGGACTGACTACTGGCGTTTACCATTGGTCAGACCTGGCTGACCAGACCGGTATATTCGATAACAGAATTCTGTTGTTAGTCTGATTTGTCCTGTCAAATCAGTCAATACATAAACATTACACAGGGCCGTGGTGGATTTGTGGGAAAATTATGTGAAAAAGCTCCATTTGACATTCAAAGCCACTGGACCGGCTGGCCAGTTCTGACTAATGGAAAGCCACACCTTTTCCCCATGAATATAAGCTAAGAGTTTTGTCACAGATTTTGGCAGATTTTTGAACAGCCAAAATATATATTTGTGTTGTAGGAAAAAAAATAAGGGTTCATTTTTATTAACAATTGTTATATTAGAACACTGAAACTGTTAACGAGTGTCTTTGACTGCAGATGGCTAGGATGAAAATGGATTACAATTTAATTTCTCTGCACAAATAATTAAGGTAACATCTTCCTTTAGATGTTCAAAGATAATATTTTTTTTCATGTGTTAAGTTGCCTACCACTAATTTTAGCATAGTTTAGACCAAAAATCTGCAAAATTCCTGTGACGTACCTCCTTTAATTTCTACAAGCTCTTATCAGACAAAACACATTGATCACAGGGCATTAAATTGGATCATGGGTACATGTTTAGACAAGCTTTAATCCTTGGGCATTAACCTCCAATATACTAGGCATCTAAAGTCACTAAATATTAACCGGTTGATTTAGCTCTTAAAGAATGATGCAATTTCTTCTCATCATAAGCTTTCTACTGTAAAGCATGTACTGGATTTCATGTCATAACAGTATGTTACACAACTTAGACTTGCCTTTTTTGTTGTTGACTGCAGACCTTGTGTGCACAATAATGCAAAATACACAACCAATTCTTCTTGAAATGTTGACTAAAGCTGTCACTCTTGACTATATATCAGTGAAAAAGAGTCACATAACATCCTACCTTTTTCAATATAATTTTTAGGTATCCAGGACTGCCCTTCCACTGGAGGTGGAGGAGGGACTTGGTACAAATCCTCTGGTGGAGCAGGCATTGGTAGTGATGATGGTGAAGCATAAAAATCATCTTCAGAGGGTGGTGGTGGGGGCAATGGACTCATTGCATCTGAACATAAGGAAAGTAAACAGTCTTAATTAGGTAAACAGCAGAGTCAAGTTTGGTAAACATGTTCAGGGGAATAGGTCCCACTGTTAACATCCACAGGGCGTAAAATTAACTTTTTTCCAGATAGCCACTTCATTCCTAAATATTTCAAAGTGGTGGCCAATTCCAACAAGTTGGTTGCCATTTTTCACTATGACAAAAATGAAAAAGATGAGCCCCCAAAATTTGCACGTGTTACAACGGGTACACAAGAATGGGTCACATACAACGTGAAAGGTTACCTGAATCCAAGATGGTGTCTAGTGATGATAGATTTCCATTGATTGTGCTTGTGTTGCATTTCAGAAACAAACAAAATGAGGAAGTTTGCAGCAGATTTACCTTAACAAATCTTCCACATTCACTACATCTCTAGGTGATCTATAATTTTCAGGATTTGGTCACAAATTGAAAGTAAAAAATTTAGTTGTGGTGGCAACAGTATTACACTGTAGGCGCAATTTGCATGACTGTCCAGTGAATGTGAAACAAAAATAACATACACTCTGGTTTGGCATCAAATAAAATATGAGAAAATAAAAGTTTCCTTACCAACAACAGATTCATAAGTGCTACTGCCATCAACTTCAGATGGGGGAATCAAATCTGAAATTAAAAATATATTGAAAGAATAAATTGAAAATCATTTATCAGAATATTAATTTATTGAATATTAATTTCTTGCTCTACGACAACCAACAGAAATCTATATACAGAAATGAGGAGAGCAGGTTTAAGTTGGTAAGACTGCACAGAAGGTTGAATGCTTTTAAGTGGAATCAATTGCAAGTTGAATGTGAAACGTGCTCCAATAGCTACAAAGGGTTGTCACTAAACACTGGCTGCAGGCAAAATTTGCTGGTTGAGAAAGAGAAAACAGCCAGCAGGATTGTCGTAAGCAACTGCATGGTGGCAAACTTGTCCTCAATTGTGAAGCATCTTCTGTGCTGTGGCAGATGGCACAGAAGCTGGCTTAATGCATTCTCTGCCAGGAAACATTTTTCTTATCCACAACCCTTCTTACACACATTTTGGTTATCATCTCTATGAAACAAGGTATAATGCAACATGGTTCCAGGGCTTGGAAAAAAAAAAACTCAAATTCCATCATGCCCTTCTGACAAGCAGCTCTGAAATTTTGTTCATCCTGGGTAGTTGCATGCTTGTCTTAGCTTACTTTCTTCTTTTTTGATTTAGTTGGTAGAGGCTTTCCCTGGTTCCTTGCCACTAGTCACCCCTTGTCCTGGATGACCAGACAGCACCCTTTTTTCAAGCCTTGCAGTTCAGATAAGACTGTCTATCATAGATAAAAAAATGACGCCAAATGCTATAGTCACCTGGTGGAGGAAGGTGAGCTGCACCGCCATGCAATGACAAGGGAGGGGGTGGTGGCGGGGCAGGTACAGGTCCTCCTATACTAGGAGGTGGAGGAGGAGAAGGAGTGCCAAGGAGTGGGGGAGGAGATGGTATTTCAGGGGGTGCTGGTGCAGATGGAACTCCCATGATTGGAGGTGGTGGAGGAGGAGGAGCCATGACATCATCAGCTGGTGCAGCTGGCGGAACTGGAGCTGCAGGTGGGACTGGCACAGAGGGGGGTGGGGGTGGTCCGGGTTCTGAGGAAGGAACAGACGGAGGCATTGGTGGCGGAACAGGAGGAGGTGGTGGTTTTGTAAGCGGTGTTCTTCTTGAGGTTCCTGGCATCGGTTGCCGCAAGCTACCCTTGTTTCCTGCTGGTGGTGGCTGCGGCTTCAACTTTTTACTGCTCTGACGGCGTCGACTTTCTGAACGGTCACTTGTCTTGACCCCATGTCCTATAGGAACATCAGAAAGGTCATCGAGGATTACCATTTAACCTTCACCCTATGTACTATACAAGCAGACTGACTGTAACTTATGCCATGTTATTCCATCTTAGTAGTTTAAAAATCCAATGCAATACAGTAACGATAAATATATGCAATAGGCCTTGCAGATGTTATCAGGGTCTGTGTGATAATCTATGCTGATGGCACAGCGTCTAGCAGTTGCTCGGTCAAGATTGAATTTGTATCAACTGCCTGTTATATAAGGTTTATAAATTATAAATATAAGCTATTTACCCAAATGATCCAATATTGAGTAATCCGTTGTTCGTCTACTGTATCTCACAAGCTTTTCTTGTTCAGCTGGAGCAATGATTCTGTGCGTGCGTCCAGTTGGCTTACTGGAAGCCAAAACCCCTATTTCTCGACGAGCCACTTTTTCCTTGTGAATATCCACCGTCTAATAAACCAACGAAAAAAAAATTATTTTCACTTATTATTGCATTCTCTTTACACTTTATATTTTGGTCAATTTTGGGTGATTTTGTAAGGGATTAATTAGTGACAATATTATTGATGAAATTAGCCAGGGACATCTCATCATTGACATCAATGGGTAATCTATAAATAGTCAATGGATAATCAGTTGATTAGTCATTGATTATTGCTGATAAATACTACTTATTAACCGAGAGTGGTCATTACAGGGAAATCTCAGGACGAGGCCTTGATGTATTGACCTTGCTATCGCTCAGTCAATACATCAAGGCCTCGGTCTGAGATTCCCTGTAATGACCGAACGGATGAAGTTAATAAGTTATTTATGGCCTTTTTAGCGGTGAAAAAAGGGAAACGTTTTTCAATATCCGCTTGCGCGCGCAAGAGGTCATTCAATCCAAACCTGAGGAAACGGTTTCTTTGATAATGAGGCAATTTTTGTCTTCATTACGCCAAGATCTAGGGCAAATTTAACAACTTTGATTTTCACAATTCAAACTGACCTGTGTTTACAAGTGTTTGACCCTTAAAAAGTTATAAAAAGCTAAGGCAAGAAAAATTTTCATAATGCCCGGTCATTACAAGAAAATCTTGCCCGCTCATCAGCCAATCAGAGTGTGCGTACTATTGTAGCCATATAATAATCAATGGTTAATCGATGACTATTCGACAGGCCAAAAAAGTTTCAGTCAATGATTTTTTCAATGAGTCATTGATTGCATTGATTACTCATTAATATCATTGCGTGGCTGCAAATGACATTTTAAGTGGTTGAAAAAAATGAAATGTTGTGAAAAGCACTACTTTGTTTGTACAAGTCTAAGGTGGGAAAACCTATGGGTGATTTTTCAGATGAGTCAGACTCACCTGTATTATAACAAGAATTTACTAAACAAAGAAGCATCATTTCACTAAAAGGAACTGTATTCCTAGAGAATGCTTGCATAACAGGGTGGGAAATTCTTTATAGGTGAGTAATCAATAGGAAATCAATGACTAATCAATGACTAATCAGTGACATTGATGAGTAATCAATGAAATCCATTTGATGAGTAGTCAACAGGTCACAAAATATTTTGCCTTTGATTAGTCATCAATTTCTCATTGATTATCAGCAATAATCAATGACTAATCAGCTGATTACTCATTGATATCATTGATTAATTATTGATATCCCTGGAAATGGGGATGATCAATTACTAATCAATGATTTCTTAGTAAATGGATGAAAAGTCACACACTGTCTAGGCTAGTTTTAGTAGAAATGGAATGTTGACACACAACTTCAATTTAGAAGTCCTAATTTAACACGAAAGTAAACAAATAGGTCACTAGATTTAAAACTTTACCATTTCTCTGCTAACACATCTTGGGATTTTAGTTGTAAGGATGGTGTGAGAATGTCACTTTCGTAATTTGTAATTTGTTTATTCTAGTATACCAGCTGGACATTAGGATGTATCTTTCAAAGGTCTCTGGTAACAAACTTACCTCCGAAATATGATTTATCCTCGATTCCATATCTTGCAGTTTCAAAACTTGTTGATCTAACAAACCCAACATGTTTAAAGCCAAGGAATTTATCTGATAAGCAACACTTGCTAACGACTGTGTAGCGAATTGTTTCGTCTCCTCCAAAACAGCTCTAGTTTCTTCCAGCGCTTTGCCCCTTTCCGCGCCCGATTTATAGCGATTATTCGTCTCTATGTACTTCTGCTCGCAGTATGCTGCCACCTTAGCCAGGTTTTCGTGGCCATCTTTCAAAGCCTGGCGTCCTTCAGGGATTTCTTTCTCGATCAGCGAGAGAAGTGTGTTCTCAACCTCCGTCATCTTGGGTTGATGTTGCTTGCATAGCCTGCTGGGTATACACATTTTTAGGGAGTGTCGGATGGGATTTTTTCCTGCTTATCTTGTTTGTTTCAGTTTTTTCTTCATTTTCACTCCGCGACCATCAGTATTCGAAAATAACTATTTTAATAAATAAAAAAATTGTCTGCATCTCAATAGAAAAGGTTCAACAACTTTTGAACTTTTCACTTCGATCAGGAAATAAAATTAAAACTAGAAGTAATCATGGATTATGGGAGTGCGTTCGAGAGTCTCTCATGCGAGAAGACATTAGAAGGCAATTAATTGCGTTACATCAACGTCAACAATACTACGACAAATGAATATTCAATGTACGTAACTTACCGATCAGAGCGAAGAAAACAACAGCACAACGAACAACCATAAAGTCAACAACTCCCCCAAAACGTCGAATCAACGTCGAGTTCGTACCAGTTTCCGGCCGAGACGAGATACGCGAAAACGAGGCCACGAGTACCAGTTTCCCGGCCGAGTACCCCTTAAAAAACAGAGCGGGGTGGACTTTTTACAAACTTCACACGAAATCTCAAAATTTCCTGGCTGTACATGATTAGGTGGCGTTCTCGTTCCTCGAACGCAATAAAAATTAATTAATTAAAAATATATATATTTCCTTGAAAATGTCAATCTCGTACAGAATCCGCGTTACCCTTGTCCGGCGGAAAGGGAAACGTGAAGATTGTAAAAATGTTGAGCATTTTGTGCTTTTTTCTACCTTACTTGTTAAGTATTACCACAAACAGTTACCCGTAAAAGCAACCTATTTAGTTAGTAAAAATGACCAAATAATGTGTGTGTAGTCCACGAGAGAGAATCGAGTCTAGATGGTAACAATCACGCAATACACGGATATTGAACTAAATCTTCATTTTATTAATAGCGGTTTTGTTAGTTGAAACACGCATACAAGCAGCTACTTTTTCGGGCGAAAATTTACAGCAAGAAGCTAACGCCAGGTTTCAACAGTTTCAAGAATTTTCTCCGTTCTATTGGATTAGAAACAGCTTCATGGCTAGTTTACTGGGATGTAAAAAAGAGGGTTTTTAGATCACACTTCACGATTATGTTAAACACGGCTTTACCAACTTTTTAGCTGATCACTTCGTTTCACGCGGAAATAAGCACTTTATTTCTCACAACAAATTCCAAAAATGCCAAATCCTCACTCACAAATATACTATTAGAATTCTGAATTCAATCATTTTACAAAGTGTCACGTGACCTCCACCACTTGGCAAGCGCCACTCCGCCAGTTGAGAGTACCACAAGTAAGCCCCCCAGTAGGGTGAGGAGTCTAGGCTGGTGCCCGAAAATAGCGTAATCAAATAGAAACGCCAGCAAGATGTCAACATTCCTCATCAGCGCCGCAGGAGCTGCCTTTTCCAGCTGAAGACCTCGGTTCAAGCAGAAACTTCCAAACACGCCGCAAATAGCTGCGAGAAAACGCAAATAAATTAACATATGAATTACGTTATTTCCCCGTTCACCCTCGCGAATTTCTGTCAATTCCTGGTCAATTGCCAGCTACACAACCAATCGGAACAAACTGCAACCAGAAGAAAACCAACCATTCATTACGTGAATTGGCTTTCTTGCGCTTAACGCCGGTTGCGCGTTTTCATTTCAAAATTCCATCAACAGCGTGCCTTGCTTAAATCAATCAGAGCGATGATATTGTATTTACAGCCAATCACCTGCAGCTAAAAACCTATAACAAGGTTTTACATTGATCACGAATAAGCTTTGATAACAAAAGAGCTTTAAAATTCGAAAACTAAGCATCAGCCACTTACCCACTCCAACAAGAAACCATCTGGCCGCTCCGCAATCCGGAATAACAGGTTTTTGAAAGATGAACATGGTAAAACCGGACAGCAGAGCACTGCACCATCCAAAGTAAAACACATTGGTGTAGAAACTGACAGAGCTGCCAACTCGTCGGACCATGACGAACGTCAGTGATTGGACCACAGCCCCCGACAGCGCCACGCCATAGCCAATCAAATGAGACCTCTCGGTCACGTGGCTTGGTAGGTCGGCTGCGTTTAAGCAAAAGCAAGGATTTTTAAAATTCTAGTTTATGGAAATTATCATACATGAATATCTGACATTTAGACACCCAAAATATGCACAAAATCTGAATAGAATTGTTAAACATTTCGCCGATTAAAATACATTTATCTTTTTATATTTACTTGGGAAATGGCAATACTTCAGTTCAACTCGCTTCTAGCTAATTTCATTTAAAACTTCAGGTGAACTAAAAATAGTGAAAGAGATATTTGCACTCATGCATTAAGCACTTTATCGAATGATTTGCGAGGATCAGGTAAAATCACAAAAACCAAATCCTGACGGTTTTTATCGCAGTACAAAAGAAAATAGCTAACGGCTGGTATTTATACTTTTCCTGGCTGTGAAAAAAATGGTGCTATTGCGGGGCGGCGAATTTTTGTATCTAGCTAATCTTTACCTGACGAGCCAAAGAGAAATGTTGGTCTCGTTATCAGAATCACTCCACCAAGACAGATAAAAGTTGCCACTGCATCAAAGATATGCCAAGATTCTCTCAGGAAAACATAAGCCACGAGGGCGGTGAAGATTGGTGTGGTGGATATACAAACGGTTGCGTCTCCCAGTGGTAGCTTGGTAAACGAGCCGTAAATACAAGAAATAGACGCGAAGTTTACAGCGCCAAAGCATACCAGGTAGGGCCTGTGTTTTTTCTCGCCCAGCAAGTCGGCCTGGGCCCAGACAGCAGCGGGGAGAACAAGCAGGGTTTGGATGATCAAGCGAAAGAACACAATTTCAAATGAGGGAATCGTCGTGTTGGAGAGCTTGACAAATAGCGAGGCGATCGCAAAAAGGATTCCGGAAGCTGTGGTAAGGAAGAGACCAAGACCAGATTTGAAACAACCGCAGGGAGGGCAGCAAGCTGGTGATTTTGGAGCCGGCGACTGACGATTTTGCCAAAGGGGAAGCTTCTCTGCCAAGCGCTCTCTCCAAGTATGGCTGAGGATTTGCTTCGGAGATGCAAAATTGCGAAAGCTTTCGCTGTCTTTATCGAACAGAACATGATCATCTGTTTCCTCGTGGATACTACCAAGTCGTGATTTTCTTTGGGTTCGATCTAAATTTTGATAGCTGCTCAGTGAATTTCGCCAAAAAGCGGTTGAAAATGGCGAACACATTGTGCTCTGCTTTCGGTGACTTTGTTCTTCGCCGACTGAGCAAACATTTTTATTGAGCGAGTAAGAAGCCAGAAAAATGTGCAGTGTGAGAACGAACGTCATTGCAGATAGTACTCAATTTGGTAAGAGAAATGTCGGTTTTATCTTCGTAGTTCCCGAAGAGTTCCGAATCCCACGGTACAATCATAAACTTTACGAGCAACTCCGACTGTTGTCACTTCGGCGTATCGTTGTCAGGAATTACAGTAATACGTTATATCACTTAGCAACGTCCATCCTGCGTCAGGTGCTAAACAGCGGACTTGGCCTTGGAGAAACTCGAGCTACTTGTTTTTCCGATTGAATTTATTGATTGGCTCTGAGATCAGCATCTTATTTTAAATTAGGCAAGGGAGTGATTTGCCTCCTTCGCAGACGTTCTTTTGGCTCGTCACGCCATCTTGCGTGACGAACCAAAACAACGTCTGCGTAGGCTAGCGAGCGATGGGAACAAGCACGGGGTAAGTTGTTTCAGTTTACAGCTTCAACAAACTAGTGAGGAGAATTTGTATAGTGATGATTAAGCACTACTATATGAAATAATGAAGGGAAGGGGTGAGGGGGAGGGGGGAGGGGTGAACGTGGGGGGGGGGGGGGGTTCAGATCACTTTTAAACAGTCCGCATGACAGGTGAAAAGGGAGAATTTGGAGTGCGATCGAGAGAATGAGGAAACCTACCTACCAATGCCAGTCGCGGCTTTTCATATTCCCGTTTTGCGCCCAAGTTACCGTTTTCCCTTTCCTTTACACGTCCGTCACGCAGGTTTGAGCACGTTTCACGGAAAGTAAAACGGTGTTGTTTAGTTCACCATCTCTTTCCAGTGACGGAAACGGCTACAAAAGTGCAGCTCATGGAGAACTAAAAACTAATCATTACGGCTCGCAGTTCTACATTGATCATACCGTAAAGTTAAAAATTAAAGAAGACGAGCTTCCGAGAGAAACAACTTCAGATGTAATTTGACTTCGCTGAGTTTGAGAATAACAGATACCAAGAAAAATAATGTGTTTCTCTCTTCGACCTCTTCTGATGTAACTTCTTTTCAACAGTCTTTTCCCTTTTCTTCTCGGAATTACCGGAATATTTATAAACAAAACCAGAATATGCCAAAGGTATATTTCAAAATAATCTTCAAGTAGCGATAGCTAAGAGGTTCTTTAAGGTAACACGTTACCCTATCTTTACGTTAATATTACACGGCTTTCGAAAATATCCTTTATCACCTTCTAAACAGTGGAAGATACTGGCGGACATCCATTGAAGTGTACCGCTCCAGGTACTGCCCACCTGTTGTTTTCATTACAGTGTCAGAACCCTCACAGCGCGTTTCAGCCACTTTTAGTTTTGTGGGTTACCACCGAATAGATAATATGAAGCAGAACTGAAAAGCCAAGGTCAATCGCTGGTTACGCTCTGAAACAGTAATAAATCATAAGACGTTACGCAAGAGAAGCGAAGACTACACTGTACGTCATGACTATTCATTAACATTTCCCTTTAGCTAGCGAAAAAAAAAACAGACATATATCTTACAAGGCATTTCAGATAAACTGTTAAACCACTCTCCAAGAGTACAACCATTTAAGAGATATTTGTACTTGTTGTACAGTGGCGGATCTAGACCTTCACCTAAGGGGGTGGGTGGGGTGGGGGGGGGGGGGAAGGCTTTACTATGAATGTTGAATTCTGCGAAGATATAATTCCGGCAGTTCAAAGAAAATGCGCTATTTACGAAAAAAATAAAATGCTGTACTGAGTGGAGCTGGATGAAAAATACTTATACAACTTTTCGTGAAGATTTTTTTTTATCGATTAACTGCACGAACAGAGCATAACCTCGACCTGATAACCTCTAGTCACGGAAATGCGCACGATAAATATGTAATGACGTCACAAACCAGGAAAATCCCAGCAAATATATAACAAGGTTTCCAAATTATCCAAAATCAGGCATGGACTAAAAAGTTTCTGCATTCTTGTGGCGAGTACACAAAGTACGTCATATTTTTATCACCCTGCAGTTGCCGGATGGTCTTACATTTTCCCCCCTTTATCTTGTATTGGTGTTGGCCATTGGCTAGCAGATCAAGAATCAAGTCAATTTGGGAGGGCAGAAAAGTAACCACTCGCACACACTGAAGCCGCACCTATTGCAACTTGGAACTTAGAATCGATTAGGATGGTAAACCAACTGCAAGATGGTGACGAGAGTTTAGAGGAGTGGCGTTCAGCGAGTGTAATCCCGTTAAGCTACAGTTTCGAATTCGAATTAAACAAAGACTTTTAAGATGCATCTGTACAGGTTTAGTCACGATCTGAAGTAAAATTACAACTGTGTATTGTTTTATTTTATGCTTCAACACTGTTATTTGTAAACATTTTACTTCAGATTTAGAAAACTCTGCACGGATGCGTTTTAAGTCTTTTTATTCAGTGGTCTTGGTAAACTTGAAACTTGCCTTTCTGCGTACAAGTGAAAACGCGGGCGGGACTACGGCTCCTGGAGCCCAGAGGCTACGGGTGCGAGATGGGGGTACGACATTAGCGCCTAGGACGGTTCGTGCCTCGCCCTCAAATTCGGAGCCCTGCAACCACAAGGAACGTTTTAAAACAACATAACACACGATACAAGAGAAAACCCTTGTTTTTTACTCAGATTAACTAGGAATGTACAGTTTTTAATTAACTCTGAGTAATAATAATATCTGTCTGAAAGCGTAACTTCAACAAATTCATGCTAATAATAAAATACATGTAATTTAAACAGTGACTTCACCTTCACACACACATTCACCCAACATACGTTCAAATGGAATCAATACTTTGGGTGCTTACCATTAGTCAGAACTGGCCGGCCTGTCCGATTAGTTTTCAATGTGAAATGGACCTTTATCACGAAGTTTTCGCGGAAATCCACCACAACAGGATATAACATTTGTGCATTTGACAGGACAAATCTGACTAACAACGGAATCCTGTTCTCAAAATATACCGGTCTGGCCGGCCAGTTCTGACAAATGGTAACCACTCATTTGTTTCCCTAAGTAAAATTAAGGACTTGCGCTGTAAATATGACGCATCTACAAAAAGCCATGAATCACTTCACTCCTTTCCAGCCGTTATACGATGTCACACAACGCTTCTTTATCGCTGGGAGAAAGAAGATTGCGTGACAATCCACATAACGATTGCGAAGGAGACCATTCAACACTGGAGATCGTAAAAATATATTAGCAAGTTCAAGACATTCCAGTTGCCGTCAAAAAGTCCCTAAACTAAGCGTAATGGCCCCCGATTAATGATACTAAAACCGTGATCACAGTTAGGCCATTCAAGTTCTACTCTTCCCAAAATTTGAATTTTTATTTGTTTACGAAAGGTTTTTAGTAACTACAACTACTCCAGAATGTTTGATGCGACACGTCATGGCGGCCATAATGGTGCGTCCCCAAACAATGAATGTTCTTTCCTTTAGAAATGACTTCATTTCATACCCCGCCCACCCAAATTTCGTTTCAGACACCAGTGTGGTCCTCATGAAAATGTTTTATGGCTATGATTTCAATAAACTATGTACAAAATTAACTATTTCATTACTTTTAAGTGTTTTTAACCCTCAACACCTCACAGTTTTCACGAGTCATTTACATGTAACATACACCAAAAGCTTTAGAACTTGTACTACTGAAAATCATAAATGCTTTACACAAATCGTGTTGTTCCAGAAAATATCAATACTCCCCCCACAGCGAGTTTTTTTTATTTGAACCCCTCTGGAAATTCCAGTTTAGCTTCACACTTTTCTTTAAAAATATTGATCACTTAATCATCTTAAAGACCCCCACCCCCCTCCCCCACTATACTCCCCTTGGAATTTCCAATGACCCTCTGGATATTTTCTGGAACCACACATTAGTAATATTATCAAAAACCTTTAATCCAAGTGAACTGAATAGTAGGTATAAGTCACAATAATTAAGTCTTGTTTTGGGACATATATTGTAAGCATATTATTACCGGTAACAGCAATCTATTCCAAAGAACCCATTTTACTTTTAACACAGACTTTGGCCAAGTCCAATTGTTCAAGCATACACAGAGCACTTATTATCAATTTTCAGCCAATCAGGTTTGAATGATTTCAGAATAAACTCCAAGTCTGCGAACAAGGACTGTAAGTCTGTGAATCCCAGAAGTCTGCATTCTTGGAAAATGAAAATTGGACCCTCAGCAGAAGACTGAAATAACACCTTAAAAGAACTGAACCCTATTCCAACAACCCCCCCCCCCCCCCACATGACAGGGATGTCAATGCTTCTTTCCAAAGAAGTTGTGTGAACCCCCACCCCCCACCTCCCAAAAAAAAATGGTAAAGAAAACAGACTGAACTGAACCTTGTGAGAAACAACATGACAAGGCCAGTGAAGCCACGAGAAAGATTGAGTAAAGAGTCTGTTCCACCCTGAAGGATTGGTGGAGTGAGATGGCACACCAGTGCCATCAGCGAACTCCAATTTCTGGAGCATAAAGCAACTAGGAGTATTAGTTCTTCTCTAGGACCTCCAATAGTATTATCAGATTAATATTAACTAAAAATCCCTTCGCTGATTAAATAAGTTAGCTATACCAACTGTCCTAGCCAAAGCTCTCTGTTGGCTTCAAAGTCTAAACCTCGGGAAAATCAAAGCATGTGATCTACAAAGGGACTGCCTGTGCAAGTGCGATACAGGTGCAGGTATAATGAAGAAATAATAAAGAATTGCCAATTGCAGTGATAAGGTAAACTGCAAGAACTTGCCTTGATAATAACACAACAGTGATTCAATACTAAATTCTACCTCAGAATCAAGTTCTGCCAGTTCATTAGGATCATCTCATAGGACATTCTTTTAAAGCAAAACCCTTGCAAGGAAAGTGATAAAAAAAATGTATGATAAACACTACATAAGGAAAATTTAAGAATTGATTGGAAATTAGATCAGATAATGATGTTCCTACAGCTTTTATTTCAGTGCAGTAAGAAACTACAACCTTGCTTTAGAGAACTGATTTCTTTTTATCAAGAGATTCCAGCTTGTGTTGGTTGGAAAAACATCTGTTTCTCTCTATATTTAAGTCTAATGATCTGTCTTGTTGCATAAGGAAATTTTTCCATCTTCAGAGCATGCCACTCAAGTGGATGTTTAGACCCTAATGAAAAGCTGTAGAGTTAGGCCTGCTAAAGCATCTTCCTTGCTCTGCTATATGTTAATGTACTATACATTATTGATAACTGACAAATAAAGTTGATTGATCTAGGATGCTTTAAAATACTTGGTAACACAAACTACTGCTCTCACAATATTTTGTTAATTTTATTTTCCTCTATGTTCTACTGGGATCTGCCATTAAATGAAAACTGAGCTAAATATATATATCAAAACACATTTTACTTGCGCACATTTGTGTACCCCCAAACATGTACTATTGTTACACTTGTTCATCACTAAAGTTGCCTGACATGCTTATCTGTTCTACAGACAAGGTAATCTTGCTACGCATTCCTGAGTTTCTTTCTAAGTGGAATACAATCAGTGTACATCTAACTTTTGGCACAACTTTTGGTAAAACTGCTGATCAAGAACTGTGCGTCAGTTTATGATAGGGAAAATAATTAAAAGGCTATGTTAAATTCATACACTGCTTCAACAAATTGATTAATAACTCTATACCTTGTAATTTCTGAGCTGCACTATACATAAATAAGCAATGCTATACAATGTTACACATTTCTGTTGAATGAAACAATTTATGAAAAAGTATATTTAAAGTACTCAATTAAACTCCAAACTAAACAATTTTACATTCAACTATGTAATTTTTTCCACATAATATTATTATAGGGTACACATGAAAAGGTTGCAAGAAAGTAAGTAAATATCATTTAAACTTATTCAAAATGCCCATTAACATGCTCGTCTCTGTTTACACTTGGTGGCAAAAGTGCCTTACAAACCGGACACTGAGGGACCTCAGGTTCTGGTGCTTGGGCACGTGGTTGCTGGGTCTGTACTGGGGGAAAAGGGGGCTGAGAAGGGACCTCAGTTGGTGGGCCTTGCTCACGTTGCGGCTCTGGCTGGTGTTGGACAAAGACCCATGGCTGTGGGCCACCTGGAACTGGCATTGGTATAGGCGCAGGAGAGGGGCGATTCCAGAATGGACGTATGCCACGTACTGGAAATAAACCTGGAGGTGGGGAAGGCACCATATAAATATAATTTTAAATATTAACAAACAAACAAAACAAAAGTATATGTCACATGACACAAACATTTGCAAACTACAGCAACGGTTTATTTGATATTACGAGATTCTTTACAGTTTAATCACGAAATGACCAGTACACAAGGTCCATGGGATGTACGTCTTTTTAAGCAATCAATTCAATCTCATAAGAGGGGTTAATTTATTTCACTTGTCCTAACAACATTATTAATAATTGTGGCTGTCAATAACCTTTCTCTACTTGCCTGGGTAAAGGGTTGCTGTCATGTTTTGAGTGCCCTTCTACTTATAACTGAGTTTTTTATTCAATTGTTCACATGGACTGAGACAAAGACTAGGTTTACCAATGAACAGAAATGTAACAAAGTCAATATTTGTAATGTGGATCAAACAAGCTTTGTCAGAAAGTCATGCACATTTTTAGAGAAGAAAAATAATAAAACAAACTTTTCAATATTACCTGGGGTGGGAGTTTGTTCCTGTGGTGGTGGGTGTGGCTCTGCTGTCATTTCACCTTCTTCATTTCTATTTTCCATCAGCCTGGACTCTGCTTCTACATGCAGATCAACTTCTTTTTTCCATCTCTCCACTTCTCGTGTTAACTCCTTGACCTTCAGATCAAGCTTGCGCTCGTTAGCCTCATGCTCCTGAAGCTTTGCTCTTGCCTGTTCACCAAGCAACTCTCTGTCAGCCTGTTCCTTGGAGAGTGCATCTTGCAGTGCCGCAAGATTTTCTGCAGCATGTTGTAGCTCTTCCTCTTTCTTTTTCAGAACTTCTTGTAGATTGACAATTTCTTGGATGATGTTCTCTTTCTCAAGTTTTTCATCTTTTAGGGTTTTCTCCAAATAGGTGACTTTTTCAAGCAGATTTTCCACAACAAGTTGGCTTTGAGGATCCTGGTCTGTCTTCTGAAGCTCCACATGTTCAGTGTTTGCCACCCTTTCTCTCATCTCAGAAATCTCCAGCTTGAGCTGGTTGAAAAGAAAAATCACACCAGATATGAAATGCTTACAGTAGCTTTTTCACTGCAAGTTCAGAATAATTATTACAAGTTGTCTTACTGATTGCCATGATTCATTTAGAGATAGTCCTTTCTCATATCAGGCTTCACAAACAGTGATTTCAGATGTGAGTAAAGATCATCCTATTTAAAAAACATCACCTGATTTTGGCTAGTCATGCAAATCGAGGGGTGCTACATGTATGACATCATCACATGAAAAACATCTGCAAAGTGATCTCTGAGAGTGACAACAAACAGGTTCAGACAATGACGAACCACAGCACAAACTAAAATGAAAGTTATCCTATTCCAAAGATATTTCGAGCTTGGCAATCATGAAATCACACACATGGAACAGGGAAAGGTTTCTGAATTTCTGAGAATTAAACAGGAAGTTGTAGGTCACAAGGTCAACTATGAACAAAGAGAGAAAATGTTTCCTTTCGAGTTGTACAGGAATAACATACATGTAGCTTTATTTAAAAGGAAAGACAAAGATGCTAATCAGCAAGTATAAGATGCCAATAATTTTTGCAGAGTTGACATTTTAAGTTGGTGACATCATTCCCTTGTAAAAGATGGCTAGATAATCCCCCCTAAAATTAACTTGCCCATTCAAGCGTTTCATATATAATCATCGCCAAAGTAAAAGTACTTCATCAATACTCATCCCATGTGCAAAAGAAGGTCTTGAAAAGGTACTCGCAATATCATATTTTTTATCTTCTTGATTGCTTTCTTAATTTCCATGACCTGTTACCTTGATAATATTCATTGCAATGAAATGAGAAATTTGCACTTCATCACACTGAACAATTACTCAGTTTGCACAAGAGCAAGAAGACTTAATAAAGCTTGTGACAAATTACCTGGTTAATTTCATCATTCTTCTGGAGTACCAAAGTCTTTTCTATGTTCAGTGCTTTCTTCTCTTCATCCAAAGCTTTTCGAAGCTTGGAAACCTTGCTTCGCATCTCTGGTGTAGAGCCTGTTTCTTCTGACTGTACTGACATGGCCCTTTTTACTTTCAACTGTTCCTCCAGTTGACGACATTCAATAAACTTCATCTTGAAAGCTTCAGCTCCCATGTTAAGTCGCACACGCAGATCCTCGTTGCAAGCTCTCATCTCCTCAATTTGCAGACGCAGATCATCTGACGAGACATTTCCCTGGAATGTTGCAATGGTCCTCTTTAGTTCGTTTCTTTCCCTCCATAGTTCATCCATTTCCTTTTTGACTTTCAGGTAATTCTTTTCCAAGTGAGCATGAGCAGTTTGCAGGGCATACATTGAAGCTGCTGAATTTTTTGTTGACTGAGCAGTGGCTCCCCGAGTGTCTGTCAGTGTCGTCTGGAGTGTCTCTTTCTCGACCTTCAGGGATTTGACTTCAGCGTCAACAGCAGCCAACTGGACTGAAGCTATTTGCACTTTTTCTTCAGCAGAGTGCAGCTCCCTCTTGTAGTTGTCCAGTTCATCACAGAGCTCCCTTATTTCGGCATTTTTTCCCTCCAACTGCTGACTCAGTTCCATGTTAGCACCCAGCTGCTTCTGTACTTGGGCCTGAAGACTGGCTAAGTTACGATCGGACTGAGAACACAGGGACTGGTTTAAAGCTTTTTCTCCCTCCAGTTGGTCGTGCAGTGCTCTGATCACTGATTCATAATCTTCTTCCAGAGCACTAGTCTTGCCTTTCTCTTGATTTAACTGGGTATTAGCATCTTCCAGCTCGTGTTCAAGTTGATAGATGAGCTCTTGCTTTTCCTTTAATTCTCCTTGAAGTTTTTCAATCTTCTGGCCAAGCAAGTCTGCTTCATTTGATGCATCCCTTAAAATTTCCTCTCTGTCACTTTCAACTTCCTCCAACTTGTGTCTACAGCTTGCAATTTCTTCTCTTGCCTCCTCAAGTTCTTGATCCTTGTTCTTCAGCTCAAGATGCACATCTCTGACTTTTTTGTTCAGGCGCTCAGACTCTTCTTCCAAATTCCTTTTCAGCAGGCTATTTTCCTCTGTGATCTGCACAACTTGATCCCGCAGCCTGATGCTTGCATTGTTTACTTTCTCAATTTTCTCGGCAAATTCTGCAGATTCTGATCTGGATTTAGTCTTCAATTCAACCCATCGAGTCTTCAGGGTGCTGATTTCATCTTCTTTGGCTTTCAGGTCGTTTTGCAGCTTCTCGATCATTTGCCGATCAGCAGACATGCTCTCTAGATACTGTTTGCGCTCTATCACCAACTCTTCTTTGTTTTTCTCAACTTGTGAAGTCTGTGCACGTTCTTGCTCAAGTATCATCGTCAATTCATCAACTCTTCTTCTTAAATTCTCTTCCATGAATTTCGAACTGCTGTTGGCACTTTCAAGATCCCTTCTTTTCCTCTGTTCTTCTTCCAAGGCCAGGCTTTTTTGAGTCAATGTTTGCTCCAGGTTAAATGCTTTCTTCTCCATGTCTTTCAAAGCGGCCGTCAGATCTGCTTTTCGTGATTCCGACTCCAACACTTTCTCATTTGCATTAGCCAGGTCAGCCAGTGCAGTTTCGTTTGCTGCTTTGAAGACAGCATTTTCCTCCAAAGCGCGGGCAAGAGCCTCTTCCAGCATCGATGTTTTGTTTTTAACGACCATAATCGAAGTTCCTTCGTCATCTTCAATTTCGCAACACTCCAACTCCTCTTGTTCAATCGGTTTGGTTTTAATCTGAAAAGGAACGCTAGCCCCTCGTACGTCGCTTGCATACGTAACATAACAAAACTGATAAAACTCATCGTCAGCTTTTGGTAAGTACCTCTGACGAAACACGACTCTATTTGCAATTGGTCTTCCTTGTTCGCCATCTTGAATATTTGGCATAGGCGACCATTCGTACGTGTAATGTTCACGCGACGATTGCCAGCCTACTTTAAACAACCCAATCCAATCCCTGGAGTTTGGTTTAACCGAACTCTTTATGGTATAACGACATTCTATCTCTCTGTCGGGCGGATAACATTCGGGAACGTTGTTGAAAATGACCGCGGAAAATTCAGACTCAGACGGTAGTGAAGTGAATTCTGTTGAGATGGCGCTTGTCGTGTCTCCATCGTTGCTTTCGCTTTCGCGTGCACTCTCTGCCATGTTTCTTTACCACTCGGGCTATCTTGCTGTACAAGATTTAATAGGGATACCCGGAAGACGGTCAAAAGGAAAGTCCCATGGATAACTTCACGTACTAAAGTCCGTATAAGTACAAAATGCAACCGAAGCAGAATTCTAATTACGGCGCAATGACGTCTTCGTAAACAATCGCCGACAAGCCGAGCATGACGCGAACTTTCCCCGAGGTCTTGAGAGAGTCATGTTACCAATATTTTCGAAATATTTCTTTCCGTTGATGGAGGAGTAAAAAAATGTCGAGTTCCGATGTAGAAATTAGGGAATGCAGTTTACTGCAACGATGAAACAAAATATTATTTAATTCCTTATTTTTTTGTGAAGATCGGGGAGGTTTCAAAGCTTCGTGCTTGCACTAAAAACAGCCGTGATTTTAAAGCGCGTGGGCACATGCAGATTGTCACATCCCGTTCTAGAAAGCTACAGCATCAAACCTCACCAAGGCAGCATGACGTTGCTATCAAATAAATGTCAAACCATGTCCCGGTGAAAAGTTTTCTTTGTTTTTGTCAATAAGGATTAATAATGATTTCTTTGTTATTAATGGACAAGTAGTCCATGGTACGCCGGATGGACCCGAAAAATTCCGGTCTGTCAAAAATATACCCCCAAAATCCCGTTCTTATTTTTAACTAAACAATTACAACGTATTCTGACCAAGCTAAAACCACTACTGCATCCCGTCTTTATCGACAAAATTTAGCTACCATATTTTTAGCCTAAAACACTTAGCTGGTGGTTAGCTCTGCAACGCAGGCTACAATATGACCAAATATTGGTGCAAATATCAAACCCTTTTCTGCTACTGGGTTCAAATTCTTAGAAGTTTTACTCCTTTGTATCTAATGTCATATTTTTAAAACATCTGCGTTCTTCAAGTAAATTTAACGCAACATTCAACTCTAAAATGCTGGGTAATTACAGAATTTTCTTCCTACTGCCTGGCAGAACGGAATGCCGCCTGAAAATAAAAGAACCCGGCCGGCTTAAAAATGTTTACACTTCACTATTCCCAGCATGCGTTGTGCAAAGCGTCATGTGTTTTCCCGGCGACTTTCCCATATACACGTATATGAACCGGAATGCCTCATTTTCCGTTCATGTGAATGAACTATTTTTAATCTACGATACACATATTTTTTTGTTTTAAAGTCCCAGTACATTTATGAACAAAAACTTCTTGAAGGGACTGTAGGTCGCTTTCTTCGGTGAGGTGGCCTCAGAATCATTTAGTTAGGCGGACTGTCACATTGCTCTATCTGTTTGAAACGAAAATAAAAAGAAGCACAAAATAAGTATTTTGGGCCTGTAAAGAGTTATCGATATCCAGATATGAACAAAGTTTACCTGCACCAAGCCATCCAACCTTTAATTTAAATTTCTTTTTCTAAACATTTCAAGATTACCATACAGGTGGCCCTGAAGCAAACCCTTTATTTGGCCTCTTGTTTTGGCACAAGATAAAAAAAAAAAACTGACCCCGGATGTTCAATGAGCGGATAGGAAAGACCTATGTGGTATTTGGACAATCGTCGCCGGGTTGGGTGAAATTATAGGGTTGGCTAGGCAGTATTCCTTTGATGAACAATTCTCGAATTCTCGAATTGGGCTCTTTGCCTCCCGCAGTCATCCCCCCATCCGTACGAAACCCAGATATAGCTTGTTTTTTATTCTATATCTCATTTGGTGACTGGCTTATAGCCTGTTTTTCAGCAGTTATAAACCTTTTTCTTTACATTTGGCGATAGTACTTATAATTCTTTTATGGTAAATTCCAACTACCCCTTTCACCGTCCAAACTGTATGTCAACAACTGAGGTCGTTTTAGAAACATTTTTTTACTAAATACCCAAAGCGTATTTTTGGAAATCAACGACTATTTTTGGGGGATTTTGACACTACGGAGTAAATTAGATTAGTTCCTGAACCACTCCCTAACACTCCCTGACCCACACCCAAGAATGTGTGTTGGGCACATGATCAACTATTCAGCTTGCTCCCATTGGGGAACTCCCTTGGTTACTGTAACATCCAGAAGACTGCTGACTAAGTCTGAGCGCCTGCTTCAACTTGGCTTGAGATACCATCCATATCCCGCGCACCTTTTTGTTTCGTCGGACAAATTCAAAGTCCAAAGCGAAGGCGTTTCCGCGGGAGGGTTGGGGACTATCGTTCACGCGCGAAGTCTGGGGACTAATTAATCAAACAAAATGGCGGGCAAAAAGGACGTGAATGAACTCTCTGATCTGGAGCTAATGAACGAACTGAAGTCTTTAGGATTGAAAACTGGACCGATTACTCCCAGTACAAGACGACTATTTGAAAAAAGACTCTTGAAAGCCCGTGGTTGTAACGTTGTCGACTGCAGTTACGAAAATAAGGAAACACGTGAAAACGCAAATGTTGTTGTGGTTGAGGAATGTACAAATTCTAGTAGAGATAGTACAATCAGTACGCCAATTGCACTTGAGAGTCCTGCGATTTTTTATGGAGTCTATTTTGATGTGGATCGTCCCTCTTCTGAAAGTGCATCACCAAACCTCCCGGCTGTGTTTACGAGTAAAGATGAGGCACTAAAAGCGGTGAAGAAAATTAAGGGAGCTCGCTTCAAAGGCTTCAAAAGCAAGCTTGAAGCTGAATGCTTTTCTCGATCTCGGTCCAGAGAGCAAGAAAACTCTCCAGCTACCCCAAGCGCGTTACCCATACCTACTGATCCTGTGAGTAACTTCAAAAGCCCAACACCACAAGAGTTAGTCAAATTTCGTACAGTTATCGAACGTGGCTCGAAGGAAGAATTTCAGCAAGTGGTGCTAAAAAATCCCAGGTACTTGATAGGACCGGGCGACACACCAGTTATCTTACAAGAAGGATCCCGCTTCAATGCTCTTCATGTAGCAGTGAAAAGTAACAGAAAGGAAATGTGTCAGTTAATTATAGAGACTTTAGAAAGTCAACACTTCTGGAGTATTCTTTTAAATCAAGAACACGAGTCAGCCATTAACAGCAAAAGAAAGCAATTTCTGGTTGACATGTACCTTAACACACCAGACAAAGGGGTAAGTAATCTGCAAAAAGGGGCACCTTTTTACACAAACTTTTTGCAACATCAAGTTTTGCACCTCTGCACTTTTTTAAAATCATAAGTTAGAAAATTGATGTTGCGAAAAAAAGTGGCTGAAATGTTTTCCAAATTTCCAAATTAAGTGTCGCATAATATTGCTCTTCCAAAACCATGGAATTAGGCTGTCGTAAATAGTTTGTGTAATAATGTAAGTAACCTATTAACAACGGGTAGGTAAACTTTAAACAATGGGGTACAAAGAAAGGGAAGAAGCATTCCTAGTTGCCCTTCAACTCGCTTTGCTACCCAACTGTCATTTAGTGTACTCCACTATGAGACCATGTTCACTAAAGGTAGTCTCATCTAATATGTTGGTTGATATGTCGGCCGATAGTTGACCAACACGTTGATTGAGAGCTGGGAGATAGTCAGTGGATGCTAGGTCAATAGTTGACTGACACTCAAATGATAGTCAACTGATATATCGACTGAATATTGACCAAGTATCAGCTGACCATCGACCAAGTGTCAACTGACCATTAGCTGACTGTCAGTTGACTGATATATTAACTGACATATCGGCTGAGACTACCCATTGCCAACATGATAAAAAAATGCACCACAATGGGTGCTTAATTCAACCCGATCTTCAAGGCTGCAAGCTTTTAAGTTATTTAAAGTACAAAGCCAGAGCATGCTTTTACAGTCGAAACCGAAGAAGCGTGAACGCCAAAAATTATTTCTGGAATGTTTATTGTTCTACGACCAATCAGATTCGAGACGTAACCGCAACAAACCGCAACAGTAATTAGCTCAAAGGTTTCGATTCTTTTATCACGAAACGACTTTTTCGTCTACATTAAGTCTTGAGATCACCACCGATTAACAAACACTCTGGAATTGTTAATTTTCTTCTATTTCAGAGTTGAAGCATAATCAAAGGATAACTATAAACGATAAATACTGAAAAGAGAAAAATAATCGAACAGACATGGCTAGACAGCGCGTCTGGAAGCAGAATAGAATTTTTGATTACTTTTTTAAAAAAATACGGCCTATCCGGTTTTTTCTACTTACAAACATTTCTAGGTTTTATCCTTTTCCCCATTTCACCAAAAAATTTATTGAATAAACTTAACAAAAATGTTCTCTCTACCTTACTTCGATGCGGAGCCAGAACAGTTCACGAAGCGCGTTGCAGCAAAATTCTCTGGCCCAGTATGTCACGCAACGGCACCCATTTTTCAAGTTTTAACGGCACACATAATATTTGAATTTGCAACGGCGCGCAAGTTTGCATTTGCTGTGAAAAATCAATTTTATTCCGCTTCCAGACGCGCTGTCTAGCCATGTCTGTTCGATTATTTTTCTCTTTTCAGTATTTATCGTTTATAGTTATCCTTTGATTATGCTTCAACTCTGAAATGGAAGAAAATTAATAATTCCAGAGTGTTTGTTAATCGGTGGTGATCTCAAGACTTAATGTAGACGAAAAAGTCGTTTCGTGATGAAAGAATCGAAACCTTTGAGCTAATTACTGTTGCGGTTTGTTGCGGTTACGTCTCGAATCTGATTGGTCGTAGAACAATAAACATTCCAGAAATAATTTTTGGCGTTCACGCTTCTTCGGTTTCGACTGTAAAAACTTGCTATCAAATAATAAACAATATTGTATAATATCACATCACAATGACCAGTGGGGTGGTAACTCTTGGGGGTCAAGATAAGTTGGAGTCACAGTCTCCCACCAAACAGGATCCTGGTGTCTTTTAGACTTAGTAAATTTCTGACATCATTGTTGCTCATATAGGGATACTTTAATTAATTTGTTTTTCCTTTACACGTGCAGAGCTGGGAAACACCGTTGCATTTTGCTTGCAAGTTTGGTCATGTTGATATTGTCGAGTATCTCGTGTCTCATCCACTGACTGACGTCCAGCGACCAAACAAGTACCAAGAAACTCCTGCACAGGTTAGATACAATAATTATTGGAACATTAATTTTCATAAATCCAGAGTCTTTAAAACAGTTTTCATTGTTCTACTTATTTCTCTCATATTTGCCACAGTTACTATTAAAGTCTCAAGAGTCCCTAACATTTTTGGGGTCTACAGTCAACTCTCTCTGACACAAACACCATTGGGACCAGCTCAAACTGTCCATCTTAGAGAGGTGTCTGTCTTATAGGGAGTTTAGTCACAGTAAAATAACTGAGAAACAACAGGGATGGAACCAACATCAGGTATCTGTCTTATAGATGTGTCCGTCTTATGGAGGTTATGGTTAAGAGAGAGTTGGCTGTATATGTTTCAGACCACATTAAATTTCAACCCATTTACCATGACTTTGCTCTTAATGACTTCTGCTGGGGTTGTTAAAATATCAATTATGATCAACAGTCCTTTTCAGGACTTACCCTCAACCAGGTGATCACACAAAATGAACTACTGATATTCTTGGGTTCAAACTTCACTGTGCAGCTAAATTTTACTTTAAAAATAAATAGTTTTACCCAACAAAGAACAAAGACGTCCTTCACACCATGCCTACCATCCTAATGCTTTCCTCACCTTTGTTACTAAATCCTTCTCGACCTACATAACAACTGAGGACTTCACTTTCATGTTAATTTCTTCATTTCAGGTTATCTGTTCCAGATGCTCCAAAGCAAGCGCTGAATTAAAGTCTCAGATAAAGAGCTGTCTTGAAGGTATACAAGTAGAGCTTGACTTTAATTTATTTGTTGTTGTTTACACTCAACTCTCTTTTAACCAACACCCCTATAAGATGGACACCTCCATAAGATGGACACCTGGTATTGGTCCAGTTCCTGTCTTTTTGCAGTTATTTACCGTAACTAAACTTCCTATAAGACAGACACCTCTCTATGACAGACAGTTGGAGCCGGTCCCGACAGTGTCCGTTTTTGAGAGAGTTGACTGTATTGTAATAAGAGTTTGAAGGTATGGCCTGTTTTACACACTGATTTGTTTTTGCACATTTGTTTTTTTGTGGTCATCCTAGCACACTTATAACTGGTGCTCCCACCCAGTTGTGAGAAGAGGGGGAAGGGGAGTACTCTGTACTTTCTTGCCTGATTAACAAATATTCTCAGGAGCAGGAGATAGCCAAGTCAAGATGGTATTGATGGAAGCATAATATGCAGGGATTTTAGTTTTGTTGCATCTGGCGGAAGTATTTTCTTGGTTGTAGTGTCTGAGGAAGTAGGGAAAGTTTCTATGTGCAAAAGAAAAAAATGGATTTAAGTAAAACTGTTGAATCTGTCCTTAATATGACAACCTCTCTACAAAACAACAACTGCTTTATTGCAACCAGCTTTCATCCCAACTTTGTGATGATCCATTACCCTGATTCCCCTTTACAAGTGTCAGGTAGCAGCTCTTGAAAGTCTCACATGAATGGGTTACTATCATTTGAGAGATCAATAGAACAAACAATAGATACGCTGGAGTAGCACCAGATACGCTAGAGGACCAGCAGGATTACAAGCTTATTAAGAGAACTCAGTGCTACGCTACAGTTTTACGAAGGCCGGTTTATTCTGTCACAGGGTTGCTATTGCACTACTAGGTCACTACGTAGCTGATGGCATGTGAACACAATTGTTAAGTTCTCATTTAACGTCACATTTTGCAGACAACTTCTATGTCCCGTTGCTGGGTACAATGGATAACTCCACCCCACCCTGGATAGGTGGTCCTTGGTCACCAGAGGTCAAAGATGACAAGATAAACAGGGAGGGTGGATTTTCAGGAAGTCCGCTTAGTCCCTGGAAACAAAAAAACAGTCCTGGGGAATTACCAATCTCTGTGCGAGCATATGCTGGGCCAATGTCTCCGTCAAAGGTACTATAATTATAACTTACAGTCCTTCAAGAAATGCATATATTCAGTGTATTTCCTTAAAGGGCAGAGACTTCAGGAGGTATGTGTGGCTTCATAGCTCAGTTGGTAGAGCATCGCACCGGTATTGCGGAGGTCACGGGTTCGAATCCCGTTGAAGCCCTGATTTTTTTCAGGCTTCTTCATTCCAATTGCTTAAATTGGAAATTCACTGCGAAGATCACATATCACCTTCATGTCCCATATCTGTTGGTATTTAACTTTGGTTTCTATGGGAATATCGCTACTGTGAGAATTGTGTTATCCTTAAATGCTGGTGCAGTGCTCTTGGTGTGCAAAATGTTGTGCAAATTTCCCATTTCAGTATTTTTAAAGTTTAAAAAGTTAATCTTTGGTAAATAGGTTTAGAAAAGTCTCTCACTTATACTGGAATTACCATTTCAGGCTGAGGAATTCTACCATGCGTGGAAAACTCCACCAAAGCCAGAACAGCGCAACAGTTATATTCAGATAAAGAGAAAAGATGACAGTCGCGGTGTTGAGAGAATTGGAAGGTAAAAATGTATTGGGAACATTGTGTGTTACAGGTCAAATTTAAATTCAGGTTAAATTATTTTTAACCTAGGTTATTTTTTTCAACCTAGGTAAAATTTAGGATTATTATTAGGGTTAGGGTTTTGGATTGGAGTCATATATTTTTAAAAAATAGTGGCAAAGTGGATAAGCGGTTGGACAGCAAATTTGGAGGTTGAGAGTTCAAATCCTAGCCGTGCAGGTTAGTAAAAAGGTAAAATAAAAAAAAAGATGACACTGCCTAGGGGAGGGGGGGGGGGGGAATAATAGCAGATGGTAAGGAAGGGTAAGTAAGATGGTGGAGGGGTTCAGAGACATCAAGGGAGGGGAGGTATTTTAATTTAATTTTCTACTTATTAACCTAGTAAAAAAAATAAACTAGGCTAAAACAGAAATAACCTGGGTTGAAAAAAATGACCTGTAACATGTAGACCTTATTCCAAAGTGGCGAAAAAGACATTTGTTAATTGGCCCTTGTTGCCTCGTTTTAAGCCAAAGATTCTTTTGATTTCTTCAGATGTGATCAAGGCAACAAGGGCCAATCAACATGAAGACAACAGAATAATATATTTACTGACAGTTTGGAATAAGGTGTATTTGGATATTATTTAAGAAGCCCATTTTCTGAAAATCATGTTATTAAGTTACTGTATTCTGAAAGGAAAAGTGCATGGACATTTTATATTCAAATGTTACTAATTAAGCAGTATTGATATTTTCATTTCTGATCTATTTTACATCTCAAGGGACCTTGCCCATAATGGGAGGATTGCCTGGACAGAGTACTGGAACTTTCTTGGTTGTTATGCTGACTTATCAAGCACTCAAGGACTGGAGAAACTAGAAGATTATTTGGCCAAGAAAAAAGACAGGGCTCTCTTAAGCAGACTATCAGTGACACCTCAAAGAGTCAGAGGTGTTAGGAGCGTTAGCAATGTTCTTAAAACTCCTGAATCAAGGCAAAGCAGTGTTATTTTGAGTGACAGTGGTTTACTGCATCAAACAGGACATATGAGTGATTTTGATCATTGTGATGAAAATGACCTGATGGATTGCAATGAAAGTCCTTCCTTGTCATCCAGGAAAGTTTTGTTTTCTGATTCTGCGCAGTTGGAGATAGAAAATTCAAGTACAGAGCTTATGGACTCTGTAGAACAAGAAAAACTGCAGTGCTTGAAGGAGCAGCATATTGTGGAGAATTTCACAACTGAGGATGAAAGTTTTAGCACACCTTTAAATAAAACTGCAAACAGCAAATCACACGAGCCCATTGTGGAGACATTAGCACAAAGCTTAGATACACTTTCTCTTCATCAAGGACAGGATGTACCAGAGGTTGATATTTCATTAGCTGAAAATCCAGGCAAAAAGGACCTGCAGAATTATAGCTTTTCTACTCAAGAGCTTGACAAAAGAGATGAAACAGACAATGCAAGGGTTTTCCCATGCCCGAAAAAGCTGCTGTCATACAACTTACCACAAACTAACAGGGAACTCTTTGAATTAAGCAGAGATGATATATCTGGTGCTTCTTCCATGGCAACCGATGAGAAAATCAATATCAATTCCACTCGTAATAAACTTGACATTCAACACAATAACAAGAGTTCTGACATCAAAGAAAACTTCACAGACAAAAAAACTTCATCAGTGCAAAACCAACCTCTCGATGATTTAAAGAAAAATCTTTTTGAAGATGACGTGTTTGAGGATGCTGCAGAAACTGATGTAAGATCAAGAAAGCTTGGTCGACGTATTGGCTTAAGAGGAGGAGATCACAGCTTTAAAATACCAGAAAACAGGACTGTGGAATATGTGAAGTCTGTAAGCTGCAGCAGTACCCTTGGTTTAGGAGGCAGAGATATCAGTATTTTCATCCAGGGGTAAGTTAATTAACTAAACAAATCAGGCTGCCCCCTCTAAAATCCTCTCAACAAAATCTTGGATACAAGGCCTGTGGGGTGACATTTAGAGTGCTTTTCATTTGTATAAAACTGTCAAGAATTTTCTGCCACATAAAACAGTACAACTTTTCCACAATCAAAATGGAACATGACCGCCACACAGTTTTTCATGCAGTTTTACTGGAAGGTATGGCGACTAATACTTAGTGGTCCAGGGGCCCGTTTCTTGAAGTTCCTGAAAGATTTTCCACCTGGAAAGCCATAGCAAAGTCTTAAACGTTATGATTACAGAGCTGTTTTATTCCATGTTATTATTTTTAATATGAACACAGGTTCCCTTCATACAAAGTTTCAGCACTATGCACTTCTCGGTTTTTAAGATACAGATAACTAGAAATGGGTTTGCTGGCCCCAAAAGTTTCTGGGGCTTTCGAGAAACGGACCCCAGGTTTAAACCATGGCTGAGCAAGACTCTTAACTCTTACAGAACCTTTCTTCTCCCAGGTGTATAAATAGGTACCAGTGAATTTGATGCTTGGGGCCCAGGGCTTATTTTTAAAATTCTCTGCAGAGGAGCATGACTGATTAGTTTGAAATCTGTTGTTTTAAGTTTGCAGCCCAGCAAGCTTGACCTTGACGTGTTAATAGCCGTGGGTCATGATGACACTGATTCTGGAAAATATCCTTGCATTGCTCAATGGAAGAAACTAGTTATGTCTTATTCTGAGGCAACACAACAAAGGTACAATTTTATTAATATCCTTTTGGCAGTTATCTATACGCAGTTATCTATATGCTTGCTTGCATATTTTCCTCCCTCCCCTGCAACCTATGCTCCCTCACTCCTACCAGAACCACAAAATTCTATTCAAAGCACTGTAACATTTTTTTTATATTATTTGAAACATCTCGCTGTAATTCATTTCTATAAGTGACCCCGCGGTTAAATTCCAAAGCAATTTCGAGTAAATTAATGTCAAACCTCGTAAAATGCTTAGAACGCGTGGCTATTTTGTTTTGAACTGACGTGAAACGTCCGTTTTAACTAAAATATGGAGAACTTCAAATTCATTTTTCTCTTGCGGAGGTCAGCTTGAGAGCTATGAATTCTTTTTGGTATCTTTATTCTTGCTTTTATTGCTCGAATGTTCAGCGGAATCCGTCTTAATTGTTTAATCTTTTTGTTTCAGCTGGCCAAGCCCTGGGTCACCAAGGTATAACACAAGACACAAGCCTCTGATGTGGAGCTGCTGAACTAAATGAGTTCAAAATTATGGCAATTAAATTAAATATATGTCGGTATAGTGTTGGAATTATACCCTGCTCGCAGTGAAAAAGTCAAAATTCAGCGTGAATAAATCACATACACGTAACCTTATGCAAGGTTGAAATAAGTTCCTATGTCACGTATGGGTTTTCTATGAAGAATTATTATAAAGTCAGTAGCCACAGTAAAAAGCAGTGTTCCTCTCAATTTTTGTTTTTCATAGTTCATGTTGCAAGTTGTGTTTACAATTTAATAATTTACCCTAGGAGGATTTGTCCTTTTTTTCAAATTGTGGCCAGGTATAAAGTATTTATCCAAAAGATAAAGATGACACATGATGATAGTCCAAGAAAACAGTAAATGTCAATTTGTACTTTTGACATTTCCTATTTACCTTGTTATAGGAAATAACCGATACATGTCATTAACGCGAATTTCAAAAATTTGCGTTAATTTTGGCATTAAAATCACACTATTTTACAGCATAGTTATTTACAGACACCTTTATTTCCAGCAAAGTTACTTGTCATCTGCCACTCCGACAGGGTCAGTCAATACATCGTCATTCAATATTGTTTTTCATTTTTGAAATGTGTTAATATTCGTCAATGCAACGATCGTTTTCTCCAACGTCTTTGTGTTTTTACGCATTTACCGGCATCAAAATATTTGGCTTGTGAAGAGCGCAGGTTGCCATAGACTTGTTGCGCATGAAATCAGTTCACATGAAAATTTGCATTAATTAAATGCATGTGAACATAACTTTTCGAAAATTCGCGTTAATTTTATAACACGTAGATTTTGTTGTTTAAAATGCTTCGTTATATTCCTGTAATGACGTATTTGTGGCTTCCGTTTTCACAGCAAGTCCCATGTAATATAAACTGAAACGACTGAAACTACATGTGCGGTGTGGCTTTCAAATGACCAGTTTACATACCACTGATCAATAACAGAAAATTAAGTTTTTGTTTAATGCTTCAAATCCATCCTCAGAGACTCAGGGCGGTCAGTCAGATTGGTACAAAGTAGCTGCCGAGCAACACAATCGGCACGAACTTGTGCCGTTTGTTCTGCTCGGTTTACTTTGTGTTTTGCTGGGTCTCCGAGGATGTGCGGCAAAAAGAAAACGAACGCTCCGTTCGGAGAGTGTGGCGTTTCTTTGAAGTATTGTTTATAATATCATGGGTGATAAAAGTCTGTATACGAGCCTAGGGGCCCATCAGGCCGGAGCTTATCCCGGTTTCCGTAGCATGAAGCGACTAGGAGTATTTCTACTCCCCCCTGGATGGGATGCTAGTCCGTCGCAGGGTTACTCCCAGCAGTAAATTCGCCGGTACCCATTTATACACCTGGGTGGAGAGAGGTACTATGACAGTAAAGTGTCTTGCCCAAGAACAAAACGCAGTGCCCCGACCAGGGCTCGAACCCGGACCGCCCGATCCGGAGTCCAGCGCACTAACCATTAGGCCATGGGTGACAAATTACTCCTTAATTTTGGCGCGAAATTTTAGCGCTTTTTTTATTTAATCTCGGTTTAACGGTCACAATGCGATATTTGACGCAACGATAAGCATAGCGTGTCCTGTTTCACAAAATTAAACATGTGGTAAGACTGTTGATGCAAAGATGCAATACATTTCGAACAACATGAACTTCGAGGGCTCGAAACGAGATGGCTCGATCCGGAGTCCAGCGCACTAACCATTAGGCCACCGCGTCTCTCACAATTTTGCAACAACCTATATGCAGCATAAATATATTTAAATGCCTAACTGTGTGAAGTAAAATTTATTTCAGTTTAAAAGTCGACTTTAACTATTTACAAAGCGTAATTCAAGATTCCGTTACAAACCAGAAAATCGTGGCATGCGAAACTTTCCATGTCGTTCGTCTGTGATATTAAGATAGCGATCAATTCGTTGGCCTTGAATACTTCGTTCTTTCTTGTTTCTTATCCTGCTGCAGTGATTGTGGACAATATGGAGTATTCTACAAGGATTCTTTATTCTGAAACCTCCGTACTTTTGAAAGTTAAATATCAAAACCCGTTCAATGCCCACAATGTTTGGTCGATAGTCAATCCTGTTTAGTAGCTGAGAGGGTATTGGCCCGAGAAGCCTAAACAGAAATGCATCATGGGAGCCAATGTATTCTGCCCTCGGACCACAGAAATCTCTGGCATTACAGAGACGTACGTTTTCAGGAGTTTCATGCCTGGTCAATGCATACATTGTTTTCTTGTTTAAAATGCTCTCGTCGAGTTTGTCAAAACCCTTATCCACATAACAGTCAGCATTCATTACCATTGCGTTTCTGTGCAGCAAGTGGTTCGAGGCGAACTGGAAGGCGTCTTTGTAGCGCATGCGCCGGCCGAGCAAATGAAAATTTAATTTCCAGTCCTCTCGCAAATTCTGGGTCTTGATGACGAGAGGATCCTTGTCCCTTTCACATAGAATATGAATTCTTTCAACCTGGAAAACATGAAAATTCGATAACTTAACGCTTCACGGCAACGGTGGTTACTCCACCGTTTCTCTTTTAACTTTTCTGGTTTGTTCTAACTTTTTTTTTAATATAATAATATTAAAATGTTATTATACTATCTTTTTAATGTCATTGAAAAATATTAAAATTCAAGATGGAATATGTTGAAATTGGTGACGTCATAGCAGCGGTGAGGACTTTTTTCTACCTCTCTCTCTCCTCTCCCTTCCTCCCCTACAAAGTTGCACAAACGTCACAAAAGCGGCTTAATTTCACACGTACGTGTGTACTTACGTGCGGACTCAGTAGATTCCGTTGAAGGCAGTAGATGTACTCCATTTGTCGCTTTGTTATGTTATCGTCTGATATACCGGAAGTGTTTGACACCGGAAACTGAATGATCAGATGCAATCGAGCGCTTCTCGTTGTGGCGTGCCTGTTTGGTTTGACGAGGGCTTGGGTGTTGTACAGCTGTAGTTTGATGGTCTTAGTGGCTATATTGCTTCTAAGTCTCCCTAGAAATAGGCGATTTTAGTTTGAAAATTGAAACATTTGTTAATAGCCATGGTTAATTCGTTATCTTAACTGAAAAAAGGTAGAGAAA
The DNA here is from genome assembly GCA_963693305.1 of Meandrina meandrites. Classification (NCBI taxonomy): domain Eukaryota; kingdom Metazoa; phylum Cnidaria; class Anthozoa; order Scleractinia; family Meandrinidae; genus Meandrina; species Meandrina meandrites. The sequence goes on along the minus strand of OY855908.1, from coordinate 3,219,845 downwards.
CTTAGCCTTACACAATCCAAGCTTGGCGTTAATGTGTTTGTGGCAGCAGCTTGGATAAAAATCCTTGTGCAAAAATGCACATGCGAATTTAAGCAAATGCGAATTACTTTTGACACTCAACTTAAAACCACTCTATAATGCTTCGGCTTAAGTTTAATAACAGCAATTATAAAAAAGCTTGACATTAAATGGGCTTTTGTAAGTTCGTGTTGAACAAAACTTGAACAGTAGGAAAGCTTCGTACATCTTGCTCCCCGCCGGAGCGGAGGGGACTCCCATATGGAAGGGGCGGGGATGCTCGTCGGAAATTTTGAATTAAACCCCTAAATTAAAAGGAGACCAATCTGGGCGAGCTTTTCTTGACCCCTAAAAGATATACCATTTCATTTTTCACCGGGTGCAATCTTAAACGAGACCTTTATCGCCAAAAATGCTGGCTTTCTAGCGCGGAACACCCTAAGTGAGACCAAAATCCGAAATTTACACCCCTAAGCGAAACGGCGAGCATCCCGCTCCTTTCATAAGGGAGTTCCCCCCCCCCCCCCCCCCCCCGGATCGTTATACTTACAGAGCTTTCCGGTCTCCACGATATTCGTAAAGGCATGAGCGCCACGAAAGGGTTTGGGTGCTAAAATGAATCAAATTTAATTTACCTTCAAGTCTTCGTGTCGAACTATTATGTTCATCCATTGAAAATGTTGGCTTTGTAATAGAATGCCTCAACCAGTCCAAGAGCAGCAGAAGTGATATAATTCCCAACAGAAGTGGAACACGAGATCTGGTTTTCACACATCGCGATGGTCTGTACTGAACAGAAGACAATAATGACCATACTGAAAATTACATAGCCCAGATAAAACTAGATTGGAAGGAAGTACTCCGGCGGAGGGCCTAGAACTAGCATTGTGATTGGTCTGTTCTTATTCCGCAGCTGGCACAAGCGGAAGGACAAACCAATCATAATGCTAGTTCTAGGCCCTCCGAGTTCTTCCTTTCTGCTTGCGACTCCGACAGTCTAGTTTTCACTGGATCATAAGCGACGAAGTCATAAGTGGGATCGGAACTCTGCTTGCGACTCTGTCGGTTAGATTTTCACTAGATAGTAACGCTCTGCACGCGCTTCTGATTACCACTCCGACGCCGACTTTGATTCCGTCGCTAGTGAAAACTAGCCTATAACAATCACAACCTTATTTTGATATATGTGTTTTTGTTTTTTTATACCAGTTTATTTTTATGTTCTTGTGTTTAATAGCCAGTAAAATCTTGAGTCACGGCGGGGTTTAGCAACACTTTTCATTTGTTACCGTTTTTTGGTAAATAATTATTCATCTTGGTATGACAGTAGTTTTAGTTAAGAAAAACACGTACCTTTGGTAAACGTTGCATTCTACCCGACCATAGTCGTTCATTGTATTCAGTTAACCTTCTCCTCGCCGGCAGCCATGGTTAATGACGGCTGATTAAACTCCAAAAGGAAATAAAAAATTACGATCTCCCTGAAAATCTCGAATTTCATTTATAAATGTTCGGTCAAGATCAAAACATGGACTGGTTTTAACGGTTGGTGAAGTTTTGCAGGTTGTTTCATTGTGCGCGAATTCGAGTTCATGTTACGTCTGACTGATTAAGGTCTTTTCTCGGATAGATCGTTTTTGTAAGCTGTATATATTTTCTCTCGGACGTCGCTGCCCTTAACGCATTCAACTTTGTAGTGCCGACAAGATACTGATCTTAGGAACCGATACTAAATATGTAACACAATGCATCAAAAAATGTTCCCGTCGATACGAGCAGTTTTGAGTGCCATTTATCATTTAAGAATCGCTTCCACAGTGCCTCTTTTTACGCAGGACAGCCTGTCAAACTGCTGCAGGGCATGGGGTGTGGGGGCAATCTGCGATGGACTAGAATCTCACCCAGGAGACAGGGGGAAACAGAAATGCTCAAACCCGCACGAGATTAAAAGAGCGCGAATTTAAGAAGGTGGGGTGGGTAAAAAAAAAAAAACGGTAAGGAATACAGTTTCATTTTGTCTCCCGCTCGAAGTGCGTGTGCACGGCACCCTGAATCACTAAAACCAAGCAACTTCAACAATCACATGAAACCAGCATTTACCAGCTCTGTGTATAGATTTATTTTGTTACAAGCGATACATCTGTACTATACATGGTAAATATCTATTGATATTGTTATTTAATTTGAATTATAATATTGCTATTTCCTTTTTCATGAAATAAAAATTTTCTCATTTCAAAGAATTGCATTTGGAAACTCGTTTTGAACGTATCGAATTTTTTTTCTTTTATTTTTGCATCATCAAAAAATTGCCGCTTCGAACCTGAACTCAGAGTCAAGGGCGAACTAAAAGACTATGAAAATAAGCCCATTTCTCGGGAACCTTCAAATTTACGATAAGTTGGCGCTGAATTGTTTAAAATAATGCCTTAATTCCAGATCTTACCGGATAAGTGTGAAATAACATTTAATGGTAACAAAAATAGAAATGATTATCGCTATTAATTTTCCCGCGCGCCGCCACTCTGGATTTTATAGCGTCAAATGGTTGCCACTTTAGCACTAAAGGTCTTTTGTGTGAAACAAATGGCAACCATCAAAATGGCGACGCGCGGAAAATTTAAAAGCCATAATCTTTTCCATTTATTTTTATTATTAAATGGTGCTTTTCCTTTATCGTGCAGCAGTTGGAATTTGGGCATTTTTTTCAAACAATTCAACGTCAGCTTGCCAGAAAGCTGCTCAGACCGCAGGACAAGACTGTCGTAAGACTAACAACACTACAGGTAATCAAAGCGCACTAGGCCCTATGTATATGGAAAGAAGATGTTCCTAGTGGCTTGGATCATACGAGCGCGACATGTTTTCAGCTTTCAGTTTGCTTGCAGCACTAGCTCTAGAACTTGGATCGTCCTCTTTCCATGTAAGTAAGGTCTTAGTGTACTATAAGAGTTTGTACGAATCTAAAAATCGATAAAAAACTTTTAATTCACAATTTGTAAATAAAGTAAATGAAAATATAAAAGCCTCAGCCGTTGTCTTTTTCTGTGTTATTTTTTTTTTTCGCTTCTGAGAGGCTCCTGGTTGGAGGCCATTTCATTGCGCAAGTTTCCACTCGACGGTTGAACTTGTTACTTTAGCGGACTTATCGATGAATAGAAACGCCCAAAACAGCCGCAGGATCCTCCCAGCAGAGGAAAAAACACAGAAAAAAAGACATATACAAGTGAGATTTTTAACACTTATGTTCACATTCTTATATAATATGTTTGAAGAAAAAATGAAATTTTCTTGAGCAAATTTCAGATCGATTCAAACTGATTGGCGTACACTTTGATTATCTGCGAAAAATTAGTACAGTTTGTTGTCCTTTGAATCTTAAAGACCCCGAGTGTCTCAGTTCCTCTCTTTTGATAACATATACCAACTCACGGGTTTCAAAATTTGATCATATATATATATATATTGAAGGATACCTTCACAATTTGATTTCGATTAAAACATCATGTCTCTATATTGATTGAATTTTTTTTATGTTTCGTTTTAGTTTCATTGCTCTTCTTCATCAGTCGTTCGGTCGCCACGTACTTCCAGCATCGAACGAGTCAGTCGGGTTCCCGAAGACGATTCGCCTAAGCTTCGGAGGTGTTCGACATCTACGTTCGGATCCGACTGCGATCGGGTAATTGAATAAAAGTCTGTTAAAGGGGACATCGGAGGAGTTCGGTAACCTCCGGTAGAGATCGAGGGGAAGTTCATTAATTCTTGCCTTCTGGCAACATCTTCTGTTAATCTTGAAGGAGTCTCCACAAGCGACTCTTCCTCGGGCGTTTCGATCGACAACCCCTCGGTAGGTTCCCGCTCTTTTCGCCGAGGAGCCATCTTGTGACCTTTTGGCGATAATTTAGACCGAAATTTTGTGGTTGAATGTCTGGCTTTCCCTCTCACTGAGCTGACCAACTTCTCCGCAGGCTCACCATCTGGTTCCTTTCTTGGAGACATTTTCTTTCTCTCTTTGGATGAAACAACTTTTCTACTTCCTCTAAATCGCATCTTTTTTGCATCGCCGACTTGTTTTTGTCGTGATGTCTTTGGCTGTGAAGGTCTTTGTTCTCTTACGCCACGTCCGCTTTGTACTGCAGGCGGATGAAGGGAACCTTTTTTAGCTGGCGGGGCGCTGGGCTCGAATTGAGAAACGCTTGTGAAAGGCACAACCCGAGGTTCCTTATAGGCCTGGGAAAGAGTCTGTACTACGTCACGATCACGTGCCGTATAGGTATGTGGTAGTTTCCAAGAGAATGAAGGCTCGGTTGCTTCACCAGTGTCCTTATAAGGAGTAAATGGAGTGACAGGAACTATTCGATAGTACTCCTCAGGAGCTGGGGAGAGTTGTACAGTCTTGACCGGAGGAGACTGGGAACGTTCCACGTATCTCCTGTCGCTCTCCTCCTGTTCATTAGCAGACGACTCAAACTCAGATTCCTCCGTCGGGATATCAAACGCAGCTTCCTCCCTTTCTTCTGCGCCTTCCTCTTCACTGCTCTCATCGCGGCGTTCATCGGGAGGGCCTGGGCCTGAGAAGTAGGCAAATTCAGAGGATTTGACGGGGCTGGTTGGCGCTGATACAAACCTGTACCCCTCTGTGCTGGAAGCCCCCGGTGAGAAAATTGATTCCCAGTACATAGCGGACTCAGAAGAAGGCAAATACTCTCCTTTGTATGAACCTGACTTCACGGCTCTGCGGAGCACATCCCACATTTTTTGAGAGCTCACTTTCCTTGCAATGACCTAGAAGAAATGCACGAGGAAAGACATTGAGTTTCAAAAAGCTTTCATTTGTGATCATTGGCAGTGCAACTAATTCCAAATAATGCTAGCCTGCGAGGATGCAGGGGCGGATCCAGGGGAGGGGCCCGGGCCGCACCCCTTGTTTTTTCGGAAATAGTGCATTTTCTATGTACTGCCGGAATTATCTTCGCAGAATTCAACATTCATAGTCAAGCCTTCGGAAGCGCCCTCCCCCCTCCCCATTAGCTGAAGGTCTAGAGCCGGCACTGGGATGAGCTATATTTTCGCTGTTTATCATTCAACCACATAAATGTCTTAGTATTTTTCCGCTGTTGGTTTTGCATTTTGGGACAATAGGAGTTTCCCGAAAAAGATTAATTCCTACCTTCTTTTCTTTTGGTTTCGACTCGGGTTTTATTTCACCCTCCTCTCCTTGTTCCTCTTCGTTAACAGGACGCAAACGTTTCCTCTTGCCCAGTGTGCGATAGATCTGTATGAAAAATAACAAGAAGAAAGTAACCAAGAGAGCAACAGTGGAATCAGGAGCTGTAGCAAGTGGGTTACATCTGGCAAATCACAGCAAATGGAACGTAGAACAGAAAAATGCAACTAGTACCTAGCGCGGGAAAAGATGCAACCCTCGATCGAGAGCGGGAAAACATGCAGCCTCCGCCGAGAGTGGGAAAACGTACGAGCGCCAAGTCACGATTGATGCTGGCGTTACAGATTCCTTAAATAAAGCTGCTGTAACAGAACTTCGTGACACTTTTTTGCAGCGCTGGGAAGGGGGCAGGGGATCATCAAAGCGGGAAGTAGGAAACGAGAAGACGGTTTGTAAATAAAAGGAAACGAATACGAAGAAAGAAGATACAGTATAGCTCCCACCTCTTGATGGCTGATGATATTACGACAGAGAAACACTTCTCGGGTAAAATCAATCCCTTGCGCGCTTAGTTCAGCCAGAGCTAGAAACACATCGCCGATAGAAGACCGTCGAGAATAGCTGTCATAGCGACAGATATGCAAATTGAGCGTCTGCTGTGCCAAGTCCAACTGTGACAGCGGAAACTCGTACACTTCCCTAAGGAAAAAAAAAGAAAGATATTTCTTTGATACGTGTTTTTGTGCAGTCTCGACTGGTGATCTCAAACAAAATGCGAGTGAAAATGTCGGCTCGTACATCTCGTACCTGAAACTGACGTTAATCGTAGTGTCGTAAGGTTCAAAAGTATGGCTTTGTAGATTCAGCGGAAGAAGATGAACATCAACATATGTACTGGTGGCTTCTCGGTCCATGGGAATGTCCTCGGCTCTGATTAGCCGCACAATCAACATAGAACTACAACAAGGAACATTTGAAAGTAAAACACTGGGGATCGCAATTACTTACTCATTGGGGTTAGTAGGAGGGGGCCTGTGGCGCACGAGGGGAAACGCGTGGGAGTTTCCAGCAAGAGAGGGTGGTTTCCTTTCTACTTTCCATTCTTTTTCTTTTCCTCGATGAGGGTACTGTTGTTGGGGCGTCACGCAACACTCTGGAGAACGCTGCGTGACGATCCAAATAACCGCAGCGAAGGAGAGTCAAGTTTTCGGTGCGTGATCAACATCTAAGCTCTCTTTACAATCTCAATACAGTGTCATATAAGTGGTCAACCTGGGAATAAAAATATTTTGAGCCCGTGAATAAACAGCTGTCTTACCGGTGTTGATCGTATCTAAGAGCAAAGTAAAGTCTTCCTAAGTCCAGATGATCATCGCTTTGTGACTCGTCCTCCTCCTCATCGGAGAATAATTCATCAGACGATAGTAAACTCTACAAAGGGAAAATAACGATATGTGAAACCGTGACACCAGTAATAAGTCAAAAATCTCATCTCGTTTTATATTGGTTTAATTCGTGTAGTTTGATAGAAGTTTAGCTGAAATTAGACCAGCCAGTCTACGCGTCAATCAGGCAGTTAGATCAGTCAGTCAGTCATTCTGTCAGTCATTCTGTCTGTCTGTCTGTCTGTCTGTCTGTCTGTCAATCGGCATTGGGTCAGACAGACAGAGGGTCATTCGGTGGCTGAGTAAGTGAATCAGTCACTCAGAAAGTCAGTTAGTCAGTCGGTCAGGCTGTCTGTATGTCGGTTAGTTGGTCAGACAGATAGGTCAGTTAGAAGGTCAGTCAGTCTGTCTGTATGTCAGTCGGGCAGTCAGTCAGTCAGTCGGTCAGACAGACAGACAGACAAACAGACAGACAGCCAAGCAGCCAAACAGAAGGCCAGTCAGTAGGTGGGTGTGTCAATCATTCAACCAGAAAAACCACAGTGAGTCAGTGGGTCGGTCTCATACCTTGGGGAAGTCAGGCCGAGGTTGTACAGGAGTGATGGTAATTTTCGGCATAGTCTCCTGTGCATAAGCCGTGGCTACTTTCTTCCGAGCATTCTCAGCTTCCTCTTCCAGATATTTGTACGGAACCTCTTCACGGTCCCCTTCATCTTCCTTCTTCTTCTTTCTCGACAGTGTCCAGGAAGTAGCCACGTACACGCCCAGTGCTACCAGGCAAAGCAAAAGCACCGTGATAATGACCTCTAGCTTCTCCATAACCTGGAATAGTCAAAAATAAAAGGATATTAATAAATAATGAATAAGAATTGCCCGCGAGTCATGATGGCGCGGATGCCTCGCATCGCACGAGCGCGTCAATTCGTGTTCCTGGTGTTCACATTGCAAGCGCGCGTCCTTCGTGCAGGCATCTGACTGCTGTATCCACCGGGGAGATAAATCATCATCCAAGGGCAATAAATTGTTTCTAAGCTTGGTGGATCCTGAACTGTTCAAGCAAAACAGCTAGCACTATGACTGACAACTGAACAAATCGCGATCGATTGTGTGTTGCGTGTCGCGCGTGTCGCGCGTATCGTGCTTTCACGTTTCAGTGCCTGACAAAAATAGAAATTTTGCGAATGATTGCATTTTATGTAGTTGAGATTCTAGTGTTTCGGTCCTGACTTACTCTTCGTTTCAGTTTTGTGTCTGAGAGATCAAAAAACTTATAAAACTTATAACGTTCGGTGTGACATTTTAAATATATAGTATTTTTAAAACCTTTCGTAGATTTAAGAATGGACATATTGTTTAGGAAATGAGGCTATCTAAATTAATTTGTATTTAATTATTATTTGGAATATTTAGAAGAAAATAAGAATGATTTCAAATAATCAGTATTACCAGAACTGTTTTCCGTAATTGTTGTAATTTCGTTTTTTTTTCACTAAATTTCTCATGCGACAGGTTTTGAGCGTCACATGTACCCACAGCAATGGTTCCAGACTTGACGAGAATAATACAGTGGTCGACTTAATTAATAGATAAATATTTAACTTCAAGGGTTACTTCCCCGTTTTCCGGTCATTTGTAAATAAATGTTGTATGGTCACTAAGTTGGAAAATTGAATCCTTATTATTGATTTTTCTTCTTTGTGCGAAAACATTGTCCTCATGAAAACCGAAGAATAATTCTTTATTTTCAGTAAGATTGCTCGACCGTGGAATCAACAAACTACAAGGATTAACTCGCGCGTGGGTCTGCAGGCCTTTCGCCACTGTTTATATTAATTTTTTTTTACAAACATAATGGCGAAAGAGAATAGTTATTTACCTCCATGCTTTATCCTCCAGGCTTGAAGGTCTTTCACCTTGAAAATATATATTTAAAAGCGGCAAATTGGAGAGTAATCAGCAGACATTTTTTCTTTCTATTTTTAATTCACCCGACGCGAAACACGACCTTCTTTATACGAAGGCCTAACGCGAACGCTACCCACTGAAAGACGCCACTTATGAGTTGTCATAGAAACGTCAACCGAAATAACCCGCATGTCAAGGAGATATCACCTTACTAAAAACACCACTTTCACAGACTGGTAATCGAGCCTACACGTTCATCAAATGGCTAAAATGCGCTTTTAAAATTCATTTCATAAGTTGCTCTGATGGTCGCGAGAAATCATTCATTGATCATCTTCTAAAAAATAAGTGTCGCGTGTCTGAAAAATTTCTACTAAAACTTCCCAACAAACAAAGCCATCAATTATCTCATTGCTATCCGTTCATGCATACGGGATACAGGCGTCTGAATTGAAGCCGGGAGCTGACAAACACTTTAAATAACCGTGCTAACATAAATTAAGATATCTACACCCACGTATGGAATCTTTAAGATTTATAAAAAAACAGCAAGGTCTTTGCGCAAACAATTTCAACTGCGGATTAGTTCACGAACAAGAAAAGGATAAGTGAAGCTTTTCAGAATACTGATACTAGGTTTTATGTTATGATGTGTGTTATGTTGTTGATAAAAAGACAAATAAAGATAAAACACCAATAAACGAATTTAAAGAGTCGTTTATGATACTGGGAATACATATATCGACAACAAAACACTGGCCCTATTTTTCATTACAAATTCGATAGTAAAATTCTATTCCATTTAATTCAGACAAGATGCGTGACTCGTTTGACGTAAAACGACGTTGAATAACTGTCGTTTCCCAAGTTTATACATTTAATTGGTTTATCCACTGAATTAATTTCCTCACAAAAGCTGAAGTGCTGTCTGTTATGCTTTCCCTTCTAAAAATGACACAAAAACTTGGAAGTTTGCTGTCCCGTTTGAAACAGCCTGATCGCTCCATGAAAAAAATTAGAGCGTGTTGTTTTGACCTTTAAAGCGTTTCATTGTGGAGAGCTGTATTTACGCTTCTTTCAGGCCAGTAGAGATATGAAAATCTGAACATAAACAACGCCGAAAGCACTGAACAAATCAAAATAACAAACAACAACAAACGGTTAACTTACCGACTCCGAGCAAGTGAGCAGAAAAGCAAAGCCATTGTGTGCACTCGCGGATTTTCTCTGTGGTCACAAATGTCAAAATATCGATGAAGCAAAGAAATCGACTTAAAATTTCATCTGGGATAAAACTTATAACCCTGATGGTAAAACTGAAAGCGTATTCCTCAATCGTTGTCTTTCTATAGCGAACATTTTACCCGAATGATTGCGGAGAAGAAGACTCAATTTAGCGACTCATATGGTCACGATTTTCGAAGCATCCTATCCTCGAAATTAAGATCAACTGCCATTTTATACATACCGTACCCAGCCCATATTGATTTCATATTCCGGAGGCGTCGGGTGATAATGAAAGATAAGTTAGGATTTTATAACGCCCAATTCCATGCATTTCAGTATATTTTTTGTTTGTAAGAATCGAGTAAATAATGCGCGCTCTGCGGCCCTTTATTTAATTTTCCTCCGGATCGACTTTTTAAAGGTTTTTTTTGCGGTAACTTTTGTTGGTTTATTTCTCCTTTTTTCGAGCATTTTGTTGGTTTACCTTTTAAACATTTTGTGAATACATCTTCTTTATTGAGAGACATTTTCCTGGTTCATAGTTATTCCGACAACATTTTGTCATTTGCAGAGCTTAGAACATACTGTTATAGAGTTATTCAAAACGTTATAAATTCCTTCAAGTTTCCAATTGAAGAGGAAACATTACTGATGCCATGCAGTAATCACATGCTATGCCGGTCCAGTTCTTCTCGCCATGCACACTGCCTTCTGAGGTGAGAAGGATTTGGGTACGATGTTAGTTGCACGCCAGAGAACAAACAGCGCCAGTAAGCTGATTACGCGGGAGAGGTTTTTTTTACTGATGGGCTTGTAACTAGTGAATTTCAGATTCATGATAATCTGTCTTTGTATAGCTTACTTGCTCAACAACGCAGGGTGCCGCGGAACATCGACATGTTTACTGAACTAGGAGCCGAAATTAAGATAATTTTCTCGTTATTTTATACTATGGCGATCTGCCAGTTGGACAATGGCAAAAGAAGTCCATCCCACAGACTTTTATTTCGCCAGTCGGTGGACTTTTGGTGGAAAGTAACATGACGTATCCAGATAATGGTGGCTGGTCCGGTCCGTTACTCGACAACTCTGGGGAGAGTTCTCGACATGTTTCTTTTTAACTGAACAATAAAAATAGACTTTTTTTCGGTTGCCTTTTGCGAAAACTTCTCCATAGCTGCTCTATGCGCCACATTTTCAGCCAAATTTTTGGGAGCAGGGATGGTACATGTGGTGAGCGCACTCGCCTCCCGCGAGTTTGTTGTTGGCTCTCGTTTCCGATTTTCCTCCCTCCGTAAAAGCAAACACTTATAAATCCCAATTTGATTGGGAATACACGGCCCACAAGCTTCTAGCTTTAAACACAACCTTGTATAAATAAAGGTAATTTATTTTTTATTAAACCAAAACCAATCGCGACTCGCTCGTGCGCGTTTTCTCGCGCGTCACGCTAGCTACACGTTTTTGCTTCGAGTTTTGATTGGCTGATCTGTGCCTTTTGTGATTGGCTGGAGTCAATACTTTCGCTTTAGTTTCACAACACTGATGAACAGATGTTGCGGCCAGTAATTAACCAGTTCGGCTTGAAAAAATTTTGATGAGCATACCTACGAAAAAGATAAAAACCTTTGGACCTGTGTCGACGCCCATTATGCGATCGATTATATGTAATATATACATGCAGGATGGTCGTCTGCTTTTTGAATACCGGAGGTGAATAAAAATTTTTAATATTTGTAAGTACACTTTATTTCGAGAGCAGGAACGTGGGACGAAAAAACATGAAAAAAAATCATACAGGAACTCAATTGCATCATTTTCTTAACGCGAGGAAATTTTCGAGAGATTTGCGAAAAACACTTGAGAACTGCGTGGTCAAAATGATGGTAAATCGCATTTCGGATGTTACGGATCAGTGTAAATCAGTTGAGGGCTAAAATATATCACGACAATCCCCATCAGACGAGTTAAGTCAATATACACATTGGCTTAAAATTGACCCTTGTCGCACGCTTCTTGTTACGAATAAAGCAAATGTTGAATTAGACGTCCCTCTGTGACGTGCTTTCATGCATTGACGCAATTTTTTCTCGCGGTAACACTGGTCTCAAAAACTATGGCAGATGTTAATTTTACTGATTCTTCCGATCACAGAGAATATAAGCGAGTGATGAAAAAACGAGTGGTTTTCTCTTTCCTGTGATAATCCCTTCTGTTTGTATTCTTTTGATATTAATTTTCTTCAGTCAACGCAAAAGCGAGAAGAAGAAAAAATGTATTGATTGAAGTTACTCTGAGCGGCGTTTTTTTAGTGATCTGCACGAGAACGAAAATACCCCTAAATCACTTTTAAAACAGTTCCTGATAGTTATCGGATTATAAATGGCTTTACGCAAGTTTAAAACAATTCTCGACGGTTCTCCTGGGGGGTGGAATATAAAAAATGCGTTACTGTTTTGTCTTTGAAGCATGACGAATGAATGTAAATGAGTATTAACAATTGTGAATTGAAAAACAGAAATAACTGCATCAAGACTGCATGACAGAGGGCCGGTTCATCACAATGAGAAAAATAAAACGAAAATATACCGCATTACGGCAATTGAAAGATCAGCAATCCTTAGTGCCTCTTAATACTACTGATGACACCTTAAAACACAAAAAGAGTTCATTACCTACCCTCAGATTGCTTCATTGCTTTTTTAAAAGCTGAAATTGATCATCGATTAAATTCTTTTAAATATAATTTTTGGATTTTCAAAATCGCCTAGCAATTTCTTGGTGCGCCAATAAACAGTGAAAGTTTTCAACCCAGAAATTCAGTGCAGAAGTGCCGAGCAAGAAATCTATTGACATCACCAGTCACATTTACCATTCAAACAATTCAATGAATGAACGAAGAGTCGATTTAATAACTTCTGGACTGTACAATATATTTAAGCTTGTATTTTGACGGTGAAATATTCGCAACATTTTCGGCGGCAAAGAATTACGAATAAAATATTTTTTTTCGGGGAAAGACAAGTTTTGTACCGTCGAACATTACACAGAAAACTAGCGTTGTATCTAGAACGTAAATTCTGTTTGCATAAGTTTGAATAATAACTTTTAAAAGAAAGAATTGAACTTTCGCTACGCACACAGTAACATCGCTTTGTACATGATATATTTTCGGCATGAAAGAGAGAGAAAAAAGCTTACCTTTACGCTTTTAATTTTTCTTTGCCCATCTTGCTTCAAGTTTCGCTTGACTTCTCGAAGCTTCCGCTTTTTAGTCAGCTGTACGCCTGGAGTTTCGGCGGGCTGTTGACTGAATCACCCACTCGCCGGAAAAGCCGAATACAACGAGGAAATGACCTTACGGCTTCAGTAAATATTTCACTTCATAACTGGACACAAAACACCAAACGATTTACCTACTAAAAGCACTGAATTGTAACCCTGAGGGCGAAGGGATAAATTTTAAAGCAGTTTCGCTTCATTTGATTTCGGCCCTGAGTCGTTAACGGTCAAAATGTTCAGCTGGGATTATGTTGTTGACGATAATGTATTCTTTTGTCTCGTACTTGAACATTGTTCGCATTTTGTTTAATCTCGTGCGATATCAGGTGGAAGCCAAGCGTGGAGCCATTGTTTACGTCCTCGACTCGTGTCGAGGCGAGTCCAGAAATCAGCTGTTGAAAGACAGTCGTAAAGTTTTAAAATAATGGCCAAGAGTGAATTGCTGGCATTTATCGTCAGTTTTCAAACTGTGTACTATCGCGCCATGCCCCTGATAGATTTTTCAAAGGAATTGAACAATGCCTCTTTCCAAGTGTGAAGTTTTTCGCAAATTTAGTTGTGGTCAACATGTGATAGATATCATGAAGAAACATAAATTAAAACTTCGCTTAATTTATAAGCAACACCACAGTTTCTATGGGGGACAAGTGTGCGAAAATGAAAAAGGAATTGTAGTGGTTTTGACAGATCAAAAATTCAGGTTGGGAAAATCAGAGTGAAATCATAATTAAAAATAATATTTTAACCTGCTTTTCTTCATATCCTTACATTCTTGATCCTGTCGCTTCATTATCGCATATTGATGAGATTTTTCCGGTATAAACTATCCACGTTTCTCTCCAAATTTGAATTTTCTTTTGTCTTGTTGTTGTGATATTTATAATTCAATGTCTGGCAAACATGCGCAACTGGTGGTAGCGCGCACGACACGCTTGAACCCGCGAGAAGTCACGTTCTCCTCGTAAATCCTCGTGGGCTCTCGCATGTTACGACAACAAGGAGAAGCAACTGGCGCGCGGATAATTCGTTTTGGCCATGCGTCAGGAAAACAAAGGCAGAAAGTTTTAGAAAGTTAGGAATGTCTGCATGGAAAAATTCAGATGTAAACAGACCTGAAGCCAATGAGTAGAAACTTGCGATATTTTTATGATAACACTTTTAATCAACAACAAATAGATCAGTCAAGATGACACTAAACTGGTTCGCTTTCTTCTCATCACACATTATGCAAGTTGTACCCTAGCCAGAAACCCCGCGTTTCTTGTTCCTGGGGTTTTTGAATGTATATAAGACAGCTCTGAGAAGTCTAGTCTTTCGTATACGTTTTCAAAACCCTCCAAGAAAGGAAAACTTTCGCACTATGGAATAATGAACTACTTACTTACCATCATTCGCTGAAGTGCAAACGAAATTAAAATTTTGTTCGTCGAAAAGGAAGAATGAAATTCGTCTTTTCATGAAGTCCATGAATCCTTTCTTGCCCGGTAACGGTATTTTGACAAATTTTTTGAGCTTCAAAGTTGGGCACGAAGTCCTGCTCACTGTGTCGCCAACCGTCAGATGTATTTACGCCAACAAGACAAAGTCACTCGGAGCAAGTACCAGCTATTGACAAAAGTTGACTGAGCCTATCAGCTTTGCGCTTCAAGTCGCAAAGCAACATAGTGCGTACTTATGTTGTGCCATACTGTCGTGACAATTGTAAGTGCTCCGAGCACTTCCGAACGCTTCGAAAGCTAGTTTTGTATTGGACAACAAGCATCGAAAATCCTCCGAGTGTTTCAAAGTTTTTTCAGACAGTAAGCTCGCCATCGACAAATGATTCATTTCATATGCACTTCAAAATCACTTGACTGTGGCAGATAAGAACGGTTTTCGTTTGATTGTCGACAGCTATTGTATTATAATTGGTTCGGAAATCTCGTGCAGCGTAGTCTGTTAACCAATCAGAGAAAACATATTATTTTTTCAGCCAATCAGGATTAAAACCAAAACCCATCACGTGACTTGGACAACGCACATTTTCCCGCGCTTGGTGCAGGTCTCTTGGATCACTGGGCTACCTGCATTTGCTGGATGAGTGATAAATTGCTTTTTGGTAATAAATTGGTTTTGCGACGATCAAGATGAAAACCGCTCCAGTCTGCTTGTCTACATTCACACAATCTATTCAATGTCAGTTACAATGATAAATTGTTAAAGTAAAACTATTTTGTTATGCTACATATATATACTAACTGAGATTTTATAGTAATGTTATGTTTTCCAAAAACAAAACATGAAATACATTTTCTTTCTTTCAATATAACTGGCGTAAAGTTTTCGGTCGGTTTGAAATCTCAAGCTCGAGATGGGAAACCACTCTTTTTTGATAACACGAAAGCGAATACACGATATGATAATATAAAGTGGGATATATATGTCATAGATAAATTTGCATTGCAACTCTGCGCAACTGGTATGATACTAATAATGACTTATAGTCTCGATATACAGCTATTTCAATTAACGTTGTCGGATTGAAGCTTAAAGCTTAAAGTCAAGACCGAAAGGTACTATGGGCGAAGGTAGAGTGCTCCACGCGTGCTGAATACTAATGAGAAATAGCGATATAGCAAACGAGACGTTTTGCGTTTCCTTTCTCTTCACACATGCGAAGAAAAGATCCTTTTTCGCCGCATTTACATTTAAAAAGAATAGGATTGAAGCTTTAATCCGACAACCTTAATTGAAATAGCTGTATTCGAAACGCACGCATAAAGTAGAACATCGTTTAATTAGTTATTGACATCTTTTGTTTACAGAAATATTTCCCCGAAGCGTACCATACTTGCTCGAGGAACTCTTTACTTCTTAGAAAATATAATGGATGACTAGGTAAACCTTGATATTATAATCGATATTGTTTTAGGGTATTTTTTACCAAATGACTATTAAAATAGTTACCTTTTTGTTTTGCATATGTGAGTGATTGAAAATTATTATCCAATTTATTTTTATTAAACAAAGTAAAGATATTTTCTTTTAGTCCAATTACGCTACACTTGTTACAAACACGATTTTTCCCACGTTAGACCGGTACGCCATTTTGGCGCGAATTCTATGGTGAAGCGCGGCTTTTGTAAAGGATCTGAGACCTCACACGAGCCTTTCACGTTATCGGTGCTTGGCGCGAAATTGCACTTTTTGCTACAATTGGTTAAGATTCCTATGTATTTTTTTTATTTTATGGGTTACGTAAATAAATGTTTTTTATCTTAGCTTTCTTCAAATTTCTTTACTGTAAAATAACTTGACTTTGACATTACTTTCAGATATTCTAAATTTTATATAAAAAAAATGTTTCCACTTACTTTGTAACTGCGAAGGCTTGGAAAAATTTTGCTCGTAAAGTTGCTTATTCCGGTCGTCGCTAGTGCTCGTGAAACATTGCCTAGTTTTTTGATATTTTTTATTTGTTGTCCTTCCCATATTGTGTTCGGTAAAATGACAACACATTTGTGTTTTATAGTGTTTAATATTATCATTTGTTTGTTTGTTTCATTATCGTTTTTGTGCTAGTTATACTCAAATCTTGCTCAAAACTCTGCAGCAGAGTTTTCCAAACCAATCACACGGACGATTACCTGACTTGCGTGACGCTTAACATCGCACGACTCAGGAACACAGGCCCCTTACGTGACTCGCGTTATGCTTCCATGCTTGGAGGGGCAGCATCACGCAAGTTACACAAACGTCTTCACCATTAAATTATACTGTAAATACTCAGTTTATTTCCACGTGACAGTCTTCATGGTGTCCACAGCCTTGTCGTAAGGTAGCTTCTTTCCCTGAGCTGTCACGTACATCTTCTCCTCAATTTTCACAATTCCCAGCCCAGCTACTGCTACGGAAACAGGTCCTTTCTTTCCTTTAGGCTCACAGCCTTTGTCAAAAGTAATTTGAGTACCTGATAACCTCCCCTTGATGTGCTTCGGCAGTGCAATCGAGGCTCCTCTGGCCATTTTTACTCCTCTGGGGCCCACCTCTGTTATGACCCCTTGAATGGGCCTCCGTAGGTAAACATGGAACTCGCCCAATTCTTGATCCCACAGCCATTTCCGTATAACCGGTTTGGTAGGCAGTACCTTGTCTAAAAGCTCTGCCCACTGCTCGCCAAACTCGCCCACGCCTTTGACATCGTTGACCGCTCTTGTTCGTTCGCCGTCGGACTGCGCTCGGATAACTTCGGGATCCCGCGATTCGGGTTCGTAAAATGGCGGTTCTTCCGTATCGATATCTGGCTCGAGCTCCAGTAACGGAACATCTAAGTTGCCCAGTGAAATATCGACTTGTGTGGGGTTGTTAAATTCACCATTTAGACTACCCTCTAGGACTCTCAAGCAGTGCAGTAAGCCCGTCCAGTCACATGCCCTGACAGCTGAACGCCAGAGCGGAAGCTGAAGAATAAATGAAAACGAGAATGCAGAATAATGGATGTAACCTTCCAGTACAAGCAGCAGGTTTGTTCCATTACATTCCATGCTGGTGATGTCCCACAGCTTCCACTCATCACGATTGTCAGGCGGCGAATAAAAGTCATTCTGCGGGAGATAATCAAATTGTAAGTATCACTTTCCTTATTCAGGCCGAGGTACGCTATTTAGCAATTGGTTCATGCTTTAGCGCAGGGGGCCTAATGGTTTGTGCGCTGGACTCCGGATCGGGCGGTCCGGGTTCGAGCCCTAGCCGGGGCACTGCGTTGTGTTCTTGGGCAAGACACTATACTCTCATAGTGCCTCTCTCTTACCAGGTGTATATATGGGTACCGGCGAATTTACTGCTGGGGGTAACCCTGCGATGGACAAGCTGCCATCTAGGGGGGAGTAGAAATACTCCTAGTCGCTTCATGCTACGGAAACCGGGATAAGCTCCGGCCTGGTGGGCCACTAGGCTCGTATACAGACTTAACCTTAGCGTACACAATCGAGTTACGGCGCATGCGGAAAGTTTGGAAAACACAAAAGAAGCGCAAGCACTTGTAGCTTCTTGAGCGCTCTCCAAACTTCCCAGGGTATAGAAATAGAGGGGGGTTTGTCGTAGAGACGCAGAACACCTCTTCATTCTTCACGGTAACAGAACCTTTGCAACAGGGGCAACACTGGCTACACTTTTCTAAGAGTAAAGGGCTGTGAACAGTCTAGCTAAAAAATGAAAGTCACGGTTTCTTAACCATTCTAGCTTAATCCGTTCGAAGTGAAACACTTTAAAAAAATATTTCCCCCAACAGCCAAGTTGACTATCACTCAGTCGCTTTACGTAGAAAATTCCGTATATTTTAGTATTTTTTCGACACAGCAAATAAAAAGAGAGGTCGCTTTTTAAATTCTGACGTAGCTGATCAAGTTTACTGATTCACAACAGGCAATAGTTAGCTTCTACTAATTCTTATTTCTCATTTTCATGCAATCTTTTTCTTACCCGATACTCGTCTGCCATATAGTACGGAGGAGAAGCAGAAGCCCTGTCCGGGACAATCCCAAAGAACTCCCTCTGTTCAGCAGCCTCCAGATTACTAGCAGAATCTTTGAAGGAGACCCTCGGCGACTCGTCCAAGGAAGGCTGGTCTTCAGATCTTGGCTCCTTTGCAGCCTGAGAGAGCGAGGGAGGGGAGGCTGGCTCGCTTCTGCTCATGTCTATAACGACGTCGTCCGTTTCCTCAGTGTATGGGGGAGGGGAGACGGGAGGCACACCGTAAGGTCCCATAATATTAGGAAACAGATCATCATACGCAGGAGGAGGGGGAAGGGAAGCTGAAGTACTAGGTCCTGACTCAGACATGCCCGTTTCCCCTGGGGGTGGTGGAGCTCCAGGTATTTCAAGATGCGACCATACTGACCGGGAGACCGCGCGGTCAGCTTTTTGCGCTTCGTAGACGTTCGATACCAGTCTTCTCCACTGTGCGCGGCCTTTGGCCCAGGAGTTGATCATGTAGTTTTCTTGAACCAGCTTTGCTTCTAACGCCAACAGTTGTTGACGAAATGTCCTCCTTTGCTTTTCCACGGGCGTTTGTCGATTTCTCAGGTACACTGACACAACGAAGGCTACGAGCACGACCACTAAACATCCGCCAAGAAAAATGACAAGGGGAACAATGGAGTCGGGATCATTTAGCACCTTAGCGACGAGGGCCGATACTGCTGCCAGGCCGCCGCAGATGAAAGTCACAGCTCGCCAGATGACCAACACCAAGGAGTTGGACAGATGGAAGCCGAAAATCCTTTTAAAAGCCAACGTGAAAATAATCGCACCAATGTTTGCCAGAAGAAGAATGGAGAGCACGACCATTGGTTTTGCCACTGCTAAAACAACGACTCCGACCATTAAAGCTTTGGCAAAATTAAGAAAGATGTTGTAGACAGGTGAAAATTTCAGATCTTGGTCTGGATGATCTACATCACCATATTTGGTTCCAAATATGATGGCAGTTGTTGAGTACCATACCAATCCCAGCAGCCCTAGCAAGGCGATTGACTTGTGGTTCCCTTCCCAGCATTCCATGCTAGGATCTTCATAGAGAACAGCGGGCAAGCAGTCCTCCTGACTTGAAAAATTCCCGCCCACAGTGGTATTGATGGCAGGGCAGTCGTTCGATCTGCAGGCTACAAAGGTCAAGAAACTTTCTACAATCGTCACAAACAGAGTGTTGGCGAACAGGGACAGAAACAGGGTCCAACCAACGTGTTTTGCGCATGAACCCTTGGGCTGGTATTCCAGGACGCTTTCCAAGATCACGGGCGCGCCGCAGCAAAAGAACCATATCACAAATATCACGAAGGTCAGCCAGAGCTTCACGTTGAACGAGGCAAAGTTCAACAGCAGGTATTGTGACGCAGTGTTGAGGCTGTCGGCACCAGGCATGGGAATGTCACTCAGGATAAACACCAACGCCAGTAGCTGGAGAAATTCCACGATTTCAAACACAATCACGTGAATGTTTGTCCAGTTGAAACGAATGTAGTCGTACGGCATTGGTTGAATTAAGAGTCCGTCGTCCCGATCTCGTCCGTTTGGCGCGGGATCTCTATTCTTGAGCAAAATAACAACCATAATGACCAAAGTCATGAGTAGAACAATGGCAAAAGCTCCGATCACAATCGTTAGGGTGCCCGGCTCCATTTTTTCGCTGACGTAGAAGGGGATGAGAAACGGAAATGCCATGAAAATTACGTACATGAGGGCTGTCATAAAGATGGCACAGTCCTTGGAACACAAGAACTTCATGATTGTCAAGAACAAATCCGCCGGCATCAGGAGGCCAAACAGAAGGGCTGTGAAAAGAAAACGCACGCTTTCCCAACTACAAACACATTGCACAAGCATAACTAGATCTTCTCCAATCATGAGCGGGTATTTCTCGACGGTGTCCCGCACAGCTCTCCAACTCTGTTTGAACACAATGTCTCTTGTTATGTCGGTGATCAGGAACGGCGCACGATACAGGAAAATGAAAACCAGCAAGATTCTACAAATAGTGATGAAATCGTACAGATATTCCTTACAGCAGTTGAACACTATATTCCTGCGGTCATACCAGCGACGGCAGAGATTCTTCAACAAAGACGGCCCGCGGTATATCAGAGCTAAGTTCAGTAGTATGAGCAGTGACAGTACAAATCTTCCACTTGGAAGACATTTGATCAATGTTTGCTGTGTTTCCTTCCGTGTGCGGGTTTTGAGCCCGCATTCCTCACTCCACAGCGGCACTTTAGGAAGGGTGTAATTTTCGACGGCGCGAATCTGCTCGGTCACGTGACTCTCATACCGGATCATCTCGTTTCTAAATTTTGAGAGGTTATGGTTGTGAGTAGACACATCGGGGTGGAGTAGAAAATTCATTTCACATCTATACAGGCGGAGTAGTTTGTTGACGCGCTTCTTCTCCCACCACTTTGCCATGTTTATCAAATGACCGAATCCTTCATCGAGTTCATACTTCCTAACTTTGCCACGAATCCATTCCAGTTCCTCCAAATAGTCTTCACTGACCACTTCAAGATGTTGCCTGACTTTTGACTCGGGCAACCGGTTTTTTAAGCAAGTTGAAAAAATACCTTCCATTTCTCTTCGCGCCTGGAAGCGTTTTTCCAAAATGTCCGGGACCCATTGCATGTAGTGCCTCAGAATGCGGTTCTTTTTATGTTCCTCATCCTCCAGTAGATGGACCCAGCTCTGAATGGGCCTGAGGCACATCAACACCACGAACAAGATGATGAAGAAGATGTCTACAACCAGCATGGCGGCTTCGAAGTAAACGGTAATAGCAAACTCCATAAAAAAGTTCCCGGCTTGGATAAGCTTGGACAAAAGTTTAGGGAAACGAAATATTGTTATTAATATGATGAAACAAAGAAAAATGGCTGGTATGTCTACAAACAAGAATGCAACATTCTTACAAATGGCCTTTCGAATCTTCCAAGATCTTTCTTCTCTGGGCCTTGAATAATACTTTCTGATATCACATATTAAAGGATAGACCCTCCAAATGGTCACCATGACAACCAGACTCAACAGGAAACAGCCAAAGTCAATGAAAAGCATCCCCAGCTGGCAGACACAGTTTTGTCGAATTTCCCACTGATTATATTTCCAGTTTTTGATGAAGTTTGGAACTCTCCACAAAGTTACAAACACAACCAGCGCACAGAGAATGCAGGGAATATCCACAAATATCAACAGCAATTGCTCGGCAATTTTTTCACGTACCTTCCACTGGGTCTTCTTTACGTGATAAAGTTCGTAGATCAAAAACGGTGCTCTCCATGTAATGATTGTTAGAACAAAAAGAATCAGGCAAACAAAGTCAACAAAAACGAGTGCAAATTCTGGAAAAACTTCAAATCTCCAACGATTCCATTTTTTGCCATCTTTTCTCAACTTTTTCACTCTCTTGGCCAAAAATGGGGCACGCCATGTCAGCATGACTAGTAGACCAATCAGAATGCAGGGGATATCTACCAGGAGCTGCAAAAACTGTATAATACAAACTTTCCTCCAACCAAAATCTTGCCACTTGTAATCCTTCTTTCGGAGTTTCTTTAAAAATATGCAACATCTCCATGAGAAGAAACAAATAATTGCCAACGGTACACAGAGGATGTCACAGATCAAGCGAAAAAAATTCTTTCCAATTATTGCATGGAGCTGAAATGCAGCCAAACCATAGATTCCATCTTCAGAGTTTGTTAACTCCTCCATGTCAACATCTTTCTTGATTTCACGGATGACTGGTATGAGAATGAAGCCTCCGGTGAACAGGATCATGAAAAAAGCCATGAGAATGAATGGAACGTCAATCAGAAAGAATATGAAATGGATTAACCCAATACATCTCCATTGCCACCATTTGTCCATGTTTATGAACTGTAGCACCATATAAGGTAATCGGATGATGGTCAGGCAAGCAAGGACGTTGAAGATTAATCCAAACAAATCTGCTAACCGTTTGGCGACAAAGAGTGCAAAAACACCCAGGCTCCAACATGTTTTCTGAACAACGTAAGCTATGCAATCCACAATTTCAGACATCTTGGGAAATGTATCAAGTTTCCAAGGTTAATCACCAGGGTTGTTAAATGCACCTGAGTTTAAACAAAAAAGTTAGGGGAAAGAAAGAAATATACTAATTATAATAACCTAATGCTGTGGACTGAATTGTGCTGCTAAATTGATGGCAGGTATGCAAGATTTATTTTATATATTTCTGCAGACGAAACCTTGCAAAACTGAAGAGTGCAGTCCAGGATATTTGCAAGAATGAATATTTAGGGATATAAATTTGAAAATTACGTATTTTTTGCCGAGACCAATTTCTCTTTTTTTAATGTTATATTGTAAGAGTGGGTAGGGGCAGGAGGGCAGGAGCAGAAGTGTTGTCCCCACCCTGCTTAGAGGTAAGCACAATACATCTCATATTTAAGTACTAGCTATGGGTTATGTTTTAAACTTTTAAAATATTGTGGTATTTTGCGGGCCCTGGTTGGTTGTCATCTTCTTAAATTTTAAAGTGTATGCTCCTAGCTTTAAAATAGCAAAATTCCTGACCAATCCTAAGGAGGATTGTACCAGGGGGAGGGGCAAGGAGGAGGTTTGCCCCCCCCCCTTTTCAGGAATTTTCTGACAAATTAAATTTAGCTACCAAAGTGAAATTTTGCTACTAAAATGGACAGCAGTCAATGGGAGCCAGTGGTTCAAGGTACTGTTGAGCATATAGAAATTCTATAATTCTTTTTTGCAAGCAAATTGATTAGCTGAACAGAAGAAGGGTCAAGTGGTACTTTGATAAATGCAAAATTTGCATATTACTCATTGTATGGAGAAAAATCATTTTTTGCAATTAAACAAATCGGTAAGATCCAAAAGCTTTGCCATTAATTAATTGCGAAATATTCACTCGGTATATAAATAAGATCCAAACACCTTGCCATTAATTAAATATTCACTCTGTATACATGCGAGTACAAAAAATTTTGCTGTTAATTAATTGTGAAGTATTTCCCTGTATTTTATGTAAGTAAGATTCAAAGACTTCGCAATTAATTAAATGCGAAACATTCACTCAGTATATAACTGAGTACCAAAACTTTGCCGGTGATTAATTATGAAAAATTCACACTGTACATAGTAAGATCCAATAGGAAAACAAGGATAGTGAACAGTAGCTTTTCTTGTATCAGCATAGCCGGATCTTTACCCTGTTGGAAATGGGCTTATTCGGCATTCCTCACCCTGAGAGAAGGAAACGTACGTCAAAAAGCATCATAAAAAGTTTAAGCCTGTGACAGTAACATGCCAAAAAAATGTCTAAAGACGGCATGCATTTCAAAAGTAGCCATTTTGGAACTAATTAACGGCAAAAAATTTTGGTCCCTTTCAATTAATATACAGGGGAAATATTTTGCCAATAATTCACGGTAAAAATGTTTGGTCCCTTTAAATATACAAAGGAAATGTTTCGCCATTAATACACAGCAAAATTTTTGGTCCCTTTTATTATACAGAGGAAATATGTTGCCATTAATTAAACGGCAAAAGTTTTGGTCCCTTTAAATATACAGAGGAAATGTTTCATCGTTAATAAACAGTGAAATTTTTGGTCCCTCACAATATACAGGGGAAATATTTACCCTTAATAAACGGCAAAATTTTTGGTCCCTTTCAATATACAGAGTGAAATATTTTGCTGTTAATAAACGGCAAAAGTTTTGGACCCTTTTAATATACAGAGGAAATATTTTGCTGTTAATAAACAGCAAAATGTTTGGTGAGTAAAATAAGAAATATTATGTATTAAATTTCTCAAGAGAGAAAAATAGTTGCTTAAAATGTTGGGGTCTAAGGATTAACATCATCATCATCATCATCATCATCAAATGGCAAGTTTCTTATCTGAAATCAACAAATATAAACCACTAATTGAAAAAAAATAATAAACCTATTGATTTATCGTTGTGTTTAAAATCCTCAAGTCGCCAAATAATGAAGTAGGAATACTTTACACATATAAAGAACGCGTAAAGAAATGGCCGTACTTCTCAAGTTCTGTAAGCTGTCAAGCAGAAAAGATGAATGGATACTCGAGTAATGTGCTGTGCGTGATCAATGTCAAATCAAAATTAAAGATTCCTTTGAAATCACCTTGTTGTACACCTTTATATTTTTTGCGTTGATATCGCGTGCTTGGACAAAATGAACTTACAATGAAATTGAAATACTCTCACATTTTTGACGCTCGTTTGTGTTCTTCGTGAACTTGTTCACGCAGCTCAGTGCTAAATATGACACCTGCACGATAGAAACGTGAGCTCCGCAGCAAATTTGCACTTACAGTTTACTTACCTCAAATCTACGCTTCTCTCTTCGGCATAAAAGGCACTGCAAATTGTAAAGAAACCTTTCACCGTCAACGAAACCGGAAAATCTACGGTTTTTGACGAACTGCACCCAAACGGGAGTGACTATTCTGCACTCAGTTGATGTTGTGAGACAATAGGGAGACACCTCATGACGTTTTTATACCACGTAACACTCAGTTCATGTAGTGAATACAAAACAGCACTTCTTTTAGCCTATTTAGCACTGCGGTTAGCCTACTATACACTTCGGTTAGCCTACTATGCACTCCGGTTAGCCTACTAGCACTCCGTTTAGCCTAAAAAGCACTCCGGTTAGCCTACGTTAGCTTAGTTTGCTTGCGGTTAGCTTTATATTGAGGTTAGGATATATAGCCAAAATTTTCCGAATTCTTGCAGCTGGTCGTCGGTAGCCTAGTGGATAGCGTTCCCGCGCGGTAATCCGACGGCCCGGGTTCAAGGCCTACGGTAGACACTTATTTTAACTTGAAAAAAAAATGTTAAGTGTGATTTATACTTCATGTATGGAAAAATGAGAAGTCTCACAACATCAACTGAGTGCTGAATAGTCACTCCCGCACCCAAACAGGCAGAAAGGTCGGCAGAAAGCGGAAAATTGTGCGTTGCAAGCTGGGCGAGAGCTCAAGTGGAGTATTCTATTGTTATTTTTGGAAGGATGCCGCTGACCGGGGAAAGGTCCCTTTTCAACTTCCGGTTCAAAAGATATCTTTGCGTCCGTTCTCTGCGGACTTATAATTTTCGGACACATGTTCAAGTGTACAAACTAATCTTAAGTTGTGTCACGATTTTATCTGCAAAATAAGCTTGTTATATTCAGGCATAGGGTAAAATATGGACTGGACCATTGGACCCTTGGACCATTGGACTATTTTTTGGACTATTTTTTTGGACTATTTCATGGACTAAATTTTGGACTATTTTTTTAATCTTTCCTAAGGGGTGGGTACCTAGTTTAGGTAGTTTTTTGGTAGTTTTTTTGGGAGGGGTGGGTAGGTAAATGGTCACACAACACATGGGAGGGGAATGTAAGCAAAAGTTGTCATCTGTGAGGGGGGGAGGTCGTAATTATTACAGAAAAGTTACCAGCATTAAGGAAACTTTTTTCCATTATTGTCCGCTCAGTCGCTTATTGACTCGTACCAATGTTCCTTCTACTATATATTTCCGTCACAAGAGTTATTTCTATTTCCTTTAATCTTGCTCTGACTGACAGCGCTCCGCAAAAGAAAACATTTTTGGCCAGTTAAAGTCATTTTCTAGCCGCTAGCCAGATAAGCAGTCATCCAAGAAGCTCTTATCGCTCCAACGCACCTTGGCTGATAACGTGTTCGTTACGTTTTTTCAGACAGAACAATAACAAAATGTCTTTAATCTTTTGCAATCACAACACACTGCACCACAAAAAAAACCTGGACAGTATTCGACACTCAGTCAGGGTTCTAAAAAAGAGATTGTTTTTTTTTTTTTTTTTGCTGCTTATTTTTTTTACTTAGTGGTTCTCTCCCGTTCTCTCCCGTTTTCTGCTACATTCTCAGCGTTCATATTTTCGGAGTTAACTTTTTGTACTGTATGTACACTTCTTCAAAATACAAGGACATGTGACCTTGCTCAGTTCCATTAGAAATCTTATCCCTCCATCACAAGGCTATTACACAGCTTGAAAAATAATAGTTTACCCTGATTTTTCGCAACGAAAATTTCATAGAACACATCACAGGAGATATGTGCCTGCTAATCAATTGAATTATGCGCTTGCTAATCAATATTGCTTGGCCTCCAGAATCCTACTGATCTGTAAATTAATCGAATTTACATAGGGCAGAAAGGCGCAGCGCTACCACAGCCACTAAGAACCACTAAGCCTAAGAGCAGCAAAAACAATCTCTTTTTTAGAACCCTGACTGAGTGTCGAATACTGTCCAGGTGATTGCAAAAGACATTTTGTTATTGTTCTGTCTGAAAAAACGTAACGAACATGTTATCAGCCAAGGTGCGTTGGAGCGATAAGAGCTTCTTGGATGACTGCTTATCTGGCTAGCGGCTAGAAAATGACTTTGTAACTGGCCAAAAATGTTTTCTTTTGCGGAGCGCTGTCAGTCAGAGCAAGATTAAAGGAAATAGAACTCTTGTGACGGAAATATATAGTAGAAGCCGACTGGTGTAAACGATCCATTATTTTAGCAAATTATAAGCAGCAAGTTACATTGGTATGGGTCAATAAGCGACTGAGCGGACAAGAATCGAAAAAAAAGTTTCCTTAATGCTGGTAACTATTCTGTAATAATTACGACCTCCTCCCCTCACAGATGACAACTTTTGTTTACATTCCCCTCCCATGCGTAAATGTGTTGTGTGACACAAGTGCTGTAATTACATCCTTCCCCTCCCTAAGGAGGATCATATGATTAACCACCTCCCTTGACAAAACTACCTACCCACCCCTTCCTAAGTGAGAATAACAAATTTTGACAAAATTTACCTATCCACCCCTCCCCCCCAAAAACTACCTAACCCCCCCTACCTACCTACCTACCTACCTACCTACCTACCTACCTACCTACCTACCTACCTACCTACCCCTTCCTGAGGAAGAACAAATGATAAACCACCCCCTGACAAAACTAGGTACCAAAGATTCAAAAAATAGTCCAAAATTTAGTCCATGAAATAGTCCAAAAAATGGTCCAAAAAATAGTCCAATGGTCCAAGGGTCCAATGGTCCAGTCCATATTTTACCCTATGCATATTTCAGTTGTCTCCTATCGGTTGGTTAAGCAAACAAAAATCACAGCTGTTGTTTAGAAAATATCGGTTTTGTTTAGTCATAAAACATTTTTCGTTTCAAGAGTCCAAGAGTCGATCGTACGGTGGCTTCAAAGGGACATCAAGAAATGCAACATTTTTTTCCTGAAAATCTGAGTTCGAAATCGACTTTGAGATCGAGTTCGAGTTGGAGATCGAGTTCGAGTTCGAGTTCGAGTTCGAGTTCGAGTTCGAGTTCGAGTTCGAGTTCGAGTTCGAGTTCGAGATCGAGATCGAGATCGAGTTCGAGTTCGAGTTCGAGTTCGAGTTCGAGTTCGAGTTCGAGTTCGAGATCGAGTTCGAGTTCGAGTTCCAGTTCGAGATCGAGTTCGAGTTCGAGTTCGAGTTCCAGTTCGAGATCGAGTTCGAGTTCGAGTTCGAGTTCGAGTTCGAGTTCGAGTTCGAGATCGAGTTCGAGATCGAGATCGAGATCGAGATCGAGTTCGAGTTCGAGTTCGAGTTCGAGTTCGAGTTCGAGTTCGAGTTCCAGTTCGAGTTCGAGTTCGAGAACGGGTGAAAACCTCATTCCCAGGGTCTTCCCGTTTTTCAATATGGCGGCCGATCGAGCTTGCAGGAAGTAACTGAACTTCTAGTTTGAGTAGTGCGACCGCGGCCATCGATAACAGCTTACTCGGAATAATTAACAATTATTCGCCGAAGGCGAAGTGATTATTGTTGAATAATCCCCGAGACGAAGTCGAGGGGATTATTCAAAAATAATCATTGAGCCTGAGGCGAATAATTGTTTTAGTATAATTTTCACAGGTGAAAATCAAAAACTGAAAAATAATAATAGAAAACACGAAAACAACAAACACAAGTGCTCGCTTGCATACGTGTAAACCAATTTAATTCTTCGATTGAAATCGTAATTTTCACTCAGGTTTTAGCAATAAAACGGAACAAAACAAACACTACGAAAAAGATAGATACATCTGGTACCTTTGTTTAATCGTTGGTGACTTCTGAACAATTGTGTGAATCCTCTCGAAATTACTACAACCAGTTTCAAAAAGGGTTGAGACACTCTTGGTCAAGAATGCCATTTACGATATTTTCATATTGTTACCTTGCATCGCCCCCTTTCCCCCTGATCAATGTTGTCCGAATTTCAGGATTATATTTAAACTTTTAGGCAGCAACTTTGAAATGGGGAGGGGGGTTCAGAATAAGATTTACATGTTTATTTTTGAAGCGAGGGCATATCTTTGAAAGACGAATACAATTTTAGGGTGAGTGTCTCAACAATTTTGAAACTGGTTGTAGGTCCAGTGAGAAGAGAACTAAATAATGTTTTGCCAGTCGATCTGACTGAGTACACGGCCGCGTGCAATCTCCAAAACCACCATGTTTACGATCAATTCGAATGCCTTGAAAACCATCTCTTGAAAATATTTCCGGTCCAAAAGCCTTGGTAGTTAATTTGAAAAATTCCCAATATTTTAAATATCCAGGACTTGGAGTGATTTCTTTTAAATGAGAGAAATTTTCATTCAGCAAATGCCGCCATGTTCACTGGCCTGGATGGCAAACGTGGCATGGCTTAGTAGCCAAGCCTTGAGATGCTATATTCACCGCCTAGTGCGGTGAATATAGCATCATAGTGCGAGCTTCTCGACCAATCAGAATTGAATTCACCTGTGGAAATTATACTAATATCAAAAACTACTTGACTGACTCAATGATAGTTTCAACAAGTTTTCAAGGATACGATCGTGGACGTTAGCACCTGATAATGGTAAATATTTGGGAATAACCATCTTTATTCCGAGTAAGCTGTTATCGATGGCCGCGGTCGCACTACTCAAACTAGAAGTTCAGTTACTTCCTGCAAGCTCGATCGGCCGCCATATTGAAAAACGGGAAGACCCTGGGAATGAGGTTTTCACCCGTTCTCGAACTCGAACTCGATCTCGAACTCGAACTCGATCTCGATCTCGAACTCGAACTCGAACTCGATCTCGATCTCGATCTCGAACTCGATCTCGAACTCGAACTCGAACTCGAACTCGAACTCGAACTCGAACTCGAACTCGAACTCGAACTCGAACTCGAACTCGAACTCGAACTCGAACTCGAACTCGAACTCGAACTCGAACTCGAACTCGAACTCGAACTCGAACTCGAACTCGAACTCGAACTCGAACTCGAACTCGATCTGGAACTCAGATTTTCAGGAAAAAATGTTGCATTTCTTGATGTCCCTTTGAAGCCACCGTACGATCGAGTGTAAAACTGTACCCGTTGGAAACTGTCGCCCTCTACAGGGTGAATGTAAAGAAATGAAAATAAAGAAAACTTTGTGTTTGCCCGTCGGATAAGGTCAAGCTAAGAGCTTTATCAGTGGCGTGATTTTCTTCCAGTGCCACAAGCCCCTGTCAGGTCTCCCCGAAGTATTTTTTTTTTGTCGTTCGTCACGCCGCTCCCACCCCTCCATGGAAATTCCGGCATTTGTCGCAAGCTTTTCGTCAGCTTACTGTATTCGAAATTGAGTCAGACGTGAGCTCAACTTACACAAGCATGCAGTCGCACCGTTCGTTTAGATATTTAAATCTTCTTTCAAAATAAGGGAATCTGCTTCCACAATTCGTGATTTTTAGCGGAAACGGCTTTTTATTATTCTCTGGAGGAGCCTCACTTGCATGTTGTTCGCCATGTTGATGTCACATGGATCATCACCAGCCAGGCGGCCGTGATGGCCGCTCTTGTACCGAATGAAACGAAACAGTTTTAGAGCCGTGTTCGAGAGAACGTGGACAAAAATCTCCCAAATGGTTATGACTACGGATTTACCGTGCAGCGGAAACATGGATCAGAACGAATTCAAATCCGATGCGCCTTTTGTCGGAAATATAAAGTCGCCGCCGAGCGCGGGGAGCTCGAGATCCGAACGGCAGTTTACCCGCGTTTTGCGATCAAAATCTTCGACTGCTGTGAAGACTAGCAACAGCAACAGCGAGATACAGAAAGAACAGCTTCAGCCAAGCGTTAGTGGCCCGCTAACCAAGTCGCCTGAGCCTGAAATCGCTCACGATGGCAGCAATCATAAAACGGACGCTCTCGGCCAAGTCACTCACTTACGTCAGCTTTTGTTACTGCATTTGGAGCTTATTCAGCAGCAGCAAGAAGAGTTACAGAAAAAGGATCGAGAGATTAATCAACTAAAATTAGACAAGGAACAGGTAGGAACACGTTTTGGACGATTTATTTCGTTGTGTCCGAGTTTTGCTTTCTTATTATTTTTTCGCACTGCATAAAACACCCAAACAGAAATGCATAAATTTATTTTTGGAAAGGTCAGCGGCAGCCTTGAAAATTTCAAACATGGCGCCCATTATAGGTCACGTGGAATAAATGATTTATTAGCATACGGCGAGTGAAATCTCTCACACGTGAACCTGCGTTAAAAAGATGCTTTTTCTAGTGAATTTATTCAGTGTATTTAAGCTATTTTAGGAGAATATATAATTTATAGAGTCTACTTTATCGTTACCATTTCTACTTCACATAATTTGTAGTATAAATCAGAAACCCATAAGAGTTGTTCAACCCCTTACAAGTTTTGTAAATACAATCTTCATTTTTATTGTTTGGTCGCTAATTACAATCGTGACAAAAATTGCTCTTATACACTCTATTCAAATAAAAAAGTCACAATCTCCTAGCAACACTTTCTAGCTAGACTGGTTTGTGATGGGAAGAATACAAATTTGACTGAAAACAATAAATGATCTTGAATTTCTGATATTTTTGATAACAGAGAATTTATAGAACATGTGTCAGCTTTGCTTTTTGATGCTTTCTGTGGAATTTGTTTGGTTGAATACTTACATTTAACCAGTTGTGCTGGGTTCTTGATGTGGCTTCTATGGCTCGTTTTGTGATAAAAGTGCTTTGTTGTTCAAACGTTTCATCAATTATTATTGTAATCACCAAAATAATGCAAATGAATAAAGCTTTGACGTATTGAATATATGAACTGCAGATTAATGATGAAATGATCCTTGCAGTGTATAAGCAATTTAAGCAATTACGTTTTTTAACCTGAACAATTTCAAGGTTACAGATGAATTCAAACCTGGTGTGTGACATTTGCAGATTGGAGACTGCAGACTGCTTGTGGTTATTTTTCACTGCTGTTTGCTTGTGGTTTGCCTTCACTGCAGTCTGCTTGCAGTTAGCTGTTGTTTGGCTGTTTGGGGCATCACTATTTGCTCTGTAAACAGCTAAAAAGCAATCGTAGTCTGCAGGCTGCAGTCTGCAAATAATAAATGTCAGACACCGATTACTTCTGCAATACCGGTGATGAGTTGAATAAAGCTTTGAACCCCCACTTTCCTTTATTAGTTTGTTACCGTCAACTCCTGTTTAAGGAATCCTAAGGGGCTCCTTCTTCTACACATTTATACAATTCAGGCTTTTTTTGCAGTTGGAATCTCGGATGCACCGGTTAGAGAGAAGAATGGCTGTGAAGCGAAGGAGAGATGTTAACGAAGGTTATGATGAAGTTCTTGAAGAAAAGGATGTCAAACCAGTGACGCCTAAGAAGTAAGCCTATCAAATAGCATGGTCCAGATGTTAACAAGGGATTCTAGTGCGCCAAATTTCCTTTGCTCCCTTGGTCAGGTAGCTGACCTTGTAGAGTTTCTACCTGAGCTCCCACTCTTATCTGGAGCACTGAATAGAATGGCGTACCTAGAGTGTATATTAAATGTCAGGATTTCATTTAAAATTTATAAGAGGGGTCTTGATAGATTCTTCAAATACATAATTATCCCTGCCAGTCTGTTTGAAATAGATTTGAGTTTTTGATTTGCTTTTGGCAACCAAAATCTTTCTAGTGATTACCATTCTACAAAAGGAAGTCACTAAGAGGCAACTTTTGAAACTTTTGAAGCTTAGAGTTCTGGATCCCTGCAGGTTCTCTGATTGGTTACTATGCTAAACAGATCTTTGTTGAGCTACATCAGCAATATGCAGTTTCATGTCTTCTTGTGCTGGGGAAGAATTGGGAGTATAAAGAGTGATATCAGATTGTTAGCTCCGGAGTTGTCTTTATGCAAAGGGAATATATCCTGATGTATCAGTAACCCTATGAGCTATGGCCCTATTCTCCCAGAGGACAGCTAGGAACTAATGATGAACCCTATGAGCTAGATGCAGCCATATTCTGATTTTTGATCTTTACCCAGATTAAATTTATTTTAATTCTGTTTAATGAAATATCTGACATTTTCAGTCGTCGTCTTTCGGTGGAGCAAATGATGCGAGCCAAAAGAGTCCCAGCGACTTCCGCTGTGACCATGACGTCGCACATGTGTGAAGATGTAAGCTATGACACTCACATACGAACAGAGAAGCTTTATCTACACGGTGACTTGCCTGATCTGTTGAACAAACCTGTTGAGAGTGTGACAACTGTTGATAATACTCAAGCGCATGTGCAAGGTAACATTGAAATAACTAATGCCAACTTACAAGGGGATTAGTTTATAAATAAACTGTTAGTTGTGCCATTTAAGTGGGCAATTCAAAAAAGCTTGAGATTTTCAACTTTTTCTTTACAAGAGCTTGTAGAAATTGATTTTTCTCCAACAGACATGGACAGTGAATTGCATCAACTCAAAGTTACATGTAAGAGAACAGTCTAAAGTAATTATATGCAAATTAAGGACTGAGCCAATTTGAACCTGGGAAAAAAGGGAGGAACAAAAAAATGTGTCATGGGAATACTAACTGCCTAAAATGGAATGAGTCAGTTATTGAACAACACTAGTTTTGTAGATGTACATGTAATACACTGTAGTCAGAGCCGAAAAAAAATTGTGTGTAAAAATAAATAAAATTGTTGGATATCATGTCTCTGGATGATTTATTCCATAAACTAATGTAAACTTTGGTCTTAATGTATCATCTGAAGTAGTTTCCTAAATAGTTTTAAAGCAAATATTCTCTTAACAAAATGGCACTTCTACTTTTATTCCTTTTTTATGTGATTGTGTTGTATACTTGAGCTGATACGAAGCCAATAATTATTATAAAATTACATTATTTATAAATTACATCATATTACAGTGCGGCTACTATTACCGGGGTCACCCAGACAAAGTTAACCAATCACAAAGCAAAACGGAAACAATAGATTTCAACATTTTTAACTTCAGCCAATAAAATGCCGAGTATAGAACAATGAAATTTCAACTTGTTCGTTCGGCATGAAAACAGATCGATACAAGTTTTGGCTGTATAGCACTGAGTTTTCAATTAATTTCGATTGTATCCCTTTTGAATTTGAGTAGTTGTGACAGCAACATTTTAAAGGTAAATATTAGCGATGTTTATGAAAGAGAAGTTCGAAACAGTTGCGTGGCGGAGTTCGCTAGTGACAATTTCAAGTTTTCTCTACGGCGTCAACTGGAGTTTTCACCGTCGTAGTATCATTTGGAAAATAAATACACGTGATGCTAGTGAAGGAAGACTTTCTGAACTGCCTAACGTACCAGTGAAAGCGACGGTCATAGTTTATAGGCAAAGTGCGTGGCGTATTTGCAAACAACCGCGAAAACTTGTTCGCCAGCGTGATAAATTTAGTTTTCTGTGCTGTGGGATAATTTAATTGCACCGAAAGCGTATCGACCGTTTCGGAAATTCAGCGAGTTTGAATAAACACACACAAAAAAAAAAACACTCAACCGCCTGGGTAGAATTCAATGGTTTCCTCTTCCGAGACCAACAACTCGACACTGAGCTTGTGAAGGAATTTATTTCGGAAAGAAAGGTTTATAAAGCAATTTCACTTGTATGCTAGTCAGTGTTGAAAACAAAACCGATTTTCCTGTTCGGAATTCGTCCTGTGTCCTGCATTGTCACATTTTTTTAGCGAAATGGCCGGCGGTTAAGTTTTTTTTTTCGAGGATCAAATTCCGCCACACAATTTGCCACACAAAAAGCCGTCGCATTCACTGCTTTCACCGGCAGAGATTGACATCGATTCTTGCAAATCACTAGCTGGAGCGAGTGAGAGGCGGCTGTATTCGCAGTTAAACTTGCATGACAAATGACATTCATTTTTCAGCATGTGAAACTACTCAAATTCTTAAATCTAAGAGTCAACACTAGCTAATGCTATATTCAGCGTAAACGGCATAAGCTTCACGGACTTTACGAGTGAACAAATTGAAATTTCAGTATTATTATTTACTCAAACACAAAAAGTTGGAATCTTTGCTTTCAATGGTAGGTTATGCCGTGAAGAAAGTCTTCCCTCGCTAGCATTACTTGTATTTATTTTCCAAATGGTACTACCAAAACTCCAGTTGATGGCGTACAGAAAACTTGAAATTGTCACAAGCGAACTCCGCCACGCAACAGTTGAGACAAACGGTACGGTCGTTGCTTTCCCTGTTTCGAACTTCTCTTTCATAAACATCGCTAATATTTACCTTCAAAATGTTGCTGTCACAACTACTCAAGTTCAAAAGGGATACAATCAAAATTAGTTGAAAACTCAGTGCCTTACAGTCAAAATTTGTATCGATCTGTTTTCGTGGCAAACGAACAAGTTGAAATTTCATTGTTCTGTACTCGGCATTTTATTGGCTGAAGTTAAAAATGTTGAAATCTATTGTTTCTGTTCTGCTTTGTGATTGGTTAACTTTGTCTGGGTGACCCCGGTTGTAGTAGCCGCACTGTAAATCCCTGCCACAGTAAAACTGCCCTCATTGTCCAAAGCAAATTTTGGTAAATTGAGCATTTTCACACACATGACCGGCAGCCATATTGATTTACTAAAACAACAGATGAGTTTAATTCCCAGTGATGGCTTGGTACATGTACACCAATATGGCTGCCATTTCTTTGTTTTGGAACTTCAATATGGCTGCCGTTACATAATTACGAAAACGCTCCATTGCGTTGTAATAACCAAATGACAACAATCCCTAAAGCACGCAGTGGTTGCTAGAATGCCACGAGCAATACCTGCAGTTTTGAAGCAGCAATAACACTTGAAATAAGTCTCTTGGATCGCGTTATGTCTTCTTGAATATATTACCTTTACCCCAAGTGTCTCAGAAGCGATTTATTGACTGAAAAGCCAATTTCGATTTTTAGTTCCCACTTGGCAAATAAATGAAATAGCTGCAGCAGTAAAGCCAGCAAGTACAAAGTCAGTAAAAACATCAGGTGTTACATCCTGCCTTGACAACATTGAGGTATGCTTCAGCTTTGCTCTTGAATTTGTTGACTGCTAGAATTATTGGAAGGGGTCATAACCAGTTTGCTGCAAGTGGACTTACTCAGTGTAGGGGTGGGGGGAGGGGAGGGTAAGGTAAGCAAGCAATCTCTGTGTAGACAAAAACACAATTGGCCTGAAAATTTGAGTTGAGACTGAAATATTCTGTGATGCATGTAGCTTGTATTGCTAGTTAAGTGACAGAGAGAGGGTTGAATGTTTTCCTTAGTTTTTGCACCAGTTAGGGTGGGACTTTAAAATCACATCATTATTTAAGGTGTTGGGATTGTGAGGGGTGGGGGAGTGGGGTGCATCAAAAGACCACCATTTGAAATGTTAAATGGCGGGCCCTGTCCAAGTACAATGATTGTTGCACATCAAGAACAAGTCAGGGGCTTCTTTCAAATTGTTGTTTTTTAACGCTGCTTCATGTTTAACAGAGTATAGATGATGAAGTATTTGCTAAACGGCACATGAAACAGGAACTGGAGGAGAAGAGGAGAAAACGGTGAGAAAAAAAGCTTTCCCATCTTTGAAATGACAGACCTTGATGAAGCTGTATTCCCTTGCTTTATTTAATCTTTCATCAGCCATCTTTGATTGACTCTGTCTTGAAGTCAAATGCTGACATGCATGACATTTTGAGTGTGTTTCTTTGGGATGGTCCGGAGAAGGATTAATGATTCAAGTTCATTGAGATCATGGTGCATCAAATTAGCTGACAAATCCTTGCCCACAGTGGATTTATTGGTTCTTTTGATGCAACTATGATCCAAGAGATCTTGGATCGTTGATCTTTCTCCAGGTCATCCCAAAGGAATGCACCCTTATTCACCTACTTTAGTCTGGTATTCTAGTTGAAAAAGCTAATAAGTCCATTTGTTATATCCAGGTGGGACATTCAACACATGCGAGCAATTCAGGCACATCAAAGTCTTGAAAAGAAACACAAAGATCGAGAGGAAGCAAGACTAAGAGGGAAAAGATCTGGATGTACAGACCAGGAAGGAAAAGACATAGAATCCTTCCTTCCACCCCCTGAAGATGGTAGGGATTCATTTACATTCAACACTTGTTCCCAAAGTCCACTTAGTTTATCTTTTATGGTTTAGAAGGCAGACAACTTGTCTGCGCCCTTGCCAATTGGGCAGGTGACAATGAAATGTTGCCTGCCTGGCAGGAAAATTAATTGTCACACATGACCGGACAACACTTGTTTTGAGCCCTGTTACAGTTGAATACTATTGGGATATTTGTTTTTTGCTCTTTTCTAATTGTTTGCTGTTATTGGTATTCTGTAAAAGACTAGAATTCCAAATACATGTAAATGTACACATAATAAAAAAAATACTGAATGATTTTTATCCAGTTATTTTAATGTTTCATTGTAGTAATGGCAGTAGAGGTTTCCGATACAGTTCCAGTAGTAGCTTTTGGATTTCCTGTTCCACTCTTTCAAGACAGGTAAGTTTATTGTTATGCTGCAGATCAAAAATCACCTTATTGCGGTTTTCAATATCATGCGAACTCTGAAATTCAAACCTCAACCAACAGTTTACGTTTTTCGCTGCCGTCAATCATCTAAGTGGACCTCTCGGGAAACAGAAGCTCACTTCAGCTGGGTCAAAAGGTCATGTCTGTCCATCGTGATTGGTAGATTTCAATCGATTTTGTTTGTTTCTGTGTTTCAAGGTTCGCTGGCTGTCGCCATAATTTTGATTGACAGCAGTGAAAAACCCAATCGTCAATTGGGCTTTGAACTTCAGAGTTCACATTCGCATATTGAAAACCACAATAATATTGTTTTGATGCCCTCTCGAGCTCAGTTATTTTGCACGTACTATCATGCCAACTTGGTCTCGCTGATCTTTGCAATTTGGCACTGTGGTTTATCAAATCATTAAGATGTACATGTAAACCAAACAATAATAATAATAATAATAATAATAATAATAATAATAATAATAATAATAATAATAATAATAATAAAATATTTATATAGCGCCAATATCCTAAAAGTTCAAAAGCGCTATAATCCTATAATACGCCTTGTTTACCCCCCCCGAAATCTTTGCATGGGCACTGTTTTTAATTTCTCTTGGGATTTACAATCTTCCCAATAGAAATTGAAAACAATGCTCATCCAATTTTTTTTGGGGGGAAAACAAGTTGTATTATGGAAATGTGAAAATAGCAAATGGTTAAGTTTCCAAAGTAATGACCCTTGTTACTTTCAGATTTAGCAACCTTTCCGTGTCACTTCTTTTGAAGGTTGCAACAAAATGCACACCAAATGTGGGTGAATCCGTCTTAATAAAGGAAAATGTTTTAAGATAATAAGGGTGAAAAGGGTAAATCTGTTTAAATAATCTGTATAACATGTACATCAGAGTAATATAAATCCTTTGAAGTAAGGGTCATCTAAAACTAGCACATGGTTTTGACTAATTCTCATAACAAGTCGAGCTGCATTCGAGGTCATGACTTTCAGAGGGTCTTTTGCTATCAGCCATGAAAGTTTATTGCTACATGTACAAGTCATGTACTTTTGGTGACTTTCAGATTTTGATGGTAATTTGTGTTAATTTTGAGTTATACGTTGTAGTATCAAGATCTATAGTTGATAGCTAATTAAAAGTACCGTAAAGACATCTACAGAAAGGGTAATAACATTGATATTGTTTTTCTTATATGTATAGGGAATTTGAGATTCCGTGGTTTAGTCTTGATAAGAGGGAACTCATCGAGAGGAAGGGAAAAGTTAAACCTGGGAGGGGTCGTGGGAAACCGCGGGGCAGACGGAAGGCCTATTAGAATAGGTGAGCTCAGCTGGCTCTGTTCATTTTGGTGTATTGATTAATAACAATAGTTCAGTTTTTGCTTAAATAGACAGTGTCATGCCTGATTATCCAAAGTCCTCTTTCCTAATTTCCAAATTATATTGCCAATTACTACCAAAATTATACAAATATCTTAGATAAGAGATTCTACGTTGCAAAATGGAAGAAGTATTTTTTTTGAGGGGAAGAAGCACAGGATTACAAGGATGAATTCAAAGTGGACTATAGTTCATCAAATTTGATTTTGTGATTTTCTGGTGAAATTTTGAATCTTAAATTATACATTTTTCATTCTATTTAATATTTCTTTGCTTTACCAATTTTAGTGCTTTTTCTTTCAATAATTTTCAAGATAATACGGGAAGCTCATGAGTG
Source organism: Meandrina meandrites (assembly GCA_963693305.1). Classification (NCBI taxonomy): domain Eukaryota; kingdom Metazoa; phylum Cnidaria; class Anthozoa; order Scleractinia; family Meandrinidae; genus Meandrina; species Meandrina meandrites. The sequence continues at coordinate 3,180,696 of OY855908.1, read as the reverse complement.
TGTAATTTACAAGTATGTGTTGCTCTTTTTTTATTCTTGCAGGAAGAAATTTTGTGCTTGATACTAGAATCCTGGCTAAACAGTGGCGACATAGAATTTTAATTTTTTTTTATAAATGCTTGTGGAAGATTATTTGCTTCTAAGGAACCTAATAATTAATTTACAGTAGTGATAACAGTTTTAATTTTAAAAAGCAGATTTTACACCAGTTAGCCATGAAGTTATGTCAAGTTTTAAATTCAACAGTGTGAATGGGGACATCCCACAGGCCCATTGATGCAACGCTGGATTTTTGATATGCCTTAGTTAAATTAACATTGTCTGAGCTCAACACAAGTTAAGATTTTATTTTAGTGACACTAAAATCCTACTTGTTGTAAATGAAACTCCAGTCTTTAAAGCTCAACAGTGTTTTTTAGCCCTTGTGAATAGATGTTATTGTTAACTACACAATGTTCAATACAATCTGAGATGTTGTGCCTATGTTGAACAGACTATTAATTTAAACCTTTTAGGCTTCGAAAATATCACAAATTCTTGTCGCTTATTGTCCTACACTTGTTAAATCACACTTTTGAGATTTTGGTGTTTTAGCCGCAAGACAATTTCTTGTAATGATATCGATGTTTTTCTACATTCTTGTAATCTGCAACAAGACTTTAGTGATACTTTCAAGGAGAAATTGTGTTTGATCTCTTAAGGCTTGAAGGGCTAAGGGAAACAACTTTACGTTGAGTTATCTAAGTTATGCATTTGCGATGTAAACATTCCAGTGCAAACCTTTTTTTCAGCAGGGAGGGGATAAGAAGTTATAGGTTTCAATATTGTACAGATCCTGGGAGAGAGTTAAGTCTGTTTTGTCTAAATTTATTTACAGCTTTCAACAAAAACAGGTTACAAACAATTTTGCTTTGAAATCCTAAGACATACAAGCAATGTTTAACGCAAAGTATCGCAAACTGTGACGTTTTATTGTGAATTCAACCTGATTTCATAAAAGAAATAAAAACAAAAAGAAAACTTGACAATGTTTCTTAACTTGTAAAGTCAAATTGAACAAAAGAGGGGGGTGGGGTGGGGTGAGTGGTACTCCCTTAAACTTGTGGTGGAGGTCTGCTGTGCACTTCTTGAAAGCCCTACCTTGAAACAATTGAGAAGACTTCAAATTCCTGATGTTATTTTATAACAGACTACACAAGGCTTGGTGAGCAGAGGGTTGTATTTCAGAATCTAATAAAATTGCATGGCCCAGTCTGTTCTGAAAACTTGGAAGTCTAATATTGTGAGGACAGAAGTTGTATTTCTTCTTTTTTGAAATTTCATTTGCCAAGAAATAGGATTACTGTGATTTAGCACCCTCCTTCAATTAAGCACACTCTTTCTATTAAGTGCCACCACCTCAAGTATTGTTTAATTTGCGCCCCAATTCCAGCAAGGGACGGACCATTAGAAATAACAGGAGGGGGGGAAAAAAATTTTGGTGCAGGAATTTTTTTTGAGTACTACTCATCTGCAGGATTTTTTTATTTTGCCTCCACTACACATTCAGACACACATGACGATGATTAATTTGGGTGTGTTGACCAGCCAAGCCACCGTCCTGTTTATTGCATCTCAACATAATTATAAAACATGCTATGAATAAAAGGATAATAACTAAGTGCACCAAACCTGGACACGAAAACCCCTGAAAACCAGCAAGTGGAGAAAACGGGGAACGTGTACCCCCGACCAAGGCAGTGGTGCAACCCTTGGGGTTTTAGGGTATACTAATTTAACATACTGTGGAAAAAATAAATTTCAAAATGTAAGACCTTACAGCAATGTAATAACAGCAGAATTAAATAAACAAATCAAAGTGAAAACCTACATCATTCCGTGGATTACAAATAATATGAAAAGAAAACCAAACTTAACCTGTACACGGCAAAGGCTGGTCATAGAATGTCTCACCACCGATTATAAACTCAAATCCCACTATACACTGTGCACCTCAAACCCATTTCCAAACCCTCTTGTCTGTGCCAGCAAAATAGTAATTTATGCTAATTTAGGATCATCACAAATTACATTATTCATTGCACGAGTATAATTTAAGGCACAACTGCTTACCAGGAATTTTTTCTTGGGAACAGTCAGCCCCCCCCTCCGCCCCCCTTCCTTGTGTAACAGTATCTGTTGTCTGACATCAAGCTACCTAAGAAAAATTGGGTTGGTTGTTCGAGTTCAGTTTCTCTGCATAAGTGTTTTTATTGCTTACGTTGTGAGGAGTTTGAGGTAAGTTGATGTCAAAACTGGAGGACAGAAACAAAACCTCACTAAAAATAACCTTGCCTTAGCTGCTAAAGACTCACCACTATTCAAACAGAGGGTGAGTTTCTTTGGGAAAATCCAAATCTGGATTCTTGTATCCAAAAACAGATTTTGCATTTCTTTACTAAAATCTGAAAATGGATTATGAATCTGAAGAATCCACACTCCAGTGGATTCATTAGATCAAAATCTAAATCGGGATTCTTAGGATTCATGATCTGTGTGTTCCTTTGGGAAAGGATTCCCTGTCGTTCTTCACAGTGAAAATACAGGTACACCATTTTATAAACACTGTCAATACGGTAAGTTTTCAAGCATTTATTTTGATTAAAATACAAATTAAGTGATTGATTTTAAACGGTAGCTTGATCAGTTGTGAAGTGTCATTTTAAACTGAATGCATGTTTTCTAGAGCAGTCGCTGTGTGCCTATGGTAGCTGTACCTCTCTGGAATCATCACAAGTGTAGTTTGGGTTGATCATGTTTTTGCAGAATTCTTCACCTTAGATGCGTTTTCACCAATTATGCTTCAAGCTAAAGAAGAACTGCTTCATCGTGTGATTTTTGTGAAAGCTTTTGTATGTTGAAATGATTTTGGCATAAAATAAAAAATAAATACTGATATTTTATGTTCAGTGCGAGCAGTTACGGAATTGTCATGGCAAATTAATCCATTTTTGCATTCCTTGTTTCTTTGAGAGCAAAGTATCTGTGTGATCTGAGTTGAAAAATCCTATCGATCCTACATTTATCCTTTACGTTCTCCCAAAGAAAGCCACCCTCTTTTTTAGTCTTCCTTGAATTTGGTGGTTTGCAATAAGGGTTGGGGCAGAAACATGATAATTGGATAGCGTGAGACGACTCTTGTTTCATGTATTATACAATGACACAATTGTAATGACTTAAGAATGCTGAAAGAATCATTTAAAAGTACATCTTTAATGGGCTCAGCTGGACTTTACAAACAATGCATTTGCATATTTTACTGAAACTAAACAATAAGTTGAATCAAAATGACTGGACAGGAGAAAATGCCAATAAACTATTCACACAAAATTATAGTAGACTAAGTCCTTTATGCACAGCGGCGATACAAACAAATATAAAATGCCCTGTTTCTTCACAAAGACTTCTTATAAAAGCAATGATTTGCATATACAGAATAATCTAAGGAGCCTACGTCAAACAAAACAGGATATACGATGTCCTTTGTTTTCAAAGGAGAAAGAGACAAACTAAGGTGGATGTTAACGTTTATAGATCTGGAATAAAATTCATCGGCCTCCTGTCTGCTCTTGATACACTTCAATTACATCATCATCTTCCATTTCAAGCTAAAAAGGAAAAGTGGATTGATTCATGTAAGCAATAAAACCTCTGCTTTCTATTCATTGACACCCTGAAAAAGATCATAGCCATATCATTTTGTGCTCAAAATGGTGACGATAGAACCCAAGCTGCACAACTTGATAGTGCACAGCTAAAAGCATGGACCAATTGTTATAGCAGTGCCAGTGTGCAACAAAACACACGCCAAAACTTGTGCGAGAAAAAATTCTGGCAAAGCAATTTACTCGCTATGAGTGTGCACAATTGAATTATGGTGCAAACGTGCATATATTGAATTTGATTGCATGGTTCTGCAAGCCGTGTTATAAACTATGATAAAGAATAGCTTTATCAGAGAAAGATACCAGTGAGAATACAAGCTATTTACAGTGAAACGAACTCAACTGGGCCACCAAATATTTTTTAGCCAATCGCAAGACAAGTTAAGAACAAAAGAATTGGACTTTCTTCATCATCCATTAAATTTGACCCTATATGTGGTTGGTCCGCTGATGAATGAAGTCCAATTCTTTTGTTCTGAGCTTGTCTTGTGATTGGCCAAAAAATGTTGGGTGGTCCCGGTTGAGTTTATTTAACTGTAATAATTATTGACAATTGAAACGCAATGCTACCAGTACATGTTCCTGTGATATATTTGACTGTGCAAATCATTTGTCTGATACTTACATCTTTTGGTGTCTGGTCATCGTTTATTCTTTGTCCGTCAAAGAGGAAGCGAAGTGAATTAAGAGGAACTCCCTACACATTAAAAAAAGTCAAAACCTTAACATGGATTTAATCAATAAACTGCGGAGAAGCTGTGTTATACTGTGGGGTGTTGATACAAGAAATTGGTTTATTTTGTGATGAAGTCAAGGTATCTAGCTGTTTTGGAATTCAAATCATGTCAAGTTATTTTACTTAATCATACATGACCCTTGGCAAGAGGTTATTCTGATGGAAAATTCCATTTATATTTGGGAATAGAAGGAATAAGCAAAATCAGGGGTTTCAATAACATTTGTTATAAGCGGCTACCAAGGAAGGAATAGAAGGTTGTGACTACAAAAGTGGTCATAGGGCAAAACAAACTAAATAAAATCTTAACAATGATGTTAAGATGCCCTATTGGCAGCGTTAGACCACTGGCAACCGACTCTTATTGAAACCCTGATTAATGCATATAAGTTAAATGTATCGTGTGCTTTTAATGCAGCTGAACACCATCTCATGGAAACTTGTGTGTTGAAGCTGACTCGTCCCCAGTCGTCTTCATACAGCGCACAAGGAGAGTGTAGGGAGAGATGGGTACCGAGAAAGGGAGCGCAAGGTGAGATGGGTTGGGAGAAAGCCCCTGCTCCCCTACCTTGTGTGCAACTCTTCCTTTGCCGCGTGTTATATGAAGACGACTGGGGACGAGTCAGGTGTTGAAGATGATAATATTTGATGTACAATTTTCTTTGAGGATGCTAGTAAGTTAATAATAGAAAAGTTGGATGGGGGAAGGATTATAACTGAAACATTTTTTTGTTAGCTGATGGATGGTCTAAAAAACCAGGGGACTTATAAGTGAGGCGGCTTATTAACCGGCATTTTAATAGTAATTAGATTTGGGTGATTTAGATTAACAAGGCACCAGTACATTTTGACATACATTGTACTATTTTCTTTAAAATGCTTGTTGTTTTGTATACTGCTTTCTTGATGTTTTTTTGTATACTTGTTTCTAACTTTCATAAAAGCACAACGGTATGAGCTTCATGGGAGCACTTTTTTTGGTTTGACGTTGTTTATAAACTCACAGTGTATGTTTAATGGGGTTTAAAGGTTGGTGCACACAAGGGGACAAGTCCCTGTAGCTAATCCCTGCAAGAGGTTAATAATATGCAATTGGAGTAGTGGCAGGGGCACGTCATCTTGTGTGCACCAACCTTCATTTCTAGGTCAGCTCCCTTATTCCTTCAATTTGAAACAGTTGAGTTTGTGGGGCAAGATGAGACTAGATTTTTGACAAAAATGGGTAATGATAATAATAAAAAGAGAAAAATTGGATAAAGAAATTTGTTTGCAGGCACTAGTCAAAAGGGACTCAATAATGCTCCAAAGTGGCTGGGTATTTTGAAGTTGCTCCATAATTTTATAAAACCGCCTTTCATTTGCATTTTATAACAATTAAGGTTACTTCCCACCTTCGCGGGTGCCCTTCAGGAAAAAATTCGTACGTGCGCCAGTTTCAATAAAACCTAAACAAACTATATATCAGTAGAAAGCTTAATAAATGTAGGTTTTGGAAAAAATATAATTTAAGTGACTTTTTCTTTTGGGAAGTGTCAGAAGCTGGGAAACCGTAAAACGACCGAGAGTTGATCTCGTGAATTAATCGGGTATCGAATGCCGCGGCACGAGCAAAATGGCTGCACAGTCTTATTCAACAGGCATCAATCAACAAAACTGTGTCAGGCTTTTTCGATATTCTGATTGGTTGCCAAGATATCCTAGTCCAAAGTTGGAGAAGCTAAAAATATACGAGACGCGTTACGTAAATGGTCGCCACGGGAAAAATATTTCAAATATGATAATTTCCTGACACGGTTTTGTTTGTTATTATCCGTGGAATGCTTTGGCCAAATTTTATGAAAATCCGTGAAATCTACATACCCTATTAATTCGCTCAAAGTCGAAACATCCTACGAGAAATCAATCGCGAGATTTTCGCTCTAAAAGGTTTGTAAACAACTCACGACGCCCCAGGAGATTATGTCGCCTCTTGAAACCGCAAGCCAATGGCGTAACAGGACCTCCTGGCGTCAACTACAATGGGTTAGAATTTCCCGGGAAAAGTATTGCATTACAGTCACGTTTTCGATCTTTTGACCGGCAAGACGAAAGCAATCCTCGCAATGGGTAAAGTTGCCAAAGGCAAGGGGAAATCCCGCGGCAAGAAACGTAACGCGTCAACCGAAGCAGAATTGATCGAATCGAGCAAGAGCATTCAGGCTGCTCTCATTTCCGAAATGAGGTCTTTGGGGTAGGTTGTGTTTTGTTGATTTATAAATTATTTTAAGTCAAAGGAAAGCACATTTCCAAATCTATGGCTGACAAAATTTAGGTATGATGGTGACTTCTTTGTAAGAAACCTGGACGCGAGCGTGGAGCGGAGTAGAACCAACTGAACCAGCTGAATTAGACCGTTCGTGTTCATCGGTCGATGTCGACAAAAGTGCTTGGCCGAACCAAGAGCCTTTGTCGCTTTCTGCGAGGCTTTTTTTCGTTTCTTCCGCAAAACCTTTCCTTTTTCTCTTCTTTGGCCCGGGTTTTTTCCTTGATTTTACCCAAGGACTTCTTTCTGTTTTAGATTTCTCCATGAAACTCGAACGCGCAACGCACAAAGAAAATATGCAAATCACATGAAATAAGAACCCGCTTCCCGCGAAATTTCCTCCGAGACGTCACCTACTTATGAGATTATGACACCTTCATAATTTATTAACTTTTATTGGAAAACATGTTTTCTTAAATAACGTCGGCGATTTTTGAGATTTTCATTTTTTTTTTCTGTAAATGTTAGATAAAATGACAAACTTTAATTTAGGCAAATAAAAGAAAAAATGATTTTTTTTTCACTCTTGAAGGTGGGAAGTAACCTTAAAAGAACGAACCACAACAACAATAGCTAACGATAATATCAAATGACACTGGTGATTTTAATATGTCAAAGCTGCGATTTTTACCTGGCGATCGCAGTAGGCCTGTTTCAGTTTTTTTAGTTGTGTGGTTTTCTTGATCTTGAAATGTACTTCTGTGTTGTCCTGTGTTGCGAGAAGAGAAAATCAGTGAGTAAATGCAGTTTGAAAACATCGGCAAAACTAAAAGCCGGGCAAATCGCAGATCGGACAAAAGCACGTGCAGCATTTCCCGCCATTAACATTACACCCGCACAGTAAGTCAACAAAACAGCAGTGAAATCGAAACATTTCGAGAAAAAAAGAAAAACATCGGCCACGAAACGCGGAATACGCGTTGGGTATTAAGGAAAAGCAAGACTTCGAAAGAGGAACTGTCTCTTTGCAGAACGCGAAGTGAAAAATGTTAACCTTTTTCGCTCTGACTGCCATCTCTAGCTTTTCCTGGATCCAAAATCGTTTATGACGCGTAAGTTCTATCAAATCAAGCATGTTTTGCGATTAACCAAAAGGATCAGAAACGACGTCTTACTGGGAAGGTTAAAATGTAAATTCTTTCTCGAGAACATGAAATAAAGCCGCGATTTGGACGCTGAGCACGCAAACGACGAAATCAATGGAGCTTACCTGACCCATCACTTTCAAGTTGATGTGCTCTGACTCAGGTTTCACCTCCTAATAAGAAAATCGATTAATGCAACTCATACAAGGTTTGAGTTGACCAGAGAACAAAGAAAAAAGTATATTACAACAAGAAATTTGTTAATGTACCTTGTTTTCTTCCGACATTTTGACTTTCCTTTTCGCGATTGCAAGCAAAAGTGATCCTGCAAGGTATTGTGGGATACTAACTTCCGATTCGCAAAGACTTGTGGGAAATATTTTTCCTCGGTCAGCGGTTGTTATCATTAGTAATGGCGGACGAAGTCAGCTTTTGTGTTCTTAGCGAAGATGAAAAGAGAAGACTTGAGGACAACAGCAAAATTGTATCAGATTTCAAGCAGACTAAGCTAGAGAAAGAAGCTCAAAAGAATTGGGATTTATTTTATAAGAGAAACACCACAAACTTTTTCAAGGACAGACACTGGACTACTGCAGAATTTAAAGAGTTGTTGTTTGAGAGGAATGAAGTAAGTTAATTAAGCTAAACAAGAGATTATATCTACTGACGGATCAGTGATTGAAATTTTTGGACCATTTGACAATTCTTATTACCAAGGAGACAGGAATCCTTAAGCCCGACAATGAAAGCGATTGTCACATGACATGAAAGGATTCCGCAGTTTGGGCAACTTGTATCCCAGGCTGCATTTTATGTAGGTTACGCCGAAGATCTTCGGCGTGGATGTCAAAGAGCCCTGGCGTTGACTTTTAAAACCTTGATGTATCTTTGGCATTGGATGTACACGGAATGCACCCTGGCTTGTACCCAGAGTGGATGTGCGCCCAGTCGCACACCCAGGCCTGCTTTTCTTTTGGTCAGTACCAGCCACCTGGAACCTGCACAAGTTTGGTACTGACCAACAGAAAAGAAGACTCTGGGAATAGCAGTCGTTCAGGTGGACATGGTTAACATGGGATCAGGGTACGAAATTGGCCAGAACCTGTACACATACACACAGCGAAAATTACAGGCTGGTAGAGTTGTAGTCATGGACAGCAGTTGTTTGTTCCTGAGGCTCTTACTACAGCCAGGATAAAGGGACCTTGTGAAATGTAACCCATAGGTTGCTCTAAATCTTGGCTTCATTGAAAATCACATTTCTGCATCTCAGTATGCACTGATGGGATTGTTCTTCATTCCCAGTACAAAGTTTTGTACATGCTTTCGCCTCCATCACAAATACGTGACTCACTCCAGGGTTTCGAAACCACATGTCAAATGCCAGGGGTTTGACCTGAATGCCCCACCCTCGGGACTGGCAACATTAGGAAATGCCCCCGGTTGCCCGGGGGGGGGGGGGAGGGGGGGTGGTGGTGGAGAGGGGCACTGCTGGAATTGACTGATGCATTACAAGGATGATGATTTTTTTTGAGACCCTTAACAGATCTGTTGTATATTCAATCAAGCCAGAGTCATCCAAAGTTTTACTGGAGGCTGGGTGTGGTGTGGGAAATCTTTTCTATCCACTGCTTGAGGAAATCCCAAATCTATTCATTCATGCCTGTGACTTCTCAAAAAGGGCTGTCCAATTCGTAAAGGTAGGTTATAAACTTTCCCTTGAAACTATAAGTAATTGTTATTCAAATAGTTTGCACGATGCCCATATATGGTATGGACATTCTTATTATCCATTATCTGTACCTGTTATATATGTAGGTTCCAAAAATTTGTGCGAAGTTGACCAGGGCTTAAAAAATGTCACTCCGTGGCTGCCACTAACAATCATTTTATCCTTGGCACCTAAAATTTCTGGTTTAGTCACCAATGTGACGACTAATTTTCTCTGTTAAGAAGAATGACAGCCATTTTCTCACTTATTGTGTCCTTTCTGAGTTTCAGAAAATTTAATTGGAAGATCTTTGCTTCTAAAACATTCAAAGAAAAGAAGCCAATCCAGCCTTTTCTTTTGATGTAAAAGATTCTCTCACATCAGAAAACCTGCAAATGGCTGGCCATTTTTGAAAGCACCCTATAACGCTGCCCATAAGAGGCTTGCCTATAATTTTTGATAATAATTATTATCTAGGAATTGAAAGAGTTGAATCACAATAGCCCAACTCTGATGTTTCAAAATTCTGAGGACTGTAATTTTGTCCCAAAAGTTGCTAAATTTTTCAAGGTTTTTTTGGTCTTTTAATTCCCATAAGAGACTTGAGACAAGAAAAGAAGACCAAATAATATTACTTAAGTTAAAAATTGATATATTGAACATGTTCTTCTTGTGAGAGTTTACACATGTCCAATACTCTGAGAGTTGGGATTATCAACATGTAAACTCAGGAGCAAGATAATGGGAAAATGATTTATCAATATTTTTAATTATTTGTCATTTGATTTCTGTGTAGGAACATCCTGCTTTCAGTGAAGAGAAAGTGAATGCTTTTCAGTGTGATTTAACAATGGACACATTGGAGCCGCATATACCACAATGTAGTGTGGATATTGCAACTTTGGTCTTTGTCCTTTCTGCTGTCCATCCTGACAAAATGGTGGCTGTTCTTGAAAATATTATTCGGGTAAGAGAGGGGGCTGCAGGCGCCCTTTTATCTTCTAAAGCCCTAATGTTTGGTCACAAATGTTCCCAGAATATATAATATGTATTTTTAGCCCCCTCTTCAGGGTAATCTCCAGTATTGATACCCTTTTATACACATAGGTGGAGTGAGGGACTGTGAGAGAAAAGTATTTTGTGAGTGAACAATTGAACGGTCAACAAACAAACTAGCATACGAACAAACAAATGAAAAAAGGAAAGAACGAATAAATGGATGGACAGCGGGACAGAGGGATGGAGGGACAGACGACCGAACGAAAGATAACAATTATAATAATTCAGTAGATTATTCTTGCAGTGATCTTTGTATGAAATACAACAAATACAACAAATATTTTTGTCTGTATCAGGTTCTCAAGCCAGGTGGATTGCTGTTCTTTCGTGATTATGGACTGTATGACCATGCAATGTTGAGATTTAATCCTGCAAATAAACTTGCCAACAACTTTTATGTTAGGCAAGATGGAACCAGAGCTTATTACTTCTCAAAAGGCAAGTGAGCAAAATTGTTTTCCAATCTGCCTTTTTAACAAAATGGGTCCTTCTTCATACTGCCTTCCATCCCCAACAGATAATGCTACAACCATACACAACAGTGTTTTGTTGGCGTGATATTCAGAGTTCGTATCTTTGATCTCCCCATGGGCAAAGGGGTATCTATGAAGACTGCAATTATGAAAGGGGGAGGGGCAATCCAAACTTGAACTGTGAGCAATGAGTTTATTTTTTTGAGCTTATCAATTTAGTATATTGTATTTTATTTTCATTGTTGCAGATCATGTTGAGGCATTATTTCATCAAGCTGGATTTCAAACAATAGTCAATGAATATGCACACAGAAGAACAGTTAATAAAAAGGAAGGGATTGATGTGCCGAGGATATTTGTGCAAGCCAAATTTATAAAACCAGAAAAGACCTTCTGATTTTAACCGTGCCAAGTTTTGTCAGAATTTGGGGAATGCTGAGCACTGCCAGGGTGGAAGAGTTGGTAGAAGACCCATGGAGTGGCTGTTAACCAGAGTGAGTGATGAAGAATCGCTGATGCCCTGTGTGCCACCTAGCCACTATCAGAATATATAAATATGATGATGACGATCTTGAGCACTGGCATTGTTGAAAGAGTTGCAGGTTCATTTTCTTTCAACCATGTTGAAATGATTATGCCATTAAACATCTGACTTCAGACATGCCGTAGTTAGGAGGATGGGTGTTGTTGTGCTCCCCAAGTTTTGATCATTTCCTGAGTGCTACTCCCAATATGTGTTAAGCTTTTCAGTCCCCCCACTGTCATCCCAGGACTTGATGTCACAACTGACCTTTTTTCTGTCCCCGGTGTTAAGGTTGAACTAGAATGGCTATGCAAGTATCTTGGCATGTGAGCTCAACACACGAAATTGGAGATAGATGTTGCCTTTCATTGCACCTTTTTCCCTGTTCATGCAGTTAATTTTCTGTTTTTTACCCAGTCCGAGAGATAATAGGTAATGTCTAGAAAGTGCCCTATATGGCATGTAGCTGTAACTGGCCACATATCACCATGGTTTTCAATAGTTTTGTAAAGTAGTGGACATAGTTGTGAAAGGACCGGACATGTAATTTTTCTTGGCACCGCAAGTGCCAAAGATGCAAGCCCCTAGGGGGGTCTGGGGGCATGCCTCCTCAGGGGATTTTTTAAATAGAACACTCAGGAATGCTGTTTTCAGCGTTTTCCAGGCAGGGCTGGAATTTAATCAAGTTCTCTTTAAAAGGTAAAATACTGAATGAAAATGGACAGTTGGTAGGGGCAGGAATGATAACAAAATGGTCACTTCAATTCCGTTTTAATGAAGATAGAAACCAATAAAATATCCCGCTTGATAAGCAAAGAAAAAAGAGTAATGTGTTATTCTCAAGTCAGTAAGTTCATGAGATGCTTAAGTAAAAAGAAAAACATAGTAAAAATTGATATTGGTATCAAAGTACCGGATGCGGAATTGGAAATGACCGCACGATACGTCCGGTCTCCGGACTCAAATGAAAACCCTGTATCACACCACAGGAAGCCCAAGCGCAGGTTATGAATGGTTAAACTGTTGAGAGTTATAAGGATTAGCAGAGGAACTGTTTTAACTGGAAAATTTTACATTTGTTTTTTACGTCATAATTTAGAACATCTGTAAAGCGTAAGAAAGATTTACTTTGTATGATATGTTTACACAATTAGCAATGACCAGCAGTTTACAAAATAACAGCTGTCAAACTGAAACAAGAAAAAGTAGACTAGCCACGAAATATTTATTTTCAAGTAACTGTCAACTTTCATTGTCAATTTTCACTCGTGATTTTGTGCAGTCGGGACTTTGAGCGCGATGCTCAACGAGGTTGCTGTCATCATTCTTTGCGAACGGGACTTTGAGCGCGATGCTCAACGAGTTTACTAGCAGAAAAGGTCTCTGAAGAGTCCCTTGGCCGGGACGAAACGTTGCGTCAGACTAGCCACGAAATATTTATTCACAAGTAACTGTCAACTTTCATTGTCAAGTATAATTTTATAATACTAAAGATTTAGACGAGGCTAGAAACAAAATGGGGCAAACTTTCTGGGTATTAAAACAAGGAAAGCAAGCGAGCCAGAAATTAAAAATCCTCTGGGATTGGGTGGGGGGAATTACGGGACGGAGAAGACTGCTTGCTATTACAGAATGATAGCTTAGCACAAAGTTAAACAGAGCTAAACGTAAAAATTAAAGATTGATTCATGCATTAATGACTGATAATCTACAAACCTTAATTAACCGTGTTGACAAATCAAAACAACCATAATGAAGTGTTCTTTCACGCACTGGCCCTAGCCTCCTGCGCAGACGTCCTTAGGGCTCGTTTCTCCCCCACGGGAGAAACGAGCCCTAAGGACGTCTGCGCAGGAGGCTAGCACTGGCCCCGGCTTTGAAAGTTTAATAACCTCAGCTGCTGGCGCGCAAAAACGTACCGGGTCCATGTTTTAAGAAACTTCTTTGGTTCTTTTTTAAGCTCAACTTGAACTTAGAGAAAGTGGCCATCTAATGCAACGTGATTGCTTAAGGACGTTCGCGCTAATTGTTTGTGCGCATCCTGACTGCGCATGTAACGCAGTAACGCAACGCAAACGTCATGGTTGATGTAGCACGGAGATAAACAAAGATGGCGTCCGACGCACGAAATGTTACACTTAAAAGAGGGAAAGGTGGCAAATTTATCTCTTCCAGTCAGTTTCTGAAAAGAAAACAGTTAAGCGAAAATGTACATGTAAATAATGCACAGTCTCGAGTACTACAGCACGAGTCGTCGGTGAGCAATGTGTCGCCCCAAAGTTCGTGGTGTGAAGGAAGAAGGGTGGTGGAGCTTGGTGTGTTAGCGGAAGGTCTGAAGGCATGTTACCTTCGCTTTTTGTGCTTTTCGGTTTGCCGTACGCCGGTTTGAAATGCCTCTTTCAAGGTTAAGTCTTACAAAAAGGATGTCAACACTAGGTATAATTTACGATTCGGAAGGACTTCTTCAAAATATAACCAAGATTCTTTGCCTCCGTTGACTCATCTTCGATATTTTTAACTGGAAACTCTGTAGTCCATCCTCAATTACGTGCGCCATTTTTTCAAAATCAGGGTAGTTTTCCACACGCTTTATCTCTGAAACGAAGTCGGTGACCCCCACTTTTTTTTTCATTTCTGACACAAGTAACTCATTATCTGACCTCAGTAAAAATTTTAAAACTAGAAAATTTTCGCGCGAACGTCCTTAAGCTGTCTATCGCGTGAGGTATATTTCAACTTTCTACCATCACGCAAACTCGAGTCACGCGAAACCTCTGTATGACAAAGACTTCGCAAGATAACGCCGCGAAAAAACCCCTTGAAAATTGAGGATACAAAGTATTCAGCTTTTCAGACCTTTGGATTGTTTAAAAGAGCTGAGTTAAACGGTAGCGCCTGACACTTACTGTTAATTTATGCTAATGATTTAAAAATAGTCACAACGTAATGTGATTAACACCGCACTGTCGAGGTGGTTCCGCGTCCCCCGCCGTTCTCACTTTCGAATCCCCGTCTGTCTGTCTGTCTTGATTGCAGAGGAATTTGAACTGCGATTGCTACTTTGAGGAATCGCCCCTGAAGATCTCGAAACAGTGAGTATAATTTACATTGTTGTTCTATGTTACATGAATTACAAGGAAACTAAACGGGGTTTGCGCCGAGTGACAGTGAAAGACAGAGTCAATTCTGTTGATCCAGGAGTATCGAGAGTACGCAATGCGCGAATGTCTGATTTCACAAAAGAAGAGCGCCTCATAAAAGTTTCTTTTCACGAATACTGAATTTAACAGACGGCTCAATAGCTTAGAAACGATAACCATTGCCTCCTAATATCACTATTCTACGAAACACTCGCCCGTTAGTGAAGAAATCTTCGTCTTCGTTGTGTAAACCCCGAGAAAGAGTGGCTGGACAGTAAACGGCCGCTTATGTGACCCTTGTGGAAGATATGTCCAGTGGCCCCAGATGTGTATTGCATCCCGCTTTTTTATACTAACACAACGAAGCAGTGAGGACAAAATAAATCCTTTAGTCCCTCAGCAAGTTTTTCATCTTTCGCCGCTTCGGTTCACGCGGACTTCATTTCTTAAAATTAATCTTTAGTTAGAAGAGAGATCACAAAAGCGTCTGGGACCGGCCAGGGCCTCGTATAGTCGAATCAAACGAGGATGGGAAGCCTGTGGCGAGACTAAATACAACAGCTTTAAATTTGAAATAAAATGCTTTTCTAATTCTATGCTAGTTGCATTTTTTTCAAGGAGAGAGAAACATGAAATAAACACTGAACGTTCTAGAACACGAAGTTCAACTCCGTTGACTTCATAACAACTATAAAATTGTTTTTATTAACTTCACGCAAGACTGAGGACACGCTATGTGCTAAAATGCTTTTGATATAATATCAATTCTAACAATCTTTCCTTACCTAAGCTCACAAATAATCACTATCTTGGGAAGCTTGGAATATCAATGCTTTTCTGCTTGCTTCTAATGATTTATACCGTAAAATTGTCTGACACAGCAATTGTTGCGGGCGAGCAAAAGCGAGCCCGCAGCCTATTCTTGAGGTCAGCGGCACTTTCTTTAGCGGACTTGAAGCAAAATGTGGGCACATTTTTGGCATTCCTTTGTTCTTCCAACTGGAATGAATGGTATGTTAGCAAGCGGCGGAGCAAAGGCCCTGGTGTTGAGTTCAAGGTCCGTGGTCATTGTTCACGTGAATTTCTTGAGTAATGCAATTTTCCGAAGCACATGTCACGTCCGGCGTTTACTTGTACAAGCAACGGGAGGCTAAACTGCGAACTTTGGGGCTAAAAATGAAAGGGAGAAACACCGGTCAATTTTTAAGTGGCTTTAAAATGGAAAATCATCGAATACAGAGTGCTAAAACCTTGCTGATGAAGGATTCATCTTCCTTTCACGGCCGTGAAGACATGGTGTCATCACAGGCAGACAAGGCTCTGTGTTTGAGACCGTGTAACGTAAGCGTCACGGTACGGGCTATTTGATCTCATACATTCACTGTAATTTGTAACGACTGACCTCGGCTTGATCCAACTGATCGCGAGAAATGCTCCATAAAATACTGGATTTTGCATCTTTTAATCCCAAATTGTGATCTACTGTAAGCCAGATAAATAAAGTTCACTTATCGTTTTTCTTTTGCGAGGTATTTTGCGATTTTATGGGGTTATTTGGCCGTTATGCATCAGTCAATTCCAGCAGTGCCCATCCCCCCCCCGGGCAACCCCGGGGCATTTCCTCATGTTGCCCGTCCCGGGGGTGGGGCATTTGCATACCTCGGGTTGACCCCCGGGCATTTGACACGTGGTTTCGAAACCGTGGAGTGAGTCGCGTATTCGTGATGGAGGCGTATATAGGCCAAGACGTGGACTACGTTGCAGATTAGCTAGTCCATGAAGGACTAGAGAAGCTCGTGGATGTTCATGGATGTTTTTAAAGGTATATTTTCTCAATTTTAGATATTTCTTCATTGTCAAGAAGCAACAACTTGTATTATATTCTTATATCACCTATCGAGAGATTGAAAACAATCAACCCGGGAGCGGGGCATTTGCCCGGTTCCCTCATCCCCACCCCGGGGAATTTACCAAAGAAATGCTAATGCCCGGGGGTTGGCCCGGGGGGGGGGGGATGGGCAGTGCTGGAATTGACTGATGCATTAATTCCTCGCTAGCCGTCACCGACCCCATCCATACAAAAGTAAGAGAAAGAGACTCTTTCTCTTACTTTTGTATGGGGTCAGTGACGGCTAGCGAGGAATTAACGACCAAAAAACCCCATAAAATCGCAAAATACCTCGCAAAAGAAAAGCGATAAGTGAACTTTATTTATCTGGCTTACAGTAGATCACAATTTGGGATTAAAAGATGCAAAATCCAGTATTTTATAGAGCATTTCTCGCGATCAGTTGGATCAAGCCGAGGTCAGTCGTTACAAATTACAGTGAATGTATGAGATCAAATAGCGCGTACCGTGACGCTTACGTTACACGGTCTCAAACACAGAGCCTTGTCTGCCTGTGCTTGAACCCCGGGGGGGGGGGGGGGGGGGTACTTGACAGAATCTCGGGTAGGGAGGTGCGGCCCGGCCGCCCAAACCCTGACCCTGCTTAAGACACGAATCTCTGATTTTCCTTTTTGATACCCTGTCTAAGACATTTGTTGTAGCATAACCAATCAGGAATTAAGCTTGGTATCAATACCGAAGTCAATGGAAGTCAACACTAAGGAAGAACTTGTAAAAAGTCAGCTTGTGGCTAAGTTCCTATAGAATAAACATATATTTGCTTATCCTGTTGAAGGCGTTGGTCCATGTAAAGATACCCCGTTTAAGACAAAAAGGGGCGAAATAGATACCCCGTTCAAGACAAAAATCCTGAAAACCATACCCTGTCGGGCCGCACGTCCCCGTTAAGCCCTTATAAGGGAGTGCCCCCCCCCCCCCCGGGGGGCTTGAACACAGACTTGATGCGGTTTCTAAAGACTTCTGAGAACAAATGGTAATGTTCGTTATTGCTTCAAGTTTGGATGGAATTTTCAGAAGGAGCGGTAAAGCCGTTGAGTGAATAATTGACTGGAGAAAGCGTTCTTAAAAATCAAAACTTTCGCTTTGGCTTGAACAAGTCAGACAAGTGAATAATTGATTCTTGTATGTCGAATTGCACGGCTTTGAAATTTTCGATATTTTGAAGCTTTTGAATACATTTCTTGGCTTCTTCTTAACTGGAAATTAATATGAAACAAAGTTTCTTTCACATGTAGGTTTCTCCCATTTTCCATCTTTAGGGGGTGATTACATGGCAAATTTCATTTTTACTTTAGTAATGAAGTAATAAAATGGATATTCTGGCATCGTAAAACCGTAACGCAAGCTAGCGAGAGGAAGACAAAAGGCCCTGGGAACGAATCCGGACGATCCGGACAGACAGACAGACGTACATCCCAGATGCCGGCTTAGTGCGGCGTTACACACTTTGTGTAAGCCGCACAAAAATCATAGTAAGAGTAATAATATTACCAACAACAACAACTAATAATATTAATGCATTTCATAAACATATTTTTTATAATAGTAATAATTAAAATTTCTAGGGCGCAAATTCGCATAAGAATACCATCAAACACATCTAAGAAGGAACTGAAATACGCAACTGCATAAATCAACAAACAAAACTGCAAGGCTGATCGTACTACATAAAAAGTAAACTTTGTGAGACACCAACACGACTAGAACCGATATAGTGGGATTGCAACCGTGGACAGCTGTTTCGTTCTTTTTGGAACTCGTTTCGTTCCTCCCTCCCCATTTTTCAATTCAATCGATATTGAATGTTTGTACCGAAGAGAAAATATGTTCGTACCCAGTCCCCTGCTCGTTTAGAACATGGCTAATTTGTTCGTTAAATCGAGGGTTCGTTATATCGAAAACCTCGATTTAACGAATTTTCGGAAAAACAAGCAAAATATTCGTTATATCGAGGTATAGTTAATAATCAATTTTCAACAGTGTAACGTTGCAGTACCTAGTCTCCCTCGCAGCCGTTTTTTAGTGTCGTCACGCAACGCTCCTCCCCACAAACGGCTGCTCACATTCGAACAACATTCCATTCCCTTTGTTTCTTGTGACCAATCAGAGTGCAAGAGATTGTAATCAACATGGTTTTTCCTGCGTACTCAAGTGTTGCAAAGGATCGAAGTTTCTCCAATGTATGAGACGCCAGAGTAAGCTCTGCAAAGTGATCGTTGCTTTATTTGCTTCACTGTAGTTCAGAAAAAAAGAAAAGATTATATATTTCGATTTACCCGGGCGATTATTTGTTCATGTCCGGATGTGAATGTGAGCAGCTATTCAGGACCATTCAGCGACCAGCGAGTTCAGTTTGCAAAGCTTTGCTAAAGACGACTCGTCATGTTCAAAAAGGCATTCATCTTGGAGGGTTCAAACATGAATTGAAAGGACTCTACAAGAATCGGGAACTTACGAGAACAAAACACTTAGTTAGCATTGAGAACGACCGTGACAATGGAGAAACCGCTGCAGCTGCATGTCGTGGGAAAGCCTTGAAATGTTCTTACAATTCCCGATCGATATCACGTATGCTTCTTCTGATGCTACAGTCCGAGATTTTCCGAAACCCGTTGGTAGGATGACAAAAACATCCTTTCTTTCTTCAACGATTTTCCCAATTCCAGAGTTTTTGCTGTGTGTTTATTGCGCCTTTCAATAGCATGCGAAATCTAAACCACTGCGTTTTTCGCAGCCGTCATGAGGCAACGAACCGTGTAAAACAGAAACAAACAAAATGGATCGAAATCTACCAATCACAGCTGACAGACGTGACCTTTTGACCCGGCTGAAGTTAACTTCTGTTTCCTGAGAGGTCCGTTTAGAAGGTTAAGCGTTGGTTGAGGTTGAATTTCAGACTTCGTATGTTATTAGGGCCTGTTTACAAGCAGGTACCCTAGCACTAGGGTAGCCCTAGCTGACCGCTAGGGTTACCCTAGCGCCAGGATAACCCTAGCGCCTTGTAAACGCTCTGCTAGGGATAACTCGCCTACCCGGGACAACTTCATTTTGCCTCCTAGCAGCTAAATATGTTTAAAAATACCGACAAAACAGGGAATTGTGACCAAGAAACATCGTGTTCATTCATAATTTGTCGTATTTTTGCACTGGAACGGAATTTTTTTCGAATAACAGCTTCTTACAACAAAATGTTACAAGGTTAACTGAAGCGTAACCGGTGGAAGTTGACCCGGTTAGTAGGGTTACCCTACCTGCGAAATTTTGCTTGTAAACCCGGCCTGTCTTCTAACCCTCTTGCTAGGGTAACCCTTGCACTAGGATTACCCTACCTGTTTGTAAACAGGCCCTTATTGAAAACCACAATAAGCTAGAAATTTGAAATGTCTTTCTGACAACATCAAACACTTCTTCAGGGGTCGCTATTTTGAAAGCTGTGATCTCCAAGATGAAACAAGCAAAATGATTGGTTAGATTTCTTTGGCGCGCTCAGTTCTCGAAATATGTAACCCAAATGGTGATTGGTTGCAGAAGTGAAACGAAGGAAAGGAATGTTGTTCGAATGTGAGCAGCCGTTTGTGTGGAGGAGCGTTGCGTGACGACACTAAAAACGGCTGCGAGGGAGTGACGACACTAAAAACGGCTGCGAAGGAGACTATGCAGTACCAAGCATTGACGGATCTGGGATCTGAACACTAATAAACATTCGTTCATTTGTCTATACCGTGACGAAGCTTGTCTCAGTACAGTCCTTTACATAGATACGGTACTAGAAACTGAACAGGCAAACAAAACTGCTCTAAACTAAACATAAATTGAAACGCTAATAAAAGATTACTTCCAACGAAGCTTGTTTTCTTTTTCGTCATCAATAAAAATTCGTCTTCCATTTAAGAAATTCCTCAAAATGAACATGTACTGTTGTAGTAAACCCTTAATCAAAATAATTCTTCTAGTGAGGATTGCCTCTGTCTTTTTATTGTAATCCATAAGAATGTATAGCGAGCGCAGAAATTATTTTTCCTTTGAACCGGTTTTTTTTCAAATAGCAAAATGAAATTGGGCAGAGCTGTCATATAAATACCGCTGTAATGAGCTTGCCCTCGTATTACAGAATTAAAGAAGTTTCATCCTTGTTGGTCTGTTTCGCATTCATCTTTCGTAACGTGTTTGACATTTATTCGTTATATCGAGGTATATTTTACGTTTGGGCTTTTGGAATGTGTTCGTTATAACGAGAATTTCGTTATATCGAGGCTCTGTTCCATACATTTTACTGTAATTTTGGCCGGGCTGAAGAAAATCGTTCGTTATACCGAGGACTTCGTTATATACAGGTTCGTTAAATCGAGGTTCCACTGTAGAAGGGAAAAGCCCTGGGAACGAGGTTGGGGTATTCGCTTACGAGAGCTTCGACTGTAGTCTTCTTTTCAACGTGTCAGCAACAGGTAAGAGTGAGAACTTTAAAGACCTAAACTGGATTGCAGTTCGAAAGTCATTCTCGCACTCGCACTCTGATGTGAAACAACAACAATAACGAGCTGTACTCCCTTACTCTGACGTGAAGGTCCCTATTCGTATTAGACAACGCGTTCACGCTTTCCTCCGCAATGGGTTCCATTGCATTTGTATACACAAACGCGCGCGAAAACAATTGGGGATAGAAAAATATCAGGGGCGCCGTGGACTTTCCTCTCTATGATCCGCCTGCTGAGGAGCGAGACGCATCAATGCAGGTGTTACGCCAACTGGCACCTGCATTAACGCACATGAACTGACGAGGAACACGGAATGAATTTCAGTGCTAAGGAAAACTCCAAAAAAAAAATTGATCGCCCCATCTACGATATGCTTCTAATCCACAAAGAACTAAAACCAAGTTCTAACTTGCAAACAACACACGGCAGTTAGTTACACACTCCAAAAAAATGTCCGATTGTTTTTTAATACGTCAAAACATCGTGTTGTAAAAAAACATTGTATTTCTTATTTAAACAATCCGAAGGCAGGTTAAAAAAACAAAGCAATTACACTTTTCATTATAGCTAGCAACTGATCAGACACACAAATAGTAAATGGCTAATAAGAAGGTTTCATTTGTTACACAAAGGACTGGAGTCAAACTTGGAATGTGATTCAAGCTGGATATGGCCGCTGCAATGGAATACACTGAAGAGCAACTGAACTATTACCGTATTTGTTACGTCACCACCGATGAACTAGCCGAGGGTCTGCGAACAATCTTCAAACAAGAATGGGACAATCGCTACACGACAACATTAGGGGAATGGAAGGATGAGCCTCGGAATGGAATGGACTTCTATAACGGCGAGTCTCCTCGGAACCAGAGAAGAAATGCCCATCTCTTAGCTACCATGGTTAATGGAGATAGAGCTGAATGGGATTGCACCATGCTATTTTACGCAATCCTTTTTTCAGATTCTATCCACGGTCTTAATCCAGTAGTCAAATCAAATGTGGATGATCTCAGAAAGTTTCGCAATGAAGGGTTTGCTCACATGCCAAAAGGACATCTTTCGGACCCAGACTTTCAAATTGCCATTGGTAAAGTTCATGCCGCATTTCAAGGCCTCGGACTCTCTACCTTGAAAATTCAAGAGATCAGTAATCAGAGAAGCTTTCCCACGGAGGAGTTAAGAGGTGTCTTAAAAAAGGTTGATGACCTGAAACAGGAACTTCAAGAAAAAGAAGAGCAGCGACAGGCCCTTGAAGATCAGTTACACAATGAAATTTCCTCGTTTTGTATTCTCCCTCCAAAACCTTCACACGAAGTCGCAGGTCGCGATCGTGAAGTGGCTGAAATTACACGACAGCTCAGACAGTTGAAAAGCGATAATGAAAACAGCTTAAGCTACCTGTACATCTCAGGTAATCCAGGAAGTGGAAAATCTCAATTAGCAGGCCTCGTAGCCAAGCAGTTCTACGACAAAGTCAAGGTAATTCCGGGTGCTACTTCATTTGTAATGACTCTGAATGCTGAAAACCCGGATACACTTCTGGAATCGTATGTCTCTTTGGCCCGACAGCTAAAGTGTCCGGAATATTCAGTTACAAATACACTGAGCTTGAAGGATTTGACGAAAGACGAGAAGATCGCCAACCTGAAGACGTTAATTAGCACCAAAATCGATCTTTTCACGTCGTGGCTATTGGTAGTCGACAATGTCACTAGCATATCACTTGTTCATGCTCATTTGCCGCAAGTTGGAAGGGGCCAATTGCTAATCACAACACAGGACACTGCCTCCATCCCTTTGACAAGCTCTTCCATTCAGCACATCTCAGTTAGCAAAGGCATGGGGTCTGATGATGCCTGTGCTTTATTAGCAAAGCTTTCTGGTATCTCTGACAGCAGGATGGAAAAAGAAGTTGCGCAGGAGTTAGACCATCAACCACTTGCCTTAGCAAGCGCAGCCTCCTTTGTCAGACAGGTTCGGGAGAACAAAGTGACGTCTCATTTTGGCTGGAGCGACTATCTCGAGAAACTGGAAAAAGGCCTGCGAGGTACCACTGAGACCATTCTTGCTGAAACCAACCCAAGCTACCAGAAATCTATGACCACAGCAATAACACTAGCCGTAGAAAAAGTTATATCATCCGACAAAGTTATAGATCACGCGTTCAGTTTCCTCTCTCTATGTACACCACAGCCATTGAGCCTAGGCATCGTGATCAGTTGCATTCTCAACGTAGATGAAGAAATTGAAGATAAAGAGATGATTAGTATGAGGATCCAAAGATGCTCACTGCTGTTGTTTGAAGAAGAGGAGAGTGGCGTCTACATTCGAATACATCAGATCGTGTATGATATCATTAACTCTTTGATGAAAGATCGTCCAGTCAGCCAACGACTTCAATACGTGAATGCAGCCACGAGATCATTCAGCCAGTTCATAAAAGAAAACTTATCAGCAGATTGGGACGACCTTGATTCTCTTGTAAACAACAAGCACATTCTTCCCCACTTAGAAACCTTAATATTATCCATTGAAACTCTGTTTGGTACCCAAAGCAGTGTAAAAAATGTTCAGCATTATCCGCCTTTCTTTCAAACACTTGGCCAAATGTGTCAAAGACACTGTGCATTCCACGCAGCAAAGAAGTTCTTTGACCTCGCACTAGAATTCGCAATGGGAAGTGACGAACCAAACGACGAAAATATAGCGCTCGCCTACTGGTACGTAGGCCGTATCCAAAAGGACTTGGGTGATTTTCTCCAGGCGAAGAAGCATTTCCAATGTCATCTAGACATTAAAATGAAAAAGTTCGGACCTGAGCATGTTGAAGTCGCAGCTTCTTACAATAACCTAGGGACTGTGCACAGAGCCCTGGGTGACCTGGAGCAGGCAAAAGAGTATTATGATCGTGCACTTACCATCCGCCTGAAAAAGCTTGGAACTGAGCATGTTGATGTGGCAAGCTGTTACAATAACCTAGGGACTGTGCACCATAACCTGGGTGACCTGGAGGAGGCAAAAGAGTATTATGATCGTGCACTTTCCATCCAACTGAAAAAGCTTGGAACTGAGCATGTTGATGTAGCAACTTCTTACAATAACCTGGGGACTGTGCACAAAGCCCTGGATGACCTGGAGCAGGAAAAAGAGTATTATGATCGTGCACTTACCATCCGCCTGAAAAAGCTTGGAACTGAGCATGTTGATGTGGCAAGTTGTTACAATAACCTGGGGAATCTGAACAGGAAACTGGGTGACCTGGAGCAGGCAAAAGAGTTTTATGATCGTGCACTTACCATCCGCCTGAAAAAGCTTGGAACTGAGCATGTCGATGTAGCAACTTCTTACAATAACCTGGGGACTGTGCACAGAGCCCTGGGTGACCTGGAGCAGGCAAAAGAGTATTATGATCGTGCACTTTCCATCCAACTGAAAAAGCTTGGAACTGAGCATGTTGATGTGGCAAGTTGTTACAATAACCTGGGGAATCTGAACAGGAAACTGGGTGACCTGGAGCAGGCAAAAGAGTTTTATGATCGTGCACTTACCATCCGCCTGAAAAAGCTTGGAACTGAGCATGTCGATGTAGCAACTTCTTACAATAACCTGGGGACTGTGCACAGAGCCCTGGGTGACCTGGAGCAGGCAAAAGAGTATTATGATCGTGCACTTACCATCCGCCTGAAAAAGCTTGGAACTGAGCATGTTGATGTGGCAAGTTGTTACAATAACCTAGGGACTGTGCACCATAACCTGGGTGACCTGGAGGAGGCAAAAGAGTATTATGATCGTGCACTTTCCATCCAACTGAAAAAGCTTGGAACTGAGCATGTTGATGTGGCAAGTTGTTACAATAACATAGGGACTGTGCACCATAACCTGGGTGACCTGGAGTAGGCAAAAGAGCATTATGATCGTGCACTTACGATCCGCCTGAAAAAGCTTGGAACTGAGCATGTCGATGTAGCAACTTCTTACAATAACCTGGGGACTGTGCACAGTGCCCTGGATGGCCTGGAGCAGGCAAAAGAGTATTATGATCGTGCACTTACCATCCGCCGGAAAAAGCTTGGAACTGAGCATGTTGATGTGGCAAGTTGTTACAATAACCTAGGGACTGTGCACCATAACCTGGGTGACCTGGAGGAGGCAAAAGAGTATTATGATCGTGCACTTTCCATCCAACTGAAAAAGCTTGGAACTGAGCATGTTGATGTGGCAAGTTGTTACAATAACATAGGGACTGTGCACCATAACCTGGGTGACCTGGAGTAGGCAAAAGAGCATTATGATCGTGCACTTACGATCCGCCTGAAAAAGCTTGGAACTGAGCATGTCGATGTAGCAACTTCTTACAATAACCTGGGGACTGTGCACAGTGCCCTGGATGGCCTGGAGCAGGCAAAAGAGTATTATGATCGTGCACTTACCATCCGCCTGAAAAAGCTTGGAACTGAGCATGTCGATGTAGCAACTTCTTACAATAACCTGGGGACTGTGCACAGAGCCCTGGGTGACCTGGAGCAGGCAAAAGAGTTTTATGATCGTGCACTTACCATCCGCCTGAAAAAGCTTGGAACTGAGCATGTTGATGTGGCAAGTTGTTACAATAACCTAGGGACTGTGCACAGTGACCTGGGTGACCTGGAGCAAGCGAAAGAGTATTATGATCGTGCGCTGGACATTTTTCTGAAAAAGTTCGGACCTGACCATGTTAAGGTAACAACTGTTCAGCATAACTTGGTTAAACTTCAAGAGCTAATGAAGAGTACTGATCGTTTCTCCCCTGTTGGCTTGAAGAAAAAAGAGGATGTTCATGTTCGTAGTGTAACTTGCACAATACTTTGATTTTATAGTTTATTTGACAGTTGTTAGGATGCGTTTTGGGAAAACTGTGCGATCAGTAAAAATAACAGTCATTTTAAAAAATCCTGCTAATATGGACACCGATGGGAGCATATAAACTGTCTGCGTCTTAAGGTGGAGTTGGACCCTGATGTCGGTCTTGTATTGCATGCATAACCTGTTGTGGTGTGTACATGTGCTAAAAACCACATCGTCTTTTAAAATAATTTGCGATCTGTGGTAAAATAGTGATTCGAATTCGCTGCAGATCGGAAAACAAAACGAAAAATAATAAAGCGGGCAAAACTATAACGGAAAATAAAAAACTTGCAAAATGTGTGTGGCTATCATGATTTGGACGGCTACAAAACACTGACAACGAAATAAAAAATTTAATACAAAAGAATCTGTACAAGCAATAGAATTAACAGATAACAAATGTAAACGAAAATATGAAATGTTACGTAACCCAAAAAATAATAACTGGCGAAGAAACTAAGTACAACAATAAATATGCACGAACGAGAAAATAAAAAACTAAAACAAGAAAATACAAAAATACTGCTCCGTGGCTACAAATAAATATATCAAACACGCGAGTCTTTCATCACGTTTCCAAACACCGGGAAGCGAGTCAAAAATACGGCGCACAGTGGTGCATTATTCACGAATTTCAAGGCGTGATGAAAAGCTCTTTCGGTTGTTTGATATAACTTGTTAATCGAAGCTAAACCTACAGAAGAAACGGGGAAATAAAATCGTAAAAATCTACCTTATTATAGGAAATTAACGCTCCACTAATTTAAGGCCGCGGAAATTAACGCTCACAACAATTAAAGCGAGTTTTCAAAACACGCGGCAATTTAATGAAGCGTTAATTTCCTATAATAAGTTAAGCTTATTACATGTAAGATAACATATCGAAACCACCGTCACGGTTCTGGTTTCCTTTCTTTTAACTTGATAAATTATTTATGAGTTTGAGAAGGGAAAATCCGAAATACACCTGGAATACAACAGCTTATTTGTCCAGGATTTCAGCCGGCCCCTTTCTGCCATGTCCTGAAATTGAGATTGATCGATTCTGTACCATTGAAACGATCAATTTAAAACTATTCAAAGTCAATTTGAATTGGTAATATATGCTTTGGGGATGAATTAATGATATGCAAATATTCATATAAAAGGCAAACGTGCTCCCTGTTGTGCACTCTAATCCGCGGCAGCGAATAGTTGGCACCCCACCCGCCCTCCCTGCGAGAAGCCGGGTTTGAAATCTGCGTCACCTGCCGGAGATCTTCTGAGCCTGGTTTGGGCTTTTCCCAGGCCAGAGCGATTCCCAATACCTTATCTACATGTCATGAATAACAATACCCAGGGCAAAATATTATACTAGTTAAAGTGTGTATTTTCAATATTACTGGAAGTATACTATTCTGAAGCTTAAACTTAGGAACGGTTCTTGATAAAAAAAGTTATGGGGTGGGGAAATACAAATAGAAATTCATTCAAAATAAGTTTCCCCTTCCCCTCCCCCCTTAAAGAAGAAGTGATAGTAAAACATTCTGTTTAATATGAAACGAAAGGTCAGATCGAAGAAATCATTATGTATATAGCATCAGAGTTGTAAGAAATTTAAATTGTCTGATTAGATTTCGTATTGTATTTTGGTAATGTAAGTATTGTATTGTAATTTGTGTATCGTATTGTAGGTAGCACAGTTAGGACCGTACTGTAAGCAGCGTAAATATACTATTGTATTTTGGGTCAGTACCGTAGTGTAAAATAAAAAAGTGAAACAAATGTTATAAATCAAACAGAAACTTGTTAAAAATCCCAACTGGCCGTTGGCTATATACAAAGCGTGGAGGAGTTGAATTCGGGACCACCGAAGACAAATCCATCTAGTGGCAGAGAGGAGGATTTGAACCCGGGACTTCCGGATTACAAGTCCAGCGCCCTAACCACTAGGCCACGCTGCCTCCGTTTTCTGGGGACGAGATTAAACTGTGAACAGCCTTAATTGTGGATTTGCT
This sequence comes from Meandrina meandrites, assembly GCA_963693305.1. Taxonomy (NCBI): domain Eukaryota; kingdom Metazoa; phylum Cnidaria; class Anthozoa; order Scleractinia; family Meandrinidae; genus Meandrina; species Meandrina meandrites. The sequence goes on along the minus strand of OY855908.1, from coordinate 3,152,698 downwards.
TGAGCGTACCTAGTGTGTAGTATCACTGAACATGTTTACGTTTCTTGCAGTGTTTTGGCGAGCCTGTGGGGCGAGTCAAAATACAAATGATGAGTAAAAATGTACAGCCTGTAACTGCCAAAAAAGGCAAATCTTTCATCGACCGTTACAGCAGCAAGACTTCAAACTCCACAAGAGAAGAGGTTTGAACTAAGGAAAACGAAAAATATAAACTTACAAACTGTAAAAGCATGCTGCTGGAAAGCGACTAAAGCAAAACGATGAACATAGTAACTTACATTGTACTGGCGCTGTTGGCCGCGAAAGGGCAACTCTTGAAGGTTTTCTGATAGAACTACTCTCGTTGATATCAACGGTGAAACTAAATAAACTTCAACAAGGACGGAAACTAGAAAACTAGAATATTAAATAAGATGCAAATTATACTAAACGCGCGGGAAAGAAACACAAAACAGATTCCCTAAGGAACGCTAATGAACCAAAAAGTGCAAAAAGAGAGTGCTAGATTCTACACAGCCGGCAATACTACACACTGGAATGTCTAATAAGAAATTTATTATCTAACGTTTTCTTTTTCACTGAACATGTTTACGTTTCTTGCAGTGTTTTGGCGAGCCTTTGGGGCGAGTCAAAATACAAATGACGAGTAAAAATGTACAGCCGGCAATACTACACACTAGAATGTCTAATAAGAAATTTATTATCTAACGTTTTCTTTTTCTTAACGTGTGAGGAAATATCATGAGATTCATGTTTTACTCGTTTCGGGCATTATTTGTACTCCACGAAGCGACATTGGATATTAAAAAAATATACGTCGGGTATGTTAAGTCGAGGCCAGGTTATATGGTCTCGGGTACCCGAGACAACCCACCCTACCAAGGAAACTTTGACGTGTAGTATATGAAATGATTCATATATGAGGTCACGGGTTCGAATCCCGTTGAAGCCCTGATTTTTTTCAGGCTTCTTCATTCCAATTGCTTAAATTGGAAATTCACTGCGAAGATCACATATCACCTTCAAGGAAACTTTATCGAGCGTTTATATGAGAAAAAGGTGTAGCTGCTAGCCGAGTTAAAGTTGACCCTCCTTGATTATTCATAAAGCTTTTTAATATTCAAATCTCCAGATATCTTTCTTCGTTTAAGTTTCTTTCATTTATTCGATCAGTGTGGGCATTGCCGAGTTTATTTTGCTTTTGTAATGTAAAATCCGCAAATACATGACACTCGGCACGTCGTGAGTTGTAGTTGTCCCGGGAAGGCGAGCCAAGGTGTTTATACGAGAAAAAGTTGTCCCGCCTGCCGGGGTTACCCTACCTGCCGAGACGGGACAACTCTCCCACGCGAGTTGTCAGTTGGTAGAATCTTTCAACACTTTAGTGAAAAGTTAGCTCGCCCAGGGTTACTCGGGGTGAGGGTTGTCCCGCACCAGACAGTCACCAGGGGAGCAAGAAAGTAGCCGGGGTGTGAAGTCAAAATATTCACCAGGTCAGCCAGGGAGACTCATTGGGTCGCTAGTTAGATTGCAATGCGATATTTTGATACGATGGCATGGAGGTATATCAACTTCACGAAGTGGAAGCTGTGTTCTGGAGGTTGTTGAGATTGTTTTGAAATATTATCAACGTACTCCGCGGAGGCCTAATGGTTTGTCAAAGTGTGCTGGACTCCGGATCGAGCGGTCCGGGCTCGAGCCCTGGTCGGCCGGGGCACTGCGTTGTGTTCTTGGGCAAGACACTTTACTCTCATAGTGCCTTTCTCCACCCAGGTGATATAAATGGGTACCGACGAATTTAATGCTGGGGGTAATCCTGCGATGAACTGACATTCCATCCAGGGGGGAGTAGAAATACTCCTAGTCGCTTCCTGCTACGGAAATCAGGATAAGCTCCGGCCTGACAACAACAACAAGATCCTTTTTATTACCCTTTTTTCATTAATTAATACAGAAATACATAAAGTATTGCTAAAAAGTAGAGGTTCTGGCAACCCATTCTCGTCCCCAGAGCCCACGATCCTTCTGGACTGCACCAGGGATCGAGACCTCTGGCCGCTCCCAATTTCTGAACATGCGCAGAGTACTCGCTCTGCATTTCTCAGCCAATCAGATTGTTTAGATTTGACAATGAGTCCATGAATCGCAGACTTCCGGTGTTAGAGGCGGCCAGAGGTCTCGATCCCTGGCGCAGTCCAGAAGGATCGTGGGCTCTGGGGACGAGAATGCTGGCAACCCGAAATAACCACTAGGTTATAAATGCCGGGTTGCCAGTTTGGAAAGTGGTTAGTCAAATTTTGGCCGGACACACACACGACCACACGGACACACATACAAAATATAATATACAGCTATTTCAATTAACGTTGTCGGGTTAAAGATTAAAGCTAAAAGACAAGACCGTATGGCGTTCTGGGTATTCACTATAAATTTGCATATAAGCTTCAATAAATGTACAAATCTGTATTTCGCACGCGAAGAATTCACGAGTTTGTTTTTCCTCTCAGAAGGCCTTTCTGTAGCTTTACTTTTAGTGCCGCTTGGCTCTGAGTTTTGAAAATTCTTCTTAAATTCAGTGTGGTTAAAAGCACCTTGTTTCACATGTCTGAAAAGAAAGAAAACGGGCAAATCCGCGTTTGTCATGTCACTATATATTTTAGTATTCAGCACGTGCAGTTGCTCTCTTCCTCTACCCATACTGCCTTTCAGTCTTGTCTTTGAGCTTTGATCCGGACAATGTTATCTGAAATAGCTGTATTTACTAGAAAGTAAAGAAGAAAAGAAGCTGAAATTACATGCGTGGAACTCCACATGTCACGTTACTTCGTGACTGATGGGCGACTAGGCTCGTATGCAGACTTTTCCTACTCCAAGACTTCTAATAATTAAATTATCAATGCAAAAGATCATCAATAAAATAATAATTATTTGCAAACGGAAATACTTATAATTCAGGAAAGAGTATATTTGGGAGCATGGAAACTGGATTACCAGCTAAAACGATTCTCTGAGACAGTTGTCTGAGGGTCAAAAGTCCAAGATGAGCTGATGAAATCGTGAGATTTGAAAGAGCTTGAAACCGTTTTGACCGCTAATATTATTAGCGGTCACGGCTGACAGTTAAGGCGGGGGTTCACCTGAAGCCCGTTTTTCCACCGCTTACTTGGGTTTAATGCGAATATCTCGCTCCCGTTTCAAGCATTCCCAAAACCCTCAGCTCATCCCACAAAACTATTTTTAGCGGTGTTTTGTAAATGTTTTGGCGATTTTGGAGTTGAAAATTAGTAGATGGACACCCCAAAATTAGTTTCTTTCTTCTATCCCTTCTTTAAACTTGAAATTTCACTCAAATTCACGTTTACCCCCCACCTTAACCCCATTGAGACCCTCGAAGAGTTGGCCCGGGAGGGTCACGTTTGACCTTAACCTGTTCCAGGCTTTCGGTTAGTGGGGAGCAGCGCGGAAAGTAGGCTTGCGAAAAACGAGGGAACGGGTGTAGCGAGAAAGCGAGAAAGGTTTGCTTCTCGCCTCAGTACCCTCGCCATTTTTCCGCTCGCCATTCGTCACGCAATCCCGTATTTCGCGCTGCTCCCCACGGACCGAACGCCTGGAACAGGCTAGTTTGGCCTGGGCTTTACATTTACCCCACACAACATTGCTTCGCGTTCTGGACCGTTCTGCACAGTACAAAAGGGAAACTAATTACAGCACAGGGAGCCCATTCAAGCGGTGATAGAAATATAAAGAAATGTATGGGAATATCGAAAGGGTCTTATTGTCTCAAAAATATTGCTAGTAATGTCCACGTAACTCCACCTCGTTTATTTCGTCGTCCCTGCGGTTCAAACTGGCGAATTTGAGTGATTTGAAGCGTTACTATACGGCGAGGAGGTGAGCAGTGGGTGGGGGGAGGGGGTTATTGTTGTTACTTTTAATGAAGTTATGCCACCGATTAATTTTTAAATCGCATTATAAAACGACTGCTCGCAGTCTCCATTATGAACAATTTTTGCCAACATACCTTTGGTCCGGGTGAACTGAGCGCGCGAGCCGATTTTGCATTCGTTGGATGAATTTTAAAGCCTCTCTATGACCCGGTGGGGTTGCGATTCGCGCCTGACCAGAAAACATGGCGGCCCTCAGAGACTTTCCAGCGCGCAAGTTATGAAGAGGGATTTTCAAAAGCTATAAACGGTAGAAGCTCATATGATGGGTATTAACCTTAGCAGAAATGAATACTGTCAAAAGGGAAGCGTGTTCCCAGCCAATGAACGATCAGAAACGGCGACGCGAAGGTGCACCATCTGTGAAGAAGGTCAACTTCAGACGCAGTAGCAATTGGGTTTTGACAGCAAACCATGCGAAAGACAACAAAAATCAGAAAACCTCTGGTTTGAAAGTAAAAAGAAGTAGGAGGTCAAAACAGAGGAGCTCGCATAGTAGCTGCAGCGAAAGTGAAGTCGATGGAAAAAATTCTGAATCATCGAAGAGTGAAAAACAGGCCGCAGGAAAATGCGAAAAGTCTTTAACTGGTGTTGTTATTTCAGAGCAGAAAAACTTCTGTAGTACTCCTGTCCGGAGAGGAAATGACATACAGGATTGCGCCGCCCACGTTTCGGCGAGTGTTCAGATTGAACAGGCGTTTGAACGACATACCAGCTCGCCCTTTGGAGCTGGAACAAAAAGTGTGTTGGACAATTGCTACTCAAGTTTTTATGGTGACAACAGCGCTCTAGCAGCCTTAAATCTAAGTGAAATCATTACTTCGTCAGCTGCCTCTGATCCTGCTCAACGTGATAATTGTACTGGTTCTATGAAAGAAGAATCAAATCAGTTTTATGGTTTGCCACTCCAAGTCAAAGAGCTGTTACAGAAGTACAAAGGAATAGAAAGTCTATATGGTAAGAATGTTAGGCTTGCTACCTGGTAAGAGAATTAGGCTCTGCCAGGCCCAGCTCATCTCCGGATATCTCTTTTGTCCGAACATTTTATAGGGGAAAAAGGGCAAGATTTGTGGGCGACTAGGTGAAACTAAGAGAATGATCAGCCATCAAGCTCACACTGTTTTGTAACTCAATAGGACAAAAGGTGGCTGGAGATGAGTCAGGTGCCTGTAGGGCAGATGCTGACACAAGTGGCATGATTGACAAATCTTTGTGATTTTTGCATGATTAGTTGGGAGAAAATATATTCTGTATTGGGTGGAGTACTTCTGGAAGGGTGGAATGATGCAAACCAAACAATCGTCCCCCAAACTAAAGAAACTTTCCATGGGAGGAATATGGATATTTTCTGGAACAACATTACAAACTAAACCTAAACAACTGAACCTGGAGCGAAGCTTGAAAGGCAATTTGCATGTACACAAAAGTAACAAATATGCTCCAATGGGGCTATTAGGGTACAGCAAGAGAAAATTATCACAGAAAAATGCTAATAGGTAGAGTGGATTCAGGTTGAGCGTTTAACGGCCTCAGTTGTCGCACTTCTTGGCAGGATTAAATTGATTGCATTGAGAGGCAAAATGACAGACATTGCTTGGTGGGAATGCAACCATTCTGCCTCGGAAAACCACAATGTGCTTTTTCCCAGACAGAATGTTGTCATTCCTGCCCAGCAACGTCTTTCATTTTGCCTCCCAACGCAATCATTTCAACCGTGACAACAAATGCGACAACTGAGGCAGTTAAATGCTCAACCAGAATTGGCTGTATATGAACAAGCCAATTCAGTGCAGCAATATCAATCTCAATTAATTTTTAGAACCAATCACAGGTCTGAAAAGTGAGACAGAAATACTAAGAAATATTGACGTCCCACCACAGGCGGACCACCCTATGTGTTTGTGGTATGTCGAAATCAATGGCGCGTGTAGAGAAATATTACGTCGGCTCCGATTTATGTACTGCAAAATATAAAAATTACTCTAAATGATTTAGCCTGCGAATACAGCCGCCTCTCATTCGCTCCCGCTACTACGTGCGAAACGCGAAGAGAGACGTCTCCGATTCACGGCCAAAAATTCCATACTGATGACGTTGACCTCTAATTAGATTTCCGGCATATAACAACAACACACGCAGTTGATCTCGCATAATTAATGTCTTCATTTTCAGTTGCCCATTGTAAGCTCACTGCTCGAAGAATAGATTCATTGAACAATTATGATTGAACACAAACACTTTCAAGGCAGTAAAGGACGCATAAACAGCGGACAACTTGGTCACGAAAATCCCTATACGAGTTGCACATTAGTTAAGATTTGAAAAACGAAGCTGTGAAATCACTAAATGTGTCACCAATAAAACCCACGGGTGTCAAAATTTATCTAAATGTTTTGAAACTGGCTGCAGTGGCGCATCCTTTCTGAACGTCTTTGAGATCGTTCATGAAACACTCTTGCCTTAGTCTTCCAATAAGGTATGAAGTGAGAAATCAGAGAAATGTAAGTTTTAAGTTATTGCTCCGGTGTATCTTTATAATCTTGCCGCACCCGGTGTACTTTGGGTCCACAATAACACTCGGCGTTGACCCGGCGTTATATTTCACATACATTATGCAAATTACCTAGTTGACCAATCAGCGCTCCTGTCCGGATTCCGGACAGATTTACGTCATCAGTATGGAATTTTTGGCTGTGAATCGCAGACGTCTCTCTTCGTGTTTCGCACGTAGTAGCGGGAGCGAATGAGAGGCGGCTGTATTCGCAGGCTATAAAATATGATTCAGTAAAAATTAAGATGAAATGTTGATTGAGTCTTCTGTCACATTTATTCGCAGCCCCGAGCCCTTTAAAGCGTTATTTTGCGAGATCATTTAGCGACCGGTATAAACAGAGAGAGAAGAGAGAACAAGGCAGGCAGCTTTACCGCCGGCGGTCGCGACCTTGTCCTATTCAAGCTAGAACTGACACTAAACCATCAAAATTCTCGCCTCGAAAACACGGGCATCTGAACAACTAGATATTTCTCTGTCCCTGTGCCGAATTAGAGCTTCATCCTTCCAATATTTTCCGAGAAAAGCGATCCCGAAGTCTCAAAAGTAGACTTCTCCATATGATCAGTGCAAAATCCTGAACCAAAGGAATGTTAGGAACGCGAGCCCATTCGAATCTACCAATCAACGCGTCGCGACCGTTGGGGTGGGCTTGGGCATTTGAACTGGCAACGGTTGCGACGCGTTGATTGGTAGTTGCAGTGTTAAGGGGGGAGACTCTTAACTACACAGATCCAGAGAAGTTGCTAAGGGATTACTGGCTTCTGTGTTTTGAAGCAAGCGATTTTGAAGCTTTTTGTAACGCTAAATGGTGAATTTTATTTCGGGGTACACCTGCTTTGAAAAATATATCGTTTGCGCGTGGGAAGCTAGTGCCAGTCCCAAACCGTGTGTTAATATTTAAAATCCCTAAAACTCCAAGGAAACAAGGTAAAGTTCTGATTTCTTTTAAGAATTAGAGGTAACGTTGCCATCTTTAGAATCTGACGTATGCTTTTACCGTTTACTCGAAAAGAGGAAATGCAACTGTTAATAGTCTGTAAATTCGAGTGTTATGCCATAACTCTTATAATTATGCGAATTTCACAAAAACGATACGTCACATTACGCATGTGGACTTTTTTATCTATTGTTCCTCATTTTAATTTTAAAATATATCTGCTGTTTGAGTTTTAAGGTTTTTTCTGTTCTGGTCACGTGCCACGTTAAATAAGGCCATCCTTTGAAACTCTTAGGGGAATCTTCAATAGAACAAACTCGTGCAAAAAGCTTATCCATATGAGGTCTGATTTCCAAAATATGGCAATTAGAAACTTACCTTCTTTTCGAGAAAAGCAAGCTTAAGGAAATAGGAGACGTCTGCATGCAGGTTAAAATAAATAGAGCCCGAGACAATGTTGTAAGTGTTCCTCAAGTAACAACTTTGTAACCCTGTAGTTCTCAGGGTTTCTGTTGAACATTTTGCTGAACTACAATAATTTTTTCTGGCATCAAATATTTTTCTGCACTACTTGCTTTTGTACACTTTGAACAAATGAGTAATACAGCTTTCAAGTTTAAACGATCTATTTGGGTAAAGGTAAAGGATCTGATCCAAACAATGCATCGTCCAATGTGTTGGTGGACTGTCAGCCTGCCCACTCAGCCGACAGTCGACCGACATGATTTACTGCAGATAAATGTTGCATCGGCGGTGCGTCTGTGGTGCGTCATTGACTTTTTCTCTTGTAATTAAATCTTTCACTGGTCGAGTTAGGTGTTTTGTTTCTTGTTTTTTAAAATGCGTAGCCATTTGATACGTTCTAGCTGCAAATTAAAATCGAGATAAAGTGTGAAAGTATCAGATGATCAGAAGGAACAACTGTTTTCTTTTCAGGGCCAAAACAAAGAACTTCTGATGTGGGATCCAGATCAGTTGTTAACTCTTGTTTTGAAGTTTTTCTACAGCTCTCATGCCTGGTTTTCTGTTCCACTAAGAAGAACTGTCAAAGCTTGGCATATTACTGCTCACAAAGGATATGCCTAGGTAAGCATCAATTGTATCCCTTAAGGGACTGTCACAAGTTTTAAAACTTTTAAATTTATTCATTTTAAAATTCTGAGGAAGGCAACAGGAAGGTTGCCAAAAATTTAGTTTGAACATTCTAAAGGTCAGCTACAACTGTATTTTTTGATTTTTTTTATGATGTCCACTCAGGAGCAAGATAATGGGAAAATGATTTATAAATATTTTTAATTATTTGTCCTTTTGATCTCTGTGTAGGAACATCCTGCTTTCAGTGAAGAGAAAGTGAATGCTTTTCAGAGTGTGATTTAACAATGGACACACTGGAGTCGCATATACCACAATGTAGTGTGGATATTGGAACTTTGGTCTTTGCCCTATCTGCTGTCCATCCTGACAAAATGGTGGCTGTTCTTGAAAATATCATACAGGTAAATGAGGGGGCTGCAGGCGCCCTTTTTTCTTCTAAGGCCTTAATGTTTGGTCACAAATGTTCCAAGATTATATTATGTGTATTTTTAGCCCCCTCTTCCCCTCTTGGATGGTAGTCCATTGCAGGGTAATCTCCAGTATTGGTAGCCTTTTATACACATATAGGTGGAGTGAAGCACTGTGAGAGAAAAGTATTTTGTGATTGAACGCATGAACGGTCAACAAACAAACTAGCATACGAGGAAACAAATGAATGTATGAACGAACAAACGAATGAATGAATGAACAAAGAAACGAATGGATGGAGGGACGGACGGACGGATGGACGGATGGACTGACGGACAGACGGATGAACGAAATATAACAATCACAATTTAGTAAATTATTCTTGCAGTGATCTTTGTATGAAATGTAAAAAAAAATATCAAGAACAAACAGTTTTTGTTCGTATCAGGTTCTCAAGCCAGGTGGATTGCTGTTCTTTCGTGATTATGGACTGTATGACCATGCAATGTTGAGATTTAATCCTGCACACCATAGCTAATTACTTCTCAAAAGGCAAGTTGAGCAAAGTTGTTTTCCATTCTTCTTTCTGACCAAAATGAGTCCTTCTTTATGCTGCCTTTCATCTAAGACAGATAATACTACAACCATACCCAACAGTGTACTGTTGGCATGATATTCACAGTGCCTATCTCTGATATCCCCATGGGTAAAGGAATATCCATAAAGGGTGCAACAATGAAAGAGGGAGGGCCAACCTGAACTTGCACTGTGAGCACTGACAACTAACTCTACACTGACAACTAACTCTAATTATTAAGGTCAAGTACTGAGTCAAGTGTAATACTGTATGATAAGGTGAGCATTTCAGCTTCTTTTGTGAAGGTTTGTGGTTTGAAAAAATCAGGCCTGTTTTTCTCAGTACTATAGGTAGCATGAGGCTGTGAAAAAAGTATATGCGAGGTAGAAAATATATTTTTTAACATATATCATCTTTGATCTCCAACATTCAGAGTATAAAATATGTTTTTATTGTCATGTAGTTAGTGTACTGTAGCCTCTGAGATTTTTCCATGGAGGTTGTTGAGAAAGCGTTACACAATGTAAGTGACAAAAAAGGACAACAAGTGTTTGTACATGTGAATAAAAAAAAACAGTGGTTAGGCGAAACCACTGCATGGGTTTGAGGTTTTCGGGAATAGAAAATCAAGTTTGAGATAGCAAGAACTTTTGTGATTTTTGAGGTTATTAATTTAGTATATCGTATTTTATTTTCATTGTTGCAAATCTTGTTGAGACATTGTTTCGTCAAGCTGGATTTCAAACAATAGTCAATGAATATGCACACAGAAGAAGAGTTAATAAAAAGGAAGGGATTGATGTACCGAGGATATTTGTGCAAGCCAAATTTATAAAACCAGAAAAGACCTCCTGATTTTAACCGTGCCAAATTTTGTCAGAATTTGGGGAATGCTGAGCACTGCCAGGGTGAAAGAATTGGTAGGAGACCCATTGAGTGGCTGTTCACCAGAGTGAGTGGTGAAGAATCGCTGATGCCCTGTGTGCCACCTAGCCACTATCAGGATAGATAAATATGATGATGACGATCTTGAGCACTGCCATTGTTGAAAGAGTTACAGGGTCATTTTCTTTCAACCATGTTGAAATGATTATGCCATTAAACATCTGACTTCAATGATAGATGATGTAGTTGGGAGGATGGGTGTTCTTGTGCTCCTCAAGTTTTGATCATTTCCTGAGTGCTACCCCCAATATATGTTGAGCTTTTCAGTCCCCCCATTGTCATCCCAGGACTTGATGTCACAGCTGACCTTTTTCCTGTCCCCGGTGTTAAAGGGGCACTGTCACGAGCATAACCTCAAAAATTCAACAGCCCAAAGACATGTTTAGACCACTGGAAACCTATCAACAGTGGTCAAGCTTTCTTAAAATTACTATACCACTGTACTGAAGCTAAATATAGAGTGATATCACTGTGATACCATCGGGAGCTTTAGATCTCAACTTGAAAAAGTCAGCCTGACTTTTTCAAGTTCTGCCCTTGTGGTTTGGAAAAATTGATGAAAACTATTTACAATCACACTATTCTTTAAACAATTTACTACACACCCTTCCCTTTACATTCAAGGAGCATTTCCTGCATGGCTGAAAGTACTTAGTCGTAATTTTGGTGCCGTTTTACTGAAAAGCCAAAAAATGTCCGTGACAGTGTCCCTTTTAGGTTGAACTAGAATGGCTATGCAAGTATCTTGGCATGCGAGCTCAACCCACAAAACTTGAGACAGATGTTGTCTTTCATTTTATCTTTTTCCTGTTCATGCAGTTAATTTTCTGTTTTTTTTTTTCCTTTTACCCAGTCCGAGAGATAATAATATATAGAAAGTGACCTATATGGCATGTAGTTGTAACTGGCCACATATCACACCACAGGAAGCCCAAGCTCAGGTTATAAATGGCTGAACTGTTGAGAGTTATAAGGACTAGTGGAGGAACTGTTTTAACTGAAAAATTTTGCTTCTAGTTTTTACGTTATAATTTAATACTTCAATAGAGCTTAAAAATAACTTTGTATGTTAAGTTTACGCAATTGGCTGGGACCAGCAGTTTACAAAATAACAGCTGTCAAACTGAAACAAAAACAAGAAAAAGTAGAAATAAGTATAATTTTAAAATACTAAAGATTAAGAGAAGACTAGAAACGAAATGGGCAAACTCTCTTTCACCAAGGAAAGCAAACGAGCCAGAAATTAAAAATTCTCTTGGTGGTGGTTGTGGGGGGGAGGGGGAGGCAGCTTGTTATTTCAGGATGATACCTTAGTACAAAGTTCACAGAGTTAACGTACAATAAAGATCGATTTATGCATTTTAAAAGTTACAGATATCAAACTGACGGCTGGTGATCTACAATCCTTAATTAACCGTATTGACACATCATAACCATTACAGTGTTCTTTCACGCATAGCTAGATGCAATTTTTTGCAAAGTTAAAAAAATTTCCCCGGAGCGGTTTCAGAGCCACCTTAAATTTCCGAAAATTTAAGTTGGCTCTGAAACTGCCCTGGAGAATTTTTTTTAACTTTGCAAAAAGTTGCATCTTAACATGCCAATCATTATTCAATAATAAAAAATGGGGGTCACCGGACTCGTTTTTGAGTTATAAGCACTTAAAGGGAAAATTAAGGGTGTTTTTAACGGGTAAATCTGTTGCTATAGTAACCAATGACGTCATGGAAATGACCACAACGTATTCAACAATGATTGGACATTTGTTTGATATCATTATTTCAGCAGCAACTGATAAAGATTTGTAGCACTGGCCCATCAAAGTTTAAGCGCTTGAAATTGTTGGAAACCGTTGTGAGCCTCCTTAAATGCTAATGACGGAGAACAATAGAAATCACCTGGGATGAAATACGCGTGCAGCTGTTCAAAAATTCTGTACTCCTGTAATTTTGTACACATGCATGTCCCACACACACACCGTGCGTGGATAGCCAATACCTTCCGATACTTAATACCGAACATTTTAAGCACAGCTTTCAGAAATGTATTCGTTTTGTTTTCGTTTTTTAGCACTTGTAATATAATTTTTTGGTATTTTTCTGTACTTATCTATTGCTTTTAAGTTCTGCAAGAATAAGTTAAGTTCTGGAAGCACAGCCAGATTGGACTATTAGATGGACAGATTGTTTTCTCACCCTGTTCAGCAGTAAAAAAATGTTCAAGAACGGCATTTGTTTTGTTTGGTGTTGTTTGGCATATCTGGAACATAGGTGCGCACGTTGGTATGAACGCAAATCGAAAATCTCTATTGTTCTTCCTGATTAGCATTTAATGGTGCTCATTAACATATAAATCAAAGGCACTTAAAGCCGTCTCGTGTTACTCTTTTTTCCAGATTTTCGTAACACTAGAACATTGTTTGATTTTTACGAAGATCGTGAAAACTATATCTGCTATATCCCACCACTGTAATCACTATAAATAGAGCTGAACAGCAAATATCCTGTTAAAAGCTGCACCATTATTGTACGCGTTGTAAACAGAAATGATAATTCATTTTCAACTACTTTCCCAAAATCCATCACATTCAATAGTTCCACTGAAGATAACATGGTAGATATCAAAGCACGCTATTCTTTAAATAGGCAAAATAAAGCTGTTATTCTGATACATCCTATAAATGCACTTATTAAATCTATACGTCAAGAGACTACAAGACAAGACACTCCAAAGAGATTTTAGAGATTCATTCATCCACTGAGTATGCTAAGCGTGTAGCGTGACATGCATGCACAACAACGTCAACGAAAACTCTACAGGTCTAGTCTGAAATGTCAGCCGTCTTCTCTTCCTTCCCGCCCGTCCTCTGTGGGGTAAGGAAGAGAAGACGGCTGACACTTCAGACTATCTACAGGTCCATCTACTGACATCTTGTTGATAGACGTTTCTGCTTTTCAAAGCTAAGAGAACTCATCAAATATAATTTCTCTCTTTCGGTTATACATTGTATTGTGCGTTTCTAACTAACCTGGTGTATTTTGTTCTTCTTCTACGCGTTTTCTTGTTGGGTTACAATTAATTTTCATTGATAATCTCATACAATTTTAAAGGTTAGAATGTTATTTAAAAAACGTAAAGCTTTGTCTGTATTTTATAGGAAAATCCATTACCTGACGAGGGAATTCCACGTTAAATTTCACGCGAAAAACCGATATCGCACGTATCGCGAAGCGATGAGTGCGATATCGGTTTTTCAAGTGAAATTTAACGTGGAATTCACGAGTCAGGTAATTGATTTTCCTTGAATCGCATAACCTTTTTAAAATGAAAATGTGGTGAATGTTGCGAATTTAAGCGCTGCCTCACTTTCAAGTCGCAATACCGCGCTGAATACCCTCGCATCTCTAGCCAATCAGAGCGCGAGAATTCTTTGAGCTATGCGATTCTACTTGATAGCTGCAGGCTGCAGTTCAAAGATATCCAAAATTGAAAAGCGTAAAGCTAATTTAAGTAATTTTAACAAAAAATAGACTCTTCATCCTAAATACGTTACATGTAGTCCTCTTTAGAACTTCATTCATCCACTAAAAGGGCTGTTGTTGCCGCTCTATAATATTGTAGAGTGAAATTCACAACAAGATATATGAACCTACATCTAGTACCTCTTGACTCAGGTCAATCTTCGGGGTCAAAAAATATAAAATTAATGTTAATTGCTTTGCGTTTCAGATAGACATTTCAACTCGTCAATCCTAAAAAACCTCATCAAACATTTTTGGTCTCTTTCGGTCATACATAATATTAGTCGTTTCTAACTAACCTGGTGTATTTTTTTTCTTTAACCTCATCTATTTCAAAATCAAAACATTTCTTACAGCAACAACATTTCTGACAATTCTGACAAATCTTACAAATAACGATCCTATTCATCGCTTTTTATTATATTTTTGCAAAATTACACATACAATTAAACAACTACAACCCGCTTCGAAAAAACGCAACAAAGCTTAGCAATGAAACGCAACTGTCAATAAACAGCACTCAGCGCATACTAAAATATATTTCACAAGAAAGTTAATACCACAACCGATGAACGATAAACCATACACAACTAAAGGGCCGTCGATAAAACGAGGAACATGGAACATTCCGGAACATTCCGGAACACGAAAAAAAAAAAGAAATAAAGGAAAGAAAAAGGAGATATGTGTGTGTGTATATTTATGTAATTAAATAAAATGAAGTTACATTTACCGAAAGAAATTCATATACGAAGAAATACGGAGTAGGTGGGACGGCAAATAAATGCTGTGTTGTAACTGACCACATTGAATGAAGGCGCAAGTACTTTCCCGCCGTTTTCGTCACGTGTTTACTAAGGATTGTCGTGTCGTGTCCGCACAAATGGATAGCTCTGACGAAGATTGTCACGTAAGAAGCCTTTCCTTTTCAAAAATATTTGCTTTTTATTGGAAATATGGTTTGTAACACAATTTTATTTTGGATTTCGGTCGGGGCGCCCGCGAAACCCTCATCGGACAGCGGGCGCGGCTGGAAGACTGGGTGTTGCTCGTGTAGCCCAGGCCCCGGTTGTTCAAAGGGTGGATTTATCCGGTGGATAGTGTTATCGACAACACTATCCACCGGATAAATCACTAGGGTAGTGATTTATCCGGTGGATAGTGTTATCCACCTCTTCAAAAACTGAAGTTTACAAAGCTCTTCTCAACGTTTATAATTATTTTTCATATGAACAAAGATTCCAGTTAGGCCTGCTTTGTTTTAATATAAATCCATTGAAAATAGCATGGAAAGCCAGAGAAGTTTTCGTGGCTTTCGTTCAAGAAACGGGTCCAAGCTCCCGAACTTAAGTCCCAAGCAAACAACAAAGGTGTACAAGTACGGAAAGACAGGCCCTAAGCGAAGACGCGGGGAGCCCGGGGTTTTGATAAAAAGACCGCGCGAACGACTTCAAGTTCCACTCCAAACATCAGGAAATTGATATTTTGGGAAGCTGAGCTGGAACTGATCCATTTCTGGCACAGTGGACATGACGATAAACACGCGATGAAAACGGCGGGAAAGCCCTTGTGCCTTCATTTCGTGTGGTCAGTTACATAACCCCATTTATACTAACGTCCCTCCGTACCTATTCCTTACTTCTTATATGAATTTTTTTTCATTTTCTCAAATATATTCACCCTTATTTTGTTTTCATTTTCTCCTTTATTTTCTCTTCTTCTTTTTTTCGCGTTCCGGGATGTTCCGGGATGTTCCGGAATGTTTCATGTTCCTGGTTTTATCGACGGCCCAACTAAAGAGCACGCAACACATACAATAGTATAACGTTTTACAAAGCGCCAAATTAAAGTAAAGAAAGTTAATACCATAACCGATAAACGACAAACAACTAAACAGCACGCAACACATACAATATAGTATAACATTTTACAAACCACCAAATTAAAGTAAAGAAAGTTCATCCCACAACCGATAAACGGTATGCGATGCAAGATAAAACACTAAATTTAAACCGTTTCCAGCGACCCTCAATCTAAAAATTTCTGTTTACTAAATCTGGTATAACAAAAACAACCTACCTCAAACTATACCCAGAAATAAACTCATAAATTGATGACAATTCACTCTGTCCAGTGATAATTTCTAGTAAACTGTTTCTTAACAAACCTTATGTAAGAAATTGCACGAGATATTACCCTGATCGAATATCTCCCCCACAGTCAAACAGTACACAATAAAACTACATGTTTTTAATTCTCCTCGATAAAATCTGTTAGTCACATTCTTCACATTTTTTGTCGGTATTACAAAGTAAAACCACACTGATACCACCGTCTAACACCCAACATAGTGTACCCACATTTACAATTTACTCTATACCTTGTCACCCGCCTTAAAAATAAATACCTTAAAACTTTTCTTCGAGCAAAAACACATATAATGTACCACAAATTTACCACAAATATATATCCATTGTCTTAACCTTGTTCACTTGTCACTTCGTGACCACACGTGAGATCTTACACGAAGTACTACTCTAAGCAAAAGCTCCCCACACCAACTTCTCGTGTTACCAAAACGACTAATGCGAAATCGTCCTAATGGAAAGCATGTTACAACACTCGTGACCGGAATTTAATGGCTACAATTCACTACTTTGAGTAACATGTTTGGTCCCGGCTTTGAAAGTTTAAACGTGCCCTTTTCGCTTTTAAATTGTGTGACATATTGCTCTCACTTCGTAATAACCAGACACGCAAACCTCTGCTTGGACCTCGGCTGCTGGCGTTGTCCTGTTACAGGATGACAAGATAAGGTCGCGCAAAAACGTGTCGGCTCCACTTAAGAAATTTCTACGGCCTTTGCTCTAAGCTCATGTTGTTGAAAGTGCCCACCTAACACAACAGGATTGCTTTTGCAAATTTGAGTCAACGCGAAACCTCTTCATGACATGTCCCGGAAAACACGGTTCACAGAACAGCCAGCAAAGTCTTGGCAAGATAAAGCCGCTAAAAAACCTTTGAAGACACGTACAAGATGTCAATCGAGGATACAAAGTATTCAGCTTTTCAGACAATTGGACTGTTTCACTGTTTAAGAGAGCTGAGTTAAACGGCCGGGCCGGACACTTACTAGCCTGCGAATACAGCCGCCTCTCATTCGCTCCCGCTACTACGTGCGAAACGCGAAGAGAGACGTCTGCGATTCACGGTCAAAAATTCCATACTGATGACGTTGACCTCTAATTAGATTTCCGGAATATAACAAAAACACACGCAGTTGGTCTCGCATAATTAATGTCTTCATTTTCAGTTGCCCATTGCTAGCTCACTGCTCGAAGAATAGATTCATTGAATAATATTATTGATTGAACACAACACTTTCAAGGCAGTCAAGGACGCATACACAGCGGACAACTTGGTCACGAAAATCCCTATTATAAATACGAGTTGCACATTAGCTAAGATTTGAAAAACGAAGCTGTGAAATCACTAAATGTGTCATCAATAAAACCCACGGGTGTCAAAATTTATCTAAATGTTTTGAAACTGGCTGCAGTGGCGCATCCTTCCTGAACGTCTTTGAGATCGTTCATGAGGCACTCTTGCCTTAGTCTTCCAATAAGGTATGAAGTGAGAAATCAGAGAAATGTAAGTTGTAAGTTATTCCTCCGGTGTATCTTCATAATCCTGCCGCACCGGGTGTACTTTTGGTCCACAATAACACCCGGTGTTGACCCGGCGTTATATTTCACATACATTATGCAAATTACCTAGTTGACCAATCAGCGCTCCTGTCCGGATTCCGGACAGATTTACGTCATCAGTATGGAATTTTTGGCCGTGAATCGCAGACGTCTCTCTTCGCGTTTCGTGCGTAGTAGCGGGAGCGAATGAGAGGCGGCTGTATTCGCAGGCTAGACACTTACTGTCAGACTGTCAATTGTTATTTAAAATAGTCACAACGTCATGTGATTAAACACGCACTGTCGAAGTGCTTCCGCTTTCACTTTCGAATTCTGTGTTTTCTCGGTTGTAGAGGAACATTTATTGCGATTGCTACTTGCTGGAATTGCTGCTGAAGATCTCGAAACAGTGAGTATGTGATAATTTACATTGTTGTTCTATGTTACATGAATTTCAGGCGAAGTTTGCGCCGAGTGAAAGTTATATAAAAGGACAGAGTCGATTCTCGACGATTCTGTTGATCGCTGAGTACGGTGACAGAAGCGACATCACAGACCCTGCGTTAAATATAAGAATATTTTGAGGTTTCCTTCATTTTAAAAGCAATTTTGTTCACCAAAAAAAAATGACTTAAGATATCGTTGTATAGCTCGTAAAGCACACCGATAGACAATGTCGCTTGGTTTCCTATTTTCCAGTCAAAAATCGATTGGGCCCAACAGTGTATATGAAGCGGTGACAATGTCTGTGATTTTGTCGACAATGAATACTAAATAAAGTTATGCTCCCATGTTGGAGGGCTTTCTGCAATTCAACGAGAGGAGCGACCAAACTAAAAAATAATTAGGTAACACTGGTTGCAATTTTAATGGCGATTTGATTGTTTCTGTAGAATCCATAGTGCTTGGAGCGAGTAGTCGAACCCGACGACTGTGTGAGATCATAACAATTCATTAATTCATATGAAGGAACAGCTAAATGATATCAGCTGAGGTTAATTCCAGGATGGTGGAAACCTGCAAAAGTCTAAATAGAGTAAAGTAAAACTTTTTGAAAACTTTGTACATTTAAGGGCGCGTTCGTTTGGAAATATTCCGGAATAAGAATATATTCTGGAATATATTCCGGATGGGTGTCGGTAAAACGCCGACTCGGGGCCGGGGCCGGGGCCGGGGTCAATTTTTTAATTTTTTTTTTTTAAAAATTCACCGAATCAGAAAAAAAAAATTATATAAGCGTGTGGCGCATTTCGAGTTAAAAAAAGCATCTTCTTCACAAAAAAGCCGGGAACTTGATCCTTCCATAAGTTCAGAAGTATAAAAGAAGAAATTTGTTGGCCTAGCAGGCGACAGGTGAAATTCTAACAGCTTGGCGGATAGATTGTGCTGCCGACTTCTGAGCGCTAGCTCGAATGAATATTCCCTCGCCAACAGAAGGATGACCTTTTCAGGTTTATTATATTGTACATGCCGATGCGTTTGTGTAGCAAGAGAAAAGTAATTCAGGTTTATATCGTTAAAATAAAACCGCCATTCGTATTCAAAAAAATATTTACAAGGAAGCAGAATTGTTTTGTTTAGACAGAGAAGCTCGCATGTCCCGCAATCTTAAAGTTTCTACAATACTGTTAAAATACAAATGGAGGTATCTAGCCATCTCTCAAATTTGTGTGACCAAAGTGCGGGAATACATTTTAAATTACCACGGTTTGCACTGATACGCGATGATCGAAATCAAAACATCCGACGTTTCCAAGATTTCCGGCGTCAATATCAAAGTTTGAAATGACGTTTCGCATGAGCGATCATGAAGTTAAACCGGCCGACAGAAGACTACAGAAGCTCGGTCAAATTTAACTTTATTACACAACAAAGACATTTTAAAGATTCTGCGAGACTTTACCTTCAGCTTCAAGGCTTTTGCGTTTGGAAACTGAATGAAACTAAACGGTTTCATAGATCCTAACTAAAAAATTAATTTTGTACAAAGCCGACACTGCCAGACTGAATGTCACGATACATTCCACGGCTCGGCGAACATAAAGGTTCTGCATGTACCTTATATTTTTGCGGTGTTTATTCGGACCGTTTAGCGAGACGAAACGCTGAAGCTACAAAAGAGTTAACTTGCGCCCTGTTAAGGAGATTTGCCCGCGGAATAAAATTTATTTTTCGCCAGTTCACTTTAGTGATCACTCGCCCGAAACGTTCCCGGAAACCCTTTCAAACTAGCGCTCAGAAGTCTATCCGCCAAGCTGTTAGAATTTCACTGCTAGACCACAAATTTCTTCTTTTATACTTTTGAACTTATGGCAGGATCAAGTTCCCGGCTCTTTTGCGAAGGAGATGCTTTTTTCAACTCGAAATGCACCACACGCTAATATAATTTTTTTAATTTTTTTTTTTTTCTGATTCGGTGAATTTTTTTAAAAAAATAAAAAAAATTGGCCCCGGCCCCGGCCCCGGCCCCGGCCCCGAGTCGGCGTTTTACCGACACCCATTCCGGATTGATCCCAAACGAACGCGCCCTTAAACTCAGCGATTAATTTCAGCGATAGAACTAGAACTGGCAGATACAATAGTGTGGCACCAAGATATTTGCCTTTACTCTCACCCACGATACACAATTATCATGCTAACTTTCGTTCCTTCCCCCCCCCCCCCCAACTCTGCCTTCAGATGAACAAAGCCACTTGGGTAATGTTATCAAATGTGCAAACCTCTCCTGAGTCGATGAAACTTTAAAGGCATTTTAACTGCCTTCATGATCTCAGTTCACAAGAAGTGACAACCAAGCGGCCCACGCTTACTGTGAGACAGTTACGAGTGTCATAATACGAACACGAGTACAGACGTTTCAATCCTAGGTCTTATGCTTTTAAATATCACATTTCACACCAATCTCGTACTAATAGTCTTCTTTTCAACGTGTCAGCAACAGGTAGGAGTCAGAACTTTGGAGACCTAACTGGATTGCAGTTCGAAATTCATACTCGTACTCGCACTCTGATGTGAAACAACAACAATAACGAGCTCTATTCCCTTACTCTGACGTGGAGGTCCCTATTATTTCGTATTAGACAACGCGTTCACGCTTTCCTCCGCAAAGGGTTCCATTGAATTTGAATACACAAGCGCGCGCGAAAACAATTGGGGATAGAAAAGTATCAGGGGCGCCGTGGACTTTCCTCTCTATGATCCGCTCAGGACCGCCTGCGGAGGAGCGAGACGCATTGATGCAGGTGTTACGCCAACTGGCACCTGCATTAACGCACATGAACGGACGAGGAACATGGAATGAATTTGATCGCCCCTTTTACTATATGCTTCTAATCCAGAAAGAACTAAAACCAAGTTTTAACGTTTAAACAAACACACGGCAGTTAGTTTCACACTCCAAAAATGTCCGGTTGTTTTTTAATCCGTCGAGATATCGTACAGTAAACACCCGCGTATAAGAACCTAGTGATTTAAGAACCTACAGGCTGAAATTGGGCATGTTAATACCCAAATATATAAGAACCTATTTAGGCTGGCAAAGAACAATAGGTTCTTATACAAAAAAACACTCTTATTTTGTACCCAAAATACTGGATTTTAATTGATAGAAATTGTGAAATTTCTGAGAAACACCATGAAAATTATTTGTTTAATTGAAAATATTTTAAATACAGAGTATAGAATACTGTTTTTATTTATATATTTATATTGCTGTTAACAATTTACATTATTATCAAATACAACTGTAAATATGGTAGCCTATGATACTGAATTTATTATTGTTTAAAAAATAAGGCTTGGCATTTTTGCGGTTCAAAATACAAATGTTCAACCATTATGACATACTAGTACTACAGTAGCTCTCTGAATGGTATCACTATGACAACTCCTACAAATAAGAACCTAGTAAGAACCTAATCAGCCTGAGTTCGGAAAAACTACCCCAAAATATAAGAACCCATTCAGCCTGAACCCAAAAATTCTAGGTTCTTATACGCAGGTGTTTACTGTATTGTAATAAAAATTGTATTTCTTTTTTTTTAGAATCAAAAGGCAAGTAAAAAATTAAGGATATAAAACTTATCATTATAGCTAGAAACTGATCAAACGTACAAATAGAAAATAGCTAATAAGAAAGTTTCATTTTTCACAAAGGACTGGAGTTAAACTTGGAAAGCTGGATATGGCCGCTGCAATGGAATACACTGAAGAGCAACTGAACTATTACCGTATTTGTTACGTCACCACCGATGTACTAACCGAGGGTCTGCGAACAATCTTCAAACAGGAATGGGACAATCGCTACAAGACAACATTAGGGGAATGGAAGGATGAGCCTCGGAATGGAATGGACTTCTATAACGGCGAGTCTCCTCGGAACCAGAGAAGAAATGCCCATCTCATGGTTAACGGAGATAGAGCTGAATGGGATTGCACCATGCTGTTTTACGCAATCCTTTTCTCCGATTGTATCCACGGTCTTAATCCAGTAGTCAAATCAAATGTGGATGATCTGAGAAAGTTTCGCAATGAAGAGTTTGCTCACATGCCAAAAGGACATCTTTCGGACCCAGACTTTCAAATTGCCATTGGGAAAGTTCATGCCGCATTTCAAGGACTCGGACTCTCTACCTTGAAAATTCAAGAGATCAGTAATCAGAGAAGCTTTCCCACGGAGGAGTTAAGAAGTGTCTTAAAAAAGGTCGATGACCTGAAACAGAAACTTCAAGAGAAAGGAAAGGAACTTCAAGAAAAAGAACAGCAGCGACAGGTCCTTGAAGATCAGTTACACAATGAAATTTCCTCGTTTTGTATTCTCCCTCCAAAACCTTCACACGACGTCGCTGGTCGCGATCGTGAAGTGGCTGAAATTACACGACAGCTCAGACAGCTGAAAAGCGATAATGAAAACAGCTTAAGTTACCTGTACATCTCAGGTAATCCAGGAAGTGGAAAATCTCAATTAGCAGGCCTCGTAGCCAAGCAGTTCTACGACAAAGTCAAAGAAATTCCGCGTGCTACTTCATTTGTAATGACTCTGAATGCTGAAAACCCGGATACACTTCTGGAATCGTATGTCTCTTTGACCCGACAGCTAAAGTGTCCGGAATATTCAGTTACAAACACACTGAGCTTGAAGGATTTGACGAAAGACGAGAAGATCACCAACATGAAGACGTTAATTAGCACAAAAATCGAGCTTTACACTTGGTGGCTACTGGTAGTCGACAATGTCACTAGCATTTCACTTGTTCATGCTCATTTGCCGCAAGCTGGAAGGGGCCAATTGCTAATCACAACACAGGACACTGCCTCCATCCCTTTGACAAGCTCTTCCATTCAGCACATCTCAGTTAGCAAAGGCATGGGGTCTGATGATTCCTGTGCTTTATTAGCAAAGATTTCTGGTATCATTGACAGCAGGATGGAAAAAGAAGTTGCGCAGGCGTTAGACCACCAACCACTTGCCTTAGCAGGCGCAGCCTCCTATGTCAGACAGGTTCGGCAGAACAAAGTAACGTCTCATTTTGGCTGGAGCGACTATCTCGAGAAACTGGAAAAAGGCCAGCGAGGTACCACTGAGACCATTCTTGCTGATACCAACCCAACCTACCAGAAATCTATGACCGCAGCAATAACACTAGCCGTAGAAAAAGTTATGTCATCCGACAAAGTTATAGATCACGCGTTCAGTTTCCTCTCTCTATGTACACCACAGCCATTGAGTCTAGACATCGTGATCAGTTGCATTCTCAACGTAGATGAAGAAATTGAAGATAAAGAGATGATTAGTATGAGGATCCAAAGATGCTCACTGCTGTTGTTTGAAGAAGAGGAGAGTGGCGTCTACATTCGAATACATCAGATTGTGTACGATATCATTAACTCTTTGATGGAAGATCGTCCTGTCAGCCAACGACTTCAATACGTGAATGCAGCCACGAGATCATTCAGTCAGTTCATAGAAGAAAACTTATCAGCAGATTGGGAGGACCTTGATTCTCTTGTAAACAACAAGCACATTCTTCCTCACTTGGAAACCTTAATATTATCCATTGAAACTCTGTTTGGTACCCAAAGCAATGAAAAAAATGTTCAGCATTATTCGCCTTGGCCAAATGTGTCAAAGACACTGTTCATTCCACGCAGCAAAGAAGTACTTTGACCTCGCACTAGAATTCGTAATGGGAAGTGACGAACCAAACGACGAAAATATAGCGCTCGCCTACCGGTACGTAGGCTGTATCCAAACGGACTTGGGTGATTTTCTCCAGGCGAAGAAGCATTTTCAATATCATCTAACCATTAAAATTAAAAAGTTCGGACCTGAGCATGTTGAAGTCGCAGCTTCTTACAATAACCTGGGGATTGTGCACTGGAAACTGGGTGACCTG
Organism: Meandrina meandrites; assembly: GCA_963693305.1. NCBI lineage: Eukaryota > Metazoa > Cnidaria > Anthozoa > Scleractinia > Meandrinidae > Meandrina > Meandrina meandrites. The sequence continues at coordinate 3,128,636 of OY855908.1, read as the reverse complement.
GAGCAGGCAAAAGAGTATTATGATCGTGCACTTACCATCTACCTGAAAAAGCTTGGAACTGAGCATGTTGATGTCGCAACTTGTTACAATAACCTAGGGACTGTGCACGAAGACCTGGGTGACCTGGAGCAGGCAAAAGAGTATTATGATCGTGCACTTACCATCTACCTGAAAAAGCTTGGAACTGAGCATGTTGAAGTCGCAGCTTCTTACAATAACCTAGGGAGTGTGCACAGGAACCTGGGTGACCTGGAGCAGGCAAAAGAGTATTATGATCGTGCACTTACCATCCACCTGAAAAAGCTTGGAACTGAGCATGTTGATGTGGCAACTTGTTGCAATAACCTAGGGACTGTGCACAAAGACCTGGGTGACCTGGAGCAGGCAAAAGAGTATTATGATCGTGCACTTACCATCTACCTGAAAAAGCTTGGAACTGAGCATGTTGATGTGTCAGCTTCTTACAATAACCTAGGGACTGTGCACAGTGACCTGGGTGACCTGGAGCAGGCAAAAGAGTATTATGATCGTGCACTTACCATCTACCTGAAAAAGCTTGGAACTGAGCATGTTGATGTGGCACGTTGTTACAATAACCTAGGGACTTTGCACTGGAAACTGGGTGACCTGGAGCAGGCAAAAGAGTATTATGATCGTGCACTTACCATCTACCTGAAAAAGCTTGCAACTGAGCATGTTGATGTCGCAACTTGTTACAATAACCTAGGGACTGTGCACAAAGACCTGGGTGACCTGGAGCAGGCAAAAGAGTATTATGATCGTGCAATTACCATCCGCCTGAAAAAGCTTGGAGCTGAGCACTTAAGGTAACAACTTTTCAGCATAACTTGGTTAAGCTTCAAGAGCAAATGGAGAGTACTGATCGTTTCTCCCCTGTTGGCTTTAAGAAAAAAAGAGGATGTTCATGTTCCTAGTGTTACTTGCACAATACTTTGATTTTATAGTTTATTTGACAGTTTTTAGGATGCGTTTTGGGAAAACTGTGCGATCAGTTAAAATAACAGTCATTTTAAAAAATCCCGCTAATGTGGACACCGAAGGGAGCATATGAACTGTCTGTGTCTTAAGGTGGAGTTGGACCCTGATGTCGGGTCTTGCATGCATAAGTTGTGGTGTGTACGTGTCCTAAAAACCACATCGGCTTTTAAAATAATTTGCGATCTCGATTTGTGGTAAAATAGTTTTTAAACAGTCTCATTGGTCGTTTCGATGGTACAGAATCGATCAATCTCAAATTCAGGACATGGCAGAAAGTGGCCGGCTGAAATCCTGGACAAATAAGCTGTTGTATTCCAGGTGTATTTCGGATTTTCCCTTCTCAAACTCATAAATAGTTTATCAACTTAAAACAAAGGAAACCAGAACCGTGACGGTGGTTTCGATATGTCATCTTACATGTAATAAGCATAACTTATTATAGGAAATTAACGCTTCATTGAATTACCGCGTGTTTTGAAAACTCGCGTTAATTTAAGTCGCGTTAATTTTTGTGTGTTAATTTCCGCGCCCTTAATTTAGTGGAGCGTTAATTTCCTATAACAAGGTTGATTTTTACGATTTTATTTCCCCGTTTCTTCTGTAGGTTTAGTTTCGATTAACAAGTTATATTAAACAACCGAGAGAGCTTTTCGTCACGCCTTGATGTTCGTGAATAATGCACTGCTATGTGCGGTAGTTTTGACTCGCTTCCCGGTGTTTGGAAACGTGACGAAAGACTCGCGTGTTTGATATATTTGTAGCCACGGAGGAGTATTTTTGTATTTTCTTGTTTAAGTTTTGTATTTTCTCGTTCGTGCATATTTATTGTTGTACCTAGTTTCTTCGCTAGTTATTTTTAGGGTTACGTAACATTTCATATTTTCGTTTACATTTGTTATCTATTAATTCTATTGCTTGTATAGATTCTTTTGTATTAAATTTTTTATTTCGTTGTCAGCGTTTTGTAGCCGTCCAAATCATCATAGCCACACACATTTTGCAAGTTTTTTTTTTTTATTTTCCGTTATAGTTTTGCCCGCTTTATTTATTTTCAGGTTTGCTCCCCGGTCTTCAGCGAATCGCTTGTTAAATTGCGTATTTTCAAAGTTGTGTGGATTTCTATACAATATTACTTGAAGTATACTATTCTGAAGCTTAAACTTAGGAACGGATCTTGATAAAAAATGTTGTGGGGTGGGGAAATACAAATAGAAATTCATTCAAAATAAGTTGCCCCTTCCCCCTCCCCCCTCAAAGAAGAAGTGATAGTAAAACATTCTGCTGAAGAGAAATGCACCTTTAATATGAAACGAAACGTCTGATCGAAGAAATCATTATGAATATAGCATCAGAGTTGTAAGAAATTTAAATTGCCTTATTAGATGCCGTATTGTATTTAGGCAAGGCAAGTATTGTATTGTAATTTGTGTATCGTATTGTAGGTAGTACAGTAAGGACCGTACTGTGAGCAGCGTAAATATACTATTGTATTTTGGGTCAGTATCATAGTGTAATTGTTAAACCCTAGCCATGGTATATTGCATAGTATATTGCAATTCCTGAGTTTTTCTGGGGACGAGATTAAACTGTGAACATTCTTGTTGATTTGCTTGGGTGTACCTAGTGTGTAGTATCACTGAACATGTTTACGTTTCTTGCAGTGTTTTGGCGAGCCTGTGGGGCGAGTCAAAATACAAATGACGAGTAAAAATGTACAGCGATACTACACACTAAAATGCCTTATAAGAAATTTATTATCTAACGTTTTCTTTTTCTTAATTAAGCTGGTGAGTTTCCACCGTTTTTGAATCATTCGCGTGGTTAAGAGCAATACGGAACCCGTTGAAAACCTGTTACGTGTGAGGAAATATCATGAGATTCAAGTTGTACTCGTCTCAGGCATTATTTGTACATGTACTCCACGAAGTGAAGTTGGATAATAAAAAAATATACGTCGGGTATGTTAAGTCGAGGCCAAGGAAACTTTATCGAGCGTTTATATGAGAAAAAGGTGTAGCTGCTAGCCGAGTCAAAGTTGACCCTCCTTGATTATTCATAAAGCTTTTAATATTCAAATCTCCAGATATCTTTCTTCGTTTGAGTTTCTTTCATTTATTCGATCAGTGTGGGTATTGCTGAGTTTATTTTGCTTTTGTAATGTAAATTCCGAAAATACATGACACTCGGCACGTCGTGAGTGGTCCCGAGTAGGCGAGCCAAAGTTTTTATATGTTGTCCCGCCTGCCAGGGTTACCCTGCCTGCCGAGACGGGACAACTCGCCCACCCGAGTTATCTCGTACCCTGAGACAACTCGGGGAGGATCATATAAACGGTTGGTGGAATCTTTCAACATTTTGGTGAAACGTTAGCTCGCCCAGGGTTACTCGGGGTGAGGGTTGTCCCGCACCAGACAGTCACCAGGGGAGCAAGAAAGTAGCCGGGTGGTGAAGTCAAAATATTCACCAGGTCAGCCAGGGAGACTAACTTTTCACCGGGTAGGGTAAAAGGTCCATTGGATCGCTAGTTAGATTGCAATGCGATATTTTGATACGATGGCATCAAGCATGCCAAGTTCACGAAGTGGAAGCTGTGTTCTGGAGGTTGTCGAGGTTGTTTTGAAATATTATCAACCGACTCCGTGGTGTGCTAATGGTTTGTCAAAGTGTGCTGGATTCCGGATCGAGCGGTCCGGGCTCGAGCCCTGGTCGGTCGGGGCACTGCGTTGTGTTCTTGGGCAAGACACTTTACTGTCATAGTGCCTCTCCCTACCCAGGTGTATAAATGGGTACCGGAGAATTTAAGGACGTTCGCGCGAAAATTTTCTAGTCGATAGATTTTTCTAAAATTTTTACTGAGGACGGATAATGAGTTCCTTGTGTCAGAAATACAAAAAAAAGTGGGGGTCACCGACTTCGTTTCAGAGATAAAGTCTGTAGAAAACTACCCTGATTTTGAAAAATTGGCGCACGTAATTTCGCACGGCTTTCAAGGTTTGTAGTTTAAATTATCGATGATGAGAAAACGGAGGCAAACGAACTTGGTGATATTTTGAAGAAGTGCGTCTGTTGCGTAAATAATTTTAAGTGTTGCCATCTTTTATGCAAAACTTAGCCCTGCAAGGGGCATTTGAACCCGTCGTACGGGAAAACGAAAAGATCAAAAAGCGGAATTCGAATGTGCGTGGGGCAAAAAAAATCAACCTTTTAATCGATAGATTTTTTTCATTTTCTCACAAAACGTAGATAATCGTTAACAAAAGTGATCTGTTAAGAAAAAAGTAGGGGTCACCGACCATTTAAGCCAGCAAACTGCAAATATGTGGTTGGAAAGTTTCCTCAGCGCGCGCGCTCGATGCATGACGTGTTGTAGCGTTGCGACAGGAATTACGTGCGCAGTAAGGATGCGCATAAACAATTAGCGCGAACGTCCTTAATGCTGGGGGTAACCCTGCCATGAACTGACATTCCATCCAGGGGGTAGTAGAAATACTCCTAGTCGCTTCATGCTACGGAAATCAGGATAAGCTCCGGCCTGATGGCACAACAACAACAACAACAACAACAACATCCTCTTTATTACCCTTTTTTCATTAATTAATACAGAAATGTATAAAGTATTGCTAAAAACTAGGGGTTCTGGAAACCCGAAATAACCACTAAGTTAAATATGCCGGGTTGCCCGTTTACAAATCGGTTAGTCAAATTTTGGCCCGACACACACACGAACACACGGACACACATACAAAATGTAATATATACCAGAAAGTAAAGTAGAAAAGAAGCTGAAATTACACCCGTAATCTATTACCTTAAATAAAAAAGAAAATATATTCTAACTGAACAATGAAAATTATACGCGTGGAACTCCATATGTCACGTTACTTCGTGACTGATGGGCGACTAGCTATGGGCTGGTATGAAGACAATGCCCCCCCACCCCCCCCCCCCCCCCCCCCCAATAGATCATCAACAAAATAATAATTTTTTGAAAACGGAAATACTTATAAGTCAGGAAAGAGTATATTTGGGAGCATGGGAACTTGATTGCCAGCTAAAACGATTCTCTGAGACAGTTGTCTGAGAGTCAAAAGTCCAAGACGAGCTGCTGAAATCGTGAGATTTGAAAGAGCTTGAAACCGTTTTGACCGCTAATAATAACTACTTTTTTGACGGTTAATGGTAAAAATTACCCTTTTTGACGGTTGACGGTTAACCCCATTGAGACCCTCGACTAGTTAGCCCGGAAAACGTTCATGAGGGTCACATTGGCCTGGGCTTTACCCTTACCCCACACAACGTTGCTTCGCGTTCTGGACCGTTCTGCACAGTACAAAAGGGAAACTCATTAGAGCACAGGGAGCCCATTCAAGCGGTGTGACTGTGTATGTTAGAAATATAAAGAAATGTATGAGAATATCGAAAGGGTCTTATTGTCTTAAAAATATTGCGAGTAATGTCCACGTAACTCTACCTCGTTTATTTCGTCGTCTCTGCGGTTCAAACTGGCGAATTTGAGTGATTTGAAGGGTTACTATAAGGCGAGGAGGTGAGCAGTGGGTGGGGGAGGGGGTTATAATTGTTACTTTTAATGAAGTTATGCCACCAATTGATTTTTAAATCGCATTATAAAACGACCGCTCGCAGTCTACACTATGAACAACTTTTGCCAACATACCTTTGGTCCGGGTGAACTGAGCGCGCGAGCCGAATTTTGTTTTGTTCGTTGGATAAATTTTAAAGCCTCGCTATAACCCGGTGGGGTTGCGATTCGCACCTGACCAGAAAACATGGCGGCACTCAGAGACTTTCCAGCGCGCAAGTTATGAAGAGGGATTTTCAAAAGCTATAAACGGTAGAAGCTCATATGATGGGTATTAACCTTAGAAGAAATGAATACTGTCAAAAGGGAAGCGTGTTCCCAGCCAATGAACGACCAGAAACGGCGACGCGAAGGTGCACCATCTGTGAAGAAGGTCAACTTCAGACGCAGTAGCAATTGCGTGTTGACAGCAGACCATGCGAAAGACAACAAAAATCAGAAAACCTCTGGTTTGAAAGTAAAAAGAAGTAGGAGGTCAAAACAGAGGAGCTCGCATAGTAGCTGTAGCGAAAGTGAAGTCGATGGAAAAAATCCTGAATCGTCGAAGAGCGAAAAACAGCCCGCAGGAAAATGCGAGAAGTCTTTAATTGGTGTTGTTCTTTCAGAGCAGAAAAACTTCTGCAGTACTCCTGTCCGGAGGGGAAATGACATACAGGATTGTGCCGCCCACGTTTCGGCGAGTGTTCAAATTGAACAGGCGTTTGAACGACATACAGCTCGCCCTTTGGAGCTGAAACAAAAAGTGTGTTGGACAATTGCTACTCCAGTTTTTATGGTGACGACAGTGCTCTAGCAGCCTTAAATCTAAGTGAAATCATTACTTCGTCAGCTGCCTCTGTTCCTGCTCAACGTGATATTTGTACTAGCTCTATGAAAGAAGAATCAAATCAGTTTTATGGTTTGCCACGTCAAGTCAAAGAGCTGTTACAGAAGTACAAAGGAATAGAAAGTCTATATGGTAAGAATGTTGGGCTTGCTATATACCTGGTAAGAGAATTAGGTTCTGCCAGGCCAAGCTCATCGCCAGATATCTCTTTTGTCCAAACACCTTCAAGAAAAAGGGCAAGAGTTGTGAGCGACTAGGTGAAACTCAGGGAATGATCAGCTGTTGTGCCCACATTTTTTTGTCACTCAGAATAGGACAAAGGTGGCTGGAGATGAGTCAGCTACTGTAGGGCAGATGCTGACACAAGTGGCATGATTGACAAATTTTTGCGATTTTTGAGACGGTAATATTGCATGGTTAGGTAGGAGAAAATATGTTTTGTATTTGGTGGAGTCACTTATGGAGGGATGGGAGGATGCAAAACAAAAAAACCACCTGTCAAACAAAAGAAACCTTCCGTGGCAGGAGTATATATATTTTCTGGAACAACATTGCAAAAAAACTGTTTTGAAGTAATTCAAAACAATTATTTCCTGCCTTTCTTTGCCTTTCTCAAGCTCTGAATAGCTCATAGAGATGAATAGACCTTTTTCAACCTATTTGTTATTCTTTTGTGTTCAAGTAAACTGCCCACCAAGATTTGGATAAAACAGAATTTTTTTTATGAAGTTTTAAAAATTTAAAAATTCTATTTTTTTGTGGTCGACCCCTGGCACTGATCACAAGAATAACATGCTCAAAAATGACGTAGATTCAGGAATTTGCATAAAGACTGATGTTTTCTGGATCATTATCATTGTTACAAAGAGTGTTAATGCACCTTTTCGGCATTTTGAACTGAATGTAGACTCTGAAGCAAAATTCCCACTTGTTTACAAGTAAGATAAGTCACGATTCAAATCATGTGTTCCTGAACCTGCATCACGACTCACTTCAAACAGAGGAAGCCCGGTGTGAATGGTGGACCAAAATGGCGGCAAATTTGAATGCCTTTAAAAACTTATACAAAAATTGCATTTTTATGCAAATTTGAAATTTTTTTGAAAAGGTTAATTGGGTGCTATGAAGAATCAGCTGAAAAAAGAAAAAAATTGACGTTATGGGCACTTTAAATACCACAAAATATTGATGTCTCTCTGGTAGCCATGGTTTCACACTTAGCATCTGAGAAGCTAATGATTTTTGCTATCAGAGATGTTTAATTAGTTAATCCCTCCAAACATGTTTACTTTTGTCACAGAGTGGCAGACAGACTGCCTCAATCTGCCAGCTATCAAGGAGAGGAGAAACTTGATTTACTCTCTTCCAACAAGTGGAGGCAAAACCTTGGTTGCAGAAATTCTTATCTTCAAAGAGCTGCTGCTACAAGAAAAGGATGTATTGTTTGTTCTTCCATTTGTTGCCATTGTACAGGAAAAGGTAATGGGCAGTAAAATTAAATTACAATTTAAGGACATTGCCCTGTATTGCATTGCGCATCATTACCGCGCAGAATTCTACGCGTAATTAGTGTGCGCACACAAACAAAATGGCGGCTTTTTTGCTATGCAACTTGGCCCACGAGAGAAATATATCGTCGCTTTCTTGTAAACGAGTATGGGGACCTATTAATTTTTTCACATATTTTGGGTGTAACGATCAAATTAATTCTATAAAATGAATACAGATCAATTTCTATGTTTGATAAAAAGATTATCACCGAAAACGTGTACTTTGCCAGTATTCGCAATGGAATTATTAAGGAATTATGTGGTAAATACAAGGTCTTCCTGCTCCTAAACAAATGTGGTGACCCCCCTTTTTTATTTCAAAATTTAAGTTCCCTCAAGGTAATCAACCAGCAGGCAAAGTTTGGTTGAAAATATATGTTCAGTTCTATTTCGGGGGAATGACCTTAAAGATTGAAATAAATTGTTGTCTTCAGTAGGTACTGGCAGATTGAGGAGAAAACCTGACAAAATGCTGTTGGGAGGGTAGGGTAGGCTGTGATGGACTAGCATCCCATCCAGGGAAAATATAGCTATACCTCTAAAGTGAAGCACAGCTAAACAGGCCAATACTTTTTATATTAATATCAGTTTTCTTAAGACTGCTTTTTGCTAGCAGTAGAGTTAAAAGATGAGTTAGACAAGGTCATGATTATTATACATGCTGTAAATAAAAAAAATAATGACAAATGAAACAATCTGTCTTAAAAAGCCAAAAACTGATCAATGTGTGTTTTGATTTATTAATTGTTAATTAACAGGTTAAATCTTTGACCCAATTTGCTGTTGAGCTTGGCTTCTTAGTGGAGGAGTATGCTGCTAGCCGGGGAAAAATTCCACCGTGTAACAGGCACAAGAAGAAATCTGTGTATGTTGCAACAATAGAAAAGGTTGGAGCTTGGTTGTTTTTGTTTTATGCCCGATGTTACTAATTGGACAGTTCTTCGTCTAACTCAATCAAATTCATTCGAACTCAATCTAATGATTGGGTTCGATTCTAAAGTTTGATGATTGAACACAATTGAACCCAAAAATTTGTGTGAGAGAGTTTGATTGCATTGGATTGCGGAACTAATAGAACCCAATCGAGCGTAATCGAACATAATAAAAAAATCTAAAATTAACCCTTAATACCACCAGATATTTGAACAGTCTGTTAACGTAACAGCTATGAATAATTTATTAACTAGTATTTTCTGGAACCACACATTCTTTAAATGAAGATGTTTGATATACAGTAAAAACCTGCAAGTAAGAACCTGAAAATTAAGAACCTGTTAGCCTCAAATTTGTCATTTATACCCCCCTATAAACAAGAACCTATTTAGCCTAGAAAATGAAAAACAGGTTCTTATTTTCAAAAATCATCATTTAGTGATGCAGAGCTGGGTAAGAATCCTGTTTGGAAAAATAGGAGCTTGCCATTGCTGTGCAGATAAATCAATCAATGTAATAAAAATGTAAAGTGAAGGAAGGTTGTGTGGGGTTGACTGAAAAATAGGCTGATTACCATTTTATCTTGTAGCTGGATTTTATTTGTTGTTACACAGAAATAAGAACCTGTTTAAGAACCTAGGTAGCCTAAAATTGTGCTAACTACCATTTAAAGAAGAACCTGTTTAGGCTAACTCTAAAAAATGTAGGTTCTTACTTGTGGGTTTTCACAGTATCAATAGTAAACTGTGCAAGTTTATAAAATAACAAAATGAGGGATGAGGGTACATTAATAATCTTATTTTTTATTTGACTGGTACTGGGAAGACTTAAACTTGAGTGGTATATATGCTTGTTTAATTTATAACATATCTTTGTTTCTCTACAGGCGAATGCACTGATTAACAGCCTTATTGGGGAAAATAGAACTTCGACGCTGGGTCTAGTGGTGGTAGATGAGGTATCACACTCCACTTGTAAATTTTTTCTACAATCTTGTTGTCTACTGACTGAACATCGGTTGTCAATAAGATAATAATATATTGTTTGCTGATGTCATCTTTTACTTATTATGCAGAAAGTGAGATACCGATCCTCTGATTAGCCCCGACAAAAAAAATCATTCTCTCTTGGCATTTGGCTTTAACTGCAAAACACGTAGAAAGATTAGGTTACACACTGAATTAAAGTTAAAATACTTTCACATCATACACACCAATTCACTGCATCATGAAAGATAAGTACAATATACCAGGAGCCATAATCTGTATAAACCATAATGATAAGATTCATCACCTTCCTTCTAATAAGCACCCCATTTTGAACATGTTTTTGTTAATATAATAAGGGCCCAACAACTGTTCCTATAATTATTATGTTAGTTTGAATGCAAGTGCCTGTTATTCAACAAGTGCCCTAACTCTGTTTCAATTACTGTGCTGTCATGGTGTTAGACAGCACAGACCTTGCAAGTAGTTCTAGGAACTCAGTAAACACAGTCTTTATTTCAAAGTCAACCATGCGGGTTTTTGAACTGATTTTCGTCTATACTTGCGTCTTCACTATTATTTTGGTAATGGCAAAATTTTGATCTCTATTTTACTTGACACATTCAGATGTCTATGTCAAAAATGAAGTTAGTGCTCCCAGCTGTTCTAGTGAGTGTTTCATTGTCTAACATGTTATTTTGTTTTTTGTATCCGTCCAGCTTCATATGTTAGGAGAGGCAGGAAGGGGTGCCACAGTAGAGATGTGTCTGGCCAAGCTGATGTTTGTCTCCTGTAAGTTAATACAGTTATAATAATTATAGAGATGTAATTTACAAAATTGAACTTCCATATGGGGGCTTATTAGCGAGAGAGAGAGAGGGGGGGGGGGGGGGAGGGAGGGAGGGAGGGAGGGAGGGAAGGAGGGAGGGAGGAGGTGCAATGTGTGGCGGGGGTGGGGTAGGGCGCTTATAGAGCTTTTACAGTATTCATTATGTTGAAGTCATTTATTTCAGAGAAGAATTATATCAACTCCTTTACATTCTTTGCTATGCATTGTGCTTTTCAAACAGTACTGCAGGAAAAGCAGTGAAGGAGGCAGCATGGCCTACTGGTTAGGGCACTGGACTTTTAATCCGGAGGTCCCAGGTTCAAATCCTCCTCCCTGCCACTAGATGGATTTGTCTTCAGTGGTCCCGAACTCAACTCTTCCATGCTTTGTAAATAGCCAACTGGTCAGCCTCCTGCCAGTTGGGATTTTTAACAAGTTTCTGTTTGATTTATAATATTTGTTTCACTATTTACAGTGTCCTCAATTAGTACAGCCGTGCTGAATTTAAATAAAGTGATTTATTTTTATTTTATTTAAGGAGTGTTAAGTCAATTTTGTTGAAGTGATGCTTTTTGTATTTTCCAGCCAGCACCCAGATAATTGGAATGAGTGCCACTCTAAGCAACATCGCAGACTTGAAGACATTTTTTAAATGCAGAGGTGTATTCAAATGATTTCAGACCAGTAGGTGTACAGTTTTATTAGGTCCTATATAATACGTAGACATGCTTGGGTACAGAATAATGTTACTCTCTTCTTAGGAGAGCTGTTTATGGAAGGTTACAAAAATTAATGTACAGCAGTGGTTTTTTTGGCCATGACAGTATCAATGTCACGGTCTTCTAAGAGGAATCTGATTGTCTATCGGCTTTTGAGGAATGGTTAAGAAATAGCATACTGAAGTGTTTGTATGTGGTTAAGACCACAACTACACAAATCAAAATACTGAGCTGAAGGGGTGTCCACTTGTTGGATTAGCTGTCAGTTGTTGGAGATTTGACTGTAATTAACAAGAGATGCAGCACTATTGTGAAGTCAGTCAATTTTTAACATTCTATGAATTGGACTTTGGTTGATTTATCATAACTTCTTCTTTTCATAGTTTTACTATTGTAAGGGGTTTTAAGATCCTTTACATCTAATAGTTGTCAAGAGAAGAACTTATCTTGGAGGGTGGGAATTTATGATTGGAACCCCCCTCTCCAATATAAATACATTGCCCTGTAATGTACGTAAACACCTCACATAGTTGCAAAGCCATGATGCTTTTGCCTTGTTGTTTAATTTATATGTCTGCCCAGGTTGAACTGAAGGAGTTTGTGAAAGTGGGCCATGATATTTGCAAAGTTCCTAAACCTTCTGATCCCGAGGAAGAAAGTGGCAAAGTCATCAGAAGAATTAATAACAAACCGGTATGAGAATTATCCAATGAATTGAGCTTCAAAATTTTATACACCAAGGCACTCATGACAAGTTGCAGTGTTAGTTCAGTTGTAACTTGTGGAAGTCTTTGATTTGGAAATAATTTCAGCCAAAATTAATAGTTGTTGTAAGTGTTTCTCAAGTTACAACTTTGTAACCCTGTAGTTCTCAGGGGTTGTTGTGAACATTTTGCTGAACTACAATAATTTTTTCTGGCATCAAACGTTTTTCTGCACTACTTGCTTTTTTGTACACGTTGAACAAATGAGTAATACAGCTTTCATGTTTAAGCAATCTATTTGAGTAAAGGTAAAGAATCTGATCCAAACAACGCATTGTCCAATGCATTGGCAGACAGTCAGCCAATACACAGCTGACAGTCGACCGACATGATTTACTGCAGATAAATGTTGCATCGGCGGTGCATCCGTGGTGCGTCTGTGGTGCGTCCGTGGTGCACTGTTGACTTTTTCTCATGAAATTAAATTTTTTATTGGTAGAGTTAGGTGTTTTGTGTCTCATTTTTTTTAAATTCTGTAGCCTTGTAATATGTTTTAGCTGAAAATTAAAATTGAGATTAAGTGTGAAAGTATCAGATCAGAAGGAACAACTGTTTTGATTTCAGGGCCAAAACAAAGAACTTCTGATGCGGGATCCAGATCAGTTGTTAACTCTTGTTTTGGAGGTTATTCCACAGCACTCATGCCTGGTTTTCTGTTCCACTAAGAAGAACTGTCAAAGCTTGGCATTACTGCTCATAAAGGGTATGTCTAGGTAAGCATCAATTGTATCCCTTAGGGACTGTCACAAGTTTTAAAACTTTTAAATTTATTCATTTTAAAATTACAGGAAGGTTGCTGAAAATTTAGTTTTAACATTTTAAAGGTCAGCTACTGAGATAATGGGAAAATGATTTATCAATATTTTTAATTATTTGTCATTTGATCTCTGTGTTCCTGCTTTCAGTGAAGAGAAAGTGAATGCTTTTCAGTGTGATTTAACAATGGACACATTGGAGTCGCATATACCACAATGTAGTGTGGATATTGGAACTTTGGTCTTTGTGCTTTCTGCTGTCCATCCTGACAAAATGGTGGCTGTTCTTGAAAATATTATACAGCTAAATGAGGGGGCTGCAGGCACCCTTTTTTATTCTTAAGCCTTAATGTTTGGTCACAAATGTTCCCAGATTATATTATATGTATTTTTAGCCCCCTGTTCCCCTCTTGGATGGTAGTCCATTGCAGGGTAATCTCCAGTATTGGTACCCTTTTATACACATATAGGTGGAGTGAAGCACTGTGAGAGAAAAGTATTTTGTGATTGAACGCATGAACGGCCAACAAACCAACTAGCATATGAACAAACAAATGAATGTATGAACGAACAAACGAATGAATGGACAAATAAACAAATGAATGGACAAATAAACAAATGGATAGACGGATGGACGGACGGACAGACGACGGACGACGGACGGACAGACGGATGAATGAAATATAACAATCACAATTTAGTAGATTATTCTTGCAGTGATCTTTGTATGAAATGTAAACAAATATTAACAACAAACATTTTTTTCTGTATCAGGTTCTCAAGCCAGGTGGATTGCTGTTCTTCCGTGATTATGGACTGTATGACCTTGCAATGTTGAGATTTAATCCTGCAAATAAACTTGCCAACAACTTTTATGTTCGGCAAGATGGAACCAGAGCTTATTACTTCTCAAAAGGCAAGTTGAGCAAAATTGTTTTCCAATCTTCCTTTTGAACAAAATGGGCCCTTCTTCATACTGCCTTCAATCCACAACAGATGATGCTACAACCATACCCAACAGTGTTTTGTTGGCGTGATATTCAGAGTTCGTATCTTTGATCTCCCCATGGGTAAAGGGATATCTATGAAGGCTGCATGTAGGAGGCGCGGTGGCCTAATGGTAAGTGCGCTGGACTCTGGATCGGGCGGTCCGGGTTCGAGCCCTGGCCAGGGCACTGCGTTGTGTTCTTGGGCAAGATACTTTACTCTCATAGTGCCTCTCTCCACCCAGGTGTATAAATGGGCACCGGCGAATTTACTGCTGGGGGAAACCCTGCGATGGACTAGCATCCCATCCAGGGGGGAGTAGCAATACTCCTAGTCGCTTCATGCTATGGAAACCGGGATAAGCTCCGGCCTGATGGGCCCCTAGGCTCGTATACAGACTTTACCATGAAGGGTGCAATGATTAAAGGGGGAGGGTAACCCAAACTTGAACTGTGAGCGATGAGTTTATTTTTTTGAGCTTATCAATTTAGTATATTGTATTTTGTTTTAATTGTTGCAGATCATGTTGAGACATTATGTCATCAAGCTGGACTTCAAACAATAGTCAATGAATATGCACACAGAAGAACAGTTAATAGAAAGGAAGGGATTGATGTACCAAGGATACTTGTGCAAGCCAAATTCATAAAACCAGAAAAGACCTCCTGATTTTAACCGTGCCAAATTTTGTCAGAATTTGGGGAATGTTGAGCACTGCCAGGGTGGAAGAGTTGGTTGGAGACCCATTGAGTGGCTGTTCACCAGAGTGAGTGGTGAAGAATTGCTGATGCCCTGTGTGCCACCTAGCCACTATCAGAATAGATAAATATGATGATGACGATCTTGAGCACTGCCATTGTTGAAAGAGTTGCAAGTTTATTTTCTTTCAACCATGTTGAAATGATTATGCCATTAAACATCTGACTTCAGACATGCCGTAGTTAGGAGGATGGGTGTTCTTTTGCTCCCCAAGTTTTGATCATTTCCTGAGTGTTACCCCCAATATGTGTTGAGCTTTTCAGTCCCCCCACTGTCATCCCAGGACTTGATGTCACAACTGACCTTTTTCCTGTCCCCGGTGTTAAGGTTGAACTAGAATGGCTGTGCAAGTATCTTGGCATGTGAGCTCAACTCACGAAACTGGAGATAGATGTTGTCTTTCATTATAACTTTGTCCCGTCCATGCAGTTAATTGTCTGGTTTTTAACCAGTCCAAGAGATAATAGTTAATATATAGAAAGTGACCTATATGGCATGTACCGGTAGTTGTAACTGGCCACATATCACAACACAGGAAACCCAAGCTCAGGTTATGAATGGTCAAACTGTTGAGAGTTATAAGGATTAGCGGAGGAACGGTTTTAACTGGAAAATTTTACATTTTGTTTTACGTTATAATTTAAAACATCATAAAAGCTTTAGAAATAAATTTGTATGATACGCTTACACAATTAGCGGTGACTAGCAGTTTACAAAATAACAGCTGCTTAACTGAAACACGAAAAGTAGAAATAAGTATAATTTTATAATACTAAAGATTTAGACAAGACTAGAAACGAAATGGGGCAAACTTTTTGGGTCTTAATTAACCAAGGAAAGCAAGCGAGCCAGAAATTAAAAATCAAGGTAAGGTCGCGCAAAATCTTGCCTGCTCCACTCATTAAGAAACTTCTTTGGGTCTTTTTTAAGCTCAACTTGGCGGAGAAAGTGGCCACCTAATGCAACGTGATTGCTTAACTGTTTATCGCTCGATTATCGCGTGAGGTATGTTTCAACTTTCTACCATCACGCAAATTTGAGTCACGCGAAAATATTAATCCTCATGATACGTTAGCGAAACGACCCTAAAGTCGTTAGCGAAACAACTTTAGACGTAGGCGAATCAACCTAACTCGTTAGCGAAATGGTCGTTAGCGAAACGACTCGTAGGCGAAACAACCGGTTACCGTTCACAGCCAGCAGACTTGGCAATATAACGCCGCAAAAAAAAAAAACCTTGAAAACAGGTACGAGATGTAAATCGAGGATACAAAGAGTAGTATAGTCGGTAGTAAACGAATACCACTTTGGGTTGGGGCGGAACTT
Source organism: Meandrina meandrites (assembly GCA_963693305.1). Lineage (NCBI taxonomy): Eukaryota > Metazoa > Cnidaria > Anthozoa > Scleractinia > Meandrinidae > Meandrina > Meandrina meandrites. The sequence goes on along the minus strand of OY855908.1, from coordinate 3,112,603 downwards.
GAAACGTTTTAAACGTCCTATAATCAAAACCTAAAGCGACCAACGCTCACATAGCTCGCGTAGCTCGCTTTAGGTTTTGATTATAGGACGTTTAAAACGTTTCAAGTTCCGCCCCAACCCAAAGTAGTATTCGTTTACTACCGACTATACTACTAGGGAAAAAGAAAGGGAGTGAAAGGGAGTGAAACCCAGGCGGGGACAAGCAATTAGAGAATTGACACCGTGCAATATAAAAGCTTTTCAATTAGGTTATAATAATTAATTAATTAAAAATATTTTTTCTATAATATACAATGGACAAAATAGACTTCGAATTTTTGGAAAATGTCGACTTCGAATCTTTGGAAGAAGAACTTGCGAAAATAGACCCAGCAGAATTGCGGTATTTATCACAATTACTTTCAAAAAACGTGCCTGCGGTTAAAAAGATAATTAAGAATGTGCTAGAAGAACCAATTCCTGAAGCTGCACAGAAGCGATTAAAATCACCTTTACAACCAAAACCTTACAAACCAATACCACCACCAAGAAATAGAAATAGAAACAGAAGACAACAACTTCTGAGACAGCTTGATCCCTTTCCACCGAATAACGTGAGAAATGTGACAGACTACCAGAATGAGATTCTGAATTTGTACGACGTCACAAAATTTGAGGGCGAAGAGAGTAATGGTCGGCGTTACAAGAGGTGGCGCTTCGTTAGAAATTTGAATCAAGACCTCACACCAAGTTTTATGGAAAAAATCAGAGAGAACGTGAGGACATCATTTTACATGAGGCACACTTATTCGTATATGTTGCGTAACATTGAAGACGGCACCATAATTTTCTACTATCAAAACAAAGGCTCTCCTTGGATGAATATATATGGAGAAGCGGAGAATTGGTTAATTAATATGGAGGCAAAACGTCTGGATGCAGATAGTATCGAAAGACCAAACACAAAGTGGATCTTCGAGGGTCATTTTAATGCTGATGTAAAGGTTGTGCTTGACCGTCAACCACTGATGGGAACAGGACCCTTACCAGACTGGCTGCGCAACCTCGCACGGGGGAATCATGCAATGGCGACACTGGATACCTATAGAGATAACTTGTGTTTATGGCGTTGTATTGCGGTGCACAGAGGAGCTAGGGCAGATCGAAGTACAAAAGCGGCACAAGGTCTGGCCAAGAGTTTCTCCAAGCTCAGGAATACGCCGACGGACTGTTCAAAAACCTCACTGGATGAATTAGAAAAGGTAGAAATGCATCTGAATAAGGGCACTGCTTTCTCAGGTTGGCTTGGTATCAGGGTTTATGTTCCCGAGCGTGTAGGAACTGAAGTGGTTTGGCATCTCACAAGAAATCCTGCACCGCAGTTTAAAAACGTTATGACGATAGGAATTTTTGGAGAGCACGCGTTCTTAATTAAAGACATTAAAAAGTTGGCAAAACTTTATGCATGCATCCATTGCAACGCAAGATTCACACAATCTGGCAGTCTTCAACGTCACGCAGAAAGATGTGCCCAAGGAAAAACTGTAATTGATTGCCCAGGTGAAAAGGTTGAAGCGCCACAGACAGCTTATGAGAAAGCATTTTATCCAAAACATCAAGCCTCAAAAGAATCAATTCAGTGGCTTGAGTACGTAGCAAAGCATTGGAAAATCACTATTCACCATGCAATGTCAGGGCACGGGGGAGAGCGTTGGATAGAGAAAAGACCAGTTGATGGCTACAACCATGAGAATAAGATAGTGTTTCAATATCACGGCTGCCACTGGCACGGTTGTCCAAAATGTTACCTCGATCGCGACAAAATAATTGAACGTGGTGAAAGAACAAGAGAAGATCTTTACCAAGCAACAAAAAGGCGAACAGCACATCTTCGAAAGGAAGGCTACAAAGTGGTAGAGTGCTGGGCCTGCGAAGTTGGAGAAAAATATGTTGAACAGCTGCCAAAAACCCAAACAAAAAGTTATCCACACGCGATCTTGTACGATTTTGAGGCGTACGGAGACAAAAACAAGCGAAAGGAACCGACAGACAATTTAACAATCGAGAACGAGCACGTACCAATCTCAGTAAGCATCGGCGACACGCTCGAAAAAGAGCCAACTCACATCTGCGAAAAAGATCCCACAGAGTTGGTTCGCAAGTTTATGGAAGAGTTGGAGAGACGCGGTAAAAACATCAGAACAAAAGTAAGAGATGAATTTATGCCAGCAGACGTAAACCTGCTACCAAAAGACCAGAGGAAAAAAATAGAAGAATGGTGTGATCAGGCCCCAGTACTAGGGTTTAACTCTGGGACTTACGATCTGAATCTGATCAAAAAGTACATCGCAGAGCGCCTTGCGGGCACGACCAACAAAGTCAGAGTGGCAAAGAACGGAAACAAAATCATGTTTTTGCTAACTTCAGGCTTCCGATTTCTGGACATAATCAACTACCTCGGACCAGGAACAAGCTACGAAAAATGGGTGAAAGCCTACGATTGTAAGGCAGAGAAATCCTGGTTTCCATACGAGTGGTTTGACAGACCAGAAAAGCTGGATTACGCAGGATTGCCGGATTATGAGGCTTGGTATTCAAAGTTGAAAGGAGACTTTGTACTGAAACTGTCAGAATGGAAACACTGCAAAAAGCTGTTTCAAGAAAAGGGAATGAAAACCTTTAAAGACTGGGTGTGTTACTACAACAATCTCGATGTGGCACCTGGACTTGAGGCACTGCAAAAAATGAAAAACTTCTACACTGAGAAGGGAATCGACATAATGAAAGACGCCGTCAGCATCCCAGGTGTGAGTTTACATTACTTGCTAAGGGGAGCTATTGAACGCAATGCGGAGCTTTACAGCCCAAGCAAAGAAGCATACGATATGTTGAAAGAAGCTGTTGTTGGAGGACCAAGCCTCGTTTTCACAAGATACCACGAAGTTGGTAAAACAAGAATAAGGTCGCATCAAATAGCAGAACCAAAACTTTGCAAAAACATCCTCGGATATGATGCCAACGCCCTGTATCTCTCAACCATGCTAAGAGAAATGCCTTGCGGAAAGGAAAGGGTTGTACACTACACAGGCGAGTACCAAACAGATGGCGCTCCAGTACTAACACACAGACTCAAAGAAGGAAGCTGGTTCGGATATGCAGAAATAGATATAGAGATTCCAAATCACTTACACCAAAAGTTCGAGGAAATGTGTCCATTCTTTCACAACAAAGCGGTGCCAGCCAAAGCTGTCCCCGAGCATATGCTGAAATACTTGCGTGATACAGGAAGAAAACGAGGAGAAGATAAGAAACTCATGGGAACGTTGTCAGCACAGAGGATACTTGTGTACGCCCCTCTACTACTCTGGTATGTGAATCACGGTGCAGTTATCAAAAGGGTTTATCGGACAATTGACTACACACCGGCAAAGATCTTCCCCTGGTTCGTGGAACAAGTCACGGAGGCTCGCCGGACAGGAGATGTAGAAAAAAGCAAGGCACTGTTGGCTGAGGTGTTCAAACTGTTGGGAAACAGCGGGTACGGAAAGCTGATAGAAGCCTTGGAGCGGCAAACAAACGTCATTTACACCAAAGACGAGAAGGTAGTTGACAGAGCCTTGCGAAGTGCGTATTTTTCAGATCTTGATGAGATTGGGGAGGCGTATGAGTTGGAAAGTCGGAAGCCGCGGATTACAATAAGAAGACCGTTTCAGATTGGAATAGCTGTCTATCAGCTGGCAAAGTTAAGGATGCTGGAATTCTATTACGACTTCCTTGACAGGTACTTTGACAGAAAAGATTTCGAGCTGATACAGATGGACACTGACAGTAACTACTTGGCCATCTCCGGTAAGAAACTCGAAGACATTGTGCGACCAGAGATGAAAGCAGAATTCGAGGCGCAAAAAAAGAATTGGTTGGCTTGGGACAAGTGGAGCGGTCGAACACCTGGTTTATTTAAGATGGAGTGTGAGGGGGACCGGATGATTGCGCTCTGCTCAAAATGCTATTTCGTTGATGACCGGGGCGAAAAAAAGAAGTTCAGCACAAAGGGAATGTCAAAGAAGCAAAACAATATAAACTGGCAGCGTTTCAAGGCAGCGTTGGAAGGAAGCAAGGATATGGCAACAAACAGAGGATTTAGGATGAGGGATGGAAATATAGTAACTTACGAACAGGAGAAGCTGGGATTGAGTGCATACTATGACAAACGATGGGTGCTGCCCGACGGAATACACACCGAACCAATCGAATATCACAGTGGGTAGCAACTGAGTTGCTGATACCCCACACCCCAAGGGTAAGGATTTAGTTCGCTTTAGCTGGAGGTAATTGTATATTGGGAGGCACAACGAGCAGTTCTTCACGCACAAAGCCGCGCTTAGGCCCTTCATGCAAATAGTAGAGAACAGGCTGATTCGGTTTGGCAAAAGATCGTTCAATATTATAAACTTTCAAAGACCAGATTGGATCAGTGGCTCTTTTCGTGCCACCTTCAAGCTCGCCAGGTTCGTACAAATACCGAACCATAACGATGGATGGGAGCCTTTTTTCGTTCAAACCAACGGGTCTCAAATATTTAGTTGACGGTTCTGCATAAACATTTTTTTTCTTGATTGCGGCGGCAGGTTTCATACCAATCAACCGCGTGACTTGGTTGTTCAGAGCAGAAACAACTGAGGGAAGCCTTTTTACCCACTCAGTAGACCGCTGACCCTCGTTGCTACGCATTTCAACCACGTACTGATACCCGAACAAGCGCTCGGCCAGGGTGCGGTTAAAACGTTCAACGATAGCTTGGTCTCTATGTATTTCAGGGTGGCCACGTCTGATAGAAGTTTTGTGATTTTCCATTTCTTTTGTAACAGCGCCCATAAATTCACGCCCAGGATCAACCTGCAACATCTGAGGCCACTTCAGAGGCCCACGTGTATAAATTGTCTTAAAAGCTTTGGCAACCTCATCAGAGTTTTTAGAGGTTAAGGGTTCAGCTTCTTTGAATCTGCTGGCAACATCAACAACGGTAAGCGCGTATTTGTAAGTGCTACGGCCCACTTTGTCGTGCGGCAGAAAAAGAAGATCTGCCTGGTGCACTTTGTTGGGTGTAGGCACATCGAATTTTGGGCGAGGAATGTAGCGCGGTGCGGGGAGGTAGATCTGCCAGAGCGCTTGCCTGAACAACCATTCTTTGGCAACAACTTCAGGCACCTTTGCAGAGGCCGCTAATTTTTTAATGGCGGAGATACCTTTCCAGTAACCGTGTGGGCTGTAATAACGCCGCTCTAATTTTTTATCCATTTAAATAATTATGCGCGGGCATATATACATGGCTACAAAACCTTACCTAAGGGGTGTGGGATACCCCCACAGTGAACAGCTAAAAAAAGAGCTTAACGAAATGTTGCTGAAAAAGCAGGAAGCGAAAATAAAAGAAATCAAACCCGAAATCGAACTTGACCTTTACGCGTGGGAACCCCCACTGCGGGATGAGCCCCATGAAGAGATGAGACACCGCCCCAAATTATGGTATTTAACAGCAGTACTAAAAAAAATCGGCATTTCTTTTGAACAGGTCGGTGACGAAATGGGGTTGACTTTTTTGGGCAATGTCATTTACCAGTTCAAGCTGTTAAATCCCGGGTCGTGTAACTACGTTTGTTTTTTATACAACTATTTTCAAAAGGTCTCAACAAGAGATTGGCCAGCGAAAAATGCAATACTGGAAAAGCTCACGAAAAGATTGCCGAAGATGGCACAAACCAGAAATAAAGCCGAAAAAAGTTTCAACAAATGGTGGCGAGAAGAAATGTTAAAACAAATTATTTATAACCGCTATAAGGTGGGTATCAGCAACTCAGTTGCTACCCACTAAACAGCAGTTGACTTAGATGTTCTGTTAACCCCATTTCCACTTTTGGGTGTGGGTAGCAACTTAGTTGCTGATACTCCACTGTCAGTGTGGTTTGAAAACCGCAGTTTTGTCTTTGCAGTAGTAAAGGTGTTGTACTTTTTCACAATATCTTGATACTCCCCGTCAGAGATAGCACCATCTTCAAGAGCGGTAGATATGAGAGAGTTGATCGAGCTGAGCGTAGCTTCAGCCAGGGTCTGTATTTTTTCGTGTTTTTTCGCTTTGCGCAGGAAAAATTTGATGCTAACCATGCAGGAGGTTGACACCAATGAAAACAAGGTGGCAGTTGCGATTAAAGGCCCCCCAACAACAACGCCAACCGCAGAAAGAGAAGCGGCGAGCCCAGAGCCGGTAAGAATGGTAGCGATTCCGCCTGTTATTGCGCTTACCGTTTGGCAACGTGTATGCCACCGTTTGAATTTGGCTGAGGTTTTGTAGTAGTGCACCAACTGGTTTTCCAAATTCGTCTTTATCAATTCTATTTCAGTCCGCCTGAATTTTGTTGCAGAATCCATTTTATATATATGTGTGTTAAAAATGTTTACCCCACTTAGTCGCAATAGGTGTTGCGGTATTTTCCGGTTTTCTTGTCGTAAATTATTTGGTTACATGGACCAGTTGTATTTTTAGGGTGTGTCCAAAACTTTTTACTGAACAGACCGGTTTTCGTGTTAAAGGCCCCTTTTGCGATGTCACCACTCCAATACTTTTTAAACAAATCCTTATCACCACCTGTGATAGCCATGATTGCAGCAGCTACATCTTGAGCCTGTTGAAAGCCTGGAATTTTTTCGCCGATCTTTTTATTGATCGTTTCACCGACACCCAAACCCACCTTTTGCTTCGAGCTGATTGCGTTGCGCGCCGCGGCATGACCCCACTGCCGTTTGTTTTTGGGGATAGCGTCAAGCGCCTTCACCATTTTTTTGTCAGCATCATGTTTGCAGCTTTTCTCATTTTTCTTACCCGCACAGACGGCATAATCAACGTCATGCTGCATTGAAACTGCGTCGGTGGCGCCTGTTGGTTGCTGGTAAATCTTTAATATCTTTCCCGTCTTGGGGTCGTAAGAAAGCTGTTTTTCAAGAGGATTGTACGGCCCTGTGTAGTTGTGGCCTGGAAGTGTCCACCCTTTTTTTGGTTTTGGCAGCTTACCGATGGCTTTATGCAAATCAAAAGCCCCACCACGTTGGTAAAGGGGGTTTGTTGGGTCATCTACTCTATTACCCGTATAAATTCTCATATCATGGCCGGCACCTTGCGTTTTATTAGAAATAAACCGTGTCTTGGTAATGCCGCAACTTGCACATTTTACTTTAAGCAGCCTTCTACCATTTTTTGCGGTTGCAAATGTTTCACTTCCCGGTACGTTGGGTGTGAAGCGTTTTTCTTTCACACAGTATACATCCATCCTTCCTATATAATTAGTAAAAAATCACCGCACCTTATTTCCTGGTATCATATCTTTTGGTCTTAATCTGTTTGAGGCTTTAGTCAACAAATCCCCAGACAAAGCATCAATTGTGTAATTAACAGCTTTTCTCGCGATTGGTTTGGCTTTATTGGCTAACTTCTTCTGATACTCTGGTTCTCTTAAAAACTCGCTTGCAAAGTATCTTCCTTGTTTAACGCCCTGTTTGGCTAAATAAGGAACTCCGTACTCAATGAAAGCTTCAGCTGCTGTATTTCCAACTGTATCAAGAACCCCACCTCCGAACATTCTTTTTTCAGCGCGAGCAAGTTCTTCTCTTTTCTTTTTGGGTAAACCAGTTCTGGTCCACTTAAATATTGGATCCAAAATATTACCTCCTTCTTGGGCAGAAAGAAACCGTGTCTTGGTAATACCACAGCTTGCGCATTTTACTTTAAGTTGTCTTTTACCGTTTTTTGTGGTTGTGATTTTTTCACTTCCCACCACATTGGGTGTGAAGCGCTTTTCTTTTACGCAGTAAATCTCCATCTTATATAATTAACCAAAAATTCATGGGGTGTGGGGTTTACCCCACTGTGTAAAATAATCCTTCACCACAGCCTCGTTGGCGCGTGTATTTTCAGAAAACATACTCAAAATATCTCGAAACGACCGCCCTTTGTTACGTTCATTTAGGAAAAGCAAACAGTAGTAGCCGCAGCGCACACTGAATTCCCACTGAAGCTGGTTGTCATTCCGGAGAAAGGTTTTGCTACCCTCAAGAATCAACTCAATTTCCCATTCCGCGGGTGGTGGTAAACCAAAAGAGTCAAAGTATTCTCGCCGTGGGGTATCAGCAACTGAGTTGCTACCCACACCCCCAGGTGAACTCCAGCAGCATACCCAGTGGGTGCCTGGCCCTCCAAGATCATCCATATTGATTATACAAGGGGAGTGGTTTTTCGGCATTATTTTGTCTCTCGAAAATATACCTTTGATGGAGATTTTCAAGTATTGGCACCACCGCTGCAAGTCATAATCGGTTAAGGGAACATCAACGAAGGTAGGCTTTTTTTTGGTCGCCCCAAGAACCTATAAATGGTGGAGGGCGCTGGAAATATGGTGGGGGGTTGACGCGCATACCCTTTCCTCCTCTCGGCGGACGTTTTACCTGCATGCCTGCCCCCTGCGCTGCTATTTTACGCACATGTCTGATTTGTGTCTTGCTCATATCTATGTCCACGCCTGTTTTGTTTTTGATAGCGCGCTGTATTTTTTTGATCTGCCTGGCGGTCAAGTGCAAAGTGTCGCTGCCTCCAGCTAGGGCCTCGTTTTTAAATCTGAGCGTTACGGCTTCTCCTGGCCCAAAGGCCCGCGCGAGGCTTACTTTTTGCCCGTCTGAAAGTGTAATCTTATGCGGATAGTAAGTCGTCATCTTTATACTTATTTCAAAAAATTATTTAACTTTGGGGTATCAGCAACTGAGTTGCTACCCTAGGGTGTGTGAGTTGCTAACCCACTAAACCATCACCAGCTCATTGCCCACCTGCCTGAGAACAAGTTCGGACTCATACAAAATTGCCGCATAAATGGTGTAGTCTTGTGCGTTGGCTGCCTCGTTGAGCCTGTAGTGGAAAACCATCTGCTTCGGGTCGTTGGTCATGTTATCCTTGTTTTTGCGTAAGTCAAAATAGACTATTGGGTACAGCGTCTCGAAGTTGTTGGGCTGAAGCTGAACACCGGTGTTGTAGTCGTTTTTGCGGTACCGGTAGTTCATCAAGTCATTGAGAATTCGCAGTTTGAAGTTTTCGTCGTAGTCCAGCTCCGGATAGTACTGTGAAGAGCCGTACTGCAGCCGGCAGGTCGCTAGCTTGGCTGAATTGTCTCCGTCAATGTCAAAGGTGTCGAAGAAGTAGGGGTTTTGAGTCAAGGCGTTCTTTTTCCTTGACTGTTGAATGAAAATGAAAACATGTTTTGCGTCTTTTAGACCGGGATTTATCTGCCACGAACCAAAAGCGTCACGCCGACTGGGGCTGGGCTGGAGCATTTCATTCAGGTACGTCCATTTCTGAGGTTTCAAAAAGTTTTCGTTTGCGAGCTTCTGTCCTTCGCTGGTGAAACGCAGCATTGGAACCCACAGCTCAAGGTTTCTCACCACTACCCTGCGATTGGTGCCATCGTTTTGCCAAATCAGCTCTGCATCCGGTTGTAGATCAATTTCGAACTCCAGCTGCATGGGGGGAAGAAGCTTGTCACTCAGCTCTTCGAAGAATGAGTATCTGTTAAGCGGTATGAGGGTTTCAACCGTTTGGCCGGCGTGGGCAAGCAAGCCCCTTTGTCTGATTCCTTGGTTGGTGGCAGCGGCGGCCGTTACATTGCTATTTGTTGTGTCCAAATACCAAAACTGATTTTTTGCCGCGCTCCTCGCATAGTCATCAGAAAAATCCAGCAGGTTCTTTATGAATATTAACTTGTGAATGTTGTCTACGTTGTAAATGTTCTTGCCCGATGATTTCACTACAAGTTTGTTTATCAATGAAAACGAGCCGTTAATGGGTGCTGACCGGACGTCTCCCGCAACTGCCGCACCATCCGCGGTTGCCTCGAAAGTGAAATCAGCCCGGAAGTAGGCGTTATACCAGTCAAACCAGTTGTCTCGGTCGGTGAGTGTGAATTTATAGTTTGTTTTTACCTGGTGCTGATTGTTTCCCGGGATTGTGATCGGTGTGTCTAAACCGATACGAACGTACTCTGTTTTTTCCAAATGCCTGTGGCTTCTGAACATCTTGCGTCCTATATATTTTTAAAAAAATTATTTTAATTTTCCGCCAAATATTGGTTTACTTTCAACTTTGCAGCCTGACCCAGGTTTAAAATCTGGTTCAACTTTTTCCGCGAATCCCCGCTCAACTGAGTTGCTGATACCCCACTTAGCATCTTCTTCAGTTTTCGCCGCGACTCGGTACTAAGTGAGGTCGCCTTTTTACTTCCCCGCTGCGGGGTCTTTTTACCCTGGGGTGTGGGTGGCAACTTAGTTGCTGATACCCCACTTCGCAAAACGGCTTGTATCTTGTCAGCCGCTTTTTCCTCAGCTTTTTCGGTGGCCTTTTTCAGCATTTGCTTCGAGGCTTCATTTACAGCCTTCTTCAACGCCTGACGGGTGGCCTTCTTTTTGAACCGCTTTCCTATATTCATCAGGGTGTCTCTAACAACCCCCGTACCTTTGTGTTTGTATCTATAGGTCCCCTTCGGCGCGTCATAATATCTCGTCCACTCACTCGGATGATTCATTATTATACTTATGTGTAAATTATTTTTCTTTTTCTTTTTCTTCTTCGATGATTATGCTTAAAGCCACATCTTGCTCATTCAGATCTATAATGTTGTTGCGTCCGTCTGTGATTTTGATATTTATTGCATTGATTCTATTTTTGTTTACTGGGTGCCACAGGAGACGGCGAGGCTCTTTTGAAAAGGGGTAGCTGACGGTGAGTTCAGCGGTTGAAAAAGAGAACATGACGTCACCCCCGATGTTGTCCACAGCCCTTGTAATGAGGTCACAATGGATGTAGATCCAGTCGACGCCTCTTGTTATATTTGGCACGCGGTCGCTCCTATTGTTCGCCCCATCTATTTTTTTCTTGTCATAACCCAGCAGCGCGGCGAATTCACCTTCACTTAGGTCAAGCTCGTAGCCGTCCTGCAACAAAATGACCGTCCGATACGTTGTGGTGTGAAAATACAGCTGGAAAATAAACTTGGATTTTTCATCCTTGGGATCCACTCTTCCGATTAGTCCCTGAATGGTGGTGTTGAGACTAACGTAATCATACATTCCAGCCGGAATTGTCACGGTTTTCCATTCCTCTGTTTTTTCCGCCATTTGAACTCGTTGTTGTTGTACCGTTTCGCGATGTTGTACCACGAATATGACATGGATACCAGCTCATTTAACGCCGCCTTGTACCTTTTGTAGGGATCTAAAGCGATTGGTGGGTTAAAGTTAATTGTGAAGTCATGTGCCTTGCTGTTGGCGTTATTTTGTTTGGCCAGCTGTGAGTCTAGCAACAGGTTGAAATGGAAATGGGTTGACATGTTGCTTATATAATATTACTCAAAATTTTGTGGGCTTCTTTTTGTGTTATTTCCTTTAGCCTTACCAGCACCCCCAATATCTGCTTGACCTGTTTTTTCAGCTTCAGTGAAGTGTTGCCCGCCTGTATTGACGCCAAGCTTATGTGTAGCCTGTCAACCAAAGTGTTTAAATCAACACTTCCGCTTCCTTCCATTTCCCTTTCAGTTTCATCGTCAAGAGGTGGGGGGTTCATCCAATCGGTGAAAGTCTCGCTATGGGGTTGTTTTACCCCACCTTTTTTTCTCCTTTCAAGAATTTCATCTCTTGCCCTTCTTATGTTTGTCATTGTGTAGCCGTGGAATTTTGATTTTTTGCTTTTTACCACATAACCGGGATTGTCTTTATTTTTTGATAACATGCTGTTTAGTGTCTGCAGATCAACTGACTCTGATCCCTTCATAACCAGTTCTTTTGGTGGTCCCAATTTACTTGGTTTTTCCTCTGGGCTTGCCCCACTTTCTTCCATTAATTCCATTTCTTCCTCTTCAGCTAAAGGTGGTAACGGTGTTGATGTTGGAGATGGTGGTAGTGTTGGTGATGGTGTTGGTGATGGTGATGGTGTTGGTGTTTCCGCATCCGGGTTAAAATCTCCGTCGAAGGGGTTGTTTAAATCAAACTCATCCATACCGTAGTCTAGAGCCTCTTCTTTCTCTTCTTTTGGTACCGCTCCTACTTGTAGTTTGTCAAGCCGTGATGTAATCGGTTTGAACAACTCCTCACCTGATACCAGGCTAAACTCTTTATCTATTTTGTTATTTTTTATTGCCGCGAGAATGCTGTCGTTCTGCTGCTCAACTTCAGCCTTTTCGCTGACAAGTTTTCGCCACTTCTTCATGGACATATTTTTGCTCTATATATATCAGAAAAAAAATGAAAATTCCAAATTACGACCCCAGTTTGACTGCAAAAAGTAATTACAAGCAAGGCCACCCTTGTATGCCAGCAAATACCTTTCGGATGCTTATTTGCGGGCCGAGCAACTCTGGTAAAACAAATATTCTCATGCATATGCTTTACAGGTTGTTGGTCTACGACAAAATTTACCTTTGCGCAAAGAACCTGCATCAAGACAAGTACCAATATATGATTGATGATTTCGATGAAAGAGTCAATCCTGCGGCTGGGTATAATGTTATTGAAGGCGCCAACGATGTTATTCCTCTTGAGATGCTGCCCACTGACAATCAAAAGATTGTAATTTTCGATGACATGGTTTGTGAAAGCAACCAAAGGGATATTATCGAATATTTTATCAACGGTCGCCACCGCAATTGCAGCGTCATTTATCTTTCTCAAAGTTATTTTAAGGTCCCCAAAAACATCCGAGATAATTGTAGCCACTTTTGTGTTTTCGACTTTCTTCCCAGAGAAAATAATCGTATTGCTGATGAATTGGGAATTAACAGAGAGTTGCTTGAAAGGGCAACCGATGCTAAATATTCTTTTTTATACTACGACAAACCAAAAAAAACCACACTAAAAAATTTTGACGAAAATATATAGAAGAAGAATGGGGTATCTTAACGGTGCTACGGGCGCGACTCAAACAGATGAAGAGTCCACTTCAATCCGAGGAAAAACCGGCCCTGCCGGCCCTGCCGGTCCAACTGGCGCAACTGGACCCACTGGCCCTAAAGGTGAAAAAGGTGATAAGGGAGATGCTGGACCACAAGGTCTTAAAGGTGATAAAGGTGATGTTGGAGAAAAAGGTGATAAGGGCGATACGGGCTTACAAGGAGCGACCGGACCTGCTGGCCCTGCGGGAGCAACAGGACCCACGGGACCAACCGGACCTACAGGACCTGCGGGACCCACTGGAGCAACTGGACCTGCGGGTTCAAAGGGTGCTGTTGGTCCAAAAGGTAAAAAAGGGAAAAAGGGTGATAGTGCGGATTTATCAACCGCTAATATTTCTGGAGATATTCTCATGAAAGACCATGCGATCAAACAGCTTGCAAATCCCGTGGGTGATCAAGATGCTGTAAATCTTACTTCAATGAAAAAATATGTGGGCTCAAATTCAATTACAGCAGGACACTCACATAAAAAAAATGCCTTAGCCTATTTGGAGCGAGGGTCGGGCGTTACAGCTGTAAACAATGTTACTTCTGTTACCTTTGAAGACTTTACCTCCAACCTTCACAGTGTGAATAAAAAAGCTTATACTTTCAATCTCGTAAGAACAAGTGTCAATTCTTTCAACTCACGTTTGAAGTTAAATAAAACGCCTCTGCCCGAAGGAGAGTACACTATGTGTGTCGAGTTCTTTATCCCGAAAGTTGATACTAATTGGTTTTTCAGTCCTTCAACCCCTAACCCGGTTGATACTCTTAATTACCATACCAAGCACTTCAACAGTCACAACCCGAAATATTCACGCACCATTATTCACACGCACAAATACAAAGACAATGATAACACTATCTATTTTGATATTTCAAATTCGGGTTATGATGGCTCTTCGCCACTTGAAAAGGCTGCTTTGATTATTTATGGAATAAAAGGTTATCAAACAGATGTAGACGGAACTGTTTACGATCAGGCTTTCGTTATTGATGACGGTGATTTTACTCTACAAACCGATTTGGATATGAACGGCTTTTCGTTGAAAAATTATGACCGAGGTTACACAATAGACAACGATACAATCAGGTTACAAAAAGATTTAGATCTAAAAGGTTATTAACCGCGCGGCCATGGGCCGAGCGCGGTTCTTGCTCTGCACGGGATTTATTATTATTTTTCGTCGTTTTTTTTTGTCCGTGACCAGACCCAAACCTCAACTCGGCCAATTCGCGATCGGAACTTTGAATCACGCAACCTGGGATGTTTATTCGCCAAAAGCTGTTGAAACGTTAATGTATGGATATTCTTTTCTCTATTGTATATGAAATATATTTTCTTCGGGTTTTATGGAAGCGTTGGATTCGAAGCGAATATTGAATACACTAAAAAAGGTATTACGTCAGCCACAGAATGCGCTGATGTTGCAGCTTTCACTTTCGCTGCGTGACAAATAAGATTGTGTTTTCTTTGGAAGTTTGTTTCGCCAGAAGCGACGGTCATTGATTTATTTGCAATTTTGCGAGTATTTCTTGTGAGTTTAGGCAATTGAAGTGAATTATTAGGCTGTGTCATTAGAGCGAGTTCAGATATTTGAAGGAAAATGAAATATTTGCTAAGGTAAACAATTGAGCGTGCCCATACTTGCAGGGGCTACGTCATTAGTAGGGGATAAACCACCCAGCTAAAGATAGCTGAAAATAACGTAAACCACTGATTTTGTGACTCGCGTGACTACTTTACTTGTCCTTTACTCATAGTACAAAAAAAAAATAATCTTAACCGTGCCTTTTGAGGAAGAAAGTTGTTAATGAGCAAAAATGGAGTTCATTTTTAAAAGCGCGGTTATCGAAGCGTTGGATTCAAAGGGAATATTGAATACACTAAAAATCGGTATTACGTCAATCATGGAATGCGCTGATGTTGCAGCTTTCACTTTCGCTACGTGACAAATAAGATTGGGTTGACTTTGGAAGTTAATTTTGCCAGAAGCGATTGCCATTAATTTCTTTGCAATTTTGCGAGTATTTCTTTGGCAGGTTGCAAGTTTATATTAGCAGAAATTCTGCGAGTATTTCTTGTGGAATTAGGCAATTGAAATGAATTCTTTGGCTGTTTCATTAAAGCGAGTTCAGAGATTTGAAGGGAAATGAAATATTTGGTAAAGTAAACAATTGAGCGTGCCCGAACATGCAGAGATTACATCATTAGAAGGGGAAAACCCCCAAGCTAAAGAAAGCCGGGGGTAACGTAAACCTCGGATTGTGTTACTCGCGTGACTACTTTGCTAGTCCTTTACTCATCAGTGCAATCAGATTAATTTTAACCGTGACTTTTCAGAAAGAAAGCTGTTAATTAGCCAAAAATATAAGCGCGGTTTTAAGTTGCTAGCAACATCTTGTTCGTTAAAAAATTTGCAACCAAGAATAGTAATAACTGGAGAATGGAAATCAGATGAAAATAAAGTAGGTGATAAAACTTTTGTTAAATTCGGTAATAACATTCGTGTAATGGCGCCATTTCCTTGCTTAATTGAGGGTGTCTCAGCTTTAATTATTGAACAAAAGGGTGCCTCTCGAACTTATGAAAGAATAGGTTTTGCTTTTAGATTAACTGGCAGTCTTTTAACTGACATTCCATTTAAAAGCGTACGTAATGCTGATGGTTTACAATACCAATATGCTGCACCCCAAGATTCTAACGGTACAAGAATAAGATTAGATCCGGGACAATATTTTGTACTTAATTTATCTCAGCCTAGCCACCCAAATTTACCCCTAGTTAATACAAAACGTGTATTAGTAAGTTTAATTTTAATGGACGATTTTTCTTTTAGGTAGTCAGACTAGTAAGTTTTGCCGTTCCCTTCTGCTCGCTTGGCTTGGTTATATATGTGAACAACACGAATTATTAAGAGCAGCCGTGACGTCAATGCTTTGAAATCAAAACAATACCCGCACCTGCGCTGTCAATCAATTCTCATTCTGCGGTTTTACCACTCACGAAAATCTTTGTTTTTAAATTCCGTTGGGCTAAAATTCTGCGGTTTAGCCCAAAAAAATTTTTCAGAACAAAAGAACAATAGATTTAATTGGTTTCTTTTGTTCTGCTTTGCTTATTTAAGACCTGTCAACTTTATATTAGACGTTTGTAAAATTATGTAAATACAAAAAAGTTCAAGAACTTTCTTGAATATAATTACACAGGAAGACACGCAAAATGATTTTACTATTTCATGCGATTTGCTTTACTTTATCCGAACTTTCTACTCCCGTTTGGCAGAATGAGGTTAGACAGATAACACAACAAGTAGTGCAAGCGATGGAAGAAGCGGAAAAAAATTAAACAGTCTCGCTTGGTAAGTTAACTTCACTCAATATAAATATTGGTTTTCATTCTATCACGCTACGTCGAAAGATTTCTTGAAACACTCATCATAATCATCTTCATCATAAATAGGATAGCCGACATAGTGATTGCGTCCATTTCTGCGGCACAGATTACAGAGATTATTCCGCGGGCATCTGCTTTTGTCACATTTATAACAAAACAAGACCCTTACAATTTGTTCATTGTGATCGCAAAATGGGGCTTCATGGATTGCAGCATGAACTTCGCCCCAGCCAAGAGCTTTTCGCTGTCTGAGCTTCATTTCAGTATATCCTTTGCGGATTTCTTTTCGAACCTCGTCCCAGCCAAGCATTTTTCGCTGCCAGAGTTTTATTTTAATATACTCTTTATAGATTTTTTCACGAAGTTCTAGTGGAAGTGCTTGTATTAGTTCAAGCGTGTCTGCCATTTTCAGCGTATACACTGTCGGCATAACTCTCTAATTGCTTGGTAAAAGAAGATTCATTACATCTTGCGGACTCATTTTTTTCATTTGCGCCACAATGTGATCTATTGACATTGGTGGAGGTTTTTCTTGGTTTTCGTTGGCTGCGCGATATATTTCAAAATCGCTTCTCGTTCTGTTTTTTTGAAATTTTGTTTTTTTCATGCTTTGTTCCATAACACCGCTTCTTTCTCTTCCCATCTCTGTGTTTTATACTGCACGGTGTCAATTCTCTAATTGCTTGTCCCCGCCTGGGTTTCACTCCCTTTCACTCCCTTTCTTTTTCCCTAGTAGTATAGTCGGTAGTAAACGAATACTACTTTGGGTTGGGGCGGAACTTGAAACGTTTTAAACGTCCTATAATCAAAACCTAAAGCGAGCTACGCGAGCTATGTGAGCGTTGGTCGCTTTAGGTTTTGATTATAGGACGTTTAAAACGTTTCAAGTTCCGCCCCAACCCAAAGTGGTATTCGTTTACTACCGACTATACTACTCAAAGTATTAAGCTCTTCTGACCTTTGGAGTCTTTGAAGGAGCTGAGTTAAACGCTTGCGCCTGACACTGTCTAACGGTTTAAAAATATTCGCTACGTCATGTCATGTGATTCACACGCGCTGTCGAAGTGGTTCCGCGTTCACTTTCGAATTCCCGTCTGTCTGTCTGTCTTGGTTGCAGAGGAATTTCAATTGCGATTGCTACTTTGCGGAATTTCTGCTGAAGATCTCGAAACAGTGAGTATAATTTACATCGTTGTTCCATGTTGTATGAATTACAGGCAAACTAAACACAGTTTGGAGGACAGATTCACAATCTTCTTGATCCAGGCGTAGGCAATGCGTGAATGTCTGATTTCATAAAGAAGCGAACCTGATCGCAGTCTTTCATTAATAATGAATTTGTGTTCAATAGCATAGAAACGATTTTTTGTGCCTTCTAATTTCACTGTTTTCCGAAACTCTCACCCGTTTTAATAATAGTGAAGAAATCTCGGTTTTGGTTGACTCTTTGTTGTGTAAATCCCGAGAAAGTCGGGCGAGACAGTAAATGTTAGAAATGTGACTTAAGGTATGACTCTTGTGGCAGACATGTCCCGTCGTTAGGCACGCACCCTGTTTTTATTTGAACACAAGCAAATCAATTCCCAAAGCAGTGTGGAACTGGAAAACCTAAAACCTCTAATCCCTCAGTAAGTTTTACGGCTCTCTCCGTTTTATTTCAAGCGGGCTCGATTTTACAAGAGACGGGGGAGCATCAATAAAACCTCTTACACCAGAGCCGTATCAAACAAGGAGGCTGTCGGAAGACTAAATAACAGCTTTAAATGTGAAAAAAATGCTTTTTTATGCTAGTTACCTTTTTTAAAGAGAGAGAAACATGAAATAAACACTGAACGTTCTAGAACAGGAAATTCAACTCCGTTGACCTCAGTACAACTCATGTTTTTATTACCTTCACTCAAGACTGGGGACACGCAAAGCGCTAAAATGACATGTCACATCTAACAATCTTTCCTGTGGTCACAAATGATCACCATCTTGGGAAGCTAGGAATATCAATGGTATTTTTCTTGCTTCTATTGATTTATATCGTAAAATGGTCCGAGACTTATCTTTGTCAAATATACACTGATAGAATTAATAGCAAAGTGTCAAAGGTCCAGAGATTCAAGTATACTGTATCCACTGACGTCCGCTACAGATAACAAAAGGCTTCATTGCGTATGACCGACCAATATAACATAGACCTTTGTAAGAAATTAGGATTCTTCACTTTTGAAGCTTTCCAGAGAAGAAAACAATGATCGCGATTTTTTTTTTTTTTTTTTTTTTTTTCATGGGCGCATCTCAGTGGTACTTATATTCATTCAAAAGGTTTACATACATAGATTACAGAAAATTACACAACTACACAGAAATACATAACTACAAAATAAAATACATTTCTACATCGCACAAGTGTGGGCCAAATTGTTTATACGTAAATTTTCACCTACTAATTTCTAATTTAACCGACAAGTGTATATATATCTGGAAGTTCTTTAGATTACATTTTCCATTTTTCCATTAATTTATCTAGGTTCTTATTTTTAGTGCATATGTACTTTTCAGTTTCGTACTTTAAGTTAACTTTAAATTTGAAACCTTGAATATTTGGCAGTTCTTTGTTTCCTCTACACCCCCATAAATATATTTTCCCTATAAGTAACAAATAATTAAGTAAGAGGCATTTTGGTGTTAGAACACCAATTAGAATATCTTTTAAATTGAGATGAACTTGTTGTTTTGTCAAGGACAAGTAATGCGATTCAAATTCTTTCCAGAAAGACCTCGAGTGTGGACAGTCATAAAACAAATGTTGCATTGTTTCTGAGTCGTGTTTGCAGAAAGAAAACAGATTGTCTGCAATGAAACCAATTTTACACAATTTTGAATTTGTGTAAAGTATAGAATTTAATACCTTGAATTGAAAAGCCTTAACGTATGGTTCAAAAGCAACTGAATGGGGAAGAAGAAAAGCTTTTTTCAATTCTTCATCGGATAAGTTAAATTCGCACTTCAGTTTTTGGGCGTAATTTGGAAGGCGTGCTTTTTTAAGGACTAATAGCGAATAATAGTCTTTTTGAGTTCTTTTCGGTAACATCGAAAAGCCCATTGTCAATTTTGAAGGACGGACTGACGTCACTGCGAACTGGACCTTGATTTCGCAAATTGAAAGGAACGGAATGGCGCAAACCAGTCCATTCTAGAAAATTCGTCCTTTCTATGTTTTTTGCAATTAACTCATAAGAATCGATGTTATTAAGATCAAAACGAAGGTCGCTTACAGTCTGAATACCATAGTTATGATATCTTTTATAGAATACTGGTTTGTTATTGATTCTAATTTCCTGATTATTCCAGATGAAATAATGCCAATTTTTATCAGCTGCATTGTCTTCACGAAATTCATACCACCATTTCAATAATTCTGTGTAAAACAGAGAACTAATATTAAGATCTATAACATTGTAGTTACAATTAAAGAGCATCAGACCACCTGAGTCTTTTAGGATATATTCTAAATATTTTTTCCATGCGCCTGCATTGTCACTAAAAATTCTCTTCAGCCAGGAGAGGCGAAGAGATTTAATCATACTTTCAATATCGACCATTTTAATACCGCCGCCTTCAAAATTATTTATTGCAGAAGCTCTGGTTACTTTATCTTTGCCCTTCCATAAAAAATTATACACCAAATGGGTCAGTTCATCTATTATATGCTTAGGGGTAGGCATCAGAGAGCATATGTATACAACCTTTGGTAGAAGCAGAGTTTTAATAATGGCAACCTTTCCGTAAAGTGATAGCCCCCTTGAAGACCAGATGTTGATTAATGTTTTTATATTGTCAATTTTTTCTTAGAAGTTCTTCGAATAGAGCAGTTTTTTATCATAAGAGAAAGAGACTCCAAGGGCTTTTATTGGTTCTTGAGGCCATTTGATTCCAAGGGGCTTCATCTCACTGCCTTTTAACGACCCTATCCACATTCCTTCTGTTTTCGAACTATTCACCTTTAAACCTGATACCTTTTTAAATTTGTCTAGCAACTGAAAAAGTTTATGTGCCGAATCTAGATCAGAGAGAACAGCAGTTGTATCGTCGGCATATTGTAGAAGTTTAGTTTCTTGTCGTTCAATAGCGATTCCTTTAATTTCTGTATTTTCCCGTACAGCAATTGCTAATATCTCTACAGCTAGAAGAAAAAGATATGGAGATAACGGGTCCCCTTGCCTGACTCCACGTGTAAGGTAAAAGTAATCCGAAGTCAAACCGTTATTTATCACACAACTTTGAATGTTTTTGTAAAAGGTCTTTATCCAGCGCTTAAATTCAGGCCCAAAATTGAAGGCGTTTAAACAACTGAACAAAAAGTTCCACTCTAAAGTGTCGAATGCTTTTTGGAAGTCAATCAATATTAGCAGGCCAGGTATATTTTCATTTTCTGTGTATTCCATGATATCAAAAATTGATCTGACTGTCTCACCAATGTAGCGATCCTTAACGTAGCCAGTTTGATTGCAGTGAATGATGTGAGGCAAAACATTTTTAATTCTAGTTGCCATTACTTTCGAAATTATTTTTGCATCTACATTAACAAGAGAGATGGGTCTCCAGTTTTCTATAAGCGTACGATCTTTCCCTTTTTTTTCAATTAGTGTAATGACGGCTTGCCTTTGAGAGGTGGACATTTCTTCCATTTCAAAGGGCTCATTAACGCAATTGATGAATGGTTCGCAAATAAGATTCCAGCAAGTTTTATAAAATTCAATTGGGATTCCATCATTTCCTGGGGATTTATTGTTCTGAAAAGTTTCTATAATCTTTTCGCATTCCTCAGTAGTAATTCCGCCTTCGCATGATTGCCTTTGCTCGTCAGATAAGTGTGGTATATTTAAATTATTAAAAAATGACTTTACAAAATCAGGGTCAACATCTTTTGTTTTATACAAGTTGCGGTAAAATTGTTTTTGTTCGGAAAGAATGCAGTATGGGTCCGTTGTTATAGTACCGCTAATGAACAACTTTCTGATGTGTTTTTGACGTGGTTTCGCTTTTCTAGATTCAAAAAATACATTGTACTTCTTTCACCGTGCTCATGCCAGCGGGCTCTTGCGCGTACGATAATTCCATTTGTTTTCTCTTCGTAGAACAATTCAAGCCTCTCTTTAATTTCATTTAGACGAGATTTGTTTAAATCATTTGGTTCATTTTCAAACAGCCTGGTTGCTTCTTTATATTCCTGTTGAATTAACTTTTCTTTTTCATTTCTTTGTTTGGCTTTTTCTTTAGAGTACTTGATTGCGTGCATTCTAATATTGTATTTGACCCAATCCCAAACACAGCGTTTGTCAGACAATTCCTTTTCTCCCTCTGCTATCCATTGAGGTATATTGACATTTAAATAATTTAAGTATTCTTCATCGTCTAAAAGAGAAGCATTCATTTTCCACATTCCAGGGCCTTTAACTTCTCCGATTTCACCGAGGGCTAAGCTGATTGCTGCGTGATCAGTTTTTATAGCAGGGGTGATATCGGTAGAGTTAACAAAATCACAGAGGTTATTTGAAATTAGCCAATAATGTAATCGGCATAATATTGTAGGCGATTTTTGACTCCATGTATAACTTTTTGTTTGAGGATTTTTAACTCTCCATATATCAACAAGATCTAACTCATTCTGCAAACTTTCTATATTATCCACGACCGACTGTCTTGGTATCATTATTCCGCCTCGTTTATCCAGAATAGGGTTTAAAGGACAATTGAAGTCTCCACCTAAAATTATGTTTTCCTCAGAATCTAAGTTATTAGTTTGAAGCATGGTAAATAATTTCCTAAAAAATTGAACGGAGTCTTTGTCTTTGTTTGGTGCATAAATATTCACAAGAACATACACCTTATCGTCAACTTGAACTTTTGAGATAATGAAGCGCCCCTGGGGGTCCGGAATTGTAGAAAGCACTGTACAGTTCGCTTTGTTACTTATCAGAATTGCGGTCCCACATGAGTTTGGACTACCATGTGAAAAAAGCATTTTGCCGCCCCATTCGTTTTTCTATTGTTTTTCTGTCGATACAATCGAGTGCGTTTCTTGTAAGAAAATTATATCTGTATTCTTTCTGCGACACCATGTGAAAATAGTGCGCCTCTTTTTAAAATTACTAATGCCCCTTACATTCAAAGAAACTATTTTTAAGCTAGCTGGCATAGTTTAGACACAGGTAAACAGCAATTTCAAATCTATTCAAGGTTTTCCTTCCAAATCATTTGAAGGTCGAGGAGACAAAGAACCTTAACAAGCCTTGGCCGGCGTTTTCCATTGAATTTGAAAAGAAATTTTTCAAACTTAAAATTAAGGCTCAACAGTGTGATGTCTATAAACAAAAATACAAATATACAACTAATTAAATTATAAAAAAGGGACGAATACAAACAAATACACACACAACCTACCTCTAAGAATGAAAGATGGAACGAAGACTCCATCTAGCATCCCAATTGGAGCTCCGTTCACAACCCACTATCGTTCATTTTAGAAAATTTTCGAGTGTTCAAAGCAATATTACAAGTGATGAAGAAATGATCATTCTAATGTACAAAGAATTAGAATTTCAGAGTGTTGCAGCGATAAAATCGCCCACAAAATTATCAAAAATCCGTTTGTTTGTTGAGATATTATTCCGGGACAAGTTTTCCATTGATGTACAATAAATCCGGCTTGCTTGGGTGAAAAAAGGCCGTCTTACCTGCCTCCTTGGCCGCTCTCAATGTAGATATTTGACGTCGCCTTGATTCTTGTATAGATTTTGGAAAATCAGGATAAATACGGATTTGGTCATCTTGAAGAGATCTGCCAAGCTTTGCGATTCTTTGCCTATCGCTGTATCGAAGAAAGCGGGCGATTATTATTCTGGGACCTTTGGCGTTCTTTCTTCCTAAGCGGTGGACTCGTTGAAACTCAATCGCCTCAGGGCTGTCAACTTTCAAGATGTTAGACAAAAACGTGCGCAAGACTGAAGCCGTATCTTCATAATTTTCCCCTTCTACTGAAACTTCGTTTATTCCTTCAAAAAGTAGATTCTCACGTCTAGAGTACGCCTCCAAGTAAGCAATTTCTCTATTCAAGCGTGCCATATCAGCTTTAGAGGCATCTTTATCTGCTGCTTGAGATGACTTTAGGTTGTCGAAAGTATCAGAGGTGAATTGCGCGCTTGCTTGAAGTTCGCCGATAGCTTTGTCGGAGACCCGGTTCTTGGATTCTAGACTTTCAACCCTGAGTGTTAGCTGGTTGACTTGAGTTTCTACGGCTTCCAGTTTGCTTAAGGTTTTGTTAATTAAAGTTTCCAGGCAATCCAGCTTCTCTAGTTTGTTAAATATTAATTTTAAGTTCTCCGCGATATCAGCCGACATGTTTGATTCTGTGAAGACCTCGTGGTCGTCTGAAGTGATTTCCCACATACACTCGCTTTCTTTTTGACGTTTATCGGCGGGCGAGGATGATAAACTGTCTTTACCACTAGAGCTACTCGATATTCTATGTTTTCTTTTCGATGTTTCCATATGCGATACTATAGATTTGAGTGGGATCGACGGAGCTCCACGCTCGACGTCCTACTCCAACGGCATCGTCACTTGACTCCAATGATCGCGATTAAGTTAACTGTAAATTCACTTTCTTATCCCATTGTCGATGTAATCTTCTTTCTTCTTTCTTTCTTTGTTTTTTTAATATGCAATACTACCTATATAATGGCATGCAAATAAAATTGTTGTTGTTAAATAACATTAAATTAACATTGCAGGTCATTTTAGTTCAGAGCGGTAAATAACTACGTCATCTCTTTGTTGATCAACTCCCATATTCTCAAGGCCCGCTTGACCACCGACTTCGTAAGATAGTTCTAGGGGAAATTTTGATTCGAAAATGCTGATCATGGGTACAAATCACATTGAGAAACGAAAGCTACTTTCAGCACAGAAAGCCCCAAGAAAAAATGTTGTTTATAGTCGCTTAGCTTCATATCTCTTCGAGACAGCTAGTTTGCAGGCATGCCACTGAAACAGGGGAAACAAATATTTGAAACAAACATAACATAGCTTAAAATCCGAACTGGCAGGAGGCAGACCAGTTGGCTATACCATAAAATTCCGGTTAAAAGCCCCCCCCGCTTATAAGCACCCCCGGTTATAGGCCCATCTACCTGGAAACAATAAAATACATCCGGTTATAAGCCCTCCTCTGCTAGATGACAGTACTGAAAAGGGCTAAATGTCGCTTTTTTATGACTTTTTAACTAAAAACGTATTTCGATCAACACTGCCGTGGCTCGTTTCGAAACGTTTTTTTATTCCGCTTATAAGCTCCCCCGGATATAAGCCCCTCCGCTTATAAGCCCACCCAAAACCCCTTATGAAGTTGTATAAGCCCAGGGCTTATAACCGGAATTTTACGGTATACAAAGTTGAACGTGAATTTGAACTCGGGACGACTGAGGACAAATCCAGCTAGTGGCATGGTGGACGGCTTGAAGCCAGGACCTCCGGATTACAACACCAGCGCCCTAAACCACTCGGCCACGCTACCTCCAAGCTAACGACGAGAGCCACAGGAATTTTGAACTTTGCTCGTTTAAGAACTGCAGCCATCTTTAAATGCCAACGTCAGCAGTGGAAAGCTGATGCTTTGTTGGCTGAAACTTTGTAATATATGATAAGTCACTACTGGAGAGTCTGGGCTCCAGACCCCATTAATTGTTAAAAGCAAGCACTAAGGTTGCTAACTAACTCTTCACAAGAGTAAAGCCTTTGAAGAAAATATTAGAGCATTCAGATCACGCCTACACATGAGAAGTAGTATAGCCGGGGTTCGACGAATACCACTTTGGGTGCACCTAAATTTCCACCTCTTCAGGAGACTAGTAGTCAAGGACCAAAGCCAAACATCGCTCACATAGCTCGCGATGTTTGGTTTTGATCCCTGACTATAGTCTCCTAAAGAGGTGAAAATTTAGGTTTACCAAAGATAGTATTCGTCGAACCCCGGCTATACTACTTGGAAAGGGGGAAGTGTGTGAAAGAGAGCTTTACAGGAGCGCAACCAAATTTGAGGGAAAAGGATCAGCTGGTATCAGAATAAGGAGAGCATTTTTTCAAAACCTGGCGGGGACAAGCAATTAGAGAATTGACACCGTGCAGTATAAAACACAGAGATGGGAAGAGGAAGAAGCGGTCTTATGGAACAAAGCATGAAAAAAACAAAATTCCAAAAAAACAGAACGAGAAGTGATTTTGAAATATATCGCGCAGCCAACGATAACCAAGAAAAACCTCCGCCACTTGCACTAGATCACATTGCGGCCCAAATGAAAAAAATGAGCCCACAAGATGTAATAAATCTTCTTTTACCAAGCAATTAGAGAAATACACCAACAAGTGTATAAGTTGAAATGGCAGACACATTGGAATTAATAAAATCACTTCCACCAGAACTTCGTGAAAAAATCTGTACGGAGTATATTATAATAAAACTCTGGCAGCGAAAAATGCTTGGCTGGGACGATGTCAGAAAAGAAATTAATTAAGGCTTTGTAAAAATGAAACTCAAGCAGCGAAAAGCGCTTGGCTGGGATGAGGTGAATGCTGCAATCCATGAAGCTCCATTTTGTGATCGCAATGAACAAATTGTAAGGGTCTTGTTCTGTTATAAATGTGACAGAAGCAGATGTTCGCGAAATGGTCTCTGTAATCTGTGCATTAGAAATGGATTCAGACACTATCTCGGCTATCCAATTTATGATGAAGATGATTACGACCAGTGCTTCAAGAAATCTTTCTCCTCGAAATGGAGTGGAGTCTTTGTGTGACTACCTAAAATTAAAATCGTCTATTAAAATTAAACTTACTAATACATGTTTTGTATTAGATAGGTTTATTTCTGGGTGGTCGGGATGAGATAAATTAACTGCAAAATAGTTTCCCGGATCTAATCTTTCTCCTTTACCAGGACCACGAAGCTCCGCATATTGATATTTTAAACCATCAGCATTACGTGTGCTTTTAAATGGAGTGTCATCTAAAAAACTGCCAGGTAATCTAAAAGCAAAACCTATTTTTTCATAAGTTCGAGAGGCAGCCTTTTTGGCAATAATTAAAGCTGCGACACCCTCAATTAAGCAAGGAAATGGCGCCATTACACGAATGTTATTACCGAATTTAACAAAAGTTTTATCACCTATTTTATTTTCATCTGATTTCCATTCTCCAGTTATTATTAATCTTGGTTGGAAATTTTTTAACGCATAACCACTTAGATCTAAATCTTTTTGTAATTTGATAGTATCGTTTTCTATTTTGTACCCTCGATCATAATTTTTCAACGAAAAGCCATTCATATCTAAATTTGTTTGAAGGGTAAAATCACCGTTATCAATAACGAAAGACTGATCGTAAACAGCACCGTCTACGTCTGTTTGATAACCCTTTACCCCATAAATAATCAAAGCAGCCTTTTCAAGTGGTGAAGAGCCATCATAACCCGAATTTGAAATATCGAGATAGATAGTGTCATCGTTGTTTTTGTATTTATGTGTGTGAATAATGGTGCGTGAATATTTCGGGTTGTGACTGTTGAAGTGCTTGGTATGGTAATTAAGAGTATCAATCGGGTTAGGGGTTGAAGCACTTATAAACCAATTAGTATCAACTTTTGGGATAAAGAACTCGACACATATAGTGTACTCTCCTTCGGGCAGGGGTTTTTTATCCAGCTTTAAGCGTGAGTTGAAAGAATTGACACCAGTTCTTACGAGATTGAAAGTATAAGCTTTTTTATTCACACTGTGAAGGTTGGAGGTAAAGTTTTCAAGGGTAACAGAAGTAACATTGTTTACAGCTGAAACGCCCGACCCTCGCTCCAAATAGGCTAATGCATTTTTTTTATGTGAGTGTCCTGCTGAAATTGAATTTGAGCCCACGTATTTTTTCATTGAACCAAGATTTACTGCATCCTGATCACCCGTAGGATATGCAAGCTGTCTGATCGCATAGTCATTCATGAGAATATCCTCATCAATGTTTGCGGTTGAAAAAGCCCCAATATCACCTTTCTCACCTTTTGGCCCAATAGCGCCTTTTGAACCCGCAGATCCAGTTGCTCCAGTAGGCCCCGCAGGTCCAGTAGGTCCAGTAGGCCCTGTAGGTCCCGTTGCTCCCGCAGGGCCAGCAGGTCCGGTTGCACCTTGCGGTCCAGTATCGCCCCTCATTCCTTTTTCACCAACAGCACCTTTATCACCTTTAGGACCTTGTGGGCCAGTATTACCCTTACCACCTTTTTCACCTTTTGGGCCAGCGGGACCAGTTGCGCCAGTGGGACCAGCAGGGCCGGCAGGGCCGGTTTCTCCTCGGATTGAAGTGGCCTCCTCATGTTTTTGAGTTGCGCCCGTAGCACCGTTAAGATACCCCATTCTTCTTCTATATATTTTCATCAAAATTCTTGAGTGTGGTTTTTTTTGGCCGGTCGTGGTATAAAAAAGAATATTTTGTGTTGGTGGCCTTTTCAAGCAGCTCTCTGTCAATGCCCAATTCATCGGCAATACGGTTATTTTCTCTGGGAAGAAAGTTGAAAACACAGAAGTGGGTGCAATTATCTCGGATGTTTTTTGGGGTCTTGAAGTAGCTTTGAGAAAGATAAATGACGCTGCAATTGCGCTGCCGCCCGTTCATAAAATAATCGATAATGTCGTTTTGGTTTTTTTCACAAACCATATCATCGAAGATTACAATTTTTTGGTTGTCAGTGGGCAGCATCTCAAGAGGAATAACATCGTTAGTGCCTTCAATAACATTATACCCAGCCGCAGGATTGACTCTTTTATCGAAATCATCAATCATGTATTGGTACTTGTCTTGATGCAGGTTCTTTGTGCAAAGGTAAATTTTGTCGTAGACCAACAACCTGTAAAGCATATGCATGAGAATATTCGTTTTACCAGAGTTGCTCGGTCCACAAATAAGCATCCGAAAGGTATCTGCTGGCATACAAGGGTGCCCCTGTTTGTATTTACTTTTCGCAGTCAAACTGGGATCGTAATTTGGAATTTTCATTTTTTTTCTGATATATATACCGCAAAAATATGTCCATGAAGAAGTGGCGAAAACTTGTCAGCGAAAAGGCTGAAGTTGAGCAGCAGAACGACAGCATTCTCGCGGCAATAAAAAATAACAAAATAGATAAAGAGTTTAGCCTGGTTTCAGGTGAGGAGTTGTTCAAACCGATCACATCACGGCTTGACAAACTCCAAGTAGGGGCGGCACCAAAAGAAGAGGAGGAGCAGATCCCAGACTATGGTATGGAGGATTTTGATTTAAATAACCCCTTCGACGGAGATTTTAAACCGGATGAGGAAACACCATCACCAACACCATCACCAACACCAACACCATCACCTACACCATCACCAATATCAACACCACCACCATCACCAACATCAACACCGTTGCCGCCTTTAGCTGAAGAGGAAGAACTGGAAGAAAGCGGGGCAAGCCCAGAAGAAAAACCAAGTAAATGGGGGCCACCACAAGAACCAGGTATCAAGGGCTCAGAGTCAGTTGACCTGCAGACACTGAGCAGCATGTTAACAAAAAATAAAGACAATCCGGGCTATGTTGTAAAAAGCCCAAAATCAAAATTCCGCGGCTACACATTGGCAGACATAAAAGAGGCGAGAGATGAAATTCTTGACAGGAGAAAAGGGAATAAACAGCCTTCAGTAAGGTTACCCCACACCCCTAGGGTAAAACCCCAGGATGAACCCGACTGGGAACAGGAACCCGAAATGGAAGGAAGCGGAAGTGTTGATTTGAACGCTTTGGTTGAAAGGCTACACTTAAGCTTGGCGTCTATACAGGCGGGCAACACTTCACTGAAGCTGAAAAAACAGGTCCAGCAGATGTTGGAGGTGCTGGTGGGGTTAAAGGAAATAACACAAAATCAAGCCCACAAAATTTTGAGTAAAATTATATAAGCATGACCCATTTCCATTTCAACCTGTTGCTCGACTCGCAGCTGGCCAAACAAAACAACGCCAACAGCAAGTCACATGACTTCACAATTAAATTTGACCCACCAATCGCTTTAGATCCCTCCAAATCGTATAAGGTGGCGTTAAATGAGCTGGTTTCCATGTCATATTCGTGGTACAACATCGCGAAACGGTACAACAACAACGAATTCAAATGGCGAAAAAAAACAGAGAACTGGAAAACCGTGACAATTCCGGACGGAATGTATGATTACGTTAGTCTAAACACCACCATCCAGGCGCTTATCGGAAGAGTGGATCCCAAGGATGAAAAATCCAAGTTTATTTTCCGGTTGTATTTTCACACCACAACGTATCGGGTGGTCATTTTGTTGGAGGACGGCTACGAGCTTGATCTAAGTGGAGGTGAATTCGCCGCGCTGCTAGGTTTTGACAAGAAAACAATAGATGGCATGAACAACAGGAGCGACCGCGTACCAAATATAACAAGAGGCGTCGACTGGATCTATATCCATTGTGACCTCATTACAAGGACCGTGGACAACATCGGGGGTGACGTAATGTTCTCTTTTTCAACTGCGGAACTCTCTGTCAGCTACCCCTTTTCAAAAGAGCCCCGCCGTCTCCTGTGGCACCCGGTGAACAAAAACAGAATCAATGCCATAAATATCAAAATCACGGATGGGCGCAACAACATTATAGATCTGAATGAGCAAGACGTGGCTTTAAGCATAATCATCGAAGAAGAAAAAGAAAAATAATTTACACCTAAGTATAATAATGAATCATCCGAGTGAGTGGGCGAGATATTACGACGTACCAAGGGGGTACTATAGATACAGACACAAAGGTACGGGGGTTGTTAGAGACACCCTGATGGCTATAGGAAAGCGGTTCAAAAAGCAAGCCACCCGGCAATCATTGAAGCAGGCTGTAAATGAAGCCTCGAAGCAAATGCTATAAAAAGCTGCGGAAAAAGCCACCGAGAAAGCCGCAGAAAAAGGGGCTGACAAGATACAAGCCGTTTTGCGAAGTGGGGTTAGCAACTCAGTTGCTGATCCACGCCCCAAGGGTAAAACCCCAAGTGTAAAACCAAAGGGTAAAAAGACCCCACCACAGAAACTTAGTACCGAGTCGAAACAAAAACTGAAGAAGATGATGAGTGGGGTACCCAAAACTAAACTAAGCGCGGATTCGCGGAAAAAGTTGCAACAGATCTTAAATCTCGGTCGGGCTGCAAAGTTGAAAGTAAACCAATATTTGTCGGAAAATTAAAATAATTTTTTTAAAAATATATAGGCGAAATGTTCAGAAGCCCCAGGCATTTGGAAAAAACAGAGTACGTTCGTTTCTATTTAGACACACCGATCAGAATCCCTGGAAACAATCAGCACCAGGTGAAAACTGGCTACAAATTCGCAGTCACCGACCGAGACAACTGGTTTGACTGGTATAACGCCTACTTCCGGGCTGATTTCACTTTCGAGGCAACCGCGGATGGTGCGGCAGTTGCAGGGGACGTCCGGTCAGCGCCCATTAACGGTTCGTTTTCATTGATAAAAAAATTTTTAGTAAAATCATCGGGTAAAAACGTTTACAACGTAGACAAAATTCACAAGTTAATATTTATAAAGAACCTGCTGGATTTTTCAGATGACTTTGCGAGGAGCGCAGCAAAAAATCAGTTTTGGTATTTGGACACAACAAATAGCAATGTAACGGCCGCCGCTGCCACCAACCAAGGAATCAGACAAAGGGGCTTGCTTGCCCACGCCGGCCTCACGGTTGAAACCCTCATTCCACTTAACAGGTACTCATTCTTCGAAGAGCTGAGTGACAAGCTTCTTCCTCCCATGCAGCTGGAGTTCGAAATTGATCTACAATCGGATGCAGAGCTGATTTGGCAAAACGATGGCACCAATCGCAGGGTAGTGGTGAGAAACTTCGAGCTGTGGGTTCCAATGCTGCGTTTCACCAGCGAAGGGCAGAAGCACGTTAATGAAAACTTTTTGAAACCCCAAAAATGGACGTACCTGAATGAAATGATCCAGCCCAGCCCCAGTCGGCGTGACGCTTTCGGTTCGTGGCAGATAAATCCCGGTTTAAAAAATGCCAAACATGTTTTCATTTTCATTCAACAGACAAGGAAGGAAAACGCCTTGACTCAAAACCCCTACTTCTTTGACACCTTTGACATTGACGGAGACAATTCAGCCAAGCTAGCGACCTGCCGGCTGCAGTACGGCTCTTCACAGTACTATCCGGAGCTGGACTACGACGAAAACTTCAAACTGCGCATTCTTAATGACTTGATGAACTACAGGTACCGCAAAAACGACTACAACACCGGTGTTCAGCTTCAGCCCAACAATTTCGAGACGCTGTACCCAATAGTCTATTTTGACCTTCGCGAAAACAAAGAGAACAAGACCAACGACCCGAAGCAGATGGTTTTCCACTACAGGCTCAACGAGGCGGCCAACGCGCAAGACTACACCATTTATGCAGGAATTTTGTACGAGTCCGAACTTGTTCTCAGGCAGGTGGGTAATGAGCTGGTGATGGTTTAGTGGGTAGCAACTCAGTTGCTGATACCCCACACCCCAGGGTTAGAACTGAGTTGCTAACCCCAAAGTGAAAATAATTTTTGTATGAAATATAAGAGATGACGACTTACTATCCGCACAAGATTTCACTTTCGGACGGACAAAAGGTTAGCCTCGCGCGGACCTTTGGGCCAGGAGAAGCCGTAACGCTCAGATTTAAAAACGAAGCACTGACCGGAGGCAGCGACACTTTGCACTTGACCGCCAGACAGATCAAAAAAATACAGCGCGCTATCAAAAACAAAACGGGCGTGGACATAGACATGAGCAAGACACAAATCAGACATGTGCGCTCAGCAACTAAGTTGCTACCCACAGGGTCAGGCATGCAGGTAAAACGGCCGCCGACAGGAGGAAAGGGTATGCGCATCAACCCTCCACCATATATGCGCCCTCCGCCATTTATTGGTTCTTGGGGCGACCAAAAAAAAGCCTACCTTCGTTGATGTCCCCTTAACTGATTATGACTTGCAGCGGTGGTGCCAATACTTGCAAATCCCCATCAAAGGTATATTTGCGAGAGATGAGTGGGGTTCACCTCACACCCCAAAGTGGGGTAAAAAACACTCTCCTTGTATAATCAACATGGATGATCTTGGAGGGCCAGGCACCCATTGGGTTTGCTGCTGGGGATCAGCAACTGAGTTGCTACCTGGGGGTGTGGGGTTAACCCCACCGGAATACTTTGACTCTTTTGGTTTACCTCCGCCTGCAGAATGGGAAATTGAGTTGATTCTCGAGGGTAAAAAAACCTTTCTCCGAAATGACAACCAGCTTCAGTGGGAATTCAGTGTGCGCTGCGGCTACTACTGTTTGCTTTTCCTGAACGAACGAAACAAAGGGCGGTCGTTCCAAGGTATCTTAGACATGTTTTCGGAAAATACACACACCAACGAGGCTGTGGTGAAGGATTATTTTACACATAAAGTATAAGTGGGATAAACCCCACACCCCATGAGTAGTATATCCGGTATTAATCAAATACCACTTTGGGTGCACCTAAATTTTTTCACCTCTTCACGAGACTAGTAGTCAGGGACCAAAGCCAAACCATGCTCACATAGCTCGCATGGTTCAGCTTTGGGTCCCTGACTATAGTCTCGTAAAGAGGTGAAAAAATTTAGGTTTACCAAAGATAGTATTTGATTAATACCGGATATACTACTTAAGAAATAAAAAGGGTATTCACACCCACGGCGGGGACAAGCAATTAGAGAATTGACACCGTGCAGTATAAAACACAGAGATGGGAAGAGGAAGAAGCGGTCTTATGGAACAAAGCATGAAAAAAACAAAATTCCAAAAGAACAGAACGAGAACTGATTTTGAAATATATCGCGCACTCAACCCCAACGTCAACGTGAAAAACGGTCCTCCACCAATCGCAATAGATCACATTATCGCAGAAATGAAAAAAATGAGCCCACAAGATGTAATAAATCTTCTTTTGCCAAGCAATTAGAGAAATACACCAACAAGTGTATAAACATGGCAGACACATTAGCACTAATACAAGCACTTCCGGCTGAACTTCGAGAAAAAATTTGTACAGAGTATATTATAATAAAACTCTGGCAGCGAAAAATGCTTGGCTGGGCCGAAGTACACAAAGAGTTTCAAAAAATCCCATTTTGTAAAAGGAGGGAAAGTTTTGTAAAAGCGATGTTTTGTGTAGAGCATTTAGATTGCGGAGTTGATGGTATCTGTGTACCGTGCATGCGAAAAGAAAATATAAATCATTACGTAACCCTAGACGTAGACGAATACCGAAATATAATAAACTGTATTGAGATATGCAATGATGATGAACTAGAATATGAATGGATCCAATATAAGTTAAGGGATTTAGACCCAACGCGAGAAATAATAGGGATATTTATTGATCGATCTTTCCATTAGAGAGATACACCAACAAGTGTATAAACATGGACACATTAGAACTAATACAAGCACTTCCGGCTGAACTTCGAGAAAAAATCTGTAAAGAGTATATTATAATAAAACTCTGGCAGCGAAAAATGTTTGGCTGGGATGATGTTCGAGAAGAAATCACTAAAGGTTTTATTAAAATGAAGCTCAGGAAGCGAAAAGCGCTTGGCTGGGATGAGGTGAATGCTGCAATCCACGAAGCCCCATTTTGTTATCGCAATGAACAAATTGTAAAGGTCTTGTTCTGTTATAAATGTGACAGAAGCAGATGTTCGCGAAATGGTCTCTGTAATCTGTGCATTAGAAATGGATTCAGACACTTTCTCGGCTATCCAATTTATGATGAAGATGATTACGACCAGTGCTTCAAGAAATCTTTCTCCTCGAAATGGAGTGGAGTCTTTGCGTGATATTTCTGAGAAGAAGAACGGAAACCAATATTTATATCGAGTGAAGTTAACTTACCAAGCGAGACTGTTTAATTTTTTTCTGCTTCTTCTATCGCTTGCGCGACTTGATAAGTAATCTGTCTAACCTCATTCTGCCAAACGGGAGTAGAAAGTTCGGATAAAATAAAGCAAATCGCGTGGAAAAGGACAAGCATTTAACGTGACTTTAAGTGTATATGTAATTATGTAAATTCAAGAAAGTTCTTGAACTTTGTGTATTTACATAATCTTACTAACGTCTAAATATTAAGCTGACAGGTCTTAATTGTTTTCTTAAATAAGCAAAGCAGAACGTAAGAACAATAGATTTAATTGGTTTCTTTTGTTCTGAAAATTTTTTTGGTCTACGCTGAATTTTAGCCCAAAGGAATGTGAAAACAAAAGATTTGCGTAGGAGGTAAAACCACAGAATGAGAATTGATTGACAGCGCACGTGCGGGCGGCAAACTTACTGCCTAAAAGAAAAATCATCTATTAAAATTAAACTTACTAATACACGTTTTGTATTAGATAGGTTTATCTCAGGGTTGTTGGGATGAGATAAATTAACTGCAAAATAATTTCCCGGATCTAATCTTGGTCCATCATTACCAGGACCATGAAGCACCGCATATTGATATTTAAAACCATCCGCATTACGTACGCTTTTTAATGGAGCGTTAGTTAAAAAACTGCCAGGTAATCTAAAAGCAAAACCTATTCTTTCATAAGTTCGAGAGGCACCCTTTTGTTCAATAATTAAAGCTGCAACACCCTCAATTAAGCAAGGAAATGGCGCCATTACACGAATGTCATTACCGAATTTAACAAAAGTTTTATTACCTATTTTATTTTCATCTGATTTCCATTCTCCAGTTATTACTATTCTAGGTTGGAAATTCTTTAACGCATAACCGTTTAGATCTAAATCTTTTTGTAATTTGATAGTATCGTTTTCTATTTTGTACCCTCGATCATAATTTTTGAATGAAAAACCATTTAGATCTAAATCTGTCTGTAGCGTGATTTCACCATCCTCGATAACGAAAGCCTGAAGCCTGATCATAAACAGCACCGTCTACATCTGTTTGATAACCCTTTACCCCATAAATAATCAAAGCAGCCTTTTCAAGTGGCGATGAGCCGTCATAACCTGAATTTGTAATATCGAGATAGATAGTGTCATCGTTGTCTTTGTATTTGTGCGTGTGAATAATGGTGCGTGAATATTTCGGGCTGTGACTGTTGAAGTGCTTGGTATGGTAATTAAGAGTATCAACCGGGTTAGGGGTTGAAGCACTTATAAACCAATCAGTATCAACTTTCGGGTAAAAGAACTCGGTACAAATAGTGTACTCTCCTTCGGCCAGGGGTTTTTTATTCAACTTTAAACGTGAGTTGAAAGAATTGACACTAGTTCTTACGAGATTGAAAGTATAAGCTTTTTTATTCACACTGTGAAGGTTTGATGTAAAGTCTTCAAACGTAACAGAAGTAACATTGTTTACATCTGTAACGCCTGACCCTCGCTTCAAATAGGCTAAGGCATTTTTTTTATGTGAGTGTCCTGCTGTAATTGAATTTGAGCCCACATATTTTTTCATTGAAGTAAGATTTACAGCATCTTGATCGCCGACAGGATTCGCAAGTTGCTTTATCGCATGATCTTTCATGAGAATATCTCCAGAAATATTAACGGTTGATAAATCCCCACTATCACCCTTTTCACCTTTTTCACCTTTTGGGCCAATAGCACCCTTCGAACCCGCAGGTCCAGTCGCTCCAGTAGGCCCCGCTGGTCCTGTAGGTCCCGTAGGCCCCGTAGGTCCCGTTGCTCCCGCAGGGCCAGCAGGTCCGGTTGCACCTTGGGGTCCCGTATCTCCCTTATTACCTTTTTCTCCAACAGCACCTTTTTCACCTTTAGGACCTTGTGGACCAGTATTACCCTTATCGCCTTTTTCACCTTTTGGGCCAGCGGGACCAGTTGCGCCAGTTGGACCAGCAGGGCCGGCAGGGCCGGTTTCTCCTCGGATTGAAGTGGTAGCCTCATGTGTTTGAGTAGAACCCGTAGCACCGTTAAGATACCCCATTCTTCTTCTATATATCTTCGTCAAAATTTTTTAGAGTTTGTTTTTTTGGTTTGTCGTGGTATAAAAAAGAATATTTTGCGTTGGTGGCCCTTTCAAGCAGCTCTCTGTCAATTCCCAATTCATCAGCAATACGGTTATTTTCTCTGGGAAGAAAGCCGAAAACACAAAAGTGGCTGCAATTATCTCGGATGTTTTTTGGGACCTTGAAATAGCTTTGAGAAAGATAAATGACGCTGCAATTGCGGTGGCGACCGTTGATAAAATATTCAATAATATCCTTTTGATTGCTTTCACAAACCATGTCATCGAAAATTACAATCTTTTGATTGTCAGTGGACAGCGTTTCCAAAGGAATAACATCGTTGGCTCCCTCAATAACATTATAGCCAGTCACAGGATTGACTCTTTTTTCGAAATCATCAATCATGTATTGGTACTTGTCTTGATGCAGGTTTTTTGCGCAAAGGTAAATTTTGTCGTAGACCAACAACCTGTAAAGCATATTTAAAAGAGTATTTGTTTTACCAGAGTTGCTCGGCCCGCAAATTAGCATCCGAAAGATATCTGCTGGCATACAAGGGTGCCCCTGCTTGTAATTACTTTTCGCACTCAAACTGGGGTCGAAATTTAACATTTTCATTTTTTTCTTGATATATATACCGCAAAAATATGTCCATGAAGAAGTGGCGAAAACTTGTCGGCGAAAAGGCTGAAGTTGAGCAGCAAAACGACAAAATCCTCACGGCAATTAAAAATAACAAAATAGATAAAGAGTTTAGCCTGGTCTCAGGTGAGGAGTTGTTCAAACCGATCACATCACGGCTTGACAAACTCCAAGTAGGGGCAGCACCAAAAGAAGAGAAAGAGGAGGTCCCAGACTATGGTATGGATGAGTTTGATTTAAATAACCCCTTCGACGGAGATTTTAACCCGGATGATGAGGAAACACCATCACCAACACCATCACCCTCACCACCATCACCAATATCAACACCACCACCATCACCAACATCAACACCGTTGCCGCCTTTAGCTGAAGAGGAAGAACTGGAAGAAAGCGGGGCAAGCCCAGAGGAAAAACCAAGTAAATGGGGGCCACCACAAGAACCAGGTATCAAGGGATCAGAGTCAGTTGACCTGCAGACACTGAGCAGCATGTTAACAAAAAATAAAGACAACCCGGACTATGTTGTAAAAAGCCCAAAATCAAAATTCCGCGGCTACACATTGGCTGACATAAAAGAGGCGAGAGATGAAATTCTTGACAGGAGAAAAGGGAATAAACAACCTTCAGTAAGGTTACCCCACACCCCTAAGGTAGCAACTCAGGATGAACCCGACTGGGAACGGGAACCCGAAATGGAAGGAAGCGGAAGTGTTGATTTGAACGCTTTGGTTGAAAGGCTACACTTAAGCTTGGCGTCTATACAGGCGGGCAACACTTCACTGAAGCTGAAAAAACAGGTCAAGCAGATGTTGGAGGTGCTGGTAGGGTTAAAGGAAATAACACAAAAAGAAGCCCTCAAAATTTTGAGTAATATTATATAAGCAACATGTCAACCCATTTCCATTTCAACCTGTTGCTCGACTCGCAGCTGGCTAAACAAAAAAACGCCAACAGCAAGTCGCATGACTTCACAATTAACTTTGACCCACCAATCGCTTTAGATCCCTACAAAAGGTACAAGGCGGCGTTAAATGAGCTGGTATCCATGTCATATTCGTGGTACAACATCGCAAAACGATACAACAACACCGAATTCAAATGGCGGAAAAAAACAGAGGAATGGAAAACCGTGACAATTCCGGATGGAATGTATGATTACGTCAGTCTCAACACCACCATTCAGGGACTAATCGGAAGAGTGGATCCCAAGGATGAAAAATCCAAGTTTATTTTCCAGCTGTATTTTCACACCACAACATATCGGGCGGTCATTTTGTTGCAGGACGGCTACGAGCTTGATCTAAGTGGAGGTGAATTCGCTGCGCTGCTGGGTTTTGACAAGAAAACAATAGACGGAGCGAACAACAGGAGCGACCGCGTGCCAAATATAACAAGAGGCGTCGACTGGATCTATATCCATTGCGATCTCATTACAAGGGCCGTGGACAACATCGAGGGTGACGTTATGTTCTCCTTTTCAACCTCTGAACTCACAGTCAGCTACCCCTTTTCAAAAGAGCCCCGCCGCCTCCTGTGGCACCCGGTGAACAAAAACAGAATCAATAGCATAAATATCAAAGTCACGGACGGGCGCAACAACATTATAGATCTGAGTGACCAAGATGTGGCTTTAAGTATCATCATTGAAGAAGAAAAAGAAAAATAATTTACACCTAAGTATAATAATGAATCATCCGAGTGAGTGGGCGAGATATTACGACGTGCCAAGGGGTTACTATAGATACAGACACAAAGGTACGGGGGTTGTTAGAGACACCCTGATGGTTATAGGAAAGCGATTCAAAAAGCAAGCCACCCGACAATCATTTAAGCAGGCTGTAAATGAAGCCTCGAAGCAAATGCTGAAAAAAGCTGCGGAAAAAGCCACCGAGAAAGCCGCAGAAAAAGGGGCTGACAAGATACAAGCCGTTTTGCGGCGGGGTGAACCCCGCACCCCCCAAGCACCCAAAGGTAAAACCCCAAGTGTAAAACCCAAGGGTAAAAAGACCCCTAAACTTAGTACCGAGTCGCGGCAAAAACTGAAGAAGATGATGAGCGGGGTATCAGCAACTCAGTTGAGTGGGAATTCGCGGAAAAAGTTGAACCAGATTTTAAACCTGGGTCGGGCTGCAAAGTTGAAAGTGAATCAATATTTGGCGGAAAATTAAAATAATTTTTTGAAAAGATATATAGGTCGAAGATGTTTCGAAGCCACAGGCATTTGGAAAAAACAGAGTTCGTTCGTATCGGTTTAGACAAACCGATTAGTATCCCGGGAAACAATCAGCACCAGACAAAAACTAACTATAAATTCACAGTCACCGACCGAGACAACTGGTTTGACTGGTATAACGCCTACTTCCGGGCTGATTTCACTTTCGAGGCAACCGCGGATGGCGCGGCAGTTAATGCAGACGTCCGGTCAGCCCCCATTAACGGCTCGTTTTCATTGATAAACAAACTTGTGGTGAAATCAGCAGGCAAAAACATTTACAACGTAGACAACATTCACAAGTTAATATTTAACAAGAACCTGCTGGACTTTTCTGATGACTTTGCGAGGAGCGCGGCAAAAAACCAGTTTTGGTATTTGGACACGGATAATAGCAATGTAACGGCCGCCGCTGCCACCAACCAAGGAATCAGACAAAGGGGCTTGCTTGCCCACGCCGGCCTCACGGTTGAAACCCTCATTCCACTTAACAGGTACTCATTCTTCGAAGAGCTGAATGACAAGCCCATTCCCCCAATGCAGATGGAGTTTGAAATTGAGCTACAATCAGATGCAGAGCTGATTTGGCAAAACGATGGCACCGATCGCAGGGTAGTGGTGAGAAACTTCGAGCTGTGGGTGCCAATGCTGCGTTTCACCAGCGAAGGACAGAAGCTCGCAAACGAAAACTTTTTGAAACCTCAGAAATGGACGTACCTGAATGAAATGATCCAGCCCAGCAGCAGTCGGCGTGACGCTTTCGGACAGTGGCAGATAAATCCCGGCGTAAAGGAGGCCAAACATGTTTTCGTTTTCATTCAACAGTCGAGGAAGGTAAACGCCTTGACTCAAAACCCCTACTTCTTCGACACCTTTGACATTGACGGAGATAATTCGGCCAAGCTAGCCACCTGCCGGCTGCAGTACGGCTCTTCACAGTACAATCCGGAGCTGCACTACGACGAAAACTTCAAACTGCGCATTCTTAATGATTTGATGAACTACCGGTACCGCAAAAACGACTACAACACCGGTGTTCAGCTTCAGCCCAACAACTTCGAGACGCTGTACCCAATAGTCTATTTTGACTTACGTGAAAACAAGGATAACATGACCAACGACCTGAAGCAGATTTGTTTCAGAAGGCGTTTTTTAGCTGATTATTTATTTTATTATTAGAACTTGTACTAGAGATGTTTTTAGGATTTTTAAGTAATGTTAAGGGTTTGTAAGTATTATTTTCTTAAACATTGTAATGCGCAGCTGAAAATTTTATATTGATAATTGCGCAATATAAGTCAATTATATTATTATTATTATTATTATTATTGTTTTCCACTACAGGCTCAACGAGGCTGCCAACGCACAAGACTACACCATTTATGCGGCAATTTTGTACGAGTCCGAACTTGTTCTCAGGCAGGTGGGCAATGAGCTGGTGATGGTGTAAAATAATTTTTGTAATAAGTATAAATATGACGACTTACTATCCGCATAAGATTTCACTTTCAGAAGGGCAGAAGGTTAGCCTCGCGCGGGCCTTTGGGCCAGGAGAAGCAGTTACGCTCAGATTTAAAAACGAAGCACTGACCGGAGGCAGCGACACTTTGCACTTGACCGCCAGACAGATCAAAAAAATACAGCGCGCCATCAAAAACAAAACGGGTGTGGACATTGACATGAGCAAGACACAAATCAGACATGTGCGCAAGCACGGGTTGCTACCCACAGGGGCAGGCATGCAGGTAAAACGTCCACCCACAGGAGGAAAGGGTATGCGCATCAACCCTCCACCGTATGCGCGCCCTCCACCGTTTATTGGTTCTTGGGGTGATCAAAAAAAAGCCTACCTTCGTTGATGTCCCCTTAACTGATTATGATTTGCAGCGGTGGTGCCAATACTTGAAAATCCCCATAAAGGGTATATTTGCGAGAGACAAAATAAAGCCGAAAAACCACTCCCCTTGTATAATCAACATGGATGATCTTGGAGGGCCAGGCACGCACTGGGTATGCTGCTGGGGTGTGGGGTTAACCCCACCGGAATACTTTGACTCTTTTGGTTTACCTCCGCCCGCAGAATGGGAAATTGAGTTGATTCTCGAAGGCAAAAAGACCTTTCTCCGGAATGACAACCAGCTTCAGTGGGAATTCAGCGTGCGCTGTGGCTACTACTGTTTGCTTTTCCTGAACGAACGAAACAAAGGGCGGTCGTTCCAAGGTATCTTAGACATGTTTTCTGAAAATACACACACCAACGAGGCTGTGGTGAAGGATTATTTTACACATAAAGTATAAAGATGGAGGTTTACTGTGTGAAAGAAAAGCGCTTCACACCCAATGTGGTGGGAAGTGAAACATTTGCAACCACAAGAAATGGTAAAAGACTACTAAAAGTAAAATGCGCCAGCTGCGGCATTACCAAGACAAGGTTTGTCAGTGGGGTTGAAGGAGGTAATATTTTAGATACAGTTTTTAAGGTGGCCTCAAGTGGTTTGCCTAAAAAGCAAAGAGACGAATTTGCTGCCGCTGAAAAAAGATTATTCGGAGGCGGAATTTTTGATACAATAGGAGACACGGCTGCTGAAGCTTTCATTGAGCACGGAATTCCTTATTTAGCCAAGCAAGGTGTGAAACAAGGAAGATACTTCGCAAGCGAGTTTTTAAGAGAACCGGAGTATCAGAAGAAGTTAGCTAATAAAGCCAAACCAATCGCGAGAAAAGCTGTTAATTACACAATTGATGCTTTGTCTGGGGATTTGTTGACTAAAGCCTCAAACAGATTAAGACCAAAAGATATGATACCGGGAAATAAGTTGAAAGGTGGGTGTCACACAGTGGGGTAAACCCAAAATGAATTTTTGGTGGTTATATAGGGATGGAGGTATACTGTGTGAAAGAAAAGCGCTTTACACCAAATGTGTCAGGAAGTGAAACATTTGCAACCGCAAAAAATGGTAGAAGGCTGCTTAAAGTAAAATGCGCGAGTTGTGGTATTACCAAGACACGTTTTGTTAGTGGGGCTCAAAGTGGTGGTGACTATGATATGAGAATTTATGCGGGTAATAGAGTAGATGACCCAACAAACCCTCTTTACCAACGTGGTGGGGCTTTTGATTTGCATAAAGCTATTGGAAGGCTACCTAAGCCGAAGAAAGGGTGGACACTTCCCGGTCACAACTACACGGGGCCATACAATCCCCTTGAAAAACAGCTATCTTACGACCCTCAAACTGGAAAGATATTAAAGATTTACCAGCAACCAACAGGCACCACGGACGCAGTTGCAATGCAGCATGACGTTGATTATGCCGTCTGTGCAGGCAAGAAAAATGAGAAAGGTTGCAAACATGAAGCAGACAAAAAAATGGTGAAGGCGCTTGACGCTATCCCAAAAAACAAACGACAGTGGGGTCACGCCGTGGCGCGCAACGCAATCAGCTCGAAGCAAAAAGTGGGATTGGGTATCGGTGAAACGATCAATGAACAAATCGGGAAAAAGATCCCCGGATTTTCGCAGGCTCAAGATATATATAAATTGTTGCCCGGAGTTGATAAAAAGCTGCTTGACAAGTATTGGTCGGGTGACATTGCCAAGGGAGCGTTTAACACAGACACCGGTCTGTTTAGCAAAAAGTTTTGGACACACCCTAAAAATACAACTGGTCCATGTAACCAAATAATTTACGACAAGAAAACCGGAAAATACCGCAACACCTATTGCGACTAACCGTGGGGTAAACCCCACACCCCTAGGGAAGACATTTTTTTAACACATATATAGGAAAATGGATTCTGCAACAAAATTCCGGCGGGCTGAAATAGAATTGATAAAGAAAAATCTTGAAAACCAGTTGGTGCATTACTACCAAACCTCAGCCAAGTTTAAACGGTGGCACACGCGTTGTCAAACAGTATGTGCGTTAACAGGCGGAGTTGCTACCATTCTTACAGGCTCTGGGCTGGCCGCTTCTCTTTCTGCGGTTGGTATTGTTGTTGGCGCCCCTTTAATCGCAACCGCCACCTTGTTTTCATTGGTGTCAACCTCCTGCATCGTCACCGTCAAATTTTTCCTGCGCAAAGCGAAAAAACACGAAAAAATACAAACTTTGGCTGAAGAAACGCTCAGCTCAATCAACTCTCTTATATCGACCGCTCTTGAAGATGGTGAAATCTCTGACAGTGAGTACAAAGGTATTATCAAAAAGTACAACAGCTTTACTACTGCAAAGACAAAACTGCGTTTTTCAAACCACGTTGATGGTAAAAGAACATCTAAGTCAACTTCTGTTTAGTTGCAACCAACCACCATTTGTTGAAACTTTTTTTGGCTTTATTTCTGGTTTGTTTCATCTTCGGCAAACTTTTCGTGAGCTTTTCCAGTATTGCATTTTTCGCCGGCCAATCGTCATGTGAGATCTTTTGAAAATAGTTGTATAAAAAACAAACGTAGTTACACGAGCCAGTATTCGTCTGCTTAAACTGGTGAATGACATTACCCAAAAAGGTTAGCCCCATTTCGTCACCGACCTGTTCTAAAGAAATGCCGGTTTTTTTTAGTACCACAAGTAAATACCACAGTTTTGGTTTGGGTGGGTGGCTCATCTCTTCGTGGGGTAAACCCCACACCCCTTCGAGGTCGTAACGGTCGTCAAGATCTTTTTCCGGTTTGATTTCTTTTATTATCGCTTCCTGCTTTTCCCGCAACATTTCGATAAGCTGTTCACGTGGGGGTACCCCACCGTAAGGTTTTGTAGCCATGTATATACCACCGCACATAATTATTTAAATGGATAGAAAACTGGAGCGGCGTTACTACAGTCCACAAGGTTACTGGAAAGGTATCTCTGCCATTAAAAAATTAGCGGTCGCTGCAAAGGTTCCTGAAGTTGTTGCCAAAGAATGGTTGTTCAAACAAGCGCTCTGGCAGATCTACCTCCCCGCACCGCGTTACATTCCTCGTCCAAAATTCGATGTGCCTACCCCCAACAAAGTGCATCAGGCAGATCTTCTTTTTCTGCCGCACGACAAAGTGGGCCGT
Source organism: Meandrina meandrites (assembly GCA_963693305.1). Classification (NCBI taxonomy): domain Eukaryota; kingdom Metazoa; phylum Cnidaria; class Anthozoa; order Scleractinia; family Meandrinidae; genus Meandrina; species Meandrina meandrites. The sequence goes on along the minus strand of OY855908.1, from coordinate 3,068,216 downwards.
AGCACTTACAAATACGCGCTTACCGTTGTTGATGTTGCCAGCAGATTCAAAGAAGCTCAACCTTTAACCTCTAAAAACTCTGATGAGGTTGCCAAAGCTTTTAAGACAATTTACGCACGTGGGCCTCTGAAATGGCCTCAGATGTTGCAGGTTGATCCTGGGCGTGAATTTATGGGTGCTGTTACGAAAGAAATGGAGAAGCACAAAACTTCCATCAGACGCGGCCACCCTGAAATTCATAGAGACCAAGCTATCGTTGAACGTTTCAACCGCACCCTGGCTGAGCGTTTGTTTGGGTACCAGTACGCCGTTGAAATGCGTAGCAACGAGGGTTTGCGTTCTCGGGCATGGGTAAAAAGACTCCCAAAAGTTGTTTCTGCTTTAAACAACCAAGTCACTCGGTTGATTGGTATGAAACCCTCTGTCGCTATAAAAGAAAAGGTTGTAATTTCTCAACCAGCAACTAAATATTTGAGACCTGTTGGTTTGAATGAAAAAAAGCTCCCCTCTCTTGTAAATGTTCGGTATTTATACCAACCTGGTGAGCTCGAAGGAGGCTGGAAAAGAGCCACTGATCCAATCTGGTCTTTGGATGTTTACAATATTGAACGTTCCTTTGCCAAACCGAATCAGCCAGTTCTCTACTATTTGGCTGACGGACCTAAACGCGGTTTTGTACGTGAAGAACTGTTGGTTGTACCTCCCAACACAGAATTACCTCCAGCTAACGTGGGGTAAACCCCACACCCTAATAGTGATATTCGATTGGTTCGGTGTGTATTCCGTCGGGCAATACCCATCGTTTGTCATAATATGCACTCAACCCCAGCTTCTCCTGTTCGTAAGTTACTATATTCCCATCCCGCATCCGAAACCCTCTGTTTGTTGCCATATCCTGGTGACCTTCCAGCGCTGTCTTGAAACGATGCCAGTTTATATTGTTTTGCTTCTTTGACATTCCCTTTGTACTGAACTTCTTTTTTTCCCCTCGGTCGTCTATATAGTAACATTTGGAGCAGAGTGGAATCATCCTGTCCCCCTCACACTCCAACTTAAACAGACCAGGTGTTCTACCACTCCACTTGTCCCATGCCAACCAATTCTTTTTCCGTTTTTCGAATTCTGCTTTCATCTCTGGTCGGACAATGTCCTCTAGTTTCTTACCAGAGATTGCCAAGTAGTTGCTGTCTGTATCCATTTGGATCAGCTCGAAATCTTTTCTGTCAAAGTATCTGTCGAGAAAGTCGTAATAGAATTCCAACATCCTCAGCTTTGCCAGCTGATAGACAGCGATTCCAATCTGAAATGGCCTTCTTATTGTGATCCGGGGCTTCCGACTTTCTAACTCATACGCCTCTCCAATCTCTTCAAGGTCTGAATAGTATGCACTTCTCAGAGCTCTGTCAACTACCTTCTCATCTTTGGTGTAGATCACGTTTGTTTGCCGCTCCAAGGCTTCGATTAGCTTTCCGTACCCGCTGTTTCCCAGCAGTTTGAACACCTCTGCCAGCAGGGCTTTGCTTTTTTCCACGTCTCCTGTCCGGCGAGCTTCCGTGACTTGTTCCACGAACCAGGGAAAGATTTTGGCCGGTGTGTAGTCGATTGTCCGATAAACCCTTTTGATAACTGCCCCGTGATTCACGTACCAGAGTAGTAGAGGGGCGTACACAAGAATTTTCTGTGCTGACAACGTTCCCATGAGTTTCTTGTCTTCTCCGCGTTTTCTTCCTGTATCACGCAAGTATTTGAGCATATGCTCGGGCACAACTTTGGCTGGCACCGCTTTGTTGTGAAAAAACGGACACATTTCCTCGAACTTTTGGTGCAAGTGCTTCGGAATCTCAATGTCTATTTCAGCATATCCGAACCAGCTTTTTTCTTTGAGTCTGTGCGTTAGTACTGGTGCGCCGTCTGTTTGGTACTCACCTGTATAGTGTACAACCCTTTCTTTTCCGCAAGGCATATCTCTTAACATTGTTGAGAGATACAACGCGTTGGCGTCATATCCGAGGATGTTTTGACAAAGTTTTGGTTCTGCTATTTGATGTGATCTTATTCTTGTTTTTCCAACTTCATGGTATCTTGTGAAAACGAGGCTTGGACCTCCGACAACAGCTTCTTTCAGCATACAGTAAGCTTCGAGGCTTGGGCTGTAAAGCTCTGCGTTGCGTTCAATAGCTCCCCTTAAAAGGTAGTGTAAGCTCACACCTGGAATGCTGACTGCGTCTTTCATTATATCGATTCCCTTCTCTGTGTAGAAGTTTCTCATCTTTTCAAGAGCCTCAAGTCCGGGGGCGACATCGAGATTATTGTAGTAACGCACCCAGTCTTTGAAGGTTTTCATTCCCTTTTCTCGGAACAACTGTTTGCAAGCTTTCCATTCTGACAGTTTCAGTGTGAATTCATTTTTCAACTTTGAGTACCAATGCGGGTAATCCGGCAATCCTGGGTAATCCAGCTTTTCAGGTTTGTCAAACCACTCGTACGGAAACCATGATTTCGTTGTCTTGCAGTCGTATGCCTTTACCCATTTCTCGTAGCTGGTCCCTGGCCCGAGGTAGTTGATTATGTCAAGAAAACGAAAGCCGGAAGTTAGTAAGAACCTGATTTTGTTTCCATGCTTTGCTACTCTGACTTTGTTGGTTGTGTCCGCAAGTTTTTCTGCGAAGTACTTTTTTATCAGATTGAGATCGTATTGCCCGGAGTTGAAGCCCAGTACTGGGACCTGGTCGCACCATTCTTCTATTTTTTTCCTCTGATCTTTTGGTAGCAGGTTTACATCTGCTGGCATAAATTCATCTCTTACTTTTATTCTTATGTTTTTTCCGCGTCTTTCCAACTCTTCCGCGAACTTGCGGACCAGCTCTGCTGGATCTTTTTCACAGATATGGGTTGGCTCTCTTTCAAGAGTGTCACCGATGCTTACTGAGATTGGAACGTGTACGTTCTCGATTGTGAGTGAGTCTGTCGGCTCCTTCCGCTGATTGTTGTCTCCGTATGCCTCAAAATCATACAAAATAGCGTGCGGGTAACTTTTTGTTTTTGCTTCTGGTAGTTGTTCAATATATTTGTCTCCGACTTCGCAGGCCCAACACTCAATCACTCTGTAGCCTTCCTTTCTGAGATAAGCTGTACGTCTCTTTGTTGCTTGGAAAAGATCTTCTCTTGTTCTGTCACCACGTTCAATTATTTTGTCGCGATCGTGGTAACATTTTGGACATCCGTGCCAGTAGCACCCGTGATACTGTAACACCAGCTTTTTCTCATGGTTGTAGCCATCAACTGGTCTTTTCCCTATCCAACGCTCTCCTCCGTGTCCTGACATTGCGTGGTGAATGGGGATTTTCCAATTCTTTGCTACGTACTCAAGCCACTGAATTGATTCTTTTGAGGCTTGATGTTTTGGATAAAACGCTTTCTCATAAGCTGTCTGGGGTGCTTCGACCTTTTCACCTGGGCAATCTATTACGGTTTTCCCTTGGGCGCATCTTTCTGCATGACGTTGAAGACTGACGGATTGGGTGAATCTTGCTTTGCAGTGGATGCATGCATAAGTTTTCGCTAACTTTGCCATATCTTTTATTAAGAACGCGTGCTCTTCATAAATTCCTATTGTCATTATGTTTTTTAACTTCGACGTCGGATTTCTTGCTAGATGCCATACAACTTCTTTTTCATCTATGCGCTCTGGTACATATACCCTTATTCCCAACCAACCTGAGAAAGCAGTGCCCTTATTCAGATGCATTTCCACCTTTTCCAATTCATCCAGTGAGGTTTTTACACAATCCGTCGGCGTATTCCTGAGTTTGAAGAAACTCTTGGCCAGACCTTGCGCCGCTTTTGTGCTTCGATCTGGTCTAGCTCCTTTGTGTACAGCAATACAACGCCATAGACACATGTTATCTCTATAGGTATCCAGTGCCACCATTGCTTGTCCTCTCGCTGCGTGTGCACGGTTGCGCAGCCAGTCTGGTAAGGGTCCTGTTCCCATCAGTGGTTGACGGTCAAGCACAACCTTTACATCAGCATTAAAATGACCCTCGAAGATCCACTTTGTGTTTGGTCTTTCGATATTATCCGCATCCAGACGTACAGCCTCCCTATTTCTTAACCAATTCTCCGCTTCTCCATATGTATTCATCCAAGGGGAGCCTTTGTTTTGATAGTAGAAAATTATGGTACCGTCTTCAATGTTACGTAACATATACGAATAAGTGTGCCTCATGTAAAATGATGTCCTCACGTTCTCTCTTATTTTTTCTATAAATTTTGGTGTTTGATCTTGGTTCAGATCTTTTATGAAGCGCCATCTCTTGTACCGCCTCCCGCTGCTCTCTTCACCCTCGAATTTTGTGGCTTCGTACAGGTCCAGAATCTCATTCTGGTAGTCTGTCACATTTCTTATGTTATTCGGTTGAATGGGATCGAATTGTCTCAGAAGTTGTTGTCTTCTGTTCCTTTTTCTAGGTGGTGCTATTGGTTGGTAAGGTTTTGGTTGTAAAGGCGGTTTTAATCGCTTCTTTGTGGTTTCAGGAATTGGTTCTTCTAGCACATTCCTTATTATCTTTTTCACTGCGGGTACGTTTTCTAAAAGAAGTTGCGATAAATACCGCAGTTCTGCGGGGTCTATTTTCGCAAGTTCTTGTTCGAGAGATTCCAAGTCGACATTTTCTATTTTGTCCATTGTATATTATGTAGAAAAAATATTTTTAATTAATTGTTTTTTAACTTAATGTTGTATTTCTCTAATTGAAAAACTTTTATACTGCACGGTGTCAATTCTCTAATTGCTTGTCCCCGCCGTGGGTGTGAATACCCTTTTTATTTCTTAAGTAGTATATCCGGTATTAATCAAATACTATCTTTGGTAAACCTAAATTTTTTCACCTCTTTACGAGACTATAGTCAGGGACCCAAAGCTGAACCATGCGAGCTATGTGAGCATGGTTTGGCTTTGGTCCCTGACTACTAGTCTCGTGAAGAGGTGAAAAAATTTAGGTGCACCCAAAGTGGTATTTGATTAATACCGGATATACTACTCCATGAATTTTTGTATATTATATAGGATGGAGGTTTACTGTGTGAAAGAAAAGCGCTTCACACCTAATGTGGCGGGAAGTGAAAAAATAACAATCACAAGAAATGGTAAAAGACTACTAAAAGTAAAATGCGCCAGCTGCGGCATTACCAAGACAAGGTTTGTCAGTAGTGGGGTGTGGGGTAAACCCCACGAAGGAGGTAATATTTTAGATACAGTTTTTAAGGTGGCCTCAAGCGGTTTGCCTAAAAAGCAAAGAGACGAATTTGCTGCCGCTGAAAAAAGATTGTTCGGAGGTGGAATTTTTGATACAATAGGAAACACAGCTGCTGAAGCTTTCATTGAGCACGGAATTCCTTATTTAGCAAAGCAAGGTGTGAAACAAGGAAGATACTTCGCGAGCGAGTTTCTAAGAGAACCGGAGTATCAGAAGAAGTTAGCTAATAAAGCCAAACCTATCGCGAGAAAAGCTGTTAATTACACAATTGATGCTTTGTCTGGGGATTTGTTGACTAAAGCCTCAAACAGATTAAGACCAAAAGATATGATACCGGGGCGGGGTAAACCCCACACCCCCATGGTGAAAGGCGGGTGTCACACAAAATGAATTTTTGGTAGTTATATAGGGATGGAGGTATACTGCGTGAAGGAAAAACGCTTTACACCCAACGTACCAGGAAGTGAAACATTCGCAACTGCAAAAAACGGTAGAAGGCTGCTTAAAGTAAAATGCGCAAGTTGTGGTATTACCAAGACACGATTTATCAGTGGGGTAAACCCCACACCCCAAAGGGCTCAAAGTGGTGGTGACTATGATATGAGAATTTATGCGGGTAATAGAGTAGATGACCCAACAAACCCTCTTTATGAACGTCCCCGTGGTGCCGGTTTTGATTTGCATAAAGCTATTGGTAAGCTGCCTAAGCCAAAGAAAGGGTGGACGCTTCCTGGTCACAACTACACGGGACCGTACAATCCCCTTGAAAAACAGCTTTCTTACGACCCCCAAACTGGAAAGATATTAAAGATTTATCAGCAACCCACAGGCGCCACGGACGCAGTTGCAATGCAGCATGACGTTGATTATGCCGTCTGTACAGGCAAGAAAAATGAGAAAAGCTGCAAACATGTTGCAGACAAAAAAATGGTAAAGGCGCTTGACGCTATCCCCAAAAACAAACGCCAGTGGGGTCACGCTATGGCGCGCAACGCAATCAGCTCGAAGCAAAAAGTAGGATTGGGTGTCGGTGAAACGATCAATGAACAAATCGGGAAAAAGATCCCCGGGTTTTCGCAGGCTCAAGATATATATAAATTGTTGCCCGGAGTTGATAAAAAGCTGCTTGACAAGTATTGGTCGGGTGACATTGCCAAGGGGGCGTTTAACACAAAAACCGGACTGTTTAGCAAAAAGTTTTTGACACACCCTAAAAATACAACTGGTCCATGTAACCAAATAATTTACGACAAGAAAACCGGAAAATATCGCAACACCTATTGCGACTAACCGTGGGGTAGACATTTTTTAACACATATATATAGAAAATGGATTCAGCAACAAAATTCCGCCGGGCTGAAATAGAATTGATAAAGAAAAATCTTGAAAACCAGTTGGTGCATTACTACCAAACCTCAGCCAAGTTTAAACGGTGGCACACGCGCTGTCAAACAGTATGCGCGTTAACAGGCGGAGTCGCTACCATTCTTACAGGCTCTGGGCTGGCCGCTTCGCTTTCTGCGGTTGGCGTTGTTGTTGGCGGACCTTTAATCGCAACCGCCACCCTGTTTTCATTGGTGTCAACCTCCTGCATGGTCACCATCAAATTTTTCCTGCGCAAAGCGAAAAAACACGAAAAAATACAAACTTTGGCTGAAGCTACGCTGAGCACGATCAACTCTCTCATATCGACCGCTCTTGAAGATGGTGAAATCTCTGACGGCGAGTATCAAGATATTGTCAAAAAGTACAACACCTTTACTACTGCAAAGACAAAACTGCGGTTTTCAAACCACACTGACGGTGGGGTAAAGGTTAACAGAACATCAAAGACAACTTCTGTTTAGGGTAGCAACTTAGTTGCTGATACCTGATACCGGTTATAAATAATTTGTTTTAACATTTCTTCTCGCCACCATTTGTTGAAACTTTTTTTGGCTTTATTTCTGGTTTGTTCCATCTTCGGCAATCTTTTCGTGAGCTTTTTCAGTATTGCATTTTTCGCCGGCCAATCGATTGATGAGACCTTTTGAAAATAGTTGTATAAAAAACAAACGTAGTTACACGACCCGGGATTTAACCGCTTGAACTGGTAAATGACATTGCCCAAAAAAGTCAACCCCATATTGTCACCGACCTGATCTAAAGAAATGCCGGTTCTTTTTAGTACCGCAATTAAATACCATAATTTGGGGTGGTGTCTCACCTCTTCATGGGGCTCATCCTGCAGTGGGGGTTCCCACTCGTAAAGGTCAAGTTCGATTTCGGGTTTGATTTCTTTTATTTTCGCTTCCTGCTTTTTCACCAACATTTCTTTTAGCTGTTCACTGTGGGGGGTTAGCAACTGAGTTGCTGATTCCGCACCCCTTAGGTAAGGTTTTGTAGCCATGTATATATGTCCGCGCATAATTATTTAAATGGATAGAAAATTAGAGCGGCGTTACTACAGCCCACAGGGTTACTGGAAAGGTATCTCTGCCATTAAAAAATTAGCGGCCGCTGCAAAGGTACCTGAAGTTGTTGCCAAAGAATGGTTGTTCAAGCAAGCGCTCTGGCAGATCTACCTCCCCGCCCCGCGCTACATTCCTCGTCCAAAATTTGACGTGTCCTTACCCAACAAAGTGCATCAGGCAGACCTTCTTTTTCTGCCACACGACAAAGTGGGCCGTAGCACTTACAAATACGCGCTTACCGTTGTTGATATTGCCAGCAGATTCAAAGAAGCCCAGCCTTTAACCTCTAAAAACTCTGATGAGGTTGCCAAAGCTTTTAAGACAATTTACGCGCGGGGACCTCTGAAGTGGCCTCAGATGTTGCAAGTTGATCCTGGGCGCGAATTTATGGGCGCTGTTACAAAAGAAATGGAAAATCACAAAACTTCTATCAGACGCGGCCACCCTGAAATTCACAGAGATCAAGCTATCGTTGAACGTTTCAATCGTACCTTGGCTGAGCGTTTGTTTGGGCACCAGTACGCAGTTGAAATGCGTTCGCCTGAGGGCCTGCGGTCCACAGAGTGGGTAAAAAGGCTTCCCTCAGTTGTTTCTGCTCTGAACAACCAAGTCACTCGATTGATTGGTATGAAACCTGCTGCCGCAATCAAGAAAAAAAATGTTTATGCAGAGCCGTCAACTAAATATTTGAGACCTGTTGGTTTGAACGAAAAAAAGCTCCCATCCTTCGTTATGGTTCGGTATTTGTACGAACCTGGCGAGCTTGAAGGTGGGACGAAAAGAGCCACTGATCCAATCTGGTCTTTGAAAGTTTATAATATTGAACGATCTTTTACCAAACCGAATCAACCTGTTCTCTACTATTTGCGCGACGGACCTAAGCGTGGTTTTGTACGTGAAGAACTGCTTGTGGTACCTCCAGATACCACTCTTCCGCCAGCTAACTTGAACTAAATCCTTACCCTTGGGGTGTGGGGTATCAGCAACTGAGTTGCTACCCACTGTGATATTCGATTGGTTCGGTGTGTATCCCGTCGGGCAGCACCCATCGTTTGTCATAGTATGCACTCAACCCCAGCTTCTCCTGCTCGTAAGTTACTATATTCCCGTCCCTCATTCTGAAACCTCTGTTTGTTGCCATATCCCTGCTTCCTTCTAGCGCTGCCTTGAAACGTTGCCAGGTTATATCGTTTTGCTTCCTCGACATACCCTTTGTACTGAACTTCTTTTTTTCTCCTCGGTCGTCAATATAGTAGCATTTGGAGCAAAGTCCAATCATCCTGTCCCCCTCGCATTCCAGCTTAAACAGACCTGGCGTTCTACCACTCCACTTGTCCCATGCCAGCCAATTCTTTTTTTGTGCCTCGAATTCCGCTTTCATCTCTGGTCGCACAATGTCTTCGAGTTTCTTGCCGGAGATTGCCAAGTAGTTGCTGTCTGTATCCATTTGGATCAGCTCGAAATCTTTTCTATCAAAGTATCTGTCAAGGAAGTCGTAATAGAATTCCAACATCCTCAGCTTTGCCAGCTGATAGACAGCGATTCCGATCTGAAACGGTCTTCTTATTGTAATCCGCGGCTTCCGGCTTTCTAACTCATACGCCACGCCTATCTCATCCAGATTGGCGAAATACGCGCTTCGCAGGGCTCTGTCGACTACCTTCTCATCTTTGGTGTAAATGGTGTTTTTTTGCCGCTCCAAGGCTTCTATTAGCTTCCCGTACCCACTGTTTCCCAACAGTTTGAACACATCGGCCAGCAGCGCTTTGCTTTTTTCCTTATCTCCTGTGCGGCGAGCCTCCGTCACTTCTTCCACAAACCAGGGGAAGATCTTTGCCGGTGTGTAGTCTATTGTCCGATAAACCTTTGTTATTTCCGCTCCGTGATTCACATACCAGAGCAGCAGAGGGGCGTATAGTAGTATCCTCTTTGCCGACAACGCCCCCATGAGTTTCTTATCTTCTCCGCGTTTTCTTCCTGTATCCCGCAAGTATTTTAGCATATGCTTGGGGACAGTTTTAAACGGGACCGCTTTGTTGTAAAAGAATGGACACATTTCCTCGAACTTTGGGTGTAAGTGCTTTGGAATCTCTATATCTATTTCTGCATATCCGAACCAGCTTCCTTCTTTGAGTCTGTGCGTTAGTACTGGTGCCCCATCTGTTTGGTACTCGCCTGTGTAGTGAACGACCTTTTCCTTTCCGCAAGGCATCTCTCTTAGCATTGTTGAGAGATACAAGGCGTTGGCGTCGTATCCGAGGATGTTTTGACAAAGTTGCGGTTCTTCTATTTGATGTGATCTTATTCTTGTTTTTCCAACTTCGTGGTATCTTGTGAAAATGATGCTTGGGCCTCCTACAACCGCTTCTTTCAGCATCTCGTACGCTTCTTTGCTTGGAGTGTAAAGATCTGCTTTGCGTTCAATAGATCCTTTTAGCAAGTAATTTAAGCTCACCCCTGGGATGCTGACTGCGTCTTTCATTATATCAATCCCCTTCTCTTCGTAGAAGTTTTTCATTTTTTCGAGAGCCTCAAGTCCGGGTGCCACATCGAGATTGTTGTAGTAACGCACCCAGTCTTTGAAGGTTTTCATTCCCTTTTCTCGGAACAGCTTCTTGCAGGCTTTCCATTCCGACAGTTTTAGCAAAAAGTCTCCTTTCATCTTTGAATACCAATGTGGGTAATCCGGCAATCCTGGGTAATCCAGCTTTTCTAGTCTGTCAAACCACTCGTATGGGAGCCAGGATTTTACTGTTTTACAATCGTAGGCTTTTATCCATTTATCGTAGGTGGTCCCTGGCCCGAGGTAGTTCATTATGTCAAGAAAACGAAAGCCAGAAGTGAGTATGAACATGATTTTGTTTCCGTGCTTTGCCACTCTTACTTTGTTGGCTGTGCCGGCGAGTTTTTCTGCGAAGTGCTTTCTGATCAGATTCAGATCGTATTGCCCGGAGTTGAACCCGGTGACTATCACCTGGTCACACCATTCTTCGATCTTTTTCCTCTGGTCTCTTGGTAGCAGGGCGACGTCTGGTGGCATAAATTCATCTCTTACTTTTGAACGGATGTTTTTTCCTCGTCTCTCCAGCTCGTCCATAAACTTACGGACCATCTCTGCGGGATCTCTTTCGCAGATGTGGGTTGGCTCTCTTTCGTGCGTGTCACCGATGCTCACCGAGACTGGAACGTGTTCGTTCACGATTGTGAGTCTGTCTGTCAGCTCCTTCCCCTTACTTTTGTCCCCGTACGCCTCGAAATCGTAGAAGATCGCGTGTGGGTAGTTTTTTGATTTTGCTTCTGGTAGTTGTTCAATATATTTGTCTCCAACTTCACACGCCCAACACTCTATTACTTTGTATCCAGCCTTTCTAAGGTAAGCTGTGCGCCTCATTGTCGCTTGGAAAAGGTCTTCGCGCGTTCTGTCACCGCGTTCAATTATTTTGTCGCGATCGTGGTAACATTTTGGACATCCGTGCCAGTAGCACCCGTGGTACTGTAACACAAGCTTTTTCTCATGGTTGTAGCCATCAACTGGGCTTTTCTCTATCCAACGTTCTCCTCCGTGGCCTGACATTGCGTGGGCTATTGGGATTTTGTAATGCTTTGCTACATACTCTAGCCACTGAATTGATTCTTTTGAGACTTTTGTCTTTGGCTTCGGGTAAAATGCTTTCTGGTAAGCTGTCTGCGGCGCTTCAACCTTTTCTCCAGGACATTCTATTACTGTTTTCCCTTGCGCACATCTATCTACATGACGCTGAAGATGGCAAGCTTTCGTAAATCTCGCGTTGCAATGGGCGCATGCATAAGTCATAACGTTGTCATAACGTTTTTAAACTGTGCCGCCGGATTTCTTGTGAGATGCCATACCACTTCTTTATCATCTACACGCTCTGGTATATAAACTCTGATTCCGAGCCAACCGGAGAAAGCGGTACCCTTATTCAGATGCATTTCTACCTTTTCCAATTCATCAAGTGAGGTTTTTACACAGTTAGTCGGCGTATCCCTGAGCTTGAAGAAACTCTTGACCAGACCTTGTGCTACTCTTGTGCTTCGATCCGGCCTAGCTCCTCTGTGCACAGCAATACAACGCCATAGACACATGTTATCTCTATAGGTGTCCAGTGTCACCATTGCATGATTCCCACGCGCAAGGTTGCGCAGCCAGTCTGGTAATGGGCCAGTTCCCATCAGCGGTTGGCGGTCAAGCACAACTTTTACATCAACAGCATAGTAGTGGTCGAAGATCCATTTTGTGTTTGGTCTTTCAATTCTATCTACTTCCAGACGTTCAGACTCTCTTTCGCTCAGCCATTTTTCCGCGTCTTCTAGTTTGTTTATCCATCGGGACCCTTTTTCAGTTTGGTAGAAGGTTAGAAAGGTTCCGTCTTCAATGTTGCGCAAATTAAATGCGAAAACGTACCTTATGAAAAATGATGTTCTTACGTCCTTTCTTATTTTTTCCATGAATTTTGCTGTTTGGTCTCTTTCCAGATTCTTTTTGAAGCGCCACCGAATATAACGCCTACCTTTTATCTTCTCTACACCCTCAGTTGTTTCGTCCTTGAACTTAGCCTCAACCTCATTCTGGTAGTCTGCCACATTTCTTATGTTTTGCGGGTGGATGGGATCAAACTCCCTCAGAAGTTGAAACTGTCTAATTATTTTTTGTCTTCTGTTCCTTTTTCTTGGGGGTGGAATTGGTTGGTAAGGTTTTGGACGCAAAGGTGGTTTTAATCGCTTCTGCGCTTCTTCTGGAATTGGTTCTTCCAGCACATTCCTTATTATCTTTTTAACCGCAGGGATGTTTTCTGAAAGTAATTGCGATAAATAGCGCAACTCTTTCGGGTCTATTCTCGCAAGTTCTTGTTCGAGAGATTCGAGGTCTACATTTTCAAGAGATTCGAAGTCTATTTTGTCCATTGTATATTATGTAGAAAAATATTTTTAATAATTAATTATTTTAACCTAATTGAAAAACTTTTATACTGCACGGTGTCAATTCTCTAATTGCTTGTCCCCGCCAGGTTTTGAAAAAATGCTCTCCTTATTCTGATACCAGCTGATCCTTTTCCCTCAAATTTGGTTGCGCTCCTGTAAAGCTCTCTTTCACACACTTCCCCCTTTCCAAGTAGTATAGCCGGGGTTCGACGAATACTATCTTTGGTAAACCTAAATTTTCACCTCTTTAGGAGACTATAGTCAGGGATCAAAACCAAACATCGCGAGCTATGTGAGCGATGTTTGGCTTTGGTCCTTGACTACTAGTCTCCTGAAGAGGTGGAAATTTAGGTGCACCCAAAGTGGTATTCGTCGAACCCCGGCTATACTACTTGAGAGGTTATCCAGATACTCTGGTTAATAAAGTCTTCTGAGAAGTGAAATTCAGAGAGCGAAAATCGGCTCTCCAACAAAAGAGAACGCGCAAAAAAATTTCTTCCTTTTGTCACACAATACCATGCAGCGGTGACTAATTGAAAGAAAGTCTTAATGAACAAATGGCATTGAATACAGAATCAGCTTTTGCTGAGTGAGACATATAAAGAGCCTCCCAGTGTCTTGTACAAAAGAGGAAAAGTCGCTCAAGGACATACTCCTGAGATCCAAAATCTAAAGGCAAAGAAACTACAGTTGCGAACAACGGCAGTCGTGTAGACCTGTCACAACTTTTTAATTTCTGACGTATTTTATTAAAAAAAACTTGAAATTAATTATGAGGATAACCAGCTTGACTTCAGAAAACAATCAGAATGCGATAATTGCGTTACACACAAGACAAACGGAAAAAAAAACTGCATGTTTCTATTATCTGTTGCACTTTCTCCTCTTTAGATTCCATTTACTAGCAGTCGCCAAACAAAAGCAATGATGACTGGCTACTAAAAATGGTTGGATTTTAATATTTGGGCTCCCGGATCCATAGCAAAATCTTCAAGGCTCCGGGCTCTGCAGCTAGAAATGATCAGGGCTCCAGGCGAAAAAATTACTGAGCTCCGGGCTCCACAGCAAAACATTCTAGGGCTCCAAGGCTCCGGGAAGCCCCCCCCCCCCCCCCCAACTTGGGACCCTGAACGCTTAAAGCAAAGCTTATTTGTGAAAAAAAGTTTCGTCCCGTAAACCGGCCCGGACCGTTCAAATGGGCCGGCTTCTCAGATATGAACACATTGAAATTTTAACAAAGTAAATAGGAGTGAGGACAGATCTCGGAAACCGGGCCAGCCAGGTCAACCAGGCTCATATGAAGAGGCCCTTAGCTGTTCATCGCGTAAAGAGTAAAAATAGTCACAACGTCATGTGATTAACAGGCGCTGTCGAAATAGTTCCGCTTTCACTTTCCGAATTCTGTCTTTCTCGGTTGCAGAGGAACTTTTATTGCGATTGCTTGTTTCCGGAATTGCTGCTGAAGATCTCGAAACAGTGAGTATAATTTACATTGTTGTTGCACGCTACATGAATTTCAGGCAAACTATAAAACGGAGTTTGGGCCGAGTGACAGTGAACAACAGAGTCAATTCTGTTGATTCAGACTTACGCAGTACATGAATGTCTGATTTCACAAAAGAAGAGCGCCTCATAGAAGTTTCTTTTCATGAATATTGAAGACAGTTAAAAAGCTTAGAAATGATAAGTGTTGCCTCCTAATTTCACTGTTCTACGAAACACTCGCCCGTTAGTGAAGACATCTCCGTCTTCGTTGTGTAAACCCCGAGAAAGAGTGGCTGGACAGTAAACGGCCGCTTTTGTGACCCTTGTGGAAGATATGTTCAGTGGCCCCAGATGTGTATTGCATCCCGCTTTTTTATACTAACACAACGAAGCAGTGAGGACAAAATAAATCCTTTAGTTCCTCAGCAAGTTTCCGCTTCGGTTCACGCGGACTTCATTTCTTAAAATTAATCTTTAGTTAGAAGAGAGATCACAAAAGCGTCTGGGACCGGCCAGGGCCTCGTATAGCCGAATCAAACGAGGATGGGAAGCCTGTGGTGAGACTAAATACAACAGCTTTAAATTTGAAACAAAATGCTTTTCTGTGCTAGTTGCATTTTTTTCAAGGAGAGAGAAACATGAAATAAACACTGAACGTTCTAGAACACGAAGTTCAACTCCGTTGACTTCATAACAACTATTGTTTTTATTAACTTCACGCAAGACTGAGGACTCGCTATGTGCTAAAATGCTTTTGATATAATATCAATTCTAACAATCTTTCCTTACCTAAGCTCACAAATAATCACTATCTTGGGAAGCTTGGAATATCAATGCTTTTCTGCTTGCTTGTAATGATTTATACCGTAAAATTGTCTGACACAGCCATTGTTATGTATGTAGCTTATAGAATTTTAAAATACCGAAATGTCAAAGCCGGGGTTCAAGGATTCAAGTATGCGGCATCCACTGACGCCCGCTGCAGATCACAAAAGGCTTTATTGTGTATGACGGCTATAAACAGCATTTACATTGTGTTAATATCATTTGATTTCTGAGCGATAAATAACTGCGTTATCTCTTTGTTGATTGATTCCCGTATTCTCAAGGCCTGCATGAACGACTTCGTAAGAGAGTTATTAGTTATAGGAGAAATCGAATGCTGAACATAGGTACAAATCATATTGAGAAACAAGAGCTACTTTGAGCACAGGCAGTCCAAGCCACATGAGAGCTACAGGAACATAATAAGAAGACTCAATTTTGTAAGGTTTTATATGGCAAAGGAAACAAATGTTGTTTAAGGAGGTACAAATTTAAACGTTTTGTGAATAAAATTGACTTACACTGTTGTTATGCTATGTTCATTGTTGTTTGCAAGCTACTCCGGACGGGTTTGGCGCGATTTCTGCGAGTTACCAGAGCCATAACAAGCAACAGGCAAGACCGTGCACTTGCCTGTTATCCCCAGTTGAAAGAGCTTGTTTTCTGAAGAAATGCTTTATAAAAATTGCTGAAAATAGTGTTTCAGAGCTGCTAGATTTCAAAATTTTTTGGGTGGGGGTGGGGGGGGGGGGGGGGGGTATACCCCCACATGCCCCACCACTTTTGCCTCGTCTGTGTCAGAAGTATGGTTACGGCCCTGGTTGCCGTATTGCGAAGATTAGGGACCTTCAGATCGAGTACGAGATTTAGAACGACTACGACTTTTCAAACCTAAGCGCTCTTGGATTGGACTGTCATATTTCACTCCAATCTCGTACCTATAGTCTCCTTTTCAACCGGTCAGCAACAGGGAGGAGTGAGAGCTCTGGGAACGTAACTGGATTGAAATTCAAAAGTCGTACTTTTTACTCGATCTCGTACTCCGATATGAAGGTCCCTATTGTTTCTCAGGCTCGCAACACGATTGCTTAGTACGGTGACAGGAGCCAAATCACAGACCCTGCCTTAAAAAATAAGAATATTTTGAGGTTTCCTTCATTTTAAAAGCAATTTTGTACACCAAAGAAAAAATGACTTGAGATATCATGGCATAGCTCGTAAAGCACACCAATGGACAATGTCGCTTGGTTTCCTATTTAGTAGTAAAAAAAATCGATCGGGCCAAACAATGTAATGAAGCGTGGTGGCAATGCCACAGTGCCCCTCTCCGTCTGAGGGTCATTTTGTCGACAGCGAACTCTAAATAAAGTAATGCTCGCATGTTGGAGCGCTTTCTGCAGTTCAACGAGAGGAACAACCAAAAAAGAATAATATAACTCTGATGGTAATTTTTATGGCGATTTGATTGCTTCTGTAGAACCCATAGTGCTTCGAGCGAGAAGCAGTCGAACTCGACAGTGTAAACATTCATTAATTCATATGAAGGAACAGCTAAATAATATCAGCTGAGGTAAATTCCTGGATGGTGGAAACCTGCGAAGGTCTTAATAAAGTAAAACTTTTTTAAAACTTTGTACAGTTAAACTCAGCAATTAATTTCAGCGAAAGAACTGGAAGATACAATAGTGTGGCGCCAAGATATTTGCCTTTAGTCTCACCCACGATGCACGATTATCATGCTAACTTATCGTTCCTCTCTCCCCCCCACCCCCCCAACAACGCCTTCAGGTGAAGGAAGCCACTTGGGTAATGATATCAAATGTGTTAACCTCTCCCGGTTTAACTTTAGGGGCACTGCCTTCATGACCTCAGTTTACAAGTAGTGATAACAAAGCGGTCCACGCTTACTGTGAGACAGTTACGAGTGTCATAATACGAAAACGAGTACAGACTTTTCAATCCTAGGTCTTATGCTTTTAAATATCACATTTCACACCAATCTCGTACTAATAGTCTTCTTTTCAACGTGTCAGCAACAGGTAGGAGTGAGAACTTTGGAGACCTAACTGGATTGCAGTTCGAAAGTCATACTCCAGTACTCGTACTCGCACTCTGATGTAAAACAACAACAATAACGGGCTCTATTCCCTTTCTCTACTCCCTATTATTTCGTATTAGACAACGCGTTCACGCTTTCCTCCGCAAAGGGTTCCATTGAATTTGAATACACAAGCGCGCGCGAAAACAATTGGGGATAGAAAAATATCAGGGGCGCCATGGACTTTCCTCTCTATGATCCGCTCAGGACCACCTGCGGAGGAGCGAGACGCATTGATGCAGGTGTTACGCCAACTGGCACCTGCATTAACGCACATGAACGGACGAGGAACATGGAATGAATTTCAGTGCTAAGCAAAACTCAAAAAAAAATTGATCGCCCCATTTACGATATGCTTATAATCCACAAAGAACTAAAACCCAGTTCTAACGTGCAAACAACACACGGCAGTTAGTTTCACGCTCTAAAAATGTCCGGTTGTTTTTTAATACGTTAGATATCGTATTGTAATAAAAATTGTATTTCTTTTTTTAGGAATCAAAAGGCAGGTAAAAAATTAAGGATAAAAAACTTATCATTATAGCTAGAAACTGATCAAACGTACAAATAGAAAATAGCTAATAAGAAAGTTTCATTTTTCACAAAGGACTGGAGTCAAACTTAGAATGTGATTCAAGCAGGATATGGCCGCTGCAGTGGAATACACTGAAGAGCAACTGAACTATTACCGTATTTGTTACGTCACCACCGATGTACTAACCGAGGGTCTGCGAACAATCTTCAAACAAGAATGGGACAATCGCTACAAGACAACATTGGGGGAATGGAAGGATGAGCCTCGGAATGGAATGGACTTCTATAACGGCGAGTCTCCCCGGAACCAGAGAAGAAATGCCCATCTCTTAGCTACCATGGTTAACGGAGATAGAGCTGAATGGGATTGCACCATGCTGTTTTACGCCATCCTTTTCTCCGATTGTATCCACCGTCTTAATCCAGTAGTCAAATCAAATGTGGATGATCTCAGAAAGTTTCGCAATGAAGAGTTTGCTCACATGCCAAAAGGACATCTTTCGGACCCAGACTTTCAAATTGCCATTGGTAAAGTTCATGCCGCATTTCAAGGACTCGGACTCTCTTCCTTGAAAATTCACGAGATCAGTAATCAGAGAACCTTTCCCACGGAGGAGTTAAGAGGTGTCTTAAAAAAGGTCGATGACCTAAAGCAGGAACTTCAAGAGAAAGGAAAGGAACTTCAAGAGAAAGGAAAGGAACTGCAAGAAAAAGAAGAGCAGCGACAGGCCCTTGAAGATCAGTTACACAATGAAATTTCTTCGTTTTGTATTCTCCCTCCAAAACCTTCACACGACGTCGCAGGTCGCGATCGTGAAGTGGCTGAAATTACACGACAGCTCAGACAGTTGAAAAGCGATAATGAAAACAGCTTAAGCTACCTGTACATCTCAGGTAATCCAGGAAGTGGAAAATCTCAATTAGCAGGCCTCGTAGCCGAGCAATTCTACGACAAAGTCAAAGAAATTCCGGGTGCTACTTCATTTGTGATGACTCTGAATGCTGAAAACCCGGATACACTTCTGGAGTCGTATGTCTCTTTGGCCCGACAGCTAAAGTGTCCGGAATATTCAGTTACAAACACACTGAGCTTGAAGGATTTGACGAAAGACGAGAAGATCACCAACCTGAAGACGTTAATTACCACAAAAATCGAGCTTTACTCTTGGTGGCTACTGGTAGTCGACAATGTCACTAGCATTTCACGTGTTCATGCTCATTTACCGCGGGCTGGAAGAGGCCAATTGCTAATCACAACACAGGACACTGCCTCCATCCCTTTGACAAGCTCTTCCATTCAGCACATCTCAGTTAGCAAAGGCATGGGGTCTGATGATGCCTGTGCTTTATTAGCAAAGCTTTCTGGTATCATTGACAGCAGGATGGAAAAAGAAGTTGCGCAGGCGTTAGACCATCAACCACTTGCCTTAGCAAGCGCAGCCTCCTATGTCAGACAGGTTAGGGAGAACAAAGTGACGTCTCATTTTGGCTGGAGCGACTATCTCGAGAAACTGGAAAAAGGCCTGCGAGATACCACTGAGACCATTCTTGCTGAAACCAACCCAAGCTACCAGAAATCTATGACTGCAGCAATAACACTAGCCGTAGAAAAAGTTATGTCATCCGACAAAGTTATAGATCACGCGTTCAGTTTCCTCTCTCTATGTGCACCACAGCCATTGAGTCTAGGCATCATGATCAGTTGCATTCTCAACGTAGATGAAGAAATTGAAGATAAAGAGATGATTAGTATGAGGATCCAAAGATGCTCACTGCTGTTGTTTGAAAAAGAGGAGAGTGGCGTCTACATTCGAATACATCAGATCGTGTACGATATCATTAACTCTTTGATGGAAGATCGTCCAGTCAGCCAACGACTTCAATACGTTAATGCAGCCACGAGATCATTCAGCCAGTTCATAGAAGAAAACTTATCAGCAGATTGGGACGACCCTGATTGTCTTGTAAACAACAAGCACATTCTTCCCCACTTAGAAACCTTAATATTATCCATTGAAACTCTGTTTGGTACCCAAAGCAGTGTAAAAAATGTTCAGCATTATCCGCCTTTCTTTCAAACACTTGGCCAAATGTGTCAAAGACACTGTTCATTCCACACAGCAAAGAAGTACTTTAATCTTGCACTAGAATTCGTAATGGGAAGTGACGAACCTAACGACGAAAGTATAGCGCTCGCCTACTGGTACATAGGCCGTATCCAAAAGGACTTGGGTGATTTTCTCCAGGCGAAGAAGCATTTCCAATATCATCTTGACATTAAAATGAAAAAGTTCGGACCTGAGCATGTTGAAGTCGCAGCTTCTTACAATAACCTAGGGACTGTGCACAGTGCCCTGGGTGACCTGGAGAAGGCAAAAGAGTATTATGATCGTGCACTTACCATCCGCCTGAAAAAGCTTGGAACTGAGCATGTTGATGTGGCAAGTTGTTACAATAACCTAGGGACTGTGCACAGTGCCCTGGGTGACCTGGAGCAGGCAAAAGGGTATTATCATCGTGCACTTACCACCCGCCTGAAAAAGCTTGGAACTGAGCATGTTGATGTGGCAAGTTGTTACAATAACCTAGGGAATGTGCACAGTGACCTGGGTGACCTGGAGCAGGCAAAAGAGTATTATGATCGTGCACTTACCATCCACCTGAAAAAGCTTGGAAGTGAGCATGTTGATGTGGCAAGTTGTTACAATAACCTAGGGAATGTGCACAGTGACCTGGGTGACCTGGAGCAGGCAAAAGAGTATTATGATCGTGCACTTACCATCCGCCTGAAAAAGCTTGGAACTGAGCATGTTGATGTGGCAAGTTGTTACAATAACCTAGGGAATGTGCACAGTGACCTGGGTGACCTGGAGCAGGCAAAAGAGTATTATGATCGTGCACTTACCATCCACCTGAAAAAGCTTGGAAGTGAGCATGTTGATGTGGCAAGTTGTTACAATAACCTAGGGACTGTGCACAGTGACCTGGGTGACCTGGAGCAGGCAAAAGAGTATTATGATCGTGCACTTACCATCCGCCTGAAAAAGCTTGGAACTGAGCATGTTGATGTGGCAAGTTGTTACAATAACCTAGGGAATGTGCAGAGTGACCTGGGTGACCTGGAGCAGGCAAAAGAGTATTATGATCGTGCACTTACCATCCGCCTGAAAAAGCTTGGAACTGAGCATGTTGATGTGTCAACTTGTTACAATAACCTAGGGACTGTGCACAGTGATCTGGGTGACCTGGAGCAGGCAAAAGAGTATTATGATCGTGCACTTACCATCCGCCTGAAAAAGTTTGGAACTGAGCATGTTGATGTGGCACGTTGTTACAATAACCTAGGGATAGTGCAGAGTGACCTGGGTGACCTGGAGCAGGCAAAAGAGTATTATGATCGTGCACTTACCATCCGCCTGAAAAAGCTTGGAACTGAGCATGTTGCTGTGGCAAGCTGTTACAATAACCTAGGGACTGTGCACAGTGACCTGGGTGACCTGGAGCAGGCAAAAGAGTATTATGATCGTGCACTTACCATCTACCTGAAAAAGCTTGGAACTGAGCATGTTGATGTGGCAAGTTGCTACAATAACCTGGGGATTGTGCACAGGAATCTGGGTGACCTAGAGCAGGCAAAAGAGTATTATGATCGTGCACTTACCATCCACCTGAAAAAGCTTGGAACTGAGCATGTTGATGTGGCAACTTGTTACAATAACTTAGGGACTGTGCACAGTGACCTGGGGGACCTGGAGCAGGCAAAAGAGTATTATGATCGTGCACTTACCATCCACCTGAGAAAGCTTGGATCTGAGCATGTTGATGTCGCAGGTTCTTACAATAACCTAGGGATTGTGCACCAAGACCTGGGTGACCTGGAGCAGGCAGAAGAGTATTATGATCGTGCACTTACCATCCGCCTGAAAAAGCTTGGAACTGAGCATGTTGATGTGGCAACTTGTTACAATAACTTAGGGACTGTGCACAGTGACCTGGGTGACCTGGAGCAGGCAAAAGAGTATTATGATCGTGCACTTACCATCTGCCTGAAAAAGCTGGGAACTGAGCATGTTGATGTGGCAACTTGTTACAATAACCTAGGGACTGTGCACAGTGACCTGGAGCAGGCAAAAGAGTATTATGATCGTGCACTTACCATCCGCCTGAAAAAGCTTGGAACTGAGCATGTTGATGTGGCAACTTGTTACAGTAACCTAGGGACTGTGCACAATGACCTGGGTGACCTGGAGCAGGCAAAAGAGTATTATGATCGTGCACTTACCATCCGCCTGAAAAAGCTGGGAACTGAGCATGTTGATGTGGCAACTTCTTACAGGAACCTGGGGATTGTGCACAGGAAACTGGGTGACCTGGAGCAGGCAAGAGTATTATGATCGTGCACTTACCATCCGCTTGAAAAAGCTTGGAACTGAGCATGTTGATGTGGCAACTTCTTACAATAACCTAGGGAATGTGCACAGTGACCTGGGTGACCTGGAGCAGGCAAAAGAGTATTATGATCGTGCACTTACCATCCACCTGAAAAAGCTTGGAAGTGAGCATGTTGATGTGGCAAGTTGTTACAATAACCTAGGGACTGTGCACAGTGACCTGGGTGACCTGGAGCAGGCAAAAGAGTATTATGATCGTGCACTTACCATCCGCCTGAAAAAGCTTGGAACTGAGCATGTTGATGTCGCAGGTTCTTACAATAACCTAGGGATTGTGCACCAAGACCTGGGTGACCTGGAGCAGGCAGAAGAGTATTATAATCGTGCGCTGGACATGCTTCTGAAAAAGCTCGGACCTGACCATGTTAAGGTAACAACTGTTCAGCATAACTTGGTTAAACTTCAAGAGCTAATGAAGAGTACTGATCGTTTCTCCCCTGTTGGCTTGAAGAAAAAAAGAGGATGTTCATGTTCGTAGTGTAACTTGCACAATACTTTGATTTTATAGTTTATTTGACAGTTGTTAGGATGCATTTTGGGAAAACTATGCGATCAGTAAAAATAACAGTCATTTTAAAAAATCCCGCTAATGTGGACACCGATGGGAGCATATAAACTGTCTGCGTCTTAAGGTGGAGTTGGACCTTGATGTCGGGTCTTGCATGCATAACCTGTTGTGGTGTGTACGTGTACTAAAAACCACATCGGCTTTTAATTTAATTTGCGATCTGTGGTAAAATAGTTTTTAAACAGTTTCATTGGTCCTCTCAATGGTACAGAATCGATCAATCTCAATTTCAGGACATGGCAGAAAGTGGCCGGCTGAAATCCTGGACAAATAAGCTGTTGTATTCTAGGTGTATTTCGGATTTTCCCTTCTCAAACTCATTAATAGTTTATCAAGTTAAAACAAAGGAAACCAGAACCGTGACGGTGGTTTCGGTATGTTGTCTTATATGTAATAAGCATAACTTACTATAGGAAATTAACGCGTCATTAAATTACCGCGTGTTTTGAAAACTCGCGTTAATTTAAGTCGCGTTAATTTTTGTTAGCGTTAATTTCCGCGCCCTTAATTTAGTTGGGCGTTAATTTCCTATAATAAGGTAGATTTTTACGAATGTATTTACCCGTTTCTTCTGTAGGTTTAGTTTCGATTAACAAGTTATATTATATGATGCCGTAAGATGAACCATGATTGGGTGATGATGACAAACCACGTGCACAAATCACAACAATAGTCAACAAACGACGCTTGCAAACGTTGATTGCAGTTGGGTTGCTGCAGTTTCCTTCGGCTTTCCTTCGAGCTTTATTGATTTCACAAGGTCTAGAAGCCGAAACTTACGCAATTGATATGATCAAAAACAAGAATAGTACGTATTGGTCTAGAAATTTCTCTTGTTAGCGCGTTACGAGCAGCTCTCGTTCACTCGCAGGATTGACAGCCGACTCAATCGGAAATCGAGATTTGTCAGACACAAATCACACTTTACACGAGGGGTTTGAAAGACCCAGGCCACAACCAAGATATAAAGTTAGCGGCTGCGATAAGTTCAAAAAGAGTTAAAGAAGGAAAGTTTTTAAAAGATACTGTGAGCATTGAAACTCGCAGAGAAGTGAGAAAGTTTTCACTTGAGACACATGTATAACTACTAAACTAGCCATCTGTCGATCCAGTGTTTTCGGCTTTTAGGCGGAACATCATATAACATTAAATAAAAAAACTCAAGTGGTAGAAATAAGATATAAAAGACTCGATCAGTCTTCAGGCATTTAAGTAAAATTTGTAACTGAGACTTGTCGAGAAGGAAAGAGAATTCAAAAGAGTTCTTGAGATAATCAAATCTCACGGCAGGCGCTTCTATTGACAGAGGTGAGAAATCTTTTGGCATCCGTTTCGAGCTCCGCTGTCAAGTGTCTTGTAATTTGTGTATCGTATTGTAGATAGTACAGTAAGGACCGTACTGTAAGCAGCCGGTAAATATACTATTGTATTTTGGGTCAGTATCGTAATGTAATTATTAATCTTTTGGCATCCGTTTCGAGCTCCGCTGTCTAGTGTATTGTAATTTGTGTATCGTATTGTAGGTAGTACAGTAAGGACCGTACTGTAAGCAGCCGGTAAATATACTATTGTATTTTGGGTCAGTATCGTAATGTAATTATTAAAACCTAGCCATGGTATATTGCATAGTATATTGCAATTCCTGAGTTTTTCTGGGGACGAGATTAAACTGTGAACATCCTTGTTGATTTGCTTGAGTGTACCTAGTGTGTAGTATCACTGAACATGTTTACGTTTCTTGCAGTGTTTTGGCGAGCCTGTGGGGCGAGTCAAAATACAAATGATGAGTAAAAATGTACAGCCGGCAATACTACACACTTGAATGTCTAATAAGAAATTTATTATCTAACATTTTCTGTTTTCTTAATTAAGCTGCTGAATTTCCATTGTTTTTGAATCATTCGCGTGGTCAAGAGCAATACGGAACCTGTTCCATGCAAGGAAATATCATGAGATTCAAGTTGTACCCGTTTCGGGCATTATTTGTACTCCACGAAGCGAAGTTGGATAATTAAAAAAATATACGTCGAGTATGTTAAGTCGAGGACAGGTTATATGGTCTTGGGTACCCGAGACAACCCTCCCTACCAAGGAAACTTTATCGAGCGTTTATATGAGAAAAAGGTGTAGCTGCTAGCCGAGTCAAAGTTGACCCTCCATGATTATTCATAAAGCTTTTAATATTCAAATCCCCAGTTATCTTTCTTCCTTTGAGTTTTTTTCATTTATTCGATCAGTGTGGGCATTGCTGAGTTTATTTTGCTTTTGTAATGCAAATTCCAAAAATACATGACACTCGGCACGTCGTGAATTGTCCCAGGTAGGCAAGCCAAAGTGTTTATATGAGAAAAAGTTGTCCCACCTGCCAGGGTTACCCTACCTGCCGGGACGAGTTGTCTCGCCCCCCGAGACAACCCGGGGAGGATCATATAAACGGTTGGTGGAATCTTTCAACATTTTAGTGAAAAGTTAGCTCGCCCAGGGTTACTCGGGGTGAGGGTTGTCCCGCACCAGACAGTCACCAGGGGAGCAAGAAAGTAGCTGAGTGGTGAAGTCAAGATATTCACCACATCAGCCAGGGATACTAGCTTTTCACCGGCGCGGGTAGAGTAAAAGGTCCATTGGATCGCTAGTTAGATTGCAATGCGAAATTTTGATACGATGGCATACAAGCATGCCAAGTTCACGAAGTGGAAGCTGTGTTCTGGAGGTTGTCGAGGTTGTTTTGAAATATTATTAACGTACTCCGCGGTGGCCTAATGGTTTGTCAAAGTGTGCTGGACTCTGGATCGAGCGGTCCGGGGCACTGCGTTGTGTTCTTGGGCAAGACACTTAACTGTCATAATGCCTTTCTCCCCCCAGGCGTATTAATGGGTACCGGCGAATTTACTGCTGGGGGTAACCCTGCGATGAACTGACATTCCATCCAGGGGGTAATAGAAATACTCCTAGTCGCTTCATGCTACGGAAACCGGGATAAGCTCCGGCCTGATGGCACAACAACAACAACAACAACAACCTCTTGATTACCCTTTTTTCATTAATTAATACATAAATATATAAAGTATTGCTAAAAATTATGGGGTTCTGGCAACCCGTTATAACCACCAGGTTAAAAATGCCGGGTTGCCAGTTTACAAATTGGTTAGTGTAATTTTGGCCGGGCACACACACGAACACACGGACACACATACGAAATATAATATATATAAAATAAATATAATATAAAATATAATATATTATATATATATATTATATATATATTATATTATATATTATATATAATATAATATATTTTCCAGAAAGTAAAGAAGAAAAGAAGCTGAAATATCACGCGTAATCTATTACCTTAAATAAAAAAATCGCGTGGGGGGGGGGGGGGGGGGGGGACTCCCATATGGAAGGGACAGGGATGCTCGTCGGAAATCTGGGCGTAGCCGAAGCTAATGAAGACCCCTAAAAGAGACCATATAACGAATCAAAATTCTTCCTTTTTAGTTATTTCTTCGTGTGCACCCTAAACGAGACCTTGACGGCTAAAAACAATGACATTTTGCCAAGAACATCCTAAGCGAGACCAAAATCTGAAATTTACACTCCTAAGCGAGACGACGAGCATCCCCGTCCCTTTCAAATGGGAGTCCACCCCCCAGGGTCCGCATACGAGCTTAGTCGATCGCCCATTAGTCACGAAGTAACGTGACATGTGGAGTTCCACGCGTGTAATTTCATTGTTCAGTTCAAATATATATTTTTTCCCGGGGGGGGGGGGGGGGGGGACTCCCATATGAAAGGGACGGGGAGACTTTACCTACTTCGAGACTTCTAATAATTAAATTATCAATGCAATAGATCATCAAAGGGCAAAGGAACGCGCAAAATATGCCACGTTATTACACTGTACACAGGGCAAAAATAGGGACTGAAAGAGGAACGACAAAATGGCCGAACCAAACCTTATGTTATTAGTGGAATCAGGAGCACATTTTTTGTGCTCCTGGTGGAATAATAAATCACTTATTCGATGGTTTAACAAATAATACGAGTGGACATTTTGCTCATTGCTCGTATTTAAAATACTACGCAACTCGCAAAATATACGCGCGTATTATAGGTTAAACCATCGAATAAGGTGTATATATTTAGAAAACGGAAATACTTATAAATCAGGAAAGAGTATATTTGGGAGCATGGAAACTGGATTGCCAGCTAAAACGATTCTCTGAGACAGTTGTGTGAGAGTCAAAAGTCCAAGATGAGCTGCTGAAATCTTGCGATTTGAAAGAGCTTTAAACCGTTTTGACCGCTAACTCATTAGAGCACAGGGAGCCCATTCAAGCGGTGTGACTGTGTATGATCGAAAATATGAAGAAATGTATGAGAATATCGAAAGGGTCTTATTGTCTTAAAAATATTGCGAGTAATGTCCACGTAACTCTTCCTCGTTTGTTTTGTCGTCTTTGCGGTTCAAACTGGCGAATATGAGTGATTTGAAGCGTTACTATATATGATAAGGCGAGGAGGTGAGCAGTGGGTGGGGGGAGGGGGTTATGGTTGTTACTTTTACAGTCAAAATACTCAGCGCGTGCCGCTTAGAATTCCGGAATGGTTTTGATTAACGGCGAACGGATTGCATTATTCGTTTCAAACATTCAAATTTAATTTGAATAATGTAGATTATCCAACAGTGAACACGTGAGCACGTGAACCTGTAAAAAATAAACCAATCAAATTGCTTCATTTCTGACAGGCTCACGTGTTCACGTGTTCACGGTTGGATGATCTACAATATTCAAATTAAATTTGAATGTTTGAAACCAATAATGCAATCCGTTCGCCGTTAATCAAAACTTTTCCGGAATTCTAAGCGGCACGCGCTGAGTATTTTGACTGTAATGAAGTTATGCCACCAATTGATTTTTAAATCACATTATAAAGCGACTGCTCGCAGTCTATATTATGAACAACTTTTGCCAACATACCTTTGGTCCGGGTGAACTGAGCGCGCGAGCCGAATTTTGCTTTGTTCGTTGGATAAATTTTGAAGCCTCTCTATGACCCGGTGGGGTTGCGATTCGCGCCTGACCAGAAAACATGGCGGCCCTCAGAGACTTTCCAGCGCGCAAGTTATGCACTTATCATTGGCTTTCCCGGGGATTGACCCCGGGGACACCCCCGGGGATTTGTTTTCAGGCTCAAACAAAAACCTTCTAAATCCCTGGGGTATGGGGCAAAAAATTCACACCAATTTCCCCTCCCCCAGGGGCTAAGATGAAGACAAAATACTTTTATTTACAAAAAAAAAAAGACAGACAAATCTCTATTTTTGCCGCTTTCTTTGCACTGAGTTTTAACAGCAGCACTAGAGACTTCAAATGCAGTAATCACACTGCAGTAGAGTTTATTTGTTGGATGTAAGTAACGCAACAAAACAGATCAAAAATAATGGTGGTAAAGTTGAGCTCCCAGAACGCAAATTACAACCACTCAAACTAAGGGGGGCTTAAAAACAACTCAAAGAAACCGTCGCTCTCAATGCTTAGAGACTGTAGTAGCCTTCAAAAGTCTCGGATCTTAGAGCCTCACAACTTTGGTAACGAAACGTTATCCAATGAACTAACTGCCAATTTAGATAAACAAGATGACGGTTGGAGATCCACTGATCCGATACACATTAAATGCTACACCATTCTTTTAAAGGCTATTATGAATCTTTCGACAAACATGAGCCGAAACCTAACGAAATATGCCACAGAGCTAGAAAACACAATGGCATAAAGATTATTGCTGTAACGTCTCTAGAGAGCGTAAAATCCTCCGTTAACAGACTGAAGGCTTACATTTAACGACCAGGATGCATCCCGGGGGTCTGGCGCGTTCGTTTCAAAACCAAAACAATGCCCCCACCCCGCGGGACAATTTTTTTTCAAAAATCCACCATTCCCCGCATGTTCCCGGGGGTTTCCCGGGGGTATCCCCGGGGTCAACCCCCGGGAAAGCCAATGATAAGTGCATTATGAAGAGGGATTTTCAAAAGCTATAAACGGTAGAAGCTCTTATGATGGGTATTAACCTTAGAAGAAATGAATACTGTCAAAAGGGAAGCGTGTTCCCAGCCAATGAACGACCAGAAACGGCGACGCGAAGGTGCACCATCTGTGAAGAAGGTCAACTTCAGACGCAGTAGCAATTGCGTGTTGACAACAGACCATGCGAAAGACAACAAAAATCAGAAAACCTCTGGTTTGAAAGTAAAAAGAAGTAGGAGGTCAAAACAGAGGAGCTCGCATAGTAGCTGTAGCGAAAGTGAAGTCGATGGAAAAAATTCTGAATTGTCGAAGAGTGAAAAACAACCCGCAGGAAAATGCGAAAAGTCTTTAACTGGTGTTGCTATTTCAGAGCAGAAAAACTTCTGTAGTACTCCTGTCCGGAGAGGAAATGGCATACAGGATTGCGCCTCCCACGTTTCGGCGAGTATTCAAATTGAACAGGCGTTTGAACGACATACCAGCTCGCCCTTTGGAGCAGGAATAAAAAGTGTGTTGGACAATTGTTACTCCAGTTTTTACGGTGACGACAGCGCTCTAGCAGCCTTAAATCTAAGTGAAATCATTACTTCGTCAGCTGCCTCTGTTCCTGCTCAACATGATAATTGTACTAGTTCCATGAAAGAAGAATCAAATCAGTTTTATGGTTTGCCACTTCAAGTCAAAGAGCTGTTACAGAAGTACAAAGGAATAGAAAGTCTATATGGTAAGAATGTTAGACTTGCTACCTGGTAAGAGAATTAGGCTCTGCCAGGCCTGGCTCATCTCCTGATATCTCTTTTGTCCAAACACCTTCAGGAAAAAGGGCAAGAGTTGTGAGCGACTGGGTGAAACTCGGCTACACAAAGGGAATGATCAGCCGTTGTGCTCGCATTTTTTTGTAACTCAACAGGACAACAAGAGGTGGCTGGAGATGAGTCAGCTGCCTGTAGGGCAGATGCTAATGCAAGTGCCATGATTGTCAAATCCTTGTGATTTTTGAGATGGTAATATTGCATGGTTAGTTGGGAGAAAATACAATCTGTATTGGGTGGAGTCGCTTGGTGGAGTCGCCGTCCCCCAAACTAAAGAAACTTTCCATGGGAGGAATATGGATATTTTCTGGAACAACATAAATTTGCAAACTAAACCTGAACAACTGAAGCTGGAGCAAGGCTTGAGGGGCAATTTGCATGTACACAAAAAATAACAAATATGCTCCAAAAGGTCTATTAGGGTAAAGCAAAGTTGTTTGGACTGAGTAAATTTCAAGAGAAAATTATCACAGAAAAATCATCAGCAGATTCAGGTTGAGTGTTTAACAGGCTCAGTTGTCGTGCTTGTTGTCACGGTTAAATTGATTGCATTGAGAGGCAAAATGACAGAAATTGCTAGGTAGGAATGCCAACGTTCTGCCTGGGAAAACCACAACATGCTTTTTACCAGACAGAACGTTGTCATTCCTGCCCAGCAATGTCTGTCATTTTGCCTCGCAATGCAATCAATTCAACCGTGACAACAAATGTGACAACTGAGGCCGTTAAACGCTCAACCTCAATCCACTGTATATGAACAAGCCAATTCAGTGCAGCAAAGTCAATTTCAATTAATTTTTAGAACCAATCACAGGTCTGAAAAGTGAGACAGAAATACTAAGAAATATTGACGTCCCACTAAGGGGATTGCAATACTTATTATATTTATATGAGGATGAAAGGATACTTATACAAGAACACTGCATGCCACCTTCAGTGATGAAAAAGCATCAGTTCTGAGAAGCTACTGATTCTTGCTATCAGAGATGCCTTGTTAATCCCTCCAAACATGTTAATTTACTCTTGCCACAGAGTGGCAGACAGACTGCCTCAATCTGCCAGCTATCAAGGAGAGGAGAAACTTGATTTACTCTCTTCCAACCAGTGGAGGCAAAACGTTGGTTGCAGAAATTCTTATCTTCAAAGAGCTGCTGCTACAAGAAAAGGATGTATTGTTTGTTCTTCCATTTGTTGCCATTGTACAGGAAAAGGTAATGGGCAGTAAAATTAAATACAATTTAAAGATTGAAATAAATTCTTGTCTTCAGTAGGTACTGGTGGATTGATGAGAAAACCTGACAAAATGCTGTTGGGAGGGTAGGGTAGGCTGTGATGGACTAGCATCCCATCCAGGGGAAATATAGCGATATCTCTAAAGTGAAGCACAGCTAAACAGGCCAACACTATTTATAGATCAGTTTTCTTTCTAGCAGTAGAGTTAAAAGATGAGTTAGACGAGGTCATGATTATTATACACGCTGTAAATCAAAAAATAATGACAAATGAAACAATCTGTCATAAAAAGCCAAAAACTGATCAATGTGTGTTTTGATTTATTAACTGTTAATTAACAGGTTAAATCTTTGACCCAATTTGCTGTTGAGCTAGGCTTCTTAGTGGAGGAGTATGCTGCTAGCCGAGGAAAAATTCCACCACGTAACAGGCACAAGAAGAAATCTGTGTACGTTGCAACAATAGAAAAGGTTGGAGCTTGGTTGTTTTTGTTTTATGCCCGATGTTACTAATTGAACAGTTCTTTAATCTAACTCAATCAAATTCATTCGAACTCAATCTAATGATTGGGTTCGATTCTAAAGTTTGATGATTGAACACAATTGAACCCAAAAATTTCTGTGAGAGAGTTTGATTGCATTGGATTGCGGAACTAATAGAACCCAATCGAGCTTAATTGAACACAATAAAAAATCTAAAATTCGCCCTTAATACCACCAGATATTTGGACAGTCTGTTAAAGTAACAGCTATGAATAATTTATTAACTAGTATTTTCTGGAACCACATATTCTTTAAATGAAGATGTTTGATATACAGTAAAAACCTGCAAGTAAGAATCTGAAAATTAAGAACCTGTTAGCCTCAAATTTGTCATTTATACCCCCTATAAACAAGAACCTATTTAGCCTAGAAAATGAAAAACAGGTTCTTATTTTCAAAAATCATCATTTAGTGATGCAGAGCTGGGTAAGAATCCTGTGAAGTGAAGGAAGGTTGTGTGGGGTTGACTGAAAAATAGGCTGATTACCATTTCATCTTGTAGCTGGATTTTATTTGTTGTTATACAGAAATAAGAACCTATTTAAGAACCTAGGTAGCCTAAAATTGTGCTTACTACCATTTAAAGAAGAACCTGTTTAGGCGAACTCTAAAAAATGTAGGTTCTTACTTGTGGGTTTTCACCGTATCAATAGTAAACTGTGCAAGTTTATAAAGTAACAAAATGAGGGATGAGGGTACAATAATAATATTATTTATTATTTGACTGGTACTGGGAAGACTTAAACTTGAGTGGTATGCTTGTTTAATTTATAACACACATTGTTTCTCTACAGGCAAATGCACTGATTAACAGCCTCATTGGGGAAAATAGAATTTCGACACTGGGTCTAGTGGTAGTAGATGAGGTATCACACTCCACAAATTGATTCTACAATCCTGCTTTCCACTAATGAAATTTCCTGCATTGACTGAACACCTATTGTCTATGAGATCAAAAATTTTTTTATTTGCTGACATCAAATTTTACTTTAGTATGCAGAAACTGAAATATCAGTACTCTGATTAATTAGCCCCAACACACAATAATCATTCCTGAAATAATCCTTTTCTTGGCTATTGGCTTTAACTGTAAGACACATAGGAAGACTAGGTTACACATTGTATTAAAGTTAAAATACTTATATCATATCATACACAATAATTCACAGCATGGAAGATAAGTACTATATACCAGGAGCCATACCGTAATCTGTATGAACCATAATGATAAGATTCAGGACCTTTCTTCTAATAAGCACCTCATTTTGGACATGTCGTTAATAAGCTCACAACTACTGTTCCTATAATTATGTTAGTTTGAATGCAAGTGCCTGTTATCCAACAAGTGCCCTTGCTCTGTTTCAATTACTGTGCTGTCATGGTGTTAGACAGCACAGACGTTGCAAGTAGTTCTAATAATTCAGTAAACACAGTCTTTATTTCAAAGTCAACCATGCAAGTTTTTGAACTGATTTTCTTCTATACTTATGTCTTCACTATTATTTTGGTTATGGCAAAATTTTGATCTCTCTTTCACTTAATACACATTCAGATGTTTATGTCAAAATGAAATAAGCGCTACATGCCATTCTAGTCAGTGTTTCATTGTCTAACATGTTATTTTGTTTGTTGTATCCGTCCAGCTTCATATGTTAGGAGAAGCAGGAAGGGGTGCCACATTAGAGATGTGCCTGGCCAAGCTCATGTTTGTCTCCTGTAAGTTAATACAGTTATAATAATTATAGAGATATAATTTACAAAATTTAACTTCCATATGGGGGCTTATTAGAGAGAGAGAGAGAGGGGGGGGGGGGGAGGGAGGAGGAGGTGCAATGTGTGGCGGGGGTGGGGTAGGGCGCTTATAGAGCTTTTACAGTATTCATTATGTTGAAGTCATTTATTTCAGAGAAGAATTATATCAACTCCTTTACATTCTTTGCTATGCATTGTGCTTTTCAAACAGTACTGCAGGAAAAGCAGTCAAGGATGTTAAGTCAATTTTGTTGAAGTGATGCTTTTTGTATTTTGCAGCCACCACCCAGATAATTGGAATGAGTGCCACTTTAAGCAACATTGCAGACTTGAAGACATTTTTAAATGCAGAGGTGTATTCTAATGATTTCAGACCGGTAGGTGTACAGTTTTATTAGGTCCTATATAATACGTAGACATGCTTGGGTATGTTAGTCTCTTCTTAGGAGAGCTGTTTATAGGAGGTTACAAATGTACAGCAGTGGTATTTGTTTGGCATGACAGTATCAGTGTCTTCTAAAAGGAATCTGAGTGTCTGCCTGCTTTTGGGGCATGTGGTTAAAACAATAACATACTGTAGTGTTTGTATGTATGGGGTTGGGACCTCAACTACACAAATCAAAATACTGAGCTGAAGGGGTGTCCACTTATTGGATTAGCTGTCAGTTGTTGGAGATTTGACTGTAATTAACACTTGACATGCAGCACTATTTTGAAGTCAGTCAATTTTTAATATTTTATGCATTGGACTTTGGTTGATTTATTATAAATCTTCTTTTCCCAGCTATACTGTTGTAAGGGGGTGGGGTTTAAGATGGTTTACATCAAAAAGTTGTCAAGATTGATTGCAATCCCCCCTCTCCAGTATAAATACATCACCCTGTAATGTACATAAACACCTCACATAGTTGCAAAGCCATGATGCTTTTGGCTTGTTGTTTAATTTGTATTTCTGCCCAGGTTGAACTGAAGGAGTTTGTGAAAGTGGGCCATGATATTTGCAAAGTTCCTAAACCTACCGATCCTGAGGAAGAAAGTGGAAAAGTTGTCAGAAGAATTAATAACAAACCAGTAAGAGAATTAATCAATGAATTAAGGTTCAAAATTATATATACGAGGGCACTCGTAACAAGCTGCAGTGTTAGTTCAGTTGTAACTTGCAGAAGTCATTGATTTGGAAATAGTTTCACTCAAAATTATTAGAGCCTGAGACAATGTTGTGTTTCTCAAGTTATAACTTTGTAACCCTGTAGTTCTCAGGGTTTCTGTTGAACATTTTGCTGAACTACAACAATTTTTTCTGGCATCAAACGTTTTTTCTGCGCTACTTGCTTTTTTGTACACATTGAAGAAATGAATAATACAGCTTTCATGTTTAAGCAATCTATTTGAGTAAAGGTAAAGAATCTGATCCAAACAACGCATTGTCCAATTCGTTGGCAGACAGTCAGCCAACACACGGCCGACAGTAGACTGCGAGCAGTCTCTCTTTTGCTGTGAAATTGACCAACAGGTAAGTGGCGAAGCCGCGATCGGCAAAAAGTGGGGGCACCAGCCACACGATCACGGCTTCGCTGCTTACTGTTTGTCAATTTCGCAGCAAAAGAGAGACTGCTCGCAGTCTAGGCCGACAGTCAACCGGCATGATTTACCGCAGGTAAGTGTTGCATTGGTGGTGCATCTGTGGTGCGTTGGTGACTTTTTCTCTTGAATTAAATCTTTCATTGGTTGAGTTAGGTGTTCTGTGTCTCGTTTTTTAAAATCCGTAGCCATTTGATACGTTTTAGCTGCAAATTAAAATTGAGATAAAGTGTGAAAGTATCAGATGATCAGAAGGAACAACTGTTTTGATTTCAGGGCCAAAACAAAGAACTTCTGATGCGGGATCCAGATCAGTTGTTAACTCTTGTTTTGGAGGTTATTCCACAGCACTCATGCCTGGTTTTCTGTTCCACTAAGAAGAACTGTCAAAGCTTGGCATTACTGCTCATAAAGTTTATGCCCAAGTGAGCATCAATTATTTGTGTTTTTATTAATGCTTTACAATATACTGAGCTTGAAAATAGTCTTGTTCACTCCTGCTGGACAGGTAGATTTTCCTGTTGGACAAGTAGGTTTTGCAGTATGGGCAAGGGGCAGGCAAGCAGTTTGCGGACTACATTATGTTTTTAAGACATAAATGTTAACTAGACAAGCACATAGCTGCCCCGGGCAAACAAAATTTGAAAGTTACCAGAAGCCTTAATTGAAGTATTTTTTGAGCCCTGTTAAATAGTTAAAGAAAACAAAATTAAAAAAAAAATCGTTCAAGAACCTCACTTCTTTCATAGATCCAATTAACACTATTAACATGCCACCATATGGCATTCATGTGTAGAGCGGAGTAGTGTATGTGAGTTGTTCCAGAATAAACCACCCGGCCCTTCATGCACCAGCAAAATATTAGTCTGGCCCATGCAATTCAGAACATCCTACAAGACAATTCAACAACTTTGCAACGAGTAAAGTTCAATAACGTTCGTACGATATTGTCTGATTTTGGTCAGATCGGATGCCTGGAAATGTTTGGGAAATCATGCTTTGCACAGCTACAGAAAAACTCCCAAGAAGAGAGGCTGTTTTAGAACCTTTGATAGTTTAACTTCAATCTTTGGCGCAGTGCTTCTTCACTGCTAAAACTGGCTTCATTTTTTCATTTACTTGAACTTCCTGCGTTAATTAAATTGCTTATAGTCTGCAATGTGAAACATTGTTTGCCAGTATCACATATTTTCACATTTCTGTAGAGAATTATGTCAAGTGAAAGCCATGGAGAGACATCAGCTGATGAAGGCGCTGTACAATGAAGCTTGTGGACTGTGTCCTGTGTTGAGACAGACCATTCCTTTTGGTATTGCGTACCATCACAGTGGACTGACGATGGACGAGAGGAAACTGATTGAAGATGGCTACAGTCAGGGCGTGCTCTGCCTTCTGACCTGCACTTCTACTTTGGCAGCAGGTGTCAACTTACCGGCAAAGAGGTTTGTTTGTAGCCTGCCTGCACGGCAGTGATGAAAAGGACAGCTCAAGAGGCACTTCTCAATGAGTGTGAAAACTCCTTTGGAAAATACGACCTCCCGAACATTAATTGTGATTACTCTTAAAGACTTGTAATGATTTTTCAACGACTATAGGACTTGCTTTAGGTTTCATATCATTATGAGTTTTACTGTGTGCTATTCTTGTATGCACCACAGAATGTTCTGACACAGTATCCCTTCCAAATAGAAGCCCAAAGATTTTTGAAATGCGAATTTCCAACCGTAAATAAGCCCCCCTCCCCCGCGGCTCTCGCCGGAAATGAGGTTGAGTAAATGTAAGCCCGGTGCTTATTTTCGGAATTTTATGGTACGTTTTTGTAATGACTACTTACCTCCCCATTCTTCACCTGTCGTGCAGGGTAACAAAACGTTTGGCATATTTTTTCTTCAGTCCGTTCAGACTCTCGTCACATATTGACACGGAAAAACAGCTGTGCCAAGAATTCATACTACTGGACATCAGTAAGAAACTGATGCCTGTGGTATAATGTAGAGTATCATTTGGTTGCGTGCCTGATGCCAGACTGTTTTTACAACTTTAGAATGACTGCAAGTCACTATAGAATGTGCAACTTTATTTCCTTGAATTGTAACGTGATCCGAATATCATACACTTATTTTTCTGTTCAGAGTGATTATCCGTGCACCATATGTGGGTCGCTCTGTCCTCAGTCAGAGTCAGTACAAACAGATGATCGGTAGAGCAGGGCGAGCCGGGATTGACACATCAGGAGAGAGTATTCTTATTATCAAAGATGCTGACAAGCCAAAGGTAACAATTGTGCTGCAATTCTTGCCCATCTTTATTATATAAAGGTTCCTGAAACACCATTATCGCCTAAAATAGAATGTTGTAAGAGCAGGTCCAACCGTAAACATTTCAGATGAGACACTTCTCGTGGGAAATGAGAGGCATCTCGCGAGAAACGTGACGCGTCTCGCAACAGACGGGACACATCGTATAATTAAAGAAACGAGACGCATTTGTTAAGGTACGAAACTCATCGTGAGAGG
Organism: Meandrina meandrites; assembly: GCA_963693305.1. NCBI lineage: Eukaryota > Metazoa > Cnidaria > Anthozoa > Scleractinia > Meandrinidae > Meandrina > Meandrina meandrites. The sequence continues at coordinate 3,031,135 of OY855908.1, read as the reverse complement.
ACATCACGCCTCGAGAGAAACGAGGCTCTTCTCGCGAGAGACGAGACGCGTTTTACGGGAAACATGATGGGTCTTGCGAGACGTGAGATGCATCTCGCGAGAAACAAGATCATATCCCGCGAACGACTGTTTTTGACTTAATCTGTTTTATTTGACTTGCTTCCACGCAGATCGGCCACCTGTTTTCAGGCCCCTTAGAGAGCTGCTGTAGCAGTTTGCTGTTTGATAATGGCAAAGGATTACGAGCGATGCTCCTCACACTTGTTGGACTAAAAGTAAGTGCATGCAGGGAAAAGCACTGATCATCACACTAAATTCTCTTGAACAGATTATAGAAGGTGCATATGGAACAGTAATGAGAATTAAGACTGTGGCGCGATAACGTGCAAGTCATTTTGCAACACAGAGGAATGTTATTTGTGCTCCGTGTTAACAAAGTCTAATGTGAGACTGTGAATTACATTTTGTAAAAGCTGAATTGTGCCACCTTGGAATCAAATATTTTGTACGTTCCAAAGCATGTGCATAGTTATAATAATCTTATAGCGTTTAAGGTCTTGATGCCCTCATGAGATCGGTTTAGATCGTTTAACAATCTCTATTAATCAAAGCTACATTTGCCACTATCATGGCGTTGCAGCTAACGTTAAGCCATGCGTTCTTTTGGCAGCTTTGTGCAACAAGTGAAGAGCTTAGACAGTTTATGCAGAACACATTACTGTCCGTGCAGTCAGAGTCGCAGTCACTAGACATCATTGAGCAGCTAGAGACATCGCTGGATTCTTTGCAAAAGCTGGGACATGTTAACATTTCTGGCCCCGCTGAGAGCAGAAAGATAGAAGTTACTCACCTCGGACAGGCTACTTTTAAAGGTTTGCACAGATTATCAAAAGCTAAATATTTTAATGAACGGATCCGTGATGAAGTAAAAGAGAATATAGTCCTACTGTTCCAGGTCCGTGTCTAAAAAAATAATAACAATATTAAAAAGTCAGTTGAATTGGTTGGAGTACGAGTAGCAGATCGAGTACGACTTTTCAAACCCAGTGCTTAAGCTTTCGATTATCACATAACACACCAATCTCTTACCAATAGTTTCCTTTTTAACTTGTCAGCAACAGGGAGGAGTGAGGGCTCTGGGAACGAAACTGGATTGTAATTTCAAAGTCGTACTCGTATTCCGATTTGAAGATCCCTTTTAATTAAATGTTGTAGTTCAAGACTTCTCTTGAACCCTTTCTTGCCTTTTGTACATTTTTTTTAGTTCGACTGTATATATGTACATACTCTGAAATCATTGTTGATATGTCATTCATCGTTGTAGGTTGCATTGATGTCGACAGCAGTCCCATAATCTACAGCGACCTTGCAAGAGCGCAGGAGAACCTTGTTCTAGATAATGAACTGCACCTGCTTTATCTCGTGACACCGCTGGACTTGAGGGATTCAGTTGAGCCTGAGTGGATGACTTACTATAGACAGGTACACTAGGGACTTAAAAATCTATTTGGAAGAACAAACACCACTATCTTGCTGTCTTTCTAAACATGCTGGACAGTACTCCTAACGCTAAAACTTCGGCCCAAAGCCGTCAGTGTTTTTAAAAAGCGCTTTTCTCATTATTTGGAGCTTTTTTACTTTTAATTTTTCGATTCCGCAGATGTATTGCAGGGAATTGGAACAAGCGGCAACTTATTTTTTTTGTGAATGTATTGAATTAGAGTTAAATGTGCCTATCGTTTTTGGTAATGAGCTTCATATTTCATGCCAGGTGTCATCGTTATGCGAGTCCGAGCAGAAAGTAGCTGATCTGTTGGGTGCCACAGAAGGGTTTTTATCCAGAAGGGCAACTGGACAGCGCGGCAAAAAGGTAACTGGTCTGTCTGCAGTGATTGTCATTCTCTTTGTTGTTCTGGGCTGTCCGCTGATTTCGTTCCTCAATTTACCAATTTGAATGCTCCCGTCCAGTTTAGGTTTAACGCTCCCTCTCAAATAAACTCTTTTCTGTCCACATAAGCACCCACTCTGTTAACCCTCTTCTAACAGGTCCCTTCTCTGATATGCACCCTCTTTATACGCCCCTCCCTTTTCTAACAATTAAACACCATCTCTAATATGCACCCTGACCATTCAGTATCCCAAATAATAAGTTTTATAAGTAACCCCGTGGGGCAGTGGTGAGAGCGCTCGTCTCCAACCAGTGTGCCCCGGGTTCGATTTCCGGACCCAGCGTCATATGTGGGTTAAGTTCGTTGTTGGTTCTCGTCCTTGCTCCTTTGGTTTTTCTCCGGGTTTTCGGGTTTTCCTCTCTCCGCAAAAAACTTCATTTCGACCGGCACAGTGGATGAAAAGTCACTCTGTGATAATGCCACTGCAAATTACCATTTATTATCATTATTTATTATCATTACGTCAGCTCGCAAATGTACTTCCCTCTCCAGTACGTTTAAATACACTGCCACTGACTGAGAACTTTTCTGTTGCGCTATATTTAGGACAGCAGCGAGGAAGCTACAGTGAGGCGGTTCTATCTAACTCTGATCCTTTACAAGTTGTTGAAGGAGAACACTGTGTGGGATGTAGCCGGCCTGTTTAACGTGACACGGGGATTTGTACAGAGTCTATTGACTTCAGCGTCTTCGTTTGCTTCATGCATGGTGCACTTTACGGCGGTACGTTCGTATAACTGCGAGATTGAACACTAAATACTCATTATAACCACAACTATTCAAAGTAGGCGATAGAACAGTTTCTTGGATTGAGATTAAAGAAAACACAGTGGTACAGAAGACTATTTCTTGTTAACTGATCTCGAAATTTAGAGATTATGTTGTATAATTGACAATAAGACAAGGAGCCCGAGTGCCGAGTTGGCTATCGCTCATAGAACACGAGGGCGGTTTTAGTAGATCGTCCGAAGGATTGCAGTCCAAAAGGCACAATTTTGTTTTGTTTTTTTAAGTCAAAAATCAAGAATAATTCTCGTGCTCTATCAGCGAAGAGAAAACAGTGGAAGAACTAAATCATATTCGCGGATTTCCAAAAGAACATGGCTGATTTTCTACTGGAACAGTAGAACCCTTAGGATAGACTGGACTCATTGCAAAGTGTTTGATTCGCTCTCTGTTTTTTTTGTTTTTTGTTTCCTTCAGGAGCTGCACGAGTTTTGGGGCGTGAATCTGTTACTGGAAGCCATGGTGAAGAAACTGTCCTACACTGCAAGCTTGGAGCTTGTTCCTCTAATGGAGGTCCCTGGTGTTAAACAGGCAAGTATTGCATTTCTGCAACCATAATTACGATGTGCTCTTTGTTGATTCTCGCATCTAAACCCATACATACAGTAGCTGAATTTAATATTGAGGAGGCAGCGTGACCGAGAGGTTAAGACGCTGGACTTGTAATCTGGAGGTCCCGGGTTTAAATCCTCCTCCCTGCCACCAGATGGATTTGTCTTCGGTGGTCCCGAATTCAACTCCTCCACGCCTTGTACACAGCCAACTGGTCAGCCTCCTGCCAGTTGGGATTTTTAACAAGTTTCTGGTTGATTTACAATATTTGTTTCCTTAGATTTACCGTGTCCTCAATTAGCACAGCAGTGCTAAATACATTAATTATTTTTTCTGTTTAATAATTGGCTTATTTTCCCACAGGCTCGTGCGCGCCAGTTACTCAAGGCAGGCTACAAAAGCCTTAATAGCCTGGCCTGGGCAGAGGCTGATTCACTTGTGACGCATATTGAGCATCTTTCAAGACGCCAGGCGCATCAGATTATTTCTGCAGCCAAGGTAAAATCAGTTTATATTGATAACTTAGCCTGCGTAGCTTGCGGGATAAGCGGACACGAGTAAATTTTTTCTCGCGCGGTTGACTCTTCACCAATCTCACCACGTTCCTTACCAATCCCCGCGCGCCTTGGCGGCCAAGACAAAAGCATGCGGGATCCCGCCAGCTACACAGGCTGCTTTCTAATTTCCGAGATCTTTTTCGCCGTGAATTTGCACGTGCGGTCGTGTTTTCAGTCTTTCAACCATTTATTTCTGTATATCTTTCCATGAGCAAATGTTGTCAAAAGAGGAATTAAAAAAAAAAAACGCGACTGCATCCCACCAAACGTAGCTGCATTGTGTAAATTTGTTCCGTACCATATTTTTCGTACGTATTTTTGTAACACAAGTTTGTAGGTACAGTTGAACCTCTCATTTCGTACACCTCCATAAAGGCGTTGGCAAACGAGGACACATCGCTGCGGACACAAATGTTTCCCTGTTTGCCCACCCGCGCAATATTTGTCAAAGACACAAAATTTGGGCTCATCCTCGGTGTAAGAACCTGTAAAACTCACCGGTGACGTAAAACAAAGAACGAACAATACAACAAAAAGCTGGCAAAACAAAGATAGAGAAGGAAAACAATAGCTCCAGAACAAAGAAAAATATCACAGGTTCTTACACCGAGGTTAAACCAAAATTTGTGCCCGAGTCACAAAAAATGTTTATGATTTCTTGCAGAAACATGGTGTCCGCCAGTAATGTTTCCACGTTCGCTCACTCTAGAAAACGCCATGAGCAATAATGTGTCCTCGTTTGCCTACATACGCCTCTATTTACAGACAGTTCTTTTAGTCCCAGAGAAACCGGAATTCACATAATCTCTTGCTCTATAGTGCGGGCATACTGAACGAGTTTTGACTGTATCGTATTGTACACTTTAATATGCGTATTTTAACTCTCCAGACTGCAGTGAATGTTTCCTAACTGTTTTCAAAAATTAATCTATGTAATTTTCCCACGGACAGAACTTCTTTGCGAGCTGTTTGCATGTCTATCAAAAAGGCGGCAAAAAAACTGAGGGAGTTTGTGTTTTTTTTGGCAGATGCTTTTAGAAGAGAAAGCTGATGCTTTGAGAGAAGAAGCAGAAGAAATGACAACCGCTCCAGAACTTCACACAGCAGAACAAACATAAAGTTATTTAACGGCAGATTATTACACTGCCTACAGAATGAAAATGGGATGGCATTGCGTGCATATACTATTGTAAACGTACCATATTAATAATCAAAATTGCCCGTCATGGCGGACTAGACGTCTGTCCACCCAAAGGGACCAAAGGAAATTGTTGAATATGAGAATATAAATTATGTTCTAGATTGTATAGCTCGTGCAATAAATAGCGCTTCGTAGTAAACTTCATTGACTTTTTGTTGTCTCGTTTCGTTTTGTTAGCAAAGTAGTGCTTGTGTTTGAGTTGTTAATTTGCGCCCTAAATAATACACACGAATTCCTGCTCAACTACTGGTTTCAGGAACAATAGATTGGAGGCTAGATAATTGATCATATGGGGCACCAACTAATTACCTGTGCTTGTTAGAATGATATTACATTTTGTGTAAACAAGTGATGTACAAAGTTGTACAAAAATGCTTTAAAATTGAACATAGCGTCGAAATAAATTGGATTTTGTTTTATGGATTTGAAATGTTTATGTTTTAGCTATTATGCCGCTGAATGGCGAAGAGTAGAACAGATTGCTTGTGAGGAGCTAAATAGTTAATTAAACAGCAGACTAATTGCTGCTTTGCTAAAAAAACTTCTAAAATTGCCGGTACATAGACTGAATTCCCTATGGGCTGGTTCTTTGTACAGTAGACTATTTATTTAATTAGTTTAAGCCCTTAATTGGTTTAATTAAATCCGAGAAGTGTTTATTACTAAGGCGATTGAATAGCTCACCACAGACTAAAGTTGATGAAGGATAACAACTCGGCCACACGCAAGATGTCGAGATATCCACACCGAACTTTAGCGGAAAAAAATAAGAGAGTACAACTGCAAAACTGCATCGAGGACAAATTTCTGAAACAGAAACTTGATACGTTCTCACGAGAAAGGCTCTACATTGACAAAGAACTGCGAAGGATCTCCTCAGTGGCGAAGGAAAGCTTGATGGAAAGCCTTGATAGGTACACAGGGCCTTCTAGATTAGCGAATAAGCGCTTTAGTCTGCCGTGTTTGATAGAGGACTGTAGGAAAGGCACCAACACGAGCACAATCAGCACCCCAAGAAGACATACAGTGGATTCCGTTCAAGAGCTGCACACACAAATCGAGCGCAAGCAAAAGCTGAAGCCACTAAGCTTTGCTCAAGAGTCAACTGCCAGCGCCGCACAAGGGACTCCAAAGGCAAGCCCACGTGGTGAACTAAAAAGCCACTTGCAAAGACCACGAAGTGCATTCCGAGTACCAAGTCTGGAAAATCAGCAATCTGAAGATTTTGAAATCCGTGTCGCAAGCCCAGTGACAGCTTCCTTGATTCAATCAGGTCAAAACAGGTTTGCTAATGAGAGAACGGCACTGTGTTCACGCCGGTCCACCATGGACGCGACACCGCTACATCTCCCCAAGTTGCCCGCAAGTCCCGCGAAACGCGAGCTGAATTCTCAGATCCCGCGAAATGTCCACGCGGGTAAGGTAAACCCGCGGGATGGAATGCTTGCGACAAACCTGAAAAGCAAGTTCCGTCAGATCGGGTCGGTTGTAATGGCGACCGCGATTTTACGGATTGCGAATGAAAAGAAAACAACTGACAAAGGCGTGTCATAAAGGCTGGAAGCAAAATGTTATGAGCTAATTGGCTGAGTGAGAAGGCCGAACGGGCAAATATTTGGCTCGAGAACTCTCGTATAAATATCATTGATACTCAAATTGTTATTCAGCAGCTTGGCAGCGAAAGAAAGGCAGTGCGGTACATACAGAAAGGAACGATAGCACACACTATTGAGTCTTCACTTCTTGTTCTTTCACTTCTTTTTTTTATTTGTACAATATAAATAACACTACAAAGATGTCAACTGCCAAATGCTACATCTTAACAGCAAAGTTTGGCTCACGAAAACACCCAAAAGAATGATCTTATGTACATGTAATGGTATAATATGTAAAACGCTTTTTAAAACTTTCGCAATCCTGATTGCGGAAACTAAACTTATTTACAATCTGCACTTGCCAAATTATTTACAATTGTGGATTATATTTATAATGCTCCTTATTTCCAGGACGTGCAGTGCAAGCCACTGTTGACGTCGACTCGCATTCACTGCAAAAGAAAATGGAAAAGTCAATTACAAAAGTATGTCGTGATAAAAGACATAATTCTCTCGTCACGTTGAGGCTGATTGCGGGAAATGTTGGTTGCGTAAATATTCGTAGAGTATTACATAAAAAAAGCGAACACATCCCAAATCAAAGATAACAAACATTTCTTGTATACATTCAGTAGTTTGAGAAAAAACCAGACGTTTCGAGGGTACTCCCTCTTCCTCAGTGGAAAATGCTATCAAACAGGCATTTTCCACTGAGGAAGAGGGAGTACCCTCGAAACGTCTGGTTTTTTCTTACATTCAATAGTACACATATTTACTCAAACTACTGAATGTATTATAGTTATTGCGCTACACAGTTTTATCTAGATTTGCATCAACATTTCTTGTCGCGCGCTCAGTTTTTTCCCCGCTCCTGAAAGACAGTTAATTGAAGCCGATACGGTACGGGCCTTTTTCTGCGCTATCGATATCGACACTCGACGTCATCAGCTCGGCTGGTATGTCACGTGATTTGTTTAAGCGAACAAAAATGTTGAACATTATTTCTGAGTTGCCCTTTGCCTCATTTTCAGAACGAGTCCTCGTGCGAAACAATATAAATGGAAATGAGTTTGATTTGCATGAAAATGGACGTGCAAGTGAAACTCATTTTCATATGAATGGTTTCGCACGAAGACTCGTTTTGACACGAAGGCAAAAGGTAACTGGCCTGTTTTTCGTTATTCTCTTGGTATCGGGGTATCGAATATTTAGTATGGGATATCGACCCATCGTTAGCGAAAGTTGGGTTCACCTATACCTTTTTGATTACAAAATATCATAACTATTTCATGCTATTTCTCAGGCAACTCAACCATAGTCTGGGTCCCCCCTCCCCTCTTTTTTTCTTCGTTTGCTTTGCTCCACTGAGCGAGAATCGGAACAGGCTAACTCAACCACGCCAATTCACTCTGCTCATAAAGAGTAACAGAAAGCATGTATCTGGAATATAGCCGAAAACTTGCCGTCAAATCTCATAGTTACAGTCGTAGTTGAACACCTACCGCTAGAACAAGAGTCTTTTTGTCCTCGTCGGTTACTGTCGTATCTAACATCGTTCTTGTTATTTCAAGTGGTGTGCTTTCGATTTCCACCCGTCTGCCACAGAACGTCTACATACAAAGACATCAACACACAGATCAATACAGGGACAAGGCCGTCTTCTTTAAACTATATTCACTTCGTTTATTTCAGTTTAGGGCAAAGTTTGACGCCTGAAAATAACGAGTACCAAGGGCAAAAGCCCGCGGAAAAAGACTAGCAACAAAACTGCAAAATCAGACAGTAACAACCTAACTATTTTCGTTTAAACGGAAAATTGGTTTTTGATCGTTTAAATTAAGGGGGGAGACTCTTAACTACAGATCCAGAGCAGTTGCTAAGGAATTGCTGAAGACTGTATTTTGAAGCAAGCGATCTTGAAGCTTTTTGTAACGCTAAATGGTGAATTTTATTTGGGGGTACTCCTTCTTTGAAAAACATATCATTGCGCGTGCGAAACTAGTGCCAATCCCAAACCGCGCGTTAAAATTTAAAATGCCTAAAACTCCAAGGAAACAAGGTAAAGTTCCGATTTCTTTTACGAATCAGAGATAACGTCGCCGTCTTTATAATCTGACGTATGCTTTTACCGTTTACACGAAAAGAGGAAACACTACCGATGAAAGTCTGTAAATATGAGTGTTTATTACGCCATAACTCTTATAATAATGCGAATTTCACGAAAACGATACGTCACATTACGCATGTGGACATTCTTTATCTTTTGACGCTCATTGAAATTTTAAAATCTATCCGCCGTTTGAGTTTTAGGGTTTTTTCTATTCTGGTCACGTGATGCGTTAAATATGGCCGTGACTTGAAACTCTTGGAGGAATCTTCAATAGAACAAACTCATGCAAAAAGCTTATCCATATGAGGTCTGATTTCTAAAATATGGCAATTAGAAACCTGCCTTAGAAACAAATTGTTAAGAGTCTCCCCCTTAAATCAACACGACAAACATGCTTTTCATTAGACTGTCCTTCCACAGTACTCATTTTCCCAAAGAAATAGCCAGTGAAAAGACTTACTTATGGGCGAACAAAACAAATATCTGTCAACAGGCTTCCCAGTAGATTAAAGGACTGCAGATTATGATGTTTTAACAACACGCAAACTAGTTGATTAATGCTCACTTACCGTTGCGTTAAGATCTTCTTGTAATGTATCATGATGTGTCCTACAAGTAGATGAAAAATCAGCGGAAACGGTCAGCGTGGGAATTAACAAAAGCAACACACGGGGAGACAAGAAGTGCCGTCAGTGGTCATTGCACACACTGGCTTTTTAATCATAACAAGAGTACCAAAAGATATACTAGTTGCCATTATCCAATCAGATAAAACACACTTGTGACGTCACGTTAATCTCCTCGAAAAGTCGCAAGCGCAGTCAATGTTCGGTCAAAAAAGATTTCTACACTTCAATTATGACAAGAAATTACATTTAAAAATATGGCCTACCCAGTGAATACTCTGTCTTCAAGCCTTGAAGCGTCGATGGCACTTAACTGCTTCCGTTTCGCTGCCTGCAAATATTTCAGAGAATAACAAAATGAAAATCTGACTCAGAATGTGACTTGGGCACAACAAAATACTCGACGAAGTTAGTTCGATCAACACGAAAGTTCGCCTTACTTGTTTCCATTTATTTCCTATAATTTTTGCTTGGAAATTTTGGGTCCTGGTAAAGATACGATCGGGTCTTTCGATCTAATACTTTTTTTGGTCATGATATGGTGAGCGAGAATAAGATAATAGTCTACACCTTGTACATGTCATGCAGAAAGAACTGATGATGGATTATGAAAGCTGAGAGAGTGGCAAAGTTGTTGTGTGTCCACCAAAGAGCCTACTTAACATCCTTTCTGTCAATTTCTAGTCTCCACATTTCCGCTTTTAGGCAAGCCTAAATCTATATATTATTTCTCATGTCACAGAAGTGATGGGGTTACTTTGAAAAAAAAACACACGCTGCTATAGAACGGGTACACTCACGTGGCCGGCGGCCATATTGGTTTACCAAAACAAACGAGGATTTTTGAATAAAAATAGATTTTAACTCCCGGTGTGATGGCTTGGTACACCAATATGGCCGACGTCACGTTAATGTGAATACTGCTTATTACTTACGATATCCAAAAAAGAAACAATAAACTAGACTGCTCGTGTAGCCGAGGTTTTGGATCAACAATGTAAGGGAGTTATACTAGTCTACACGGGTGTAGCCTGCGAATACAGCCGCCTCTCACTCGCTCCCGCTACCTCGCGTTTCGCACGTAGTAGTGGGAGCGAGTGAGAGGCGGCTGTATTCGCAGGCTAGCACGGGTGTTACAACACTTGTTTTACACTACTCTGCACGCGTAGGTAGTACAGACAGCGAGCATAGACCCCAAAATTACACCATAACAACACGCACTTACCGTGAGCACCGTGAAGTCGGATGTTCTGTCGACATAATCACAAAAATCTTTGAATGCCTTTTCCTCCTGGCGGTGATTTTCCTTGATCTATAATAAAAACACGACATAGTTCAGAGCGATGTTCTTATAACAGTCAAAATAAAACCAACATGATCTCACTTAGTGCACCCACAAATAGCGCAATCAACAAGGATTATAGTCACACCTCACACCACCCCTCTCTCACGCTAAGATCACAACAAATTCCCCCACCCCACCCCCCCCCCCCCCAAAAAAAAAAAACATTTGAATGCGAGCTAGTACTCACAGACTCGTAATACTCTTCTTCTTCAATAAGTCCCTGATTTCGCTGAGCTTGCAACAGCTGATTCTGTAAAAAAAGAAAAGAAAAACAAACATATTTAATTATTTGCCGGTAACCGAATCCAATTTAGAGAACTTTTTACCTTGCACGGATTGTACACATGAAACAAACAACCCAATGACCCTTCGAAAGTAATTTTTTTCGGGTTTTCGTGTGGACACTATTCAAGAAACTTTGTAGAAAGCGTTTTAAATTACCATGAATAATTTACTGGGAAGTATAGTTAAGATACATATTTACCCCCTCCCCCTGTTTCTCCTTTCCCTCCCCTCCCTAAGACTGACCTGAGTAGCTGACACTCCTGCCGCTCTATCGTTCAGTATTCTGCTGATCTCCGTCATGTTGTCGATATCAGGAGACACGGGTCTAATGTTCTCCTGTTCAAGCTCTACCTTAATCTCGTGCCATACTTCCAGCATCTATACATTAAATAAAATAATCATCAGAAAACTTCCTGTAAGATCTTTTCCCTTTTTTCACCATTAGAAAGAAAACAATCAGAGATCCAGTTTAATTAAAAAACGTGACGTGACGTGACCTAATTCGAACTTTGCAACCAAAATTTGAAACGTCACGCCAGGCAAGTCTCGCACAATCACCTAAAGTAGCGTGACCTTGTCTATGGAAATAACGCCTTCCTTACCTTAAAGTCGAGATATTTTTCAATTACAGCCACCGTGACATAGTCAAGAGTCGATAAACCAGGAACTGCATTAAAACCTGCAAGGAACATTAAAAAAAATTATAGGAAACTTCACAACTTCCCAAAAGTTAAATCAAACTGAGTCACTCAAGTAGTGACAACTCACCAAGCTTGCAAAACATGGAGTAGATTTTAGCTCTCATATTTTCAGACACGTCCACGATTGCCTGGCTTGGCCGGTCAGCGGGTAGCGGAATGACACCTTGGCGCTCCTGAACTGTTCCCATGAGGGGCCGCTTGAGGTCTGCAACGCGTGCAAAATAAAAAATCCAATAGAGCCTCTGCACGGTTGAACACAAGAACACGCTTTCGCATTAAAAATCCGGAAAAAGTGATTACCTGTTATTTTACCCGTTTTATCTCGAGGCACACCCATGTTTGACTCCTCCTTTTTCCACAACTCTACCAAAAGTTTGCCGGCCGTAATCTGCTTTGCCCCACGCCACGCCTGCACATGCGCAAGAGCCTGTGGAGCAATAATTTAAAAAAACCCGGATTTAAGTGCGTTGCAACAATCTTGAATAAACTATCTAAGATTTTCGATATCTGTGTTTTCTCGTCGTGTGCGATTCAGTTATTTTCGTTAAGTGTGATGTATGTTATGTAGGATGTTCGTTAACTGTGTCAGTGATTTTCGTTATCTGCAAGTTAGTATCAAGTTAGTTAGCAAGTTCGTTCGTTCGCTAAACAGGTTTCAGTCAACGCAGATGTGAGGAGCTTTCTGCATTTGATAATATTCACATAAAATACTTCATCGGCGGTGGAGGGAGTTCGTAGACACTAAATTATACATGTCTGTCCAATATTGAATAGCTAGCAAACTACTCTAATCTCTTACCTTCGTATTTTCACACAGATCAACCAAACAGCCCAACACAAGGTTCTGCATAGTAAGCGGGCATATCTGCAGAAAACAGTACCACTAAGTTATTAACTACTGCCAATTGATACAAAAAATTCAAGTCCGCACTGAATCACTAAACCGCAACTTCATATAATAATATAGATAATAATAATACATAATATTTTAAGAGGAGGCCTCCAATCACCTAGAGGTGGTTTTCAGGAGGGTCCTCTGAGAAAATAAATGCCAAACCTTTAAAATACATTAAAATCTAAGATACAATAAAAAGGTGCAATGTATCTTTAGATTGGGTTTCCCATTCATCTGCCAATCAAAGACCTAGTTAATCTGGGAGGTGCCGATTAATTTGTATGTGTGGCTCTTTGATTGGGAAGCTAACAGAAAGATGGCAAAACTTCAATCACAAACACTAGCGAGTGAAATCTACTTGTGTTCGACTGGAAAAACTTGCGTCTACTTGCGTCTCCGATTGGCCACGACTTGCGTGCACTTTGGTCGAGATCAAATTTGCACGCAAGTCAACGCAGGTTTTTCGCCGTTTGGTCATCCAAAGGAAGTCAACCCAAGTCTTGTTGCTTACTTCAAGTACTACATAACATCGCGCGCAGTAGCATTTAAATGGCTTTTTTGACAGTCTGTACCTAATTTCAACTTGCGACTACTTGCGTTACCGCTTGGCCAGGGCTTAAGTCACTTACCTCTAATAAATCCATGAGGTGAAACACTCCGTCGTTCTCAAGGAAAAGCTGTTCGGTTATATAACATCCCAGCACAGCAGACCTAAAACAAAACAAAAACAAAGGTAATAAGACGACAGCACTTGCTTCAATAAACCCAGATAAAAATTCATCAATGCGTTATTGCTTACCACACACAGTCTACAGCTGACAGGAGTAGCTGATGATGTCCCAGGGGGCTGTTTATCTTGTTAGGATCCCTCTTCAGATATTCAACCAACACCTGGACTCCTTGGGCACCAAACAGCTCCTACAATAAGGAAAAAGAAATTGACATATTTTATATTCTACTCCACTCTAGGGGCTGGGGACAACCACAAGACCATGTACTTGGCTCACAACACTGAAACATTAAATTGTGCCATTGTACTGTTTAACCTACAAAACAAGGAAATTACATTGCACCAATTGATCGAAAGCTGTCGTTGACGACAATACAGACTATGAAAATGTTTTGCTCTGCCACATGATTATTATTTTCATCTTTATCATCGATGATGTTGGTCGCTTTGTTACATAAAATCTTGTGCTACATTTTTTACCTTTCTGTGTGTGTCTCCTTCACAAAGAGAAGCCACAGTGAATAGCATGTCACACTGCATCTCAACATCTACGCTGTCATTTTCATCAGGACTGGTGCTGGCATTCAAAAGTATTCCTACAAAATACACACAAATAAATAACAATTCTGTGACTTCTGTGGCGGTAAAATATCTTTGCTACACACAAATCACAGAACTTACCAACAATTTGATTAATGGCTCCTTGATCAACAAGATCCTGGTTCAAGCCATCATCTCCAACAGACACCATACTTCTGATTAGCCGCAAACAAAACCGCATCTGAGCTCGCTTGTTCCCACGGCCACCGGAACCATGGAAACTGTTACCATGACCACCATAATCAGCTAAAGAAAAACAGAAGAAAACAGTATAGAGGGTGAATGACAAGGAACAATGAATCAACAGAAAAAAGTTAATCACGACAAACAGAATTTCTTCCCTTGACATTATGAACTGTGATCTAATTTTATAAAATAACGTTAAAATTAACTTCTAAATCAAATCCAACACTGCCGCAAGATTCTTGCTACATGAGAATGCCAATATGCTAATGCTTAAAACTTGAAAAGTGAACATGTTGTCAAGTGCGTCCAAATTGAAATCCATTTTCATCCTCGCCATCGTTAGTCATCCACACTTCCTAATGGGTTCCTGCCATTTGTCAAGTACTGTTCTGACTGTTCTACAAACACAAACCATTAATTTTGGGTTTCCTATGACCTACAGTGTACGTCTCATGAAATCGCATTACAAAACAGATGACAGTGTCTGACTGATCCAGCATACCTTGTCCTACACACCACTCCAGCAGCATGAGTAGTCTGGTGTTACTCTGACAGGTCATGTAATCTTCCAAGCACAGCGGTGCAACAGTGCTTAGAGTGTCTAGTGCCTGCATGGCAAAACAAATCACAGGAAGAATATTTTAATCATTTGCCAGTAGCTGCCATACTTAGATGCAATTTTTCGTCTGTCTCATTTAACATTGAGATTGATGGAAACATACCTTATTAAAGGAAATTAACGCTTCACGAAATTAACGCGAATTTGGAAAATTTGCGTTAATTTAGGTCGTGTAATCATTTGTGAGCGTTAATTTCCGCGCCCTTAATTTAGTTTAAGTGGAGCATTAATTTGGATTTTTTTCAGTATTGTTTTATCAGGGTGGAGATCCACCGGTTTCGTTGGTGCTGAAAAGAACGCTCGAAGTAGCGAGATTTGTTTGGGTTTTGGATTTTGTTAACTTGTTAACAGTGTGTTAAAATAAACTTGTTCCTGTCGTCTATACAAGTTTCGTTTCTTTGTGTGGTCGCGCTTATTTCTTTCATTTTGAAATTTTAGCACCTCCCTCGCACCTCTTTCCTTTATTGGAAAGTAATTTTTCCTTCACGTCGCGTTAATTTAAGTCGCGTTAATTTCCAATACCTTGATTAACACGAGCGTTAATTTTATATAATAAGGTAGTTAGTGGAGGGGACTAACTATGATGGAAAACAATGACTTTTTTGCAGACAGCAAGACTGGGTAGTAACATAACAAAGTAACTGGAAGTGTTTACTGGCAGTATAAAGTACTTGTTATATGACCTGTAACTGCAGCTCTTCAAACTGTGCTGGAGACCACTCCATGGTTGAAGTGTTGTCATTTGCCCGCACAAATGAAAACAGTGACAGAAGAACCCGACCTTCGGAAAATATCTGTTAGAAATAAGAAAAACTTGCATGATTATATTTTAGCACTATGTGATAAAAATTGTGATATTCTAGTTATGCAATATTTTCAAGCAATATACTGTGAGTTACAATTTTATGAATATTATTATTTACGTATATGGTCAGAAAGTCATAATTAACTTTGGTTTAAAATTTTTCAAACCAATTTGATTTTCGTTTCCCTTTTTTCACATTATGATAATGAATATAAGACAATGAAAACTAAAAATCAAACTAGTTTGAAAAATAAAAGAAAAATAAATCCAAGATAAATTTAAACCACAATACATACATGCATGTGTTCTTATGTCAAATTTTATCGCTGATATTACATGCTTAGAAATAATTTATTGGTGCTCATGCAAAAACTAGAAAGTTGAATATAAAGATACATCATGATCTGTAGTCTATAATAACATAACAATGACTTTTGTACCTGAAAGCTGGCAGAATCTCCACTCAGCAACACTAAAATGCTCATCAATAGTTTCTTGAACTCAAAGTCCTCATGGGTCTGCCAGAGATCAATATAGTCAATATAAAATAATCATTTTGTTACAACAAACATGCTTCCACAATGCCAAAAATCTGGTTTGTTATAATTATAGATAATATGACAGCATCCTATCAAATGAATGTTGTTTGTATGATTTGTCAAAGAAGACTGTGAATAGAAATAACACGCTTACCTGGTATAACTTAAGATTCCTCACGAGTTCGTGATGGCTTTTAACTAAAACAAATAAACAAACAAATCCTATTGAAGTATACATGTACAGCTAAATAAAAATTCAATTCAGCAAACAAATTCCAAGTGGATCAGCTATTGCAATATAATGAGCAAAGTTATTATTACCGGTATAATATCTAAAACATTCAAATGCACTAAAAATGGCAAAGTTACCACAAAAACTGCAACAGAAAACCCAACTGGTACATAACTAAGATATGTGCAAGTATCCATCTTCCAAATATTGCTGTTAATAATTTATCATCGTTCATAAATTTTACAAAAAGGAGCTACAATATTGATGTACATTCCTCGTAAATTGTGTAATTTTATTACTGCAGTAAAACAAAAAGCTTTCAAGTGACAACATTCTAGTTAATTATTTACACAAAAACTTGTTTAGGCAAAGAGTAAAACACAATAATTGAAGGGCCGCGAAAGAAAACGTCCCCCTCGAATTTTGGCAAAATTGAACATTGTCAAAAACATTCCAAATTTCACATGCAGGTTTGTTTATGTGTGCTTTACACTGACCTGTATCTCATTTCGTGTGTCTTTGCTTTCCTGTCGATAATTATCGTATGCAGAAATGAAAATAAAGTGCTTGCAGCTTTCATTCTTCACAGTCAGCCAGTAGTATGAGTTTTTCAACACAATGCGTGGTCATCTTTCTTCGTAGGGTTTTGTAAGTGTAACGGGAAGGCGAGAAGAACTTCAAACGCGCCATTACAAGAAATTGTGATGCCGCAGCCATGTTTTCATTTTGATTTGCCTTGGGGGGGGGGGGGGGGGGGGGTTAGAAAGGGACTGGATACCACATTGTGAGGTTGAGCTGACGTGTGAGAAAAGGAAAAAAGATGGCGATTTGCTTGTGAGAATAAAATGCTTTGAGTGCAACCGTCTGGTGGTTGAAGGACATCATTAAGTCTGGATACTCGCAAGTCAATAGCATCTCTCAAAGAACTGAGGGTTGTTCTGCGCTTTGTTTGCACAATAGCGCTATTTTAGGCGCTGGAGGTGAAAGTTGTCCGACAAAGGCAGGTTGATCCAGGCGGAAAGTCTAAGGCAGGTTTCTTGTCGGGAACTTTGTCAGCACGAGTTTTGCAGTGTTGGCTGGGATGCTGCGGCATCAAAGTTGCCGATAAGCGAGCTGGTTTTAGACTTATCAAAATTGTTGGAGTGTTGCGGGCAGGACCTCTCCTGTCGACAAAATTCCCGGTACCTCATTAAATATTCATCGATCGATCGATCAATCGATGCAGCCGAAAACCAAAAAGTGCATGAAGTCCTGTCTTGATTTCGCGGGATTTTTTGTAGTGTGTGTGATGCGATGATGCAAGGATTGGAGAAGTGAGAGCAAACAGTGCTTTACTGAAAGCAAAACTAAGATGTAGTATGAAAACCAGCGTTAAATTTAACGTCGACGGCGACCGCCATGCATGTTTACTTCGCGTTCGTTAAATCGGATCGACAGAGCGCGTGTCGTGTCACAAAAGTAGTCGAGTGTTGTGGAGCCAAACAAGGAAAAAAAAAAAAAACAGCTAACTGCAAGCACACCGGATGGAAAGCTAACCGCAAGCAAACCGAAGTGAAAGCTAAGCGCAAGCAAACCGGAGTGAAAGCTAACCGCAAGCAAACTGCACTCAAGGCTAACCGCGGGCCTAGGGTTAAGCGTTTGGTTTATAGCTCAAATGCTAACCCTAATCCCAAATTTTAACCCTAAACTGAAACGCTAACCCTAAACCTTGGAGTTAGGGTTAGAGTTAAAGTTTAGGCTAGGGCTTAGAGCTTGGTTTAAAACAGCCGTAACTGGTTAACCGGTTAACCTTCGCTGATTTCATTGTTTCAACAAATGAAAGGCTTCTTTTGTTTATGCCTTATCCAATTAAGACGTTGCAAGCGAAAGCCGTGTTTTTTTGCATGCGTAATTTATGGAGAAAGAGACCAAACAACAGCAAAAGAAATACCGGGCAATGTTAAGCAGACATAAAGTTACATGCAAAATTTGGAGTTGTTTTGACAATGTTCAATTTTGACAAAATTCCAGGAGGACGTTTTCTTTTGCGGCCTTTCAATTATGGAAGAGATCTTTTACCCTCAGTGAAAGTTGCCAGTAAAACAATCAGCTTGGTAAAACCAGTTTCCTGCAAGGAAAACAATAATATGAAAAACAGTACACAAACTGGACTGAATAAAGGGCTTTCTTGTCAAGAAAGGCGGATTGATCTGCTTGCAGGGAGATAAGTAAGTTACCACCTTAGTCTCCAGTGTTTCATGTGATATGAGGTTGTGTGAGATCAAGGTGAAAGTTCAGGCGACCTGTTTAAGAGGAACTGTATTTTGGGCTTACCATAAACGGAGCCGTTGGACAGAGAGACACAACCAGTGAGGCAATTACCAGCAAATCATTTCTGCAAGGAAAGTAGTACAGTCACACAAATTATAACTTGTTATAAAAGAAACCCAAAATATGTCCAAAACTTTTACCTAGTTGACACTTTTATTCTGGTAAAAAGATCTGGAAATGGCATAAGGCAACTTAACTTTGCAGTACAAGCTTGACTGCTTTTTACTGCTATAAATTTTTAACTGCCATTAATCTTGAAACCAAGGAATTGACTCCAATAAAAAAGAAGAAATTCTAAAATTTTCTCATGTGAAAAAAAATTGTGCTCCTGCTTAATAGCTTTCATTTGACATTTGAATGGCACAAAAATAAAGTTTTATCCACAGAAAAGTTACAACTACACTTTAATTAATAATTCACTCTAGGTTTGACCCTGGGAATGAATCAAACATGTACATGTGCATACCTCAGCTGTTTATCAGCAAGGCTGTAACCCTCTTTGATCTGTCTGACAAAAGCATCTCTCAAAGCGCTGCAACAACATGTAGATGCAAAGGAAATCAGAAACATTACATGAAAGCCTACTGTTTCCTTGAGTCACATTTTAAAATTAGAAACAAAATACTTACAGACAACACAAATATGCTAATCTACATTGCACTATTTTGTAATATTGCAAACAGCATCACCATGTCAGACTGAATTAATTTAGCAGTGTCAAACTTACCTTAGACACTCTTTACAGTTCAGCTGAATAACAACCTGAAGAAAATAAGCAGATAAGAGTGTTGAGAAATAAAATAATATTAATACTGCAACATCTACATTTTACAAGAAAAGTGCACTATGCTTAATTTTCCAAAAAAAAATATTGTTCAGTCACACCAAATGGCAAAAGGAAGGCCATGTGAACACAATTTCCTGCCAATTATATCAAACGTTTGCCATTTTCAACGTGAAGAGAAGTCAATTTTTTCACATTCATTGCCAGAAAATGGAAGTATAAACTAAATGGTTTTTTTTTCATTGTTCCAACACAGACCAAGCATATACAAGGGCTATTAATGCATGTTTATTGTCTCCACAGCACAGAGTAAATTAAAGGGGTCATGTTTGCATATCTGGCAGTGGTAAATGTCTTGTGTTCCTAGACACTTAACTCTGTAGTTCTCACAGGAATCGGCAAACCGTCAGTCAATCGTTGGCATGTTTACAATATTGCAAGCCATTGGAGACTTCTATGTACAGTGTACAACCTTTCTTCCCCCCCCCCCCCCCCCACCCCAACCCTTTTTTCCTCTCACCTCTTGTTTAGAACCAAATTCCAGTAAATTCCAGAGAATCTCCACAGTACGGAAGACAAGCCTGTATATCAAAACAGTGAAAAGCTAAAATTAAGGATGGGCAATTATATTTTTGACAGGTCAGGGGGTTTGAGGGTGCAGCTACAGAATAGGTTTCCTTTATACATGTACATAGATTATATCCCTGCAGCGAACACAATCTTACAACCAGTAAGTACAAATATCTTATAACCTGGCAAGTTGGTCCATGAACAGTAACAGTCATTAATTTTTGTTATCTCTCCAATGGTGATTAGTTTTTTTCATTAGTTATAGCCAATAATGTACCTGGCAGAGGGGTCTGGGATGTTTATCCCACTGCACAGCAAACCAGCTGCACTGACTGACAGCATGTCATCACAGTTCAGCGCTACAAACAAAATAATAAACCACAGTTATGACAGAGCTAATATACATGTATGTCGCATAGAAAGGCTGCTACACACCCAGTAATCTACTTCTAAAGAAATTGAGGACTGAAACTTTTGGTCAAGGACGTCTAGTCCAATTTAGTCATTGAACAATTTTTTCATTACACATAAAAAGCTATATTTCTGACAAATGCATGCAGTGCTTTGAAAGAACATAGTTTACTTGACTGAAGTCTTTCCACCTAACAGGTGTTGGTTGAAGTGACTATATTCAGTTTGTTTTACATGAATGGCCACACTCTACAGCATGCATTGAATTCTTGCAACAAAACAGATTTCATTCCAAGACAAATAAATAATAATGTACAAGGCTGTGCTCTAAGAAAAATTACAAGGAGCCCAAAGGTCGCAAACTATGAGATCCAGGGTGCCCAGCATAAAGCTTATATCAATATGAAAGAAATAACATTATCTGGTCACCCAAAGGCAAAAGTTAGTCGCCTGAGGTACCCGGGCGCCCTTAGAGCACAGCCCTGATGTATAAACACATAACATACCTTACATTTATTAAATAATAACAAAATATTTAATTATGGTTTTTACATAATTACACTTGTGTGTGTAGGATCTCAGGAAAAGTACATGTAGGTGATTGTTCACAATCTAATGTTAAGGCACAGTCATATAGGTTCATTTATTTAATCCATCATGCATGCTCCTAATTTCTAACTTCCATACTGTACTTTTTTTTTGAACTTGTTATAAGTCTGAAATACCTGATGTTGAGTAACACTGCAGTACTTTCATGATTTCAAGTCGTACACTCAGGTCTTCAACTTGTTCTAAACTCTGCAAATATTAAAAAGTGAAAATCATGGAATGAGTATGCTGATGTACACTCTGACACTTTTTTGAGAACCAAATGATCAAATTGTTATTATTTGACACAAAATTTTTCACATGTGCAGAAAGTGTCTTACCTCAACAAGGGCTCTGGCAACTCCACTCCTTTCTACCAAAGCTCTGTTATAAGATGGTAACGATGCTTGGAAGCCTAAAACATAACATCATTTTTATTGTAAGTTAATAAAATGAAACCACACTTTGGGCTGCAAGAATGAAGTACAGACCATGTAAAAACACTGTCAGCAATTGCTGAATGGAGATGACTTTATAATAATGCATGTGTAAATTTGGCCGGCTAAATTATTTTGACACTTTCCGATGTTTATACACCATGTACCTTCCAGTATCGCTTCAATCATTTTTAACCAAGTGCCATGCAGCAGCAATGACTTTTTAGTCTACCCATAGGCTAAATTACATGTACTCCAACTTTGAAATTGCTGACATGCGGTCAATTTGCTGATTGCAGTTGTGAAAACTTTACAGGTACATGAAGTATTATTAATTACTCGGAGTCATTCCTTCTTGGATATTTTGCATTATGTTATTTTTAAAATTACTGTAGCTGTAAATGTCTATTTCAACACGAAGGGCATTATGTCACAAAGTTAAAATGAGGTGAAATGATGGTGGTGAGACCACTGACAGAATACAAAACAAGCATAAAACTGCCCTGTGCAATTAAAATTAAAGAGCCACCTGTACATTGTAATTGGCCAAAGGGTTAGTTGAAATTTAAGTTTTTTTAAGCCCTGTATGAACACATTCTTGTTCCCCAAGCTGTCACTGAGTGTATGTAAAGTTTTACCTTCAAAGCCTTTGCTCTCTGATGACTGTTCAGTGTAAAATCTTATCAGAGATTCTCCTAGCTGCAGTTGAACGGTGATTTTATTCACCTTCATAGTGTGACCTGAAGAAACAAGTTAGTTAAAATTAACTTTCGGTTATAATATTAAAACTAAAAGATAACGTTTAGTTTTTAAATTTACTGTACAGTTATGTATGTAGTGACACGTACAGCTGTATTTCCATGAATTGTATGACTGTCTTCTACATGCAACTGTCTCACTGACAAGCAAAACTTGACAGCTGCTAGTCTGAAGGTCAAGCTGGAATCTAAGTGGCACTGCTGTTTTTCTATATACAATGTAATCACTGGCAAATGTTCATATAAGGAAAGGAATGTTCATAAACTTCATGTACCTAACTCTGTAAGAAGGTTTATGATAGAATCAGCATGAGTGGAGTCATCTGAAGTCCTTTCCTTTAAGAATGGCTTCCTGTAAATTAAAAACAAATTAATGAACACTCAGAGGAACAGAAAATATTACTTGTCTTTCAAACACATCATGGTTAAACACAAATTAAAGTGACTTGCCGGAGAAAGTCTAATTATGGTCAAGCACCAGTACAGTGTACTTTCAATAAGATTTTAGATAGGTGGCTACCCTTGTGCAGCACCTATCAGAGAGCAACATAAGAAGCATACACTGTATGTAAACACCTCAACTTAACAATAGGTAGCTGCAGGAATTTTAGCCAGTGATTCACCTCAAAGTACCTGCTGGAGCTCTGGCCGGTGTCAGGCCTTATTGAAAGCACTGGAGCACTAAGATACAATAGGGGGGGGGGGGGGGGGGGGAATGGTAAAAATTTGAGACCGGCCAAGGTGCCAAGACCTTATGTGAAAATCTGAGACTTCAGGAGACAAATGATTTTTGACCACAAGATGGAAAGAAACACATAGAAATGACACAGCTCTTTTACAATGTATAAGAATGCATTAGATACTCACCCACAAACTTTAATCAAGTCACATAAAGGTTTCTCATATTGAGGATTTATCTCAAGTCTTTCTCTACAAACTGTGATCATGTCACACACCAAGTCAACATCTTTCATGAGCTGTCATTGGATTAAGTTAAGTTATGAAAATAAATGGGATTTACTGGAACATCTTTTGCTAATGGACTGTTCATAAAATCCAGATTTATGTACAGTGTAATATAGTCAACAATGACAACAGCCTTATACATGTAAAAACTCAAGAAGGTAATTTTAATGGCCAGCTACACATCATTGGCATCATTAAGTCACTTCATTCAGTCTACAATTTTGTTTTACATGAGTGAATTGCTTGTTTTAACTCAAGTGCCAAGATGAGTCTCTATCCTTTTCATTGATTACGACTACATATAAAATTACTCAAGGCAATTCTAAACAGTACTCTCAAAATCAAGGTTCCAATCCTGATATATTTTTTATGGCGTCATAAAATGAGGGTGAAACTTCCAGATAGAAGTCATGCAGAATACATTGATGGAAATCATGCAGAATACTTAGCTGATGAAGCTGCAGGCCAGGTGGGCTAAAATCAAATGGTACGACTTTAGTCCAGTTGGCCTTGCAAGGACCTTTGCCAGCTACAACTTAACGTTAGGTGATACTGTACAGTATACTGTACTTGACAGGTAAAGTAAAGTCTGCATACGAGCCAAGTGGCCCATCAGGCCGGTGCTTATCCCCGGTTTCCGTAGCATGAAGCGACTAGGAGTATTTCTACTCCCCCCTGGATGGGATGCTAGTCCATCGCAGGGTTACCCCCAGCAGTAAATTCGCCGGTACCCATTTATACACCTGGGTGGAGAGAGGCACTATGAGAGTTAAGTGTCTTGCCCAAGAACACAACGCAGTGCTCCGGCCAGGGCTCGAACCCGGACCGCTCGATCCGGAGTCCAGCACACTAACCATTAGGCCACCGCGACTCCCGTACTTGATAGGGTATCTGTTATATTATAGATAGATGAAAAATAACAAGGTCTCCCTGACCATTGTACAGGATGACGATGTGATGACATCAGTTGTTGGTAATGATCCTATATGTGCATAGCCCAAGTTAATGATGGGTCTCTATTAGTCCAATGGGATTGCATTGCATTCTAGAGATGCCTAAAATTTGACCTGACAAATACAATTTTGAGATCCGCATAGAGCCGCTGATTACATGCTTTTCAATATTTGTGTTCAAGTGGCAATCATTCTGAGACATTCTACAGATCTCTGCATGTTCAATACAACTATGTCATCACAGTGAAATTGTTTGAGTTAAATCTCATACAACACTTTGATGATTTTAGCATGAATCTGTAAATATTTTTCACTCAAAGGATACAAATCCGTGACAGAAGTATTTGGTAAGCCTGTGGATGGCTCGTACATGACGATCTACCAGTTCTTTCTAATGATAAATAAATAGATTAATAATTAAGTTAATTTTTATTTACTTTCCACAGGGATATATAATTATAATAGTCGTGAATGAGTTTTGACAACCTTGCTAATCAACTCGCCCTCTAAGCTTGCACCAGGTTTCAGACATTCGCACATACACAAGGAGCTTACTAAAGAAACACATTTTCGTTCTAAATCACTGAAAAAAAACATCATATTCTTCGCAAAATAATACTTTTCAACCAAAATATTAGAAATATAATAAGACTAGCTGATGTACTGGAGGACAGACCTCCACAGTTAAAGATCTAAGCAAAGTAAGCTTACGTATAAACATATTTAGCTGTTTAACAACATTACAGTAGCTTTGCGGTTAAAACTTTGCAGCCATATGTGTGAACCTATAGGCAATCAGTATGGCAACTTGCAACCATGTACAACTAAGCTACAAAATACATACATCTCTTACGGTTACAAAATACTCATCAAGGACTTACCGAGTGCTTGTCTGTGAGAAGTTTGTGTGTTTTCAGTACGCTGACTGGAACAAGTTTGCCAGAATGCTGTGGAAACAACACGTTATCTCGAATCTTTTCCAATAATACAACTTCTTTGCATCAAATACTTTCTTACCTTTCCTTCAGTCCGCAGATTTTCAAAGTCTTCGTCTGTTATGACATTATTTACGACGGGAATTTGCCGCGCTGTAGCAGCCGCCATTTTGATCTTCACTGATCTTCTCTTTTCGCAAGGTTGCCTAGCAACCGTGGCAAAGTCACTTTCAGTGGCTTAACAAACCGCTGACCGAGGAGCCTGAAGACTCTCTTCCAGTGCAACTTCCAGTACAGACAGTCCAATCCCGTTACGACCTGTTTCATATCCCTATGAAGGTTGACAAACTCAAAATAATATACTGTTCTCGTCCAGAGCTCTTCTCTTTTGGGCATTCTCTAATCATATCCGCTATTAATCTTTTTTAAATTATGTACATATTTTATTGTTTTTAAGGTCTTTTACTCCCCCCCCCCCCCCCCCCCAACCCATTATTTTTTTTATGTCTTGCAGTGATGGGAGCATGCCTCCCTTTGCAAGACCCCCCATGATATAGATAGATAGTGAATACAGTCAACTCTCGTTATAGCGGACACGCTTGGGACTTCGTTTAGTGTCCGTATTAGCGAGAGTCCGTAACAGCGGGAGTCATTTCCAATCAAACCGCTATAGCCGGGGATCTGAATTCTGTCCGTAATAGCGAGATGTCCGTAATAGCGGGGTGTCCGCAAGGCGAGAGTTGACTGTATTCTGTGAACAAGCTTTCTTATCATTCTGATTCTCGTCCGCAAAGCCCGCTTCAGCACCAAGAATCGTAGTCCAGTTTTTGCCCTCCCTCTCTCCCGTGTGTTGCGTGACAGAGAGAGAGGGCCAGAACTGGACTACAAGAATCGCGATTACGTTTGGTGCCACTCGAACGGGCACCTATAACTGTATAAAGGGACAGAGCTGACTGTGCCTATTGTGAAGTTATCTGTATTATGGAGTAGAGATATGAATTCTGATTCAGTCTTGGACCAAATTCAGCTGTCCACGAGTGCAGAGGTGTTCGCATTATGAAGGTTGTATGCTGAATTGCTGCTCCATCTGGTTCACACTGAATCCTGGGCGCTTACCATTAGTCAGAACTGACGGCCAGTCCGGTGGCTTTGAATGTGAAATGGACCTTTTTTTTACGATATTTTCGCACAAATCCACCATTACAGTGTATATAAAATTTATGCATTGACTGTTTTGGTAGGACAAAACTGACTAACAACGGAATTCTGTTCTCGAACTGCATATCGGTCTGGTCGGCCAGGTCTGTCTAATGGACAAATCAAATAAAGCATTATGTTGATGATGAAGCGCCCCTAGACTCCAGCTCGCGTTCACACCAGATCGCTCAAAATGAAGGTAAAGAAAACAACTACAACAAAAACGTATTTATTTGCACATTCATATTGTACAATAACGTAAATAATAAATTGACTTACTATCAAAATTGCGATCTAAATTTAAACATATCTGGAAGGATATCTGTTCAGAAAAAAACTTCCTTCCTTTGTGCAATGTTACCATGGACTTTCGTAATTTGGGATCCATATATTGCCTGCCTGTCATGGTCTTGGATAAGAAAGAAAAGGCAGTAATGATTTTCGAAAATAACTCATAAATGAAGTAACTCATAGATTCAGATAATAAGATTTTGTTCTCTAAAAAACTCTTCCGCTTTAATATTAAATAAAAGATCAAACTGCATTGTTAGTTTAAACTGAACGATATGAGAAAACAGAACAGAGTCTTTTCAGTTAAATATTCCTCTTCAACATAGAATTTTTAAATCACTGTTTTTTTAAATTCGGGACTAATAATATGTTTACACTAGTGTCTACTTCAGTCCAAGCCAACAACAGAGGTCAACAGGATCATTCAAGAAGGCTTCAAATAAGTCATTAATTGTTCATTGTTTGCACTTGTGGACACTGTTCGTTATCGTCCTCATCTTCTTGGTCATCTTCATTGTCAGTCAAGTCATCCAAGTGCGGGCAACTTGATATCGGCTCTATTTGTTGTGTTTCCATCTTTCTTTTGTTATTTTTTTCTCGATTTCTGTTCTTTCTTTTCTTCTTCCTTTTCATTCGCTTCTTGCTCTCAGTGAAATCCTGAAATATACATCCCATGGAAGACTGATCACAGAGCTCCCTTAACTGCCTGGAGAGAAAATGGAACAGATTTCATTTTCTGGTTGATTCAGTAAATCAAATTAATGTCCACCAACATCGAAAGAAGGCCAGCCAAATTCGAGTTAACGTGGTCATTATTTAGTGCATTTACTTACTATCGCGCGCTATGTTGATGTCGAGTTTTCAGCTGCTTTTGAAGCGGCTGGTAATACAGTTTATCCAAACCTACTCGAATAACATTGTTAGCTTTATAACATTTAAATATCTGGCGTTAAACTAACACTGTAAATGAGAACGTTTCCTGATTAAGGATTCAATTCAAAGAGCGGAGAGGTCTTTGCTCGGGAGACTGGACAATAAAAAAAGTCTTCAAGAAAAACGAAAATCTTTTAAATCCAGCGAAGTGTTTTCCTTACAAGAGCTATTGCATACCGGGTCCATATTCAACAAAACGGACTTCAGGGGCCCCAGAGACCTATGTAGTGATGCCCCTGTGGGGCTGGGGTGACCCATAATCTGTATGACAAACAATGCAAGGCTGATACTACGTGAAAACGTAGACTTTGCGCGACACCAGCTACATTGGCGCGCAGCATTGTTGTTTGCGGTCCCTTGCTGTATAAGTTTTGCATTCTTAGTATGGTAATGATGCTGACTAAAGCTACCTTAGTCCCCAACAGCGGAAGTTGACCACAGCTTAGCGAGAACTGGATCTTAGCAGATTGAAACCACTTCCTGATATACGGGCAGAAGCTGACCACCAAGCCCAGAGATAACACCTACGTTTAACGCATCAAGCGATCTTTATTTAAAACGTTTCAGTGTTTCATTTTTCTTGGGGAAACCTGAAATCACGACTCGAAATCTAACTACTAGTGGTCAGTGTCGATAATATTATTTGTATTTTAAATTGATGTTATTTTCCGTTAACTTTTTTACCTTTTATTCCTGCCGCTAAAAAGATTTTTCAGAAGAGATCTATCTGATGCTCGTGTCTCTCTTCGGTTGCTGTTTTCTGCTGTAGAATGCCCCAGCACCAAGGCCAAAACAACGCACAGGAACCCCACACATACCACCTGGGTCATGTCAATTGTGATCTAAGTTGAACAAGTGAACAAGTGAAAGTAGTAATTTGAGCTTTCTTTTCCTGTGACCTCCTAGACGTTGTTACAGGCATTATCGATTTCTTCGTCTAGCTAGGCAGGTCAGCACCCGTCCGGCAAATATTATGCAACTCCGCTTCGTGGACTTCAAATAAGGCACGAAACGAGTACAAATGTATCTCACGATATTTGTACTCCTCAAAACCGGTTTAACAGGTTGCGCATTCTTCTTGACCGCGCGAATGATACAAAACGGTGGAGAGTCAAGATTTTGGAAAATCTAAACGTTGGATAATAAACCTCTAAATAGAAACTTTAGTTTGTAGTATCGCTGTACATTTTTACTCGTCATTTGTAGTTTGATTCGCCATTCGGGCTCGCTAAAATACTGCAAGACTCGTAAAAATATAAGCGATACTTCACACTAAAATGCCTAATAAGATATATCTTTTGCCTTTTCCTCCCTTTTCCTCGCTTTCGTGAATTACATTTACGTGTACTGTATATCATGTCTTTGCGCGGGGTGAACAAATATTCCTTTATGTTATGGCTTACAAAACTCTGGTATATTTAACATATATTGGAGATACAACAAACTAGCAGCAATGACTGTGTTACTCAACTCACATTTTACCTGTTTGTACCCGTATTTTGTTGATGTGTTTTTCACCTCAGACCGGAGTTACAAGAAAAGCTTCGTGTGATTCATCATTTTTTTTCAGTTTCTACCTTGCAGCTGAATTTTCACCCTTGTATTTAATAATTCATACATAACGTTAAAGGTCGAATCACCGGGTAGATTAAAAATAAGGAAAGAGCTTTATCTAAACAAAACATTTTGGATTCAAAATTTTGAGAATTAAAGTAACAGGTGGATATGAAGCTATCGCTGTGCAGATCTATAGATTTAATGTAGATACAGATTTCTTTATTACGGATAGTTATACGCTCCAATACTTGCAACTTTCCGTCAGTGCACCAAATCAAAAGTATGGTTTATATTAATTGAGCCGATTCCAAGGGGATATCCTTAGAAAAATAAATTCCTTGTTTAGTTTTTATGCCATTCAAAGTAGGTGTGCAGTTCATTTGAGAAACATGAGACTTTTGCGCTTTAAACTGAAAACAAGATGTTTTGGTAACCGGGCGTTTAATCCGATGCAAGTTCTCCTGGCTTGAAATTGTCGTGCTTCTTTTCCGTTAAAAATGAAACACTTGTTTGCAAAATCTGGCATTACATTGAATAACTACGAAACTGTCTACTGTATTTGATTATTAATATAAGGCTTGATTTGAACGCCGGTATGATTCTGCATGAGTTAATTGTAGTCAAAATGTACACGCGTTAAAGATAAACGCCTGAAGATGTTTTGATTATTTTCAAGATAAGCCGTTCTAAGTGCTCAAGCAATTAAAGGCAAACCTTTATTTTTGAGCGACACTGACCAATTGCACAGCTTTGATATACTGCTGTTTATGGCAGTAATAAATAAATTATACAAACAGATAACCTCAAAACAGTTAAACCCACTTACACGACTTTTAAAATGGAGACAAACAATTCATGCCCACATCGCCCATCTCGTAAATAAACGTGCTAGTATTAAAATAGTAACCATAATTAAAAAACGTGTAGGATAGCTTGAAATTATACAGACTCTACACGACGATAACTAAAAATTTGACATCCTTTCAACATATTTCTTAAGATCGGCAGTCATGCAGATTTTCATATTTATGAGACACTCGAATAATGCTTTCACG
Organism: Meandrina meandrites; assembly: GCA_963693305.1. NCBI lineage: Eukaryota > Metazoa > Cnidaria > Anthozoa > Scleractinia > Meandrinidae > Meandrina > Meandrina meandrites. The sequence goes on along the minus strand of OY855908.1, from coordinate 3,001,077 downwards.
TTTATTTATTTTGCTCAACACAGCAAAGTAGAGTGTACTGTCAAACATCCAGGGAAATACATACGAAGGATTGGGTATATAATCCGCCGTATTTTTCTCGGCCTCTAGTAAAAAGTTGAGACTGAAGAATAACAATATTTTGTCGATGTATTTTCTTTTCGGATGGGTAGTATGACAGTTGCCACAGTCAGACGCTCTCATTGCCTTTATTTTTTTTTAAATATATCTCCTGGGTCATAATGGAAAATAAAAAAATAAATATATACAACTATAAATTCAATATAGCAATGGTAATAAATATATGCCTCTTATCTTCAAATAATTTTGAATAAAATTTGTCTTTTCTATTAAACATTTAGATAAGTTGAAGAAAAACTTTAATATCATATAACTTTAAAGAAAGTCTAGATATAGCCTGCGAACTGCGGTAAAGCGCACTACGCACGCGCAGTTCAGAGCAAAACTGCCGCTTCTCAAATTTCTGAATAAGCGAAGACAGTTACTGAATTTAACAATTGTTTCCCATCTATATTATCAGCTCGTAATTTTGTTTGCCACTGATCTGTTAATGACATTTTTTTTTGGAAATGGTGTTGGATTTTTGCGTTTGATCACTCGATCTCGTCCCTAGGCTCGATTTCCGCTGTCCCCTCGTGTTCGGTCTTTCCTCTCCTTTCCTCTCCTCGGGGAGGAGCGCGGACTCATTCCCCGAACAGCGGCTGGTAATCGAGCCTATCTCGTCCCGAGATCCCGCTTTCGTTTGGTCAGCACTAAGAACGCAGACAAGTCCAATGAGGAAGTCCGCGATTCACTGACTTCCGGTAGTTTATGCTCGAATCTGATTGGCTGACAATTGAAAATGAGCACGCTGCGCATACTCAAAAAAGCGGGCACTGGGAGGAGATAAGGGAGGAGATTGTTGATCGCTGTGAACGCTCCAGGCCTGCTTGGCTCTTTCGCGAAAAGCAAAACTGGTAGATAGAGAGCAATGAGTGACAGCTATTCAAAATGGCCTAAAACATCATGTGCCACTTATGGATAAACTGAATGAATTTATCATTAACAGACGACTGTTGGCGTTCGTCACCAGTTTCTTCATGTTTTTCTTGGCTCTATTCTGTGAGAGAGCTGGGTAAGAGTGCGTTGGCTGTCGATCACGTGTAAGTTTCTGTGGAACAAAATAAATACCGTATTAACCTCACATGGGGTTTTATCTAACTTTCAGAAATATGTTATATAGTTGCACGTGCAGTTGTTGACTTTCCGATTGGGTGAGAAGTTTGGAAACCAACAGAAAGAGATGTAGAAGAAGTTGCACGCAATATTGGCCAAGAAAAACGTTAAAAATAATCGAGGTTTTAATTTGGCATCTGATATGTCATACCTCACAAAAATGGTTGTTTCTTGAGCCATTTTCACTTGAGAAGGAGGTTCAGCTTCTGATAAGACAAGAGCAAGAAAATATTTTTTGCTAAGGCTTAGTACACACTAGCGACATCATGATCATGCTTACATGACGCCGTTATGTCGATTATGCAAGATTTAGCCAAAAAGCTGAAAAAGCTGAAATTCACAGTTACCTATTTTCCCTTTATTTAACTTTGAATTTACGCGTTGATACTATTTTCAGGACCAAGACATTTTTATTCAACTTTTTTGTACGTACGTTCGAACGTACGTACCGGACGGGACAGGTCGCGTCCGCGGGAGCTTCGCTGTGGTTACGACTTTCCCTCTCCCCCACTAACTGCCCCTGAGTCTCCGAGGATGGATTGTCATGTCACCTGTAAATACTTAAAAAGGCCTTATGGTTATGTTTCTGACTATGATTATGCCGTTTCAGTTTTTAAAGCAAAGTATTCCAATTTCTTATTTGATACTCAACTTGGGCAAAAAGGTAAGCTTTTACCCAAGTAGGGTAGATATATCAGAGGAAAAATTTCTCTAACTGGTCTTCGTGAACAGTTCTTTTGTCGCTAATTTGGAGAGCTGGAGAATTTACCATTTTAAATTTTAATTATGAGATGATTTACGCAAGATTTTAAGCAAAGCTACTTACTAAAAGGTTCCCTGCGGCAGTACTGGATGAGTCGAATTGTAGAAGAGATCATCCTCTGTAAATAAAAAACTCGAACAGTAAGAGTTGTAGCAAATACCATGAAGACACAAGCCCTATTATACATGTAATTAGGCCGTACATGCCTTCAGAAAAAATACTAGACAACCGTCTAATGATAATCATAGCCGGCCAGGGACCGATAGAAACCTCAAGCTTGCCGGCTCGTCTACGGCATCACGAATTCAGAGAGTTTCTGTGCGTTGTGTAGACCAATTCATCCTCCCCAACCCAAATCTTGGATCCGCACCCAAAGGCCGTTTCAAATGTTGTCGGTACTCCTCTGTGACATTTCAGATTTTTTTGTTCAAACTATTGTTTACACGGCTTCGGAGAATGCTTCGTTCATGTTACAGACAGCAAAGAATGAGCAAGTTATCATGATTCACTGTTTAAAAACATGAAATGAAAGAAGGTTCAATACTCACCATTTTCTCAAAATTCACCAGATTATCAAATTGCGTTTTGTTCCCTATATCTGTAAACGTCATGTCTATGAAAAGAACGCGAAAATTAGTCACAGCTCCAAGGTAAGAAAATAAAATTGGTATTAAGGATCCTAAGTAAAACTGCCATGGTCCATGACACAGCAAGTACCACCAGGAACGAAACAAACTCATGCAAAAACATTAAAAAACGCGCGAATTTGGCAAAGACGCACGTTCAATGCCGGCCACTGATTGGCTGAGCAGGCATGGGATGAAAGGTTGTTGAAACAAAGCTGCCGTTGTCGATCCGTGGTATCCGCTGTGTGTCGTTAGTACCTAGGCGTTCTCGGTTCAGATGTGCCGAAACAGGAAACTGATGCCTATTTATTAAAGCACTACACTGTGTGCATCTGACACATCACTGGCTTTGAACGAGTCGCTTTACATGAACATACCTTTCATCAGAAGTGGCATAAATGGCAAAATGGGAGGCTTCATTTTGCCTACAAAAAAGATAAGTTGAAACGATCAGTCGTCAAACTTTCCAGTCTTTATAATACAAGGAAACATTGTTCAATTGACTGTAAACTCACCAGCTAAAAGCCGATAGACGCGATGGTTTCTAGATGGCTCCTAAAAATGAAGTGAAATTTGTCTATTACTTTAAAAATCTTTTTCACAAAGCGTTGAATTACCAGGAGAGTTTTCAATTCAGTCACGTGCGGATATATACGTGATAATGTGTAGGTTCAATAGCCGTCTCTTCCATTGGCTGAAAAGTTGTTTCTCGAAACCCAAAGGATGTCAAAAGAAGAGTCGGGGGAACAAGTAACAGTTTCGACAAATCTTCGTTGAAGCACTCGAAGACTTTCCGAGTTATTTCATCCAATCGGAAGCAATCGCGCGAACAAATACATCATGTTGCTTAGCAACTTCTGGGACGAAAACCCGCGGGCTCAGTCACCGTCTCGGAGAAGTGATCGCGCCATCAACTGGCACTTGTTCCCCCGACTGAGAAAGCGAAAAGATTCCTTACCAGTGTAGTTTCAAATTCCTCATATATCTTTCGGAACTTGCCTGGTAATTTCTAAACAAAAATAGCAATAGTTATCATACAACGAAAACAACAACGAGTGAAAAGTGCAATAACAGGGGATTTTTGACTGAATGGAAGATAATTCCTCGGTGAGTCTTTTTTGAGGGACCTAAAGGGTTAAAATGGGAATTGGGGTTTGCCTTTTTTTTTGCCTTTTTTTCACTGGGAAAATGGTATTTGGGCCACTCGTTCAGGGCACTTCTTTTCGTTTTGCCCCTCACCACTCTACCTCCCCTCCCTTATGTCTCAAAGCGCTTGTCTGGCACACAACGGAAGACAGGGAATTTAATTTCTCGTTTTTACTTCTTTTGACCACTTGGTTGTCCCATAGATCTGATTTCAGATAGGAAGAACAAGGGGGGGGGGGGGGGGGGTGAAATTGGATCATGCCACTCTCTCCACTCCCCAAACACTGACCTCCCATGTTTGTGATAAGCGGCTCACTACAACGTTATTGAGTCCCATAACAATAGCGAAGAACGAATACCAATTGTGATATTCCTTACAGCTGAAATAAAAACACAAAACCACAGTCAGTAAAAAAATTCCTGTCACGACAGAACTTCACATATGTACTTCTGGTCAAGTGTAATAAAGTCACAATTTTAGATACATGTATATTGGGTGGCTTTTATTATCCTCTTCCAGAGCACTAATACTTTAATTCTAGCTGATCTCCGTAATGACTATATATTTCTTTTGCAATAAGAAAGGCGACGCATTAAATTTTAACCACTGGCGGATTCATGGGAATGGCCCGGGGGACCCGGGCCCCCACCTTATTTTTTGGGAAATAGCGCATTTTCTTTGAAGTGTTGGAATTATCTTCACAGAATTCAACATTCATAGTCAAGCGGCCCCTTCCTTAGCTGAAGGTCTGGGTCCGCTACTGTAAATAACTACGAGCACTTCGACATGAAACCGTGTGTATTTCGTTTGTATTACAGAACTCTTCTTTTCTATTTTAAAAAATAAAATTATAAATATAAAAATAAATCCGGGGACTTAGCCGCACTTTTGACGCAGACGATGCAAGGGGAGGGTGGAATTTTGATTTCTAGAAGCTCTGTGACACTATTTGCAGCATTTTTCATGAGATTTTTCTTTGGAAAAATTCAAACGCGTTCAACTGGAGATTATTTTCTCGACTAATCGTATTTTCGGGGTTAACATCAAGACGATACGTCTTGCCTCTTGCTGGCTACGGCTCTGAAATCAAAAGATAGCAAACAGAAAAGAACAAACAAATTTACAATGGTGATACAACTGCGGCAGACTAACTGCAAACGCCAGAGGACCTAACTGACTAAACAAGGCTACAATTAATCAAAACAAACAATTATCGTATATTCAACTTACGCGGCTGTCTGATAACGATCTATCAGCCAAAATATACTTACTGCGCGGCAATTTTGATGAACTTTTTCAACAAATAAACTCTCTTGTTAAGTTGCTGAGTAAGTAAGATCTGTGTTTCGACCCACAACTGCACCTGAAAAACAAAGGAACAAGGTAGGTGAAAATAATTAATTAATTAATTAATATGGACACAGAAACGGACCATTATTTTTTCTTGGAGGGGGATTGAAAAATCCTGAAATAAATTGTTTGCGAAAGCAAAAAGGCCCAAATAAATTGTTTGCAGGCATGAAAAATTGTCTGCAGGAAGATGCTACCGGAAAAAAAAAATTGTTTGCAGAGGCAATGACACAGAAAACAAAATTTGTCTTGGAAAAATTTTCATCCCCCTCCCCACTTCAAAAACATAATGGTCCGTCCGTAACCTTACAAATCTGAGAATTGACCCGAAAAATTCCATGCTGATGACGCATCACTACAGAGATGTATATAGTGTCGCTGATTGGTTGTTGCTCGATTCTGAATTTTCGCCGGAAAATGACAACCAATCAGATATGCTTTACGGACCCCGGATGAGTTACGTCATCAGTAGGGGATTTTTCATCAGACTCGTAAATAGCGACTGTGTCAGTGTGAAGAGGAAACGTCCGTTATTGAAAGTAAATTTTAAGGAGCCTTTTTTTGATTGACTGTCTGCTGAGCTCGGTCATTAATCGAAAAGAGATCATTTGACATGCTCAAACCTATCGGAATACAAATGCTGTTTTTTTTTAACCATTTAGAACGGAAGAACTTGAAAAAAAAACGCAGCAGCTAGTAAATTCTCTACTCGCAGGCGGCAAAATACTTCATGTAAAGTGCAACAGAAGTTTCTCACCTCGTTGAACCGTTTGAGCAGTAGATCAAGGTTGGCTGTTATCTGGTTGAAGTTCTCTTTGCCAAAAATGTGGAAAATAAATTCGTGCTGCAGAAAATAATAAAACAATAAATGGAAGAGAAAAGGTTTAGCAGTCCGAAGTGAGTCCGGTTAAAGATTTGTCTGCGCCAACATAACAACATAGCACAATACGAAACGTCGAGTACTTACAATATTCACAGCATTAAAGAGCTCATAGTCGAACTGTGAGATGTAATACGCGAGCTCTTTAGAACTCGCTGACTCCAGGAATGCGAGATTACTGTTTGTAGGTCCTTCCTGTTCAGGAGTGGGGGTCTGGGACAGAAATGCAACTCAAAGTTAGGGCGCTTATCATCTGTTAGAGCTGGTTGGCCAGTCCGGTGGTTTTGAATTTGAAATGAACCTTTTCACAAGATTTTTCCACAAATCCACCAAAACAGGGTATAATATTACATGTAATTCATTGACTGATTTAACAAGACAAATCTGACTAACTCGAATATACCGGTCTGGTGGCCACTTGGCCAGTTCTGACTAATGGTTAACTGCCCAACATAAATGCCGGAGGAGCTGAGGTTATTTAAAAACTTTTAAAGCAAAATATCCTCTCAGATGTTGTTTTATAAACAGCTAGATGTACAACATGTGAGCATAACTTCTTTGGCTTTCCTAACCCTCTCATCCAATCAAAGAGCCGTTCGTGTCATTTATCTGTAGGTTACTGCTTTGACATCCCCGCTTTTCGAGCTAAATTGAAATTTAATGAAACTCTACACCATAGCGACAAACCGATGAGTGGTGCCGGATCTCTTTGAACCTGGATCAGTCAATTATTTAAAATACAACATCGGCGGTTTGGTTTTGATCGCGTCCGCCGTTAGGATCAGTCTGCCATCGATATTTTGTAACTTAAATTTTGATTGGTTAATTGAGTGGCAGCTATAAAACTCGTCCTTGTCTGCCGCTAATATTTTGTAACTTGAATTTTGACTGGCCAAGAAATAGAAAAAAGAACATAAAGATTAAGTGGCAACTGTAAAACTCGTCTTTGTTGGCTGAAGATTCTTTATTTGTTCAATAATAGGTTCTTACCAGTGAGTCCAAGTGTTCACGTGGCGCGATGAAAAGTCTTCCGTTCACGCTTAATCCTGTCGTGACACAAATTTCGTTCGGTTTGAATGGGACGCGCTCTAAAAAAACGTAAAATATTTTTAACTTTCTAATTACGCTATGTATACGTTATCACGTGTACAACACGTGAATTTGCTTTAAATATGACATAAAGTACATGTGTTCTCATAGCACTATGCATATGCCAAACATTTGCTGAAGTCCAAGCCGAAGAAAGAGAAGGAAAGCTGATTACATAACCAAAACGTGATATCAACTTTTTACATACAAGTGACTGGGGGCAGGAGTGCAGCTAAACTAGCTGTGGAGGAGTTAAACCTCAGGACAACCGAGAACAGATCCGGGACCTCCAGTTTTCAAGACCAGGGACCCGTTTCCGAAAGCCCCGGAAACGTTTCGGGTCCGCAAAACCATTTATAGTTTTCTGTATCTAACAACAGAGAAGTATATATGCCTGAAACTATGCATGAAGGGAACTCCTGTTCATATTAAAAATATCATGGAATTAAACAGCTCTGTAATCATAAGGTTTGAGATTTTGCTATGGCTTTCCGGGCTGAGAAACGTGCCCGGTCAGGTGTCTTACTACTCAGCGGTGCTGCTTTTTAGCTTAATTTAAATAATTTATAATAATTCTCAGCATAATTTTAATTCAGTTCAAACCTCCTGAAGATTTAACCTCACACAGAACGCAGTCATCGCCCAACAGAACTCGTTCTTCCGCGGAATTAACAATGGTCTGAGCAGAAGCGTTATATGGTAATGCTACTGTGGTGTACGTGTGATCAGCGCAGAACACACGAAAAATGTCTGAAACAAGATTACAGTAAAAAATAAATAAATAAATAAAAAAATCTGTTCTTCGGGATTTTTCCGAGGTTAAAACGTTTTTTCTTTAACAGATCAGAGAACTTTATTTTTTTAAGGATGTGAGTTAAAAGTTTCAGAGATATAAAGAATACGGTGAGATGATTATAGAGTGGTTTTTCTTAACCCGTGAAATAGTAACTAAACTTTCAGTTATTATTAGACACAATAATTCTGTTATTCTTTTCCTTAGTTTTGACTATTACGCACTAATTGCTAGATCTTGTTTCACGGGTTGAATAGAAACACTAAACTAAAAAAACAACTAGTAAAAATCACAGAGTACATTGTGAGGGAATCAAAGCTAAAGACAGTCTATTAGCAGTAGAAAGATATATAGTAAGTCAGTATTTCAAGGCCCTTCAGGTTATGGTATTTTACTTTTTTCGTTAATTATGGGCTCTTAACGAACATGACGAACAGCCTGTTATTGGCAAGATCACGACCACATAATAATCAAGGCTGATTTCTGACCATACAAACTGAGATAAACTTGAAAAAACGTTCGGTCGACATTTTCAAGTTTGCCCAAATGCAATCCGTTTTAGTATTTTCCAGTTTTGTCTCTGCATGCCCCGCGTTTCCTTTGAGTTCCCGATCTTCTACAGCTTTAAGCGGAAAAATACATATGTTCCGTAAACCTTGGAAAAAAAACCATGATAGATATCTCTACCTCTAAAGAACTACTTATTTTCTAACTATATACTGCCAGAATTGATTCTAAAAGGTTGCAGAGAATATCTTGGGAGTAGGGTGAGAAAAGTACTTACTTTGGTCGGTGCCTCGGATTGATTTATACTCCGTCATGTCCTGCTTGATATTAGCGAGACCCATGCGACGATGTTGACAACGGCCCTGTGTGATTAGAAACGAATATTTTTTGGCTCGTTTTGGTATAACATTCTTTACTGCAATTATTTTAACGTAAGCAAGGGGCAAGGTTGGTCTGTCAACATTACAGTCCCCAGAGCCAATCCCGTACCCGCGCGTGTGACCCGCATTTTGAACAGTTTGTTGGACTATCCTAAATGCTTTCGTACTGTATTCTGTGGGTGCCTAGGAAGGCTAGAAGAGCAGAGTACACCGCGGGTTTCAATCATGGAAGAGGCGATGTTCTGTAACAGAAGAAACGATTTATTCTTGTAATTGCAACATTAACCTCCAGGGTCCTCCAGCCATCACCAAACAGCTCCTGTTTGTAGTTTTAATCGGTGTTGCTAAATGTTTTTCACTTACCTTTGGAACGGTCATTGGACCATCTGTGTCTTCATCATCAGGATATCTGAAGAGTAGAAAACGGAAAGTCATTTAAATAAATCACGGCTCACTCAATTCGATATCAATACACTATTTCAGTTGGAGTTCTGTGTATGTAACTAAGCCTCTAAATTGAAGCGAGGTTTGACCAGAAACTACTAATATAAGAACACTCCACAGAAAAACATGAAGGTTCTGAGTAACAAAGCAAAGGCTGAAAGGCTTGATCATCATCGGAAAGCAGACAACCGAAGTCTGAAAATATTGGACTTTTGGTTGAATTGTGCATGCCTAGCTTTAAACCTCAAGAAACTCCTTGTAGTTTAACTTCCTGCCATTTTTATTGTGTTTGAAACAATCATAATTGATCCTGCCACGGAAATTGCGCAGTAAAGAACCAAGACCCTTGCTGTCTTTCAAAGCTGTGCATGCGTACTATCAGATAACAGCCCCTTTAATTAAATAAATAAATAAATAAATAAATAAATAAATAAATAAATAAATAAATAAATAAATAAATAAATAAATAAATAAATAAATAAAAAGTCTTTATTCAAAGTTTTAAACCAAACGTTAAAACTTACAAAGTCATTATAAATTGAGATCCAACTAGCTAGCTATTTAGAATAAAAAAAAGACATCTATTTACAAGGCACTTCTTAAACCTCTCTGTGTTAACACGTGGGATCTGGTAAGGGTGCGTCCTACTGCGTAGAACCCGGTTCTTAAGTGGGGGGAGAAGATCCTGCAAGGGATGCGAGGAAGTACCCATAATACTTTTCCAGAGCCTCACAAGTCTTTATTCAAAGTTTTAAACCAAACGTTAAAACTTACAAAGTCATTATAAATTGAGATCCAACTAGCTAGCTATTTAGAATAAAAAAAAGACATCTATTTACAAGGCACTTCTTAAACCTCTCTGTGTTAACACGTGGGATCTGGTAAGGATGCGTCCTACTGCGTAGAACCCGGTTCTTAAGTGGGGGGAGAAGATCCTGCAAGGGATGCGAGGAAGTACCCATAATACTTTTCCAGAGCCTCACATCTCTGTATGAGCATACCTTTCATGAAGCTTGAGTATTGCTGCCCTAACTAGACTAAACTCATTAAGTAGCTGGTCCTGTTCCAACGATCTCATAAGTTTCTGCAAAAAAAGGCAAAAAAACCTTGACTTTAAAATGTTTGCCACTGTTGGCAAGGATTCGCCACTAGTCTCCATTGGCGACCGTGATAATGCTGTACAGAAAAAGATAGGCGTTGGTTTGCGTATGACATTTAACAACTGTATTTGAATGGTCTGATCGCTCACATCCTGGCCATCAAAGATTGTGAGTTTGACGTGGACATAATTCTTAAAGGGGCTTTGTCACGGATTTTAACAGATTTTTGAAAAGCCAAAATATATATATTTGTGTCGAAGAAAACCTAAAAATAGTGGTCCATTTTTATTAACAATTGCAATAGCAAACAGTCAGTGGTTGGCGGAAAGGTAATTTTAACAAGAAAGACACTCCTAAGCTTGTGATGCACGTTCTTGAAAAAAGCATAAGGGGTTGCATAAGGGGTTGGGCTGCATTTGTCACCAGCTTAGGAATGTCTTTCTTGATAAAATTACCTTTCCGCCAATCACTGACTGTTTACTCTTTTTTTATAAGGTTGTTCAAAGTAATATTTGCAATGCATTCTGCACATTAACCTCACCTCAACAAACATGCAAATATTTCTATCTTCCAAAAACAGATTTCGCGCCAAATAACTCCAGCGAAGCGTCATTTGGACGACCCTGCAAAACAACAACCACATTCTTGCCCCCTAAGTCGCTTTGTCCCTCTTAGCCGGCGGGGTCTGGGGCACGAGAAACAGTTGGCTCTGGGAACGCATGATTTGATTGGTTTTGGCAGGGCGCTAAAAAGGAAGGGCGGCGAAACGGCCAGAGCGCTCTTGGGCGATGCGTGATGCGGAGTAGGACTGGGTCGAGCGCGCTTCACTGCAGCAAAGTTCAAAACATGGCGGCAAGTGAGAGTCGATGGGGTAGAGAGAAGTGATTGCTACGCAAAAACAGTAAGACGATTCCGCGAAATTCTTTTGGAAATGAAATAACGACATGTTTCCTTAACTGTAAGAAGTTAGAAAGACTTTGATTCTGTGAACGCAGTGTTGAATTATCATAAATAAAACCAACTTGCTCGAAATGTCTTTTGCCCTTTTTTCGAACGCTATAAAATCAAGCACCAATTTCAAGGAAAATATGGTAGCAGATGGCTCAATTTTCAAGCAGTAAGTAGAGTAAGTATTGCTTTTTCATCGGCGTAAATCTCATTCTGAACTTTTTTGAACTTTTTGAGTTAGAGGCTTTGAAAGTTTATACTTAATACCTTGGGGTATACCACTTTTCCAGCTTCGATGCTAAGCAAGCAAATGTGTAGAGGTTTCAGGCATTTACATCTAACTTTAATGAAGAATTACAATGACACTATATGACATGGTAGAGTGGTTTGTAGAAATGTGCACTCATTAGTAAACAAGGTTGTAAATTTTCCCTGTTTACAGTTTTACATTAATGAGTTTTATTTTTTTTATGCTCGTCAATGCTCTGCAAATGCAACAAAACAGACCAAACCCCTACAGGGTACTAACAATAGTTTATTCCATAACACCAAGGTAGCCGTGTCAACAATTACAATTACTAGTTAACAATATCCATCACAATTCACATATCCGATGGCATTATGTTGATGAACTTTTTCATTACAACAATTTGTTATCTACTTAGCTTATGTAAAGATAAAAAGCAAAACTATTAATCCTTTGCATGCAAGAGCAGCTTAAAAGTAGAACATTAACAAATTTCTGTTAGCAATATATTCAATGGAGACAGAGGGTTAAATTATGGAAGAAAAGCATTTAAATATGTTCTTTTCTTGGCTTTGACAATTGTAACAGCCTTATATTATTATTCTTTTCACACGCATTTCATTGCACTGGCAAATTCCCTTTTGGATAGGGACTTTTCTAACAGCATTTGCATTAACCTTCAATCTTACTGACCAGCCTATTCACCATCTTTTTGAATGCTGAATGACAAAAATTATATAACAACAAGACCAAGTCAACTCTGTGACTTGAACCATGCAGCTAATGATCATATTAAAATGATACAAAATAAAAATTTGATAGCAAATATTCTTGTTAATGTATAAAAGGCACGTGGATAAAACATAGATATGTTGACAACCTTCCCTGTCATATGATACAAAAAAGCTGAGAGTATGAGTACATCTTAAATATCATAATCAGCATAAACCAGAAACCGATCACATGAGTTTTTGTACAAACAGTTCATATTTATTGAGATACTGTTTTTTGTTTTGGTCACACTAGTACTAATCGGCCAGGGATGGCTTGGATAGAGAAATTATAACTGAAATTTTCAGAGTTACAGGTAAAGCTGAAACCTTTCTAAAGGGAAAAAGGGATATATTTTGGAAACCAATGGCATGTTATGCATCAGTCAATTCCAGCAGTGCCCATCCCCCCCCCCCCCCGGGCTAACCCCCGGGCATTAGCATTTCTTTGGTAAATTCCCCGGGGTGGGGATGAGGGAACCGGGCAAATGCCCCGCTCCCGGGTTGATTGTTTTCAATCTCTCGATAGGTGATATAGGAATATAATACAAGTTGTTGCTTCTTGACAATGAAGAAATATCTAAAATTCAGAAAATATACCTTTAAAAACATCCATGAACATCCACGAGCTTCTCTAGTCCTTCATGGACTAGCTAATCTGCAACGTAGTCCACGTCTTGGCCTATAAACGCCTCCATCACGAATACGCGACTCACTCCACGGTTTCGAAACCATGTGTCAAATGCCCGGGGGTCAACCCGAGGTACGCAAATGCCCCACCCCCGGGACGGGCAACATTAGGAAATGCCCCGGGGTTGCCCGGGGGGGGGGGGGGATGGGCACTGCTGGAATTGACTGGTGCATTAATTCAGAGTTAAACAGCTGTGCATCTATTTAACAATGCCTACATCACTTGGGAAACAAGATACCCAAAAGAAAAGTCTGTGCCATGACCTTCCATTATCTATGGGAAGGAGTTGGTGAGAAAATGGGGGTACTTGAATTTTTAGCCATTGCAAAAGGGGGCTACTGATGTAATTTGTCATGGAGGACGAGGCCATGAAGTCTTGAAGAGATTATACAAAAGCATAACTATGGTATGTACCAATAAGAACTAGGCACCCAGATTTCATGGTTATGCTCCCTGTGATTTTTCTAGGAGCACAGAGTTACACAGTATTTACTAGTGTAGTCATGCATGGATTATGATTTATAATTATAATAATTTCTGTACAGTGTTTTGCACTGCTCTGTTTGGTTGCTTATGCAATGCATTGTTATACCATTCTGACCATTTAGTGATTGAAATTCCTCATCTCCAAGAAATAGACCAAATAACTGATTAAACCTTAGATATTATTTGACATTGGGAAGGCAATACTAGCCCTGTCTTCAGTTTACCAAACCATTTCTACAAACCATGCACTCTACCATGCCATATATAGTGTCATTGTTTATTCTTCAAGGGAGGTTCTGATGTTCAATAAAATTTGATGTAAATGTCTGAAACCTAAACACATTCGTTTGCTTAGAATCCAGTACCTTGGAAGCTTGAAAAATGGTATAGCCCAAGGTATAACTATTGTCATAATAGCAATATTAAAAGCACTAACAGTATAAACTTTCAAAGCCTATAACTAAAAAAGTTCAAAAAGTTCAGAATGAGATTTACACCGATGAAAAAGCAATACTTACTCTACTTACTGCTTGAAAATTGAGCCATCTGCTACCATATTTTCCTTGAAATTGGTGCTTGATTTTATAGCGTTCGAAAAAAGGGCAAAAGACATTTCGAGCAAGTTGGTTTTATTTATGATAATTCAACACTGCGTTCACAGAATCAAAGTCTTTCTAACTTCTTACAGTTAAGGAAACATGTCGTTATTTCATTTCCAAAAGAATTTCGCGGAATCGTCTTACTGTTTTTGCGTAGCGATCACTTTTCTCCACCAGCTATCGACTCTCACTTGCCGCCATGTTTTGAACTTTGCTGCGGTGAAGCGCGCTCGACCCAGTCCTACTCCGCATCACGCATCGCCCAAGAGCGCTCTGGCCGTTTCGCCGCCCTTCCTTTTTAGCGCCCTGGTTTTGGTACGAATGAAGAGTTTTCAGCATTTTAGCCGAGCTGATTTTAAGGCTAGGGATGGGGAGTGGGGATGATCTGCCCTAAGCGTGAGGTTTACGTTTACATCGTAATGGCCATTTCCAAGTTAATTCTTGCGTCGATATCAAAATAAGCCCATGTGTCGGTGAAAAAAAAAAAACGCGGTCATATGAGAATGAGTAAGTTCCTTTTCATGTAACTTGATTTGCGTACAAAGGATTATTAAATAAAGGCAAAAGGGAAACTGGGAATGGCGTTTTGCTCATTGTCACCTTCTCTTGATAACCACTTTGTGCTCAGTGGTGATGTTTCTGTTCTCCTCTTGTCCAATGATTAAAGAGTTCGTTCTAGCATAGGTACAGCAATATTAAGGAGAATAACGTTCTTCATCTCGGTTTATAATTTCTTTTTCACTTTTCCTTCTTGAAATCAAACTCAAAATATGAATTCTCCTAACTGACTGCCAATTTAATGCTACATCTTACAACTGATGATTTTTCTTTACCCATATTACCGTATGTGGGGTCTATGTGTGAAGAAACAACAAGTTGAACACTATTGGGAATAAAAGGGTTTCTCAGTTATCGCTGCAGTAAATTGCATTTTTCTTTTGTCTTTCCAGGCCTGCGTTTTTCTCTTCACCTCGTTGAGAACGCACCGGGAATATATAAACGAGAGCGTGGGAGAAAGGTATAAACGAGGTGATTGCCCGAGGAAGGGGAAGGGGGGGGGGGGGGGGGGAACTCCCATATGAAAAGGGCGGGGATGCTCGTCGTCTCGCTTAGGAGTGGTAAATTTCGGATTTTGCTCTCACTTAGGGTGATCCGGGCAAAATGTCAATAATTTTATCCGCCAATGGGTTGCATGCGACGAAAGAAAAGACGCCATCATACT
Source organism: Meandrina meandrites (assembly GCA_963693305.1). NCBI lineage: Eukaryota > Metazoa > Cnidaria > Anthozoa > Scleractinia > Meandrinidae > Meandrina > Meandrina meandrites. The sequence goes on along the minus strand of OY855908.1, from coordinate 2,985,802 downwards.
GTGTTAGTGGTCTCAGGCTGAGCCTGTCAGACATGAATAATGATATCTTTATAAGGCGTCAATAAAACGTTTCAGCCACGCCCAGACTGGTCCGTACTTTACGGGTTTTATTCAAATTTTCCTACAATCATCCCGGCCCCTTTCCCTTTTATCTTCTATATATCTTTTTACTTATTTTGGTTTTTATGCATGTGTGACCTGTCACAACCTCGATCCTAAGTGTGGCTTGTGACAGCACACCGATGTAGGTAAGTGTATTTACACAATAAACCAGTACCTCTCTATATATCTTCTTTCCCTTACATGCGAGTCCCCCCGGAAATAATTTATCGCGACATTGCTAGTAAAAAGGATATTTGGAGAGCAGCTCGCGGCATAACGACTCTGTCGTCATATATATTGGAAAGGCAACCAGAAAGTCGTTTAAGAAATGATCTAAAACAAAGAAAAGCAAACATGATAGTGTAATAGAATAAACCACAACAACGACAACAAAAAATGTCGAGTAAAGATAAAAAGGAATTCACAAAGACATATGGATTTATTTTTTACCATCAAAGTTATTCGTGTTATCCACTCTCGTTTCTAAAAGATATTCCACCATTTTTTCTGGAGTGCCTGCCATAACAGAGTATCTGAAACAACTGTTATTTCATTGAATTTGTTAGCACAGTTCATACATATGACAAAGTTAAATTCATTTGAACGTTTTCTATATTCTCACCGTGCAAACCGTTTTAAAGTAAAAACCGTTTAGTAGATCCTGTGGAAAACTCACTGGCCAAATGATTAGCGCGCTGGGCTTCCGAACGAACGTTTCGAAGACCGATGTCTTCGTGTTGTGTTTCTTGGCGAGATACCTAACTCTCGCAGTGCCTCTCTATTCAGTACCCCTCTTGAATAGTTATGCAGCTCTCATAAGCTTGTAATTCTACTGGTCCTCTAGTGTAGCACTTGCTATTGTTTTGGGGGCTAGGGGCATTGTTCTTGTTGTTTGTTCTATTGTTCTCTTTTCTCCAGTAGTGTAGCAGCTCTCCTAAGCTTGTAATTCTACTGGTCCTCTAGTGTAGCAGCTGCTATTGTTTTGGGGGCTAGGGGCATTGTTCTTGTTGTTTGTTCTATTGTTCTCTCAGCCACTCATGTGAGACCTTACGAGAGCTGCATGGCGTCCCCCCCCCTTAGCATTTTTACAACTACTTCTCCCCGCATTAACCAGTAGGCCAGCGTGCATGGTTTATAAATTGAACTCGGCAATGGCTTCGCAGTTTATACATAATTCTACAGGTGTAACCGAGGTTATGGGTTCGAATCCGCAGCATGAGCAAATCAAAGGACACTCACTTTTCAATTTGTGACACTTGGACTCCTTCGTTTCCAAATATGGTGGCTATGTTCATCTTTTCTAAGACAAGAACGTCTTGACCGTGCTCTTTAAGACGAACTGTGTTCGTGTCAACGTCCTACGAAAAAAACGGTGAGCAAGCAAGCAAGTAAGCAAAGCAAACTGAATTACGATGGAGTATGCAAGTAGAATTAATAGGTCATTCGGTGGATGTATGAATGAAATAATAATTCCAATCATTTGATCATGCATTTAGGCCATGGTCAAACATAAAAACATCAGTCGAACCTAATGTAAATGAGCCGAAACAAAAAGCTCTTGCTCAAGTTCGACCATGGCCTTAATTAGTCATTTATAAGTTGGCCGGTTGGTGGGTCGTGTTGTTGGTTATTCTATCCTTCTGTCCGTCCGTCCGTCAGTCGGGTGGTTTGATCGTTTAGTCTATCGGTCGGTCGGTTGGTCGGTCATTCCTACGTTCATTCGTTGGCTTAATTTGGCCAGTCGTTCGTTCGAGTGTTCGTCCTTCGTTCGTTTGTTTGTTCGGTCGGTCGGTCGGTCGGTCGGTCGGTCGGTCGGTCGGTCGGTCGGTCGGTCGGTCGGTCGGTCGGTCGGTTGATTGTCTGGTCGTTCTGTAGCTTAGGCTGGTCGTTTGTTCAGTCGGTCGTTTGATGGGTTGGTCAGTGGGATGATCAGTCATTACTCGATTAATTTTTCCTACCCTGAGGATTCTGTTGAAATCTTTCTTTCCTATCCGCAAGAAATGACAACACTCTTGAGAAGTTTCTATTGTGGCCGTCCTGTAGAAAAGATTTTCTTTTTACTTTAACGATGACAATATTTCCAAAAAAAAACTGAAAATGTATTATCAGATGTGTACTCTATAAAGCAGGTAAAAAAAATGCCTAAACGTGGGCTCGGCCGGTGTGTTCTAAACGTTAACTAATGTGTCGTCATGTTGTTCCTGACTTAAATGCTCGCTACTCAGTTCGTGTAGTGGGATGTCTTAATTTGCCATATATGAAGTAGAAATCTTACGATATACCAACTTTGCTCCAAGTGAAATAAAGGCCTGACTACAGGAATACTTGAACACGGTAAGATGGATTCTTTCTATAGCTTATGAGCTTGAGCTTCTGGTTTTTCCTAACCTTAACAACAAACCTTTCCCAAATGAAGGACTACTACTTTCTGCCTTACTTGGAAGCGTTATTTGGTGTAAACACTCATTCTACTGTAGCACGTGATATGAGATGTCTTTAAGTGTATTCCTGTCGTCGCGCTACATCATTTGAAGCCAAAGCAGAAGCATAGTTGACCCTATTGTCTCAAATACCGTGCTTGACGTAGCCCGTTTAAGATATCAGTGCCTTTTCCTGAGCTTGTTTCTCAGAAGTAAGTTAAGCCAGTTCTCTGAATCGCAGCATAATCTCCGGCATTCATGTTAAAACAGTTGAACTTTTATCAGATATTGCACGTTAAATCCTTACCTTAAAGCGTTATTGACAAGAGCTAGTTTGCCAAAATCGTCTCCTTCGTTCAGCTGACATACCACGCCCTTAAAAAAGACAACCACTCATTATCTGAGCGATTGAAAACTTGACGAGACATTATAGAAAGCAATGAAGATTTACCGTTTGTGTTCCTTACCTTTCCATGTACCACAACATTCACAGAGCCCTTTAGGATAATGTACCATGACATGCCTTCTTCTCCTTCGTTGAACACTTTTAGAAAAAGAAAAAAGAAGAAAAGGAACGGAAGGAAAGGAGAAGAAAAGAAGAAAACAGAAAAGAAAAAAAGACGAGAGGAAAAAAAAGATGATTTATTTGCCATTCAGTTTGTTATAATATTGACAGTTTTGGCAATATAACCTTATTTAGTAGCTTCAGTCCAATTTGTCAGGGAAAACGCGTATGGCCCTAAGCAGATTTAAGTTTTCGTTTGAACACACATGAGAAAAGAACAACTATTTCCATCAAAACCAGAGGCTTCAGTGAACGCTCTCCAATTGAAGGCTTTTCAAAAGGCTTTTTTTCAGTAAAGTTTGTGTAAACTAGCTGGAAGTTAAGGGTATTTAAGATTTGATAATGTTTCGTATCGCATCGTATTATAGCCTGCGTTCGTAGACACGTACTGTTGTCAAAAGGAAATCATTTCTTTCATAATACTTACCCACGGTTCCTATTCTATCATGGGATTCTAACATAAACGCAGAAGCTAGTTCTTTTTTAACCTGTAGACAAAAAAAAAAGGAAATAGCAATTCATGAGAAGGCCTCAAAATTTCTTTATTCCTGTTCTCGCCCCTCTAGCCGCTTCTAGACCTTTAGAATGGAAGGTAAATTGACTAATTTTGAATTGCAGTTTTATTTTAAAACTTAGAAAACAGTGTGTAAGAGTCTGGTTTTTATGGCAAACATTTAACCTAGTTTTTTTTTTATTTTTCCAAGTGATCTGCACAAATTGTATTCCTCAGCTCACGTTGTTGGTCACGCTTTTGATCACGCAAAGTACCGAAAAATTCACAAGGAACAGCTGATTTAAACAAACGAATTCTTACAGAATGTTGTTCATCTTTCTAGTAATGAGATATGCCACTATTTGAGAATTGTATTTTGCTTATTATGACTACAAAAATTTATTAAATAACCTTTGAGGTGATGTTAGTACCAATGCTCACCATAGTGGAAAGATGTTGAAAAGCTTTAATGTGCACAAGTTCATCGTATATCAAGGACAAATCATCCGGAGTTCTGTCCAAGGAGCTGAAACACAAAGGTAGCAACAAATATCTTATTTTCACATTGTACTGGCGCTGTAGCTCTGCTAGTTGAAATATTGGCCAAAAAAATTTTGCCCTTCTGCCGTAGTACCAGCCTTGCAATCAATTTGGTGTCTGGTACGAGCATTTCTTTTACAAGAGATTCGGCAATAGACCAGTCAAGTAGTTTTATTCTTCGTTGCGAGCTCCTCTGCATCCTAACGTTTTTTCTAAATATCTTAACCTGGATGATTGGTCACATGGCAGAAGTCACATGTCACGTGACACGATATACCCGACTAAAACCGGAAGATATCGCAGGACCATCATTTGCAAGGGAGTCACCGCTCATGAGAATCCCAGTTTGGCAGATTCAACAAAGACAGGATACCAATGCCACTAGGCTAATAATGCAGAAGAACACGTGCTTTTCATTTGCTGGTCACGTGATTTGCACCAATGTATGACCATGTATGGATCCGTTAAAATTCTCACCAACCAGGGAAAGAAATTTAAATGAATTTCGTTCAAGTAACTGTTATATATCCGCGCGACAAAACTTTGTAGGCAAAAAGATTGCCACAATGTTTCGAATAACCGCGAAAACTTCGCACTGAGAAAAGGATTTTATAGGAACAGGACAGCAGAAAAAAATTCTTCTTCTCTCTCTCTACATTCAAACCTCAATAAATATACAGGAGCAAGTAAAGAGTGCTATACTGACTAAAGACGCCATTCACTTGAAACAGAACCCCATTTTTTAGTAATTACCCTCTAAACGAATACTTTGGGCAATTATTCCGTTTTTGGGACAACATATGAGGCCCTTGCTTTGTTAGTCGATTGAGTATTCGCCCTCTAGTTTCTCTTTATTGTTTAGTTGTCAACTCACGGTTTTCGTAAAGCCATTCTCAGCTGAGCATCGGGTCCACATCTACTGAGCATTATCAACACGTCATCAACGTCCTCCTCACTGTATGTCTCGTTACCAGGCTTCTCACCTTCATCCGCATCAAAAACAAACTGATAAAGGGTGTCTGTGTCTTTGAATTCACACTCATGTTCCACTGAAAATGAAACAAAAAAAGTATACATTTTGAAAAATTGTCATTAATTGGGACCAAACATAAAACATTAACTACAAGCGCAAAGAGGCGCTTAAGTTTCCTCCCCCTCCCCCCCGGGAGTGGCAACCAAGGCTTGCGCGCCTTGCTATTTCATTGAAACAGAAACCCATAGCTGATACATACTTCTTAGCCAAAACAAAACAAAACGGCAACAAATGGAAACGCATGTAAAACATTTAATGTTCGTCGTGTCACGAACGTGGGACAAAGAAAAAATCCGAGTCCCCGATGGGAATCGCATGCATGATCTCCCAAACCCCGGGCGGGCGCTCCAAGCAATTAGCTACGGAGAGACTCATGGTGATCTAGGCCATTTTAAATACTAGGTTCACATGTACATGTTGTGGTTCAATTTTACCCTTGGTGATAAATACAGTACGAGGTTGGTACGGGTTCGATTCCCGTCGGGGACTCAGATTTTAGCTTTGTCCACACAGGCGACATAATGAGCATTATATCTTTCATGTTTCACTACCGAGCTTTAAAATTCACCATCCTTCTCTTTTTTAAGGACTGTATTTTTCATTTAAGCAGCCGTTAGTCGAAGCGTTAGATAACGACCCCGAAATATAGGCAACAAAGGTGAGCGGCACACCTTACCCCTCCACGGGGAAAACGTAGTTTGCACTGAGTTACCAGTTCTTACCGTGAATGATGACACCCACTTCAAGAAGCGCCTGCAGCATAGCATTGGCGTGAAAACGGCCGTGAACTATTGGACTGATCCGTGTAAGCCAATCGACGGCTTCTGATCCAATAAAGCACCTTCTCACTAACACACCATCATAGTCTCGATCACGGATGAGCCTTGGTGACTGATAAAGAAGCATTTTGTGGCGTAGGACCAAGCCAGCCTCCATCAAGGCCTCGGTGGGATACTGAAGGGTAAACAGCATTCTTGTTACTGAGTCGATAAATGTCATATAAACAACAGTATCGCAACAGCAACAGAAGCGTGGCCGAGTGGTTTAGGGCGCTGTTCTTGTAATCCGGAGGTCCCGGGTTCAAGCCCTCCACCCTACCACTTGCTGGATTTGTTCTCGGTCGTCCCGAGCACAAATTCTTGGTCACGCTTTGTATATAGCCAACTGGTCTGCCTAATGCCAGTTGGAATTTTTAACTATTGTTATGCTCATTTACAATATTTCTTTCCTCTGTTTCAGTGGCATGCCTGTAAACAACCTGTAATCTACCCATCTCGAAAAGATATGAAGCTAAGTGCATCGACCACCATAAAACGTATTTGTCATTTTAATATTACTTCATATATCGTAGAATTATGTAAGGTTCAGTGAACCTTTATCAGAGGACACTTCGTAAAGCCTATTATTAAGATAGCATTAACATTCAACCTTGGACACTGAACTTAACAGAGTCAACTCACAGCGATCATAGCAATGTGTTTTTCCTCTGAAGTGTCATCGTCAGGAGGCTTTTCATTCTTTTCTAGAGTTAAAAAAACATGATAAAATGCTAAAAATAGTCGGTCAAGGTATATTGCTCTATGCGGGGCATAAAGTGGCCTCATGGTTAGCGTGTTAGACCAGATCGAGGGATCTGGGCTCTAGCGCTGCACTGACCAGGATCAGTAATACATTGTGTTCTTTGGTAAGACACTTTACTGTCACAGTGGGTTGAGTGTGTATGGCAGGTACACTACTAGACAGAGACTAACAACCCATCCAGGGGTAGTATAGTGAATGAAATAAGAAGAGAAGGGTAGAGAGGGAAGTTGGTAACTGAAAGGGAGTTTTTCCTTCCAGACAGGACCACTTCCCGGCATGCTAGCCTTAAAAGACTTAAAGAAACGTTTCTACAAAGCGATGTTTAAGACCTTACCTTGCGTTTCAGGGAAGGACGACGGACTGGCTATAATATCCTCTAGATATCGCTTGTTCCGCTGGAAAATAAAAGTTTGCCACAGTAATTAGATTTTTGATCTCCATTGCTGGTTGTGCGAGGTTTACAGGTTTCAAATTACCTCCCAAATGGTACGGAAATACTTCTTCTCCACCAATAACAGCTCACAAAAGTCGCTGGTAATAACTGTGGCGTGCCTTATGGAGAAAACAAATGAAATCAGTTAAAAAGAAAAAAAAATAAACAAAACGTAACCGTACTGGGTGAGATTTAGAGGTTTTCACGCAGTTAGACCGCGAGCAGTCGGCGTTTGTTCCTGAAATCCTGCGCATGTAAAAAAGAGATAAAATTATGCATCGATTCCTGTTTTCACGTCGCCCGCTAGGAAAAGAAAGAGAAGTCTATCGCGTATGCTGACTGAAAACAAAATCCGGTAAAAAGGAAAGATGTCTCTCAATAAGAACTAGATTCCTGACTGTCTCTTTTTAGTTAGTTGAGCGGGCAAAAAAAAAATACAAAAACAACCGTAGAGAACAACCAGAGCAAATTTCATTGGGTTAGTTCTAATCGAATTGTGCAGATTGGCCATTCAAATTTTTTTGTTGCTACCATTCAATTGTTTCATATTTGACATGAGTATTTTATTTATGATTTCATCTTGTTGTTTTTTCTTTCGGTCGGGGAAGGCAGAAAGGTATTTCAACGACGATGACATGCGCCCGACAATAGCGAGTGACGTACCTTGGTGAATCATCCAGAACTGACTCGCCAAACACCTTCCCAGGTCCCAAACTGCAGATGGTTTCAGCATCCTGGGAAAAAACAACCAACATTTACTTTCGTTAAACGCACTTTCAAACAGTAAACACTACACGTGCGCCCCGTATCTAGCTCTGGTCACTGGTCTGGTTACTGGCAAAAGGAATATTAATACAGTGAACACAATAACAACTGTCTCAGATGTATGTGTACTGTAAATGCGTGGGGAAAAAAATGCTTACTTAGCCCGACAGAATGTATTGCCCTAGCACGTACCAGGAATACTTTTTTTCAAAATGTCACGATACATTATGGAGAGTTCTAGATGGGAATCTCAGTTATCAGTTAAAGTTTCGGCGATTTCTCAGAAAGAAGTTAAAATTTCAGCCCATTTCTCAGTTATCTGTAAATTTTGCAGATATCAGATCTAAGGCATCAATCAAAAACGCCTCATTTCTCATGGACAGTTAAAATTTTCACCAATTATCAGTCAGCTAACAACTACAACCCATCCACACCCTTATGATAGAACATAATTCAGTTGAACAAAGATGCCAGCTCAAAAGTAAAGGTTGAGTCACAAAAACGTAGAAACTTAATTAACAAATTTATGGTTACTTCGTTCGTTTAAAATGAGAAAGACATTAAAATGCAAACACTGCTTTTAGCTTACACGATCAACATATACCATTCGTTTATTTGTGTTGTAAGTGCGTCAGTTCTCGTCAAATCCACACGTACCTCAAATTTTCCCGTTTTGGATACTTTCACATCAAGAGCCCCTGTCAGTACTGCGTACCAGTAGCATCCAATGTCGCCCTGACGAAACACTGCAGGGAATCGGAAGAATTGAAGGTGAAAAGCTTGAATTAAGAACCTCATGTCAGGACAGTCGTCAAGGACGTCGAAGTCAATGTGCTTTGAGAGCGTCTCATCTCATTTGACTGTCGAAACTAAACACACACGTTTGCTTGCTTTGTTCCCTTTCGTTTGATTGGTTAAAAGAACTCGTCCCGCAAACATGATTTTCAGAGTCGCCACAAAACCAGTCATTGGTTTTATGTTTTTCCGCACTCAGCAGCGGTTTCCTGTCTTCCTGCACTTGACACTGGTTGAACGTTTTCTCCGCATTTGGCATTGTTTCATTTTTCCGTTCTTAGCACTGGCTACGATCGGTCGATGTGAATACTGTTGTTTACGTTTTACGTCAGTCATGAATGGAAAAAAGTTCCAACAAGAGACGGTTCAGGGATCTGTGTCGTTGATCAACGTGAAATGGTTTTCGAGAACAAGGTAGATATTTGATTGTAACTAACTCAGTTTTAAATTACAAATTGATAAACTATGGTCATGATGGTGCTAGACTCACATGTGATTCCCTCCTCCAGGTCTTGATAATATGCGTAATAACAGATCTGCACAAGCACTGTGCTATGAAATTGCTCTAATGCCTTCAAGTCCTGTACAGAAATATACATAGTGAACGTCATACTGTCACATCATGTCACACCACGACAACCGTTAGAACAGAGTTCAGCTTGTGTCACGGATCGATTTTAGACATTTTTCTAATGTTTCTACCAAACGTTTTATTTTAATTTACTTAAAAAATAATCATTATCGTTTCCCACACATTCTCACTCGTCGACTAACTCATTCTGACAGTATGCGTGAAAAGTGTGACGAAAAGTGTGGCATTTGAAAAGAGTCATGTGATTGCCTAGCTCCCATGAGTCTCCTCTCGCTCAAGGCTTTCTGAATATGACGCTGGGTACACAATCACCTTCACTCAGTCCGTTATCACGGAAATAAGACGTGAGCCATGACCAAATTGGGCAAGGATTAAATCAAACCTCTCATACCATGTCATACCTTTAATGTGGAATAAATAATATCCAGATCTTCTCCTGTTCTGTTTTCCGGTCTAGAGGAAAACAAACGAAGTGATAACTGACTGCAACACCTAGGAACAAAACAATCTCTACCAGTATTTAAGAAAAAGGTAACAAGTTGAAAATCACTCATCGATTAATGTCGAACAATGCCTATCATATGATCTGTGCGCTGGACCCCACTTGCCGGGGTCATTGTGTTGTGCTCTTGGACAAAACACTCCTACAGTTCTTCTCTCCACCCAGGAGTATAAATGGGCAACGGCGAATAGAATGCTCAGAGGTATATATCTCTGTGATGAACTTGCATCTCAGATGGAGCGAGTAGAAGTACTCCTAGACGCTTCACGGTCAGTGAAGTCGGAAATAAACTCTGACCTGATGGATCACTATGCTCAAACGCAGGGACTAGTAGGGCTATAGCCCTACCACTTTTTTACTTGGGTTGATTTTTTAGGGCTCCAGATGCCAGGGATAATGTATGAATTTTACCACTTGAAAGTAACAAAAGGCTTCTACTTTTGTATATACGCTTCACGAAGTCAAAGGCTCGGCACGGCTGCGCGGAAGAACCGCAAGAGAAACTCTGGCAACTTCAAAAGGTAGCAAGCTTAGGCAGTTTTATTTATATTTACTGCATTGGAAGATATACTTAGTGGGGACGCCTATGTTATACTTGTAGGGGTTGTAAATACGATGGCGCGCAAATGCATGACAAATGGTAGAACAGTGACCCCAAATGCGTATGTCCCCAATTAGTCCATAAGGGCTAAACACACAGACACGGTAATAAAGTTTTTATCTTATCTTATCTTATGCTTGCTTGTCTTGGCCAGATTTTTTAGCACTTCACTTAAAATGGTCCCTGAACTGTAGCCGATAACAGCTTAAAGGGACAGTATTGCGAGTGGTCTTCTACGTTTTTTGTGTAATTTATGTTAGAATGATAAAGGTGCATTCACTGATCAACAAAACGACCTTTATGCAAAAAATATGGCATAAATTTCGCTCTCCAAGATGTGAACAAACCACAATCAATACTTTTTTTAGCGATTTTCGTCCAAGTAACACTGTCAAACATGTGACACTGCTGCCCCTTTAAACTTGAGTTTCCTGTGATTCAATTAGTGATCATGATAATCATATTCGACATCAATTTGCACGTACCATTTTCCTCTAGCACTCTAGTAATGTCAGTGTTGATTGTTTTTTGAGAGATTCACTGTGTATCGTTAGTAACTGCAAAAACAGTTAATGTTTTCTGTGACACTTCATTGTGATAGCAAGTAAACATGAATGATTTAATTTTCTGCGAACCTATTGTTGTTAGTCCTCATACCTTTGTAACTTAGAGTAATGTGAACAGAGTCTAGCCAAGTCCACTCGATCACATTCTTCACAGAGCTATTATAAATTATGCCAAATTTAGTTTCTATTGGTTCTTGTCATCTCACAGTGCGTTACATTAGCCAGTTATAAAACACAACATAAGTAGCTATTAAAGTAAGCTTAACATTTATTAGTTTGGCACATGGCCACTAATTGTTTTAAGAAAAAAAAAAAAACGAATCAGACGAATGTCTATTATCATTTTGTAAGTTGAACACTACGTACGTCACAGTAGTCCTATTGGCACCAAAACCGATATGTAAGCATATTTGTTTTTACTTTAGAAATTGTCTTCTGGTTGCAATTCTTTCGTACAAAAATAGAAAGTGTCATTTAGAACAAACAAACAAAAAACGCAATATACCTTTAATGGTCACACAAACCGCCGTAAAGATCTCAAATGGACCATGACGGTTCGCTCGAGACTGACACAAAACAAAATTAAATATTCAAGTAAAACTTTGATGGAAACTCTGCGTTCCCTTTTAAATCAAAGCATTCTTGTCAAAATAGACCGTGGCTTTCTTGTTGAGACCGCAACACAAACACTGCTACTCTTCATACGATCATACGAAATGTGATGTCATTCAGCGGCACAGTTCGGGGAAGAAGTTCAGTCCGTCATTATCGAGTCAGTTATGACGAACACTACGCAACCGATCAGTCCCTTCAATAACTATCACTGCAAACTTCGCTAGAAGTCGCGAACGATTCATCTGATTTCTTTGACACAAATCCCATTTTGTACATTTCTCTGCATGACTCCAATTAATTTGTCTAAACTTCTGGACAGTAACTCTTTTGAACTACAACAATAAGTTTACTAAGTTTGGTAACTCAGTATTGGATCGGTTAAACAGAGGAAATTTGCACCGCGATCTACGGCAAAGATTTATCGTGGTGTTATGCTATGATAATTATGGCTAATGGCCTGTCAAGGAAATATTGTTATTGCTATGCAGTAGAGGCAATCAAAATAGGACATATTCGACCTTTTTTACCTACCTCTTTTCAAGGCAAGAAATCCATTCAGTGACCATGGCCAAAGAAATGAAAAAACCCGCTCTCTCTCTCTTTCGCTCGAGTCGTTTCGCAATGAAAGAGCGAACTTTTCCGCTTAGTACTACAGCGACATCGAGTGAATTTAAAGGCCGCGTATTTTAACGATTGACCAATCAAATGGATGGATATTGACAGGGTCAGAAAGATCACAAGATACGCCGAGGCAAGGCAGAATCCTCACATGAGAACACAATGCATTGCGGACGACTTTGATGATTAAGACGGAATCCACCAGGAAGTCGAGTAATATTTATTTAAGTTGGACAAAAATCGAGTACCAGAATAATTTAAATCCTATTGCGTTATTTTCTGCCCTAAATAAAAGGTAAAGATGTAAGAAATTATCACTGATAACACCAACAACAATTTCTTATCAGAGTCTTAGAAAATGAATTTCAAAGTTCACAAGCTATAGGGAAATTCTCACGTGCAGCCATTTTGTAAAATCGTCTTTAAGCGATTCAGTGGAATTCAGTGAAATTTCAAAATTTGTTTTCGGTGTTTGGTGTTGTTAGAAAAGATTTCTTTTGATAAGATATTTGAAGCAGTAACACAAAAGTTTGCAATAAGGTGTAAATAATTTTGGTACAACAATTTCTTATCAGAGCCTGAGAAAATGAAATTTAATGTTCACAAGCTATAGGCAAAAGCTCGCGTCTTTTAAGCGATTTAGTGGAATTCAGCGGAACTTCGAGATTGGTTTTCGATGTTTGGTGTTGTTAGAAAAGATTTCTTTTGATAAGATATTTGAAGCAGTAACACAAAAGCTTGCAATAAGGTGTAAATAATTTTGGTACATAATTTTGTCCAACAACTACTCGAAGTCCTGGCGGATTCCGTCTTAACCTTTTTCGATGCTTGTTATACCAACCAACTTTATCAATAGAATCCTGTCATGAACGATGGTAACGTATTGGTGCTAATTAATTGTAGCAAACATCAGTTGGTCACGCTAAGCTGAAGAGCACTTGTCACTGTAAGCTACTGTAGTGGAACAGGCAGATTGATCGAGCACGCGAATGGCAGAAATTGGCGAAGAAAATTAATGAAGTAAAGACGATTCTAGTGAGTGAGCCTGTGTTCTTCCGGTTATGTTTTTGATCGCTCACACTTCTATTTCGCTCGATATTTTCACGGCAACCCTGGGCGCGCGAAAGTCTTATTTGTGTGTTACGTGTTCCGCGTGAAATGAGCTGTGATGCGTGGTGGAAGGTAGCCTCTTTGGGCCATCACGCAACGCTTCTCTTGGAGTAGGGAGTGTTGCGTGACAAGCCCAAACAACGGCAACGAGAACGGTAGTTCGGCTGGAAGAAATAATTAGCATTGCAATTAGCCAATGAAATAATTACGCACACTGATGAAAATACAACAGTCACCAAATTGTTAGTTGCTTGTTATCTTGCGGTCAGTTTTTCATGGTACTTGGACACTGGTTTTTCCTCAGAAAAACAACTTTCCAAGTTGTGATTCGATCTGTAGCAGAGAACTCATTTCACAAACAGCTACGACTTAAAACTAAATAGGGCGAATTTATTTTCTTCAATAACAAATTTAAATCAATTTAAAATAATTTAACGTCGTATTAACTAATTAATTCGGTTATTGAATTAATCAATTAATTACGGTAATTCATCGATTGAAAAATTAATTAATTTATAAATTTATTTACCATAAACTAACACTGACAGTGTACCAATGTTAAAACTCTTTTAAGCCCCTTATCTTTATGCCCCTCTCTCTAATGCATCTCTAAAACTATTAGAATCAGCACCCTCGCTTTCCGAATATACTTGATGAAATCTAAACATGCAAGACATTTAAAAAACTGAAGGAAACTATGAACATTTCTAGACGGTTTTCTGACAATGCTACGTTTGTGTGTGTAAGAAAACATATTTTTTAAAACAGGAATAAACGTTAAGGAGTGTTATATGCGCCCGTTGATTTATGATTGAAATAAGTCCCCGCTATAAAAACGCCAATATCCCCAACCCCCTTCTAGCTCCCTGGGGGGCTTTACAGAGCATTTTAGGTTTTGCAGATCTCCTTTCTTCATCTAGGCCGCTGTTTGTACTCATCGACCAGCTTAGCGTGGACTCAAAGTTAGCATATCACACACTGCAGCCAGCACTTGACCAAACAGCCAAATGGAATTGATCAACAGCGCTGCAAAGGACAGGTGTGCTGTGAAAAGGCTGAGGATGATCTCCAGCGTCTCGTACAACTCGTGACGAAAAGAGGAGTTGAAGGTGAACTGGACGCAAGAAAACAGTACTGCTGCAAGAAGAACACAAGCTGCCACGGAAAGAAGAACAGATTGGTCGATGGTTAGGCCTTGCTGTATTGCGTGACCGATAGTATTGGTGTAGGACCATTCCAAACTGGATGTCACAGTTTCTGTGGCATGGCTCACGCATGTGTGGTACGTCTGGACCACTGCTTCCAGGCAACTGGAGTTAGAAGGCGCTAAATCAGCCATGTTGAGTTCACTGAATACAAAAAAAAAAAAGAGAAATACGTTGTCCTGAGCCTGTGATGTTCTTACTCTGATATATAAGCTAGTATGTTGGTATGTGACGCTTTGAGGTGTATTGCAGTTCAGTCTGCGTTAGGATATAAATAGGAGTCTTGGTGGCAATAGTGAAAGATTACAGGGAAACTGTGGGTAAATATAAAGAATTTATTCTAGACTCGGAATTGACAAAGAATTGAAAGAACCCAGCTTACATAAATGGAAATACGAACCATTACGGCAAATAGCAAATGGGCGCTGTTGCATTTATCTCTATCGAATCTTTATTTGACCAAGCTAAGTTCGGTTGCCAGCGACAGGTGAAACCTAACTTCACAAGCCTATTTCAAACCGTCAAGATGCCAAGATAAAAAAAGTATATCCTTCAAAACTCTTGTCATTTAGATTCAGATCCAAGCCTTCAGTTTAGCCATTTTTTTAAAATGCGTAGCTTGACTAAGAAGGGCTATGCATTTTTTTTGCCAATGAGAATTTGAAAATGGTAATAGAATGCTAGTGTGTGCTTTTGTTTCAGTACCACAGATCAAATGCATCACATGAATCTCTAGTACAATCTGCCTTCGTTATCTGTGAATTGCAATATTTTTGGCCTAACATGTACATGAAATGACTGGTT
Source organism: Meandrina meandrites (assembly GCA_963693305.1). NCBI lineage: Eukaryota > Metazoa > Cnidaria > Anthozoa > Scleractinia > Meandrinidae > Meandrina > Meandrina meandrites. The sequence goes on along the minus strand of OY855908.1, from coordinate 2,970,462 downwards.
TGTTTTACCCGTGAAACGCGAGATTCGTTTAGAAGTCGTTTGTTGCGATTTAACATAACTGTGATCCGTGAAACCAAAATCGTGCTTCCGGTCGTGAAATGGGATCTAGATCTTCCATTCACCGCCCTCAATCTTCAGCTGAAATCATGATGTGCATGAATGGTGAAAGAAAGGAGTTGTTTCAGTTTGGTTATTCCTTCGTACAGAGCCGTATATGATTTCTGTATCATTATTGTTATCACTTTTTGAAGTTTTATTTTTACTAGACTATGGGGGACACAAAAAATGTCAGCTGAAATGTCTCTCTGATAAAGAGGCTGGAGTAGTACATCGATCTTTGGGTGCTGCATGCAGTGACCACGAATATACTCCATTACAAGACCCTAATAATCGAAATGCCCGCTGGAATTCACTATAATCTCATACCTTGTGTTTTTTTGGGTGAAAAGAGCAGATAGCAGTCAGTGTTAATCCGTGTAAAGCCAGTAGAAGAGTCGGTCTGTTTCACGCAACTGAGACATCAACTCAAGTACTGGTCACCCGCAGGAACGATGGGGGAAAAATTTCGCCAACTAGCTGTCAATTTTATTTTCTGTGCTGTTTACTTTACTCTGTCTAAAATGTCGAGAAGGAATTGGCTTAAACCCAAATTTATTGTAAGTTTTGAAAACCCAGCAAAAAATAAAGCCGACTTTTGGTCTGTGGGCATGCACTAAACTGGAACTGATGTTCACTTGTATTTTAAGAGCACACTGTGCCTTTAAAAAAAGCTCCAAACAAGTCAGCGCTCTCTGATTCTAACTGAATACGGGGCTAAAATATTAATAAAGTGGCCATATTTATCCTTAGCAAACACTATTATCATCGATACTGTTAAACAACTCGCCTTTTTGACGCAAAAACCGCATTCAAATTTTGGCGTCATCCACAGGTTTTTCGACCTTTCGATCATACGTGGGCATTAAGACCAACATTCAAACTCGTTTGTGACCTTTAGTTTGTGTCCCGGGAAATTTTAAATTTAGAAGACCATTGGTTTGACCATTCAAATGAAAGCTAATAAAACAGCTGTTTGTTGTTTAGTATTTTAAAAAACGAAATTTGTGGATCTTTGACGTTAAAAACGTCAATAGTCTAACACGCACGCAATGGGAAAACTACAACTGTTACTTCATTTTCCAGCTGACTTGCCGATCATCAAAAATGCTTATAACTTTGAGAACACTTGGATAACCAGCAAAAATGGACGTAATCACGCTCATATGAAACATGCTCCCATGGCATACTCTCACTCATTAAATTTCCTGCAGTTGTCCCAATTTTGCTTTGACCCACGATAAAATAGATAAGTAATTCGACCGTTTAATACAGCCCCAATCATTTTTCTGACCAACACGGGACTACAAAATAAACGTTAGAGCCAAAAATATCCCATTTATTTAATCACCAGCTAAGCTACAATAACACTTTGGCAGATTTTTAGAGGGTACGCTTTAAACAAATAACAAGATTCATGGCAATTAACCGTAACTGCCCGTCATTTTGTTTCATTTATTTAATGAAACTGTCATTTGAAATTATATCATCTAATTACAATAAGTTAAATCAGGGCTTATGAGAATAAAGATGATGATCACCTCAGGAAAGACGACTTGATAAAAATCAAAATTCTCCTAAGAAGTGTTATGGAGATATATGACAACGCTTGGAAAAATTTTAATAGTGACCTCTGGGGTTTTATAAGGATTATTGTATCAAAATAGAGGTGTTCCAGTCTATCTAGAACGCCTGTCTTGATGTTTGGTTTCCACAAGTTATAATTAAAACTACATAGAATTAAGGTTTAATATTTGGTTTGTTAAGTAAATGACAAATTTCAATACAAATGATGAAATATAACAATAAGTTTAAATATAGAGTGACACTACAAACTAAAATATAAGGGACTTGTCATCCAACATTTTTTCTGTTTCAGTCTTTTAACTGTTTGCAAACCCCCAAAGTCAAAAGGAATATAGTGGTCTCACAGAGTAAAAATATTGTCAGACATTTCTGCTCCTTTCACACGTTATTTGTCCTCTACTGAGTGCAGCTGAATATTTTTCCATACCATTTTATACTTAACTTTTTTCCACATAATCTTCGATTGATGACCAACAGAATGTATCTTGTTTTCCACAAATTAATTGCTAAGATGAATTTTGCTAAAAGCATGTAGCTGTTTCTCTGACTAAATTTCCAGAGTAAGAGGAGGTGGATTAGAAAATTGTACTTAATTCTATATTTACAATGTTATGATAAAATATTATTTCAGTTGTTATGTAAGAGAGCACATTCCACTGCATCCTGAGATGACCTGTGACCCTGCTGCTGTAAGTGTTACCCCTCCTGTGGCACCATCTTTCTCCCATAAACCAGGCGTTTGGATTATCTGCACAATGGAAAATTATGAAAACAAAAATCAGTGATGTTAATGTCAAGAAAGAGAGGTTGAGTAAGGAAGTGATGCCTCACTAAGAAAATGCAGCAAGGTGGGCACTGGCTGAGAGGTCTACATGTCTCTCAGAACCACTAGCCTGCGTTGATGCGCTAAGGCAAAATACACAAGCAGTGAAGCCGCAAGAGGAATGAAGAGTGAAAAACTCATAGTAATTAATAGAGAATGTGGTGGTTTGCTTTACAAGTGTGGTTCCATGGACTGCCAATGATTATACCTGATAGGGGGGGGGGGGGGGTGGGAGGTGGTCAAAAGGCAGAGTTTTCAAAGGATAGAAACTTATTGGAATTTTCCAAGGGGTGGGGGATTCAAATCAAAATCCTTCTGTGGAGTATGTACAGTGTATGGATATTTTCTGGAAAAACCTATTGCATCTGAATGTAGTTGAGATCTACTGTACCTTTTCCACAAGTTCTTCAAAAGCAAGCTGTACTCCTTCTCGGGTCCTAGCACTGTAAGAGCAAGCAACAGTAAATGAATCAAAAATAATAAAATAAAATTAATAATAAATAAAATAATACCCTCTCTGTCCCTTCATCAATCTGGTAATCATTGATTGAGTAATGTTGAGTGTATAGTCATTCTAAACTAATGTAAGGTCACCTTGCTTCAATAAATAACATGGAATGCCTCCTTGCAAACTGTAATCCCTGTTTTCTGTCGACTTCACGGCCTTCCTAAAATCGTAACAGGCAAATCCAAACTTAGGCTTCATCCAACTACAAACAAAACCAACTTAAACTAGCCTTCATACAATAGATAATGAATTACATGTACAATTTGAACTCTCTTTTTGCTGAACTATAAACCCAGTAACAAAGGTAAACCCAGTAACACAGGAAGGCAGTGTAAATTACCCTGATACTATTGAAACAAGAGTCTACCAGTCTACATTCTGCCTGGGCCACTCACAGCAATAAGACAACTAATGCCCATTACGAAATGTTACTCCCTTGATCATGTGGATGAATACTTTTAGTCTAAACCCTGTGCAGCAATCAAGTCACTTTGCAGCACAATGAAGTTTAGTATGTGAATTGAATGCAAATGCTTCAGTCTGTAAAACAGCAGTAGAAACATGAAAGTGCAGGGAGACCAACTTTTTCTGATTGAGGAAAACCACAAGGCAGTCATACTGCGAGAGTTACGAGGCTTAACCAAGAACCTGGTCCCGTTCAAACCTGGCATCCTTGTTATTCAATAAAATAGAGAAACAGTATTTTTTTAAGTCTTACAGTGTGATACTAAGAAGATATACAAGGTACCTTATCTATTTTGTTGCCGACAAGCATTTTTATGATGTCCTTTTTTGTTGTATACATTTCTACTTCATTCACCCATTCTTCCAGTTTATCAAACGTTTCTCTGCTACTTGTATCATACACTAAAGAAAGAACAGGAAACAATCAACAAACAAAATCAATACCTTTTATTTTTAAGAGAAATCAACAACTATTTTTAATTTCCAATGGCAAAACACTGCCCAAAATGTATGCAGGTGAGAAGGTAGAAATTTTCATGGCACAGCTCAAGATGATCATTGAAAATATGGAAATTGCAAAATGAAATTATAATACCTAGAATAACTCCTTGTGCACCTCTGTAGTAGCTGGGAGTTAATGTTCTGAAGCGCTCCTGCCCTGCTGTGTCCTAAAAAGTCAACAAAATTGAAGCAGTAGTTAAACAAATGGTAGTCATATCCATTTCTTTTAAAGGGACACTGTCACAAGCATATCTCCAAAACTTCAACAGCCCAAAAACATGTTTACACCATTGGAACCTGTAAACAGTGAAATTTTCTTAAAATTACTATACCAGTGCACTGAAGCTAAATATAGTGATATCACTGTGATACTATCGGGAGCTTTTGATCTGGACTCGAAAAAGTCAGCCTGACTTTTTAAGTTCTGTCCTTGTGGTTTGCAATTTGCTAGATATCCTTCCCTTTACGTTCTAGGAGCATTTCCTGCATGGTTGAAAGTGTTTAGTCGCAATTTTTGGGGCCATTTTACTAAAAAAGCCAAAATATGTCCATGACAGTGTCCCTTTAAATATAAGACAAAGCAATGATCAATTTACTATATACATTGTTAGTGTTAGTGTTGGGTTGTCTAGCTATTTTCAGGAACTATTAATAACAGGGTTTACTAAAACTGGTGAACATTCAAGCAGATGGTTGATGGGTTGAATAAGATTTATATTTAATAACAACTTCCAATATAGAGAAAAACAACAACAACAACAACAAAAACTTCCAATATAGCAATTGAATACACGTAGACAATTGCAATAACGAATTATAAGTAAATGAAGGGCTCGGTCGAAAAAGGGCCTTAGCTTTTTTTGGCAAACATGAAAATCGTCAAAACAACTCCAAATTTCGCATGCGAGTTTGTTTAAGTGTGTTAAACAGTGCCCTGTATTTTTCCCGCTGTTGTCTGCCTTGCTTCCCACAAATTATGCAAGCAAAAACTGGACTTGATGAAAGAAACCTTTTGTTCCGTGAAACAATGAAATCAGTGAAGTTGAACCGATTACTGTTTTAACTCTACAAACATTAACCCTAGCCCTAACCGCTAAGCCTAACCCCAAGGGTTATTGTTAACCCTAGGGTTAGGGTGGTTAGGGTTAGGGTAAGGTTAGGGTTAGGGTTAGCATAGGGTTATCCTAGCAAAAATAAAGAAATATCTTCTTTTGAATTGCATGGCATGAGTCGGTATCTAAATAAAGTCAAGGATTAGTGTCTAGAGAGTGAATGTTTTGCAATCCATGAAAAAAGAAAACACTATTATATTAATATAAAACAAAAACTTTCTCATGCACTGTTTTATGGAAAAGTAAAAAAAGAGCAAGATGTGACATTTCGTAGATGCTACTGTGATGCTGCAAAAGGCTTTGAAATTTAGTGATGCTATCAGCAAAGCGCTTGCCATTTATACTGTCTGTACGACGAATTACAAAATTTTATTATGGTAGTATTCAAAATTTCTCAGTGGTAAATTTTGCTAAGGGAAATGATTATTTTTTTGTGAATAACACTGCCATTAGCAAAGCAAATTCAGTTCCTTTCACTAAAAAAATACTTCCATTTTCGAACTACTGTGAATGGCGCACTTTTTTCCGTGTAAAGCATTCAAGTTTGCCTAGACAAACCGTCGCGTTTTTCAACTGAACCGGCAACGTTTGGAGCGTAAACATGTCAAGTTTTGACAACTCCGCCTGTGTGTTTCTGGTCGTGAAACACAGGCTTTGAAAACTTTTACGTTGATGTTTTATGTTTCGTCAATGAATGTCGACAGCAAATTGTGGCTTTATATTTCTGGTAAATGCTGACTGAGACAGCGATCTTCATTGACTGATCTTTGGTTTACTTGTAAAACGCGACAGTTTGTCTAGACAAACTTGAATGCTTTGCTCGATCGTGAGAAAATGCGTTAAAAAGTAAGCCGTTCGCGGTCATTCGAAAATGGCAGTAACAGTCTGGTTTCATAAAACGATTTTCTCAGACAACACAAAAGAAGTAAGTTTTAAGCTAATAGGCTTTTCCTCGTACATTTATGTTATGAATACACTAAATCGAATTTAAGCCGGCTAGAAAACTGATCGAAAAAAACAAATTAGCTTAAACAAACAAAAAACTTACATGCGAGCCCGGGTTTCGGGTTTTCTGGTCCTTTCATTCCGGTCGACAGCGATGAAACAATCAACGGAGTTCCATGACATGCACTTACAAAATCTAAACGGTTGATTTTCATTCCACTTGACTTGCAGTAAGCTCCTATTCTGTTCTTTTTGGGCACAATAATCAATCGCGAAAGCTCCCACTTTTCGTTTTAATTTGCACAGTGAAATGAATGAAGACTTTGCCCCTGCGCCTTTCGCTCGGCCCCAGTTTCCGACTGTCAAGTCACGCTAAAAAGTAACGCAATAATCACGATCAATGCATTAAAGATTATTATGAGATATCCCTGAGTTTCTTCGACACGGGAAGTCCTACGCTCAAAATTCAACAGAAAATAATAGAGTCTAAAAGCCAGTCTTCATTTCCAAACATTCAACATGCCAAATGATTGCAAATGAGCCCAAACAAATGAAGGTGAACTTGGTTTGGAAGAGAAGTGCGTTTAAACTCTTTCCCTCTGGAATCAGAGTTCCCGACCGCTAAGTTTACCGCTGTTTTAGCGATCATGGAACAAACACGCCTTGTTTCTTTTAGGCATGCTGGTGAGCTTGCGGGTGTACAGACTTAATGATGTCCTTCCACCACCAGACGGACGCAAATATATGTCAAATAAGCGAAAATCAGTGGAGAGAAGTGCACTTCACACACGAAGGTGAGCATTCAACTTGTCCGATTAAAATCTGAAGAGGCTTTGCGCGCGAAAAGCTTACGTCACAATGTTTGCTGTACCGATCCATTTTCAGATCTCTTGTTTGAGCAAGCGAGCAAGCAAGTAATTAATTCCAATTGAATTACAAAAACAGGAAGAGAAAACAAAAAACCTTTTGTTATTCCGAACAATGAGACCAGCATAAACATTTAGATTCGTTCTGGAACAATGATTTGCTAATAGTATAATTTTTATTCTCTTCTTTATTTCTCCAAAAACAAGCGAACACTAGTGAAAATAAATGCAGGACAATGTTTAACACACATAAACAAACTCGCATGCGAAATTTGGAGTTGTTTTGACGATTTTCATTTTTGCCAAAAAAAGCTAAGGCCCTTTTTCGACCGAGCCCTTCAAATAGTCTTCGAGTAAGTATACACTGTATGTACTCAGGTTCAAAACCCAGTTCTTTTTGAAGCACAGACCACAGTTCTTACCCAGATTGCTAATTTTGCCTTGTTTCCATCTACCGTCAGTGTTTTCACTTTGAAGTCAACACCTAAAAATCAGATAAAATACCACTTGTTATTAACCTGCAATCAAGTCTAACTAGCTAACAGATAACAAGCAAGAGCTAGAGCTAGAGTGTTAGCCCTAGAATTTTGCTCAGTTGGCAATTGCTACATATGGGCTCAAATTTGACTGGTATGAAAAGAAAAGAATTAAATCTCTGGGATCAGGGTATGGCATGGGATTTTACCTTGGTTATTGTATTGTAGTTCCAGAAAATATCCATATCCCCCCCAACAAGGAAGGACACTGGAAATTCTGAAAACACTGCGGTGAAGAAACATGAACAAGAAGTTGAAACAACTTATAACCGTGCTTCTTTAACTCATTTGCACTCGCAAAAACATTGCACAATATCTAACTACCTCAGTGGCAACTCTGTCATATTCCAGAGCGGTCACTGATGAATTACTTTGCGCTATAACTTAAGGTTTAGTAAAGTAGCCATGCCAGTCACACAATCCAATGTTTACGCTATCCAAGTTGCTAGTTTTTGAATGGTTGTGGTTTCAGTTTTCCCTAACACTGACATAAACGCTGCAAGTTCTGGAACGCTCTCGTTTACCTCAGCAAATATTTAATAATTTTCCTTCAAGTCTCTGAACTTGCTTCGATGAAACAGCCAAAGAATTCACTTCAATTGCTTAAACCCACAAGAAATACTCGCAAAATTACAAATTAATTGCTGTCGCTTTTGGTGAAAAAAAAAAACTTGCAAAGCAAGCACTATCTAATTTGTCACATAGGGAAAGTGAAAGCTGCAATGTCGGCGCATTCCATTGCTGAGGTAATACCTTTTTTCAGTGTATGTAATATTCCCTTCAAATCAAACGCTTAAAACAAAAGAAAATTACCAATCCTTAAACCAAAAGAAAATTTCAATCCCCAGCTTCCTTCCAATGACAATAATTCTTTAAAACTGAATTATAGCAGTGTATAATGATGGCAGACATGACAGGAGAAAGTTATGCCCAGACTCCTACCAGTGTCTCGTCTTCATTCCAACATACAGAAGAGGTTCACAGTTATCTCTAAGCAAATATTGGTATGATTAACTTCTCCTTTCTTTACTACCTGAAATGAAAACTTACCTATTGTCGCTCCAATGTCAGGATCAAATGTGTCATCAGTGAATCTTAGAAGCAGGCTGAATTTACATGTAAAACGTCATAAAGATTAATTTGTAATATTATGGCGTATCTGATCGACAGCAAAATACTGTATGTCACCTAATTTATTGTTTTTAGAGATGCGGTCATTTATCTCCACTATATAGGTAAAAACACGATCTCAATTGATTTTTACTGTTAATTTCCAACAGTTACGGTGAATTTCAAAATCTACAAGCAACATAAGAATTTCACAACGATTATTTTATACTTACCTCGACTTTCCCACGCCACTTTCACCAATTATCAAGATCTTTAATGTAGTAAGAACATCGTTGTCCATCCTTCGTTAAAAGCTAGATCTTTGCAGCAGCTTTTGAACTCCTTTATGGTTTATTTCTTGCTGAATTCGACCAAAATTTCAGCTGAATTTGATCATTTCGTCAGTTATTTTCTTCGGAAGACACGTCTTTACATTTATGCGAAAGACCGCTGGCAGGTACATTGGAGTATCATAGGCCCGCAATGCGTGCAGAGAGGAAAATAATTAAGTTGCATGAAGTTGCATAATAATAACAAACAAACAAACAAAAAGATGCTTACCCCTTTGGTGCGCAGTGTTTCGCTGATGGATTTTTTGTTTCTTCATATCAGGTCTTTCATACAACTCTTTTTCTATGCGTTCAATGTGTCAAAAACTAAGAGATCGTATTCCTCTTGAGGATACTACTACTATTCACTGCGGTCACACGTCTGAGGCTGTTTTTGCTTTCTTATTTTGAGAGAAATCATTCACGTTACATTGTAACATGGGAACATCAGTTAGGATATATAAAGTGGTCTAAAGTAGCTGTTGAGTGTAAACTGATATATTTAGTTCTCTCAAACAAGATTTTTACTTTTTAAGTGCCTATGAAATGAAAAATCAAGTTGAGCGTACATGTATATGAAAGGCCTTTTAAAATTAAGAAAGGTGGTGTTTTCCTTTTTCTGATATCTTTTCTTGTTCCAGAGATATTCACGGTTTTGTATTAGACAGCTTCAAAATGCTCGACCTTTCTGTGGGTGTGGACAAAACATGGAGTAGGCCATATGGCTAGTCCATGGCCTACCCTATGGCCTACCAGTGGTCGGATTTTATTTTATTTTATTTTTTTTAACTAAGACTAGTGAGCAGCACAAAGGAGAACCTTCAACCTTCTTTTCTATTTCCGGCACGAGACTTCCTCACTTCAAGAAATAAATGTTGCAACTATTGTACAGAAGTTATAAAAGCGTGCTTAAGTTACACTTCCTGTGGAAGTGGCGGCTAAGTTAAAACCCTCTCACGGAAGTAACTTATACTGTTCCTGTAACCAAACATAAAAAAAAAACATCTAAACAAGTTACTGCATGTTGTACTGTTACATTTTTGGGCCATATGATTAGGGCTAATCATATACATTTACAGAATTACAATTCAGTCTGTCTAGCCGAAATATTGGGCATACAGGGACCGCGGAGACCAGTTAAAAGTGAGAGGGCAAAAAAATCTGGCCAAGGCAATAAATTTTTAACAATTTTGGCCAAGGCAAACAAGTATTAGGGGCCACTGTTCCGCCATTTATCATGCATTTGCACGCCATCATATACAATATATACAACCCTAATAAATATAACATAGCTGTCCTCACCTGGTATACCATCCAATACAGTAATATTTTAAATAAAACTGCCTAAGATGTCTTTTGAAGTTTCAAAAATTTCTCGTTGCGAGAAACAAACTCTTGTGCGACGTCAGCTTTGCCGACACTGTCTGTTGAGGCCCCATTGGTCTCTGTTGTGTGCTTGTTGCTGTTCGAAACGGCTAGACTGCTATAGCCTATTCTAGGCTCTCGGTCAGTGGGGCGAAAAGCGGGCAAGCGTGAACGAAGGAGAATTGAGGGGCTCTTGTCATCTTGCCAAATCTCGCCTCGCGGACACCCCGCTATTACGGACAATATTCAAATCCCCGGCTATAGAGGTTTGACTGGAAATAACTCCCGCTATTACGGACTCCCACTAATACGGACACTTAACGAAGTCCCAAGCGTGTCCGCTATGAGTTGACTGTACACCCTTCTAAAGTGATCTTTGCCAGTACGGTAGGTACTGTAGGTACGGTGGGAACGCCTGTGAAAATAACTGCCGCCGCGCTGCTTTGCCGAGTCTTTGACTTCGTGCATATGCAAGAGCGTACTTGTTTCTTGTTTTCAAGTGGGAAAATTCATATAAAATCCCGTCATCTGAAGCCCTAAAAATCAACCCAAGCAAAAAAGTGGTAGGGCTATAGCCCCACCAGTCCCTCCCCCTCCGCGATCCCTGGCATGACAGTTTTTAAAGCTGTCTAATCAGCCTAGCTTTACCGTAAGTCTCTGGCAATTTTACTTAGTGTGCTATAATATGCCATGAAGTGTCATTGGAGACGAAACGCATCAGAAATAAACAAAGAGATGATGGTTCGATTCCCCACAGCTTCTTCTTTCCTTCTTCCTATCCAGTTCTTCTTCCAGTCAGAGCGCTTCACTCCTCTCGCCGATTCAGTCCTTCGTTGCTTTTTAATTTTCAGTCTAAGTTTCCAGAAACATCCTTGCAATGCGATAAACTCGGTACATTGCTTCTAGGAAGGTTTTAAACCTGAAGCCATGCTGTTCTAGGCTAGCTCTTACTTCAACTCTTCTCGTAGAACATCCTTGGCCGCCACTTTTTTTTACTTAGTAACCGAGCCTGGCATGCCGGCTTTTTACTCTCCCCTTCCCACATACTTCCCCACATAGCATTTTTGTTGATTTTCAATATTTTTGATTTAGAAGGTGAAAATTCAAAAGCGCTTTTGATGTTCGATTTTACAGTCGTAATGCAGTGGATTTTAGATTCATTTCATTAAAATAAGATATCAAAATACAGAAATTTATTTTTAGATCAATATATTTTTGGAGAAAAAGCGGTAATTTTCGATCTTGATTTACTTATAAAGAACATGAAAATCGAAATAGCAAATCCATTTCTAATTTTGTATGTTAAAAATCGAAAACATACATTTAATTGAAAATTTCCATTTACATTTTTTCTAAAAATGGAATGGAAGGACGGTACACGAACCAAGCGACACACTGATTCCGTGGAAACTGATTGAATGCTAATTTTGTAGGAGTTGTAGGCTAGTAGCCTTGTTTCCACACACACAAATGTAAAGCGCCCTCGAGATGGAATCCGGAAGTAGAATAGTATCATTTTTACCTAATTATGCATGCAGTTTTCATCAGGCAAACCATTTTCGTCCTCCTCTGGGGACGAGAATGCAGCCAATCAATCAATTCATATTTTTTACTGTTACCAGGGTAGGGGCACTCGAGATGTCATTTAAAAAACGCGTGGTACTGGGAACGGGGATGAAAAATGGCGAATCTCTTTCTAGGATGTCTTTCACTAGACTGTTCCGTGAAGTCGTTGAGTTCGAGGGGTCGCCATCTTGGTTTCTTTTTGGCGAGCGAAACCTGGGGAGAGTACAAAATGCCCGTGGATCCCCGTGGGTAGGGGGAGGGATTGACGCGGATATCACCCCTCCCACCTCCCCACGGTATTTTGTTCTCTCCCCGGCAACCTCGTCCCCAGGGTCTTCTCCGCGACGATTTTCAAAATGGCGGCTCGCCATTTTGAAAAGCAGAGAAGGCCCTGGGGACGAGGTGTCTCCCCAGGTTTCGCTCGCATAAAGAAACCAAGATGGCGAGGATGGCAAAGTTTTGACCGATATATATCTTCATAGTGAGACTGCAAGATAAAAAGGAACGCGATGTTTGCATTATTACAAGGTAAGATTAAGATGGCGGTTATGTTTCGTTTTATCTGCTCGGGGTACACGTACCTGCTCCCCGTTCTAATAAGCGCCCCCATTCTTACAGTTTTTGTTATTGTTAGGTACCGTAGATAAACGCATGAACATTCATCGTACCGTACATGTATATTTGTTACTGCTAAAATGAAGAATTCTTTTAAAAGTAACTGAACTTTCAACAATTTGTTACTCCCCTACAGTTTCTGTTATTGATAGGTTTGTTTTCAACATTTGGTTGTTTCTCAAAAAATTAAATAAGCGCCCTGTCTCGAATGAGCGCCCTCCCTTGAGGTGTCTTGAGGTGCCAAAAGCGCCCCAGCCGCTAAATCGAATCATTACGGTAAGCCCTTTTGGACGTTTTTAAAAGAACTCTGAGCTCAGCTGAGTTTAACTCACTTTCCTTCTTTCTTGGTTGCTAAGCAAGCGAGGTATACTAAAACAAGTTAGGCTTACGTTTTGAAACAATAATTCGCCTATAGATGCGCCAGCATATGTGGAGGGGTAGCAAATGCCAGAGCTAATCACGTTCTCACATTTATGCTTCTCTGAAAACATGTATGAAAATAAATATTTAATTCTACGTTCGCGTTTCTGTCATTGCCATCCAGAACGGAAATAATGTTAAAATGCAAGTGTTAAACTTGTTCGATAATCCAGAAGCAAAAAATTAAGGGTCAAATCTAACACTTTTACCAAGCTCGTATTTTCTTTGAAAATGAAAACACTACTCAAAGTTGAGTGACCATCGGCTCCATGAATTGAAATACGAAAACTTGATGAAATTCAGTAATGATTAATGGAACAGCAATTCCTATTGTCCCACTGCATTTCCTCTGACTTAGTAACCAATGAAATTGCTCATTACAATGATGGCCTGACACAAATTGGTGTTTAAAGCACATCTAGGGTAACAATACACTCACTGATTTTGCACATTTTATTGCATGACTGCTGTAATGGACCATTCATTTTTTATGGGGTAGTGGGGGCTGGTGGAATTTGATAGGTAGTCTCTGCAATACCTTATAACCCCCCTCTTCATCAGAAATTTTTACACTGCCCCCCAAGGCTGTGCTCTAAGAAAATTACAAGGAGCTCAAAAGGTTGCAAACTACGAAATCCAGGGTGCCCAGCATAAAGCTTATATGAAAGAAATAAGATTATCTGGTCGCCCAAAGGCAAAAGTTAGTCACCTGAGGCACCTGGGAACCCTTAGAGCACAGCCCTGCCCCCCTTGTAATCCAAAATTTTTAGATGACTCCCCCAAAAAAAACAAAAATAAAATTTAATTTATTAATATCAAGCTACACTCAAAAGCAGGCAAAGTTGTAGTCCTAGTGATAACATATCAAGTCAAGGCCAACTTGTTTGTGCAGTGAAAACTGTTTTTATTATCCAACACTGCTTCATAGAGTACAAATAACACGTGAAACAAGTAAACATATCACACGATATTTGTACTTGTCTCATTCCCCTGACCGCGCGAATGATTAAAAACCTCTCTTATTAGACATTTTAGTGGGTAGTATCGCTGTAAATTTTTACTCATCATTTGTATTTTGACTCGCCCTTTGGGCTCGCCAAAATACTGCATGACTTGTAAACATATATAGCGATACTACACACTTAAATGTCTAATAAGATATATTTATTGATGGAGTGTGTATTGATAGTTGGTGGGGTTAAGTTGGTGAGGGTTCTGGACATGGTAGGGGGGTCTGGGCATACTTCCCAGGAAAATTTAGATTTTTGACAACCACAGAAATGCTATTTTAGAGATTCTGGTAGAGTTTTTGCATTATTATAGATGCTATAGCTGCAGTTCAAAGTCAGGGTTCTCATTAAGTGCCGGCAACCGGCTAAAAAACCGGCTACTTCGAATTTTGAGCCGCCTACTTTTTGATGATATGGTTTACTAACTAAGCATTACCGTGAAACAGAAAGCCGTGTATGTGAATAAAAAAGTAACCTTGTGCGAAAAAAATAATGAAGACAGCTTTATCGTAAATATTTTTACATATCACAATAAAATTTTGTACTTTCATAGCACTGATAATGATAACGCTCTCTTTTTCACCTGATGTTTTCCTCCGAGTCAATCTGCCGATCCGCGAGCCGCCATATTTTTCAGTTCGTGCGCCCGCGATCACAATCCACTCCCATCATGCATCTGTGTTAGGTTGAGACTTCGGTTCGACTGTCGTGGTTCCAGTTGTGTTATATAAATTAAACGAGCGAGAAGCCATTAAAATGAACCCAAACTCAACGAAACGGCCTATGGCACAAAGAACGACGTTGGCTTTTATAAAAAAGAAGAGAACTGACGAGGAAAACTTGCTTGAAATGACGGCAGCCACAAACTCAAACGTAGAATCATTGATGGTCAGTGCCGCTTCAAACGTACAGTCCCGAACAAACGTGGAATCGTTGGTTGATAGGAAATGCCTTGCCAAAGTGCACGAAATGGCATATCTGAGCCTCTACATATTCAAAATTTCCTGGGGGGGCATGCCCCCATACCCCCCTAGGGGCTCGTGCCTTCGGCACTCGATTTGCCGGCCGTCTACTATTAGCTCTCAGCCGTCTACTTTAAAACTTAATGAGAACCCTGGTTCAAAGTGATAATAATAGTAATGATGTTGCAAGTGCACTGATTAACTGTTTTAATTGATAGGGATTGTTTGTTGGTGTGTGTGAACTGGATTTGCAGCCAAATAGTTGGTGGGGTTGAGTTGATGAGGTTCTAGGCATAGTCAGGGGGTCCAGGGGCATGCTCCCCTGGAAAAATTTAGATTTTTCAAAACCTCAGAAACCCTGTTTTAAGCATTCTCGTAGACCCCCCCTTACAGACCATATGTTTTTGGCAAGGCCCCCCTTTAAAGCCATTTTTTTGCAAGCCCCCCTCCCCCAATCCCACCAGCCCCACCTACCTCATAATGCTTAAGTCTTGGCAAATTTAAGCCGAGTCTCGGAATCTCAGCGCTTAAATAGGCAATTTTGAAATTTTGGATCTCAAAATTTTGCCAATAGGACGTTCAATTTTCTATCCACAAGCCATCCAAAACGTGAAACTAAGAAACGTACTCCTGCTGAAATCTGCATTTACAATTGTTATCTGATATATAGGAAATGTGACATTAATTCACTCCCAGAATTGGTGAGGGAGTCAAAGTACTTTAGTATCAAAACCTAAACTTAACAAGGCTATCTTTTTGCTTACTGTATTTGTGTTTAATTCCTCACATTAGTTCACAATTCTCTTCTATTTCCTCTGCCATTTGCAGCAAAGAGGCCAACAGATCATAAGTAACCAAACTGGCTAACATTAAATAGACAATAAGCAGAAGTACACCTCTGAGTGGTTGACTATACATAAAGTACCAAAGTTTTGAAGATGAGCTTTTTTTGAGGGGAGATTGGGCAATAATTACCAAAAAATTCCTGTACAGCAAGCTAAATGTGAAGATAAACAAGCTAAATGTGAAAAAAAATTAGAGTTCAAAAAGATTGCCCAACCCCCCTCCCAAAATGAAATGGTCCATTCCTAAAATATAAATTCAATTTTATCAACATTGTGGTCTGCACAAGTCAGGCAAGAAGCCCTTGCAAGCCTTCTCGTTAGAAGTGGTTTATTTTGCCTTATTAGTTCCTTTGTCTAATGACTGTCCTTTGAAGCATCACCAGCTATTGACAAATTTTCACCTGTTTCTTCTATTATAGAGGGGGGTGAATAGGTTCGCAGATTGACGGATTTGGCCTTAAAATGTGCACGGATTGCGGATTTTTGTGATACAATGAGCGGACTCGCGGATTTCGAAAGTACAGTGGATCACGGATTAGCTGAGAATTTTGGCCCGGATTCTGGACTCGTCGGGATGTTCGGATTGTAGAAACCAAAACGAAGTTCGAATCACTTCGTTGGTATGTTGGTGGAATTGTCGCACCATGAACAAGCAATAAACAAAACTTGTTAAAACTGGCATAAAAACAACATGTACTACTGTTCCTTGTAGGATCTCGCAATAAAACTATACCACACAAACTATTCATTCCGACAAGTAATACGGATTCGGATTTGACCGAAAATAGTGGCGGATCGACGGATTTGGCCAAAAAATAGCACGGATTGGCGGATTTGCATACCCCTATTCACCCCCCTCATTATAATATAATTTCTTTTCATAGTCTGCCTAAATGAAGGGCCCTCACAAACTAACCTATAACGATGGTGGTGAAGGCTGTAATTTTATTTGCAACAATCTCATTACAAGTGCACCCCAATATTGCACATACACATGCATACCATTAACTATGTCATTTTCTCACGCACAAGGTTTGTTCTAAAAATAGCCTACTTGCAAAAGACATAGCATGTGCCCTAATCCTTGATGTGGACTTCTAGCTTATGAACTTCTGGTTGCCCCTGCAAAAAAAAAAAGGAACTCAAAATTGTGATTAAATAAATGTAAATGAAACAATAACCGAGTAACTTGTGTTCAGTGTTTGAATATTTAGTTTTGCCAAATATCATATTCGGAAACATGAAGATGTTGTATGTGAATGCTTTAAACACGTAACGACACACAACAGCATTTTTGGTTTTGCAGTAAGATAATTGAATGATGACCTGAATGCTGTAAATTACTTACAGAAACTGAGGGAATTCATTATTATTATGCATCCAAGTGAAGTCTCCAAATTACTCAATCATAGTGAAACAGAAGAATTTAACCAAATTTAACTTTATTCAACCAAGCTTGTTCAAAAACAAGATTATGCCATTCAGCGTAGGCTAGCGCATGCTGTGAATTTAATCCAAATATTGCAATTTTGATTGGTTTATTTTTTCTTGGGATTTTCCAAATACCGTAAAATTCCGATTATAAGACCTGGGCTTATACAACTTCGTAAGGGGTTTTGGGTGGGCTTATAAGCAGAGAGGGAGGGCTTATAAGTGGAATAAAAAAATGTTTCGAAACGAGCCATGGTAGTGTTGATCGAAATACGTTTTTAAGCTAAAAAGTCAAAATAAAGCAACATTTAACCCTGTTCAGTACTGTCATCCAGCAGAGGGGGGCTTATATGCGGATGTATTTTTTTGTTTCCAGTTAGATGGGCCTATAACCTGGGGGACTTATAAGTGAGGGGCTTATAACCGGAATTTTACGGTATGTTACTTAATGCTTTGTACAATACCAATCATAGGGAGTTACACTTTTCAACCCTTATGGGTTTCTGTTGAAATCTTATCAACTTTCTGAACCCACAGCATCTACTTGATCAAGAGTAGACTGTAATTTTAGCAATAAATTCAGGAATTTGTGCAATTAAAACAATGGGCTAAGGATGACACTGAAGATTGAAACAAAAACAGAAATATTGTTCCATGAGTTCCTAAATGTAATTTCCAACCAACTTTTGATGACCTGTCAGAGATGGTGAATTTTGCACTTTTTGTAAAATATTAAAGATGCTTTTTCCCAAACTAAAACTGAACCAGACTTCTTCAATGCAGTGATGAGATTGCATCTTTTGCATCTTGATATGCAAAAATCCAAACCACAAAATATGGTATGCCCCACCAACTAAAAATCATGCCAGAACTTATTGGTTTGTTATTTAACATAGACAGAAGGGTAATAAAGCTGTTCAAAAGTTGCTACCCTAACATTGTGAAGTTTAGTACAGGAACACAAAAATATTCATACTTCAACTTGTTCCGTCTATATGACACAATTACAAAAACAATGCTGAAATTCTTAATCTATATTGCAGAGGAGTTTCATATGTAGGTTTGCAGTGAAAGTTCTGTCTATGATGCCTCATAATGACTGAAATGTAGAAGCTAAATGCCTGAAACTTTCAAACATGGTACCAGGCATTGCTGCCAGCCCCCCACTGGCATTAACAATATTTTTCCCAGCACCACCCCCCCCCCCCCCTCCCACCCAAAAAACAAAAACAACAACAACAACAACAAAAAACAGAGAAATTATGTTATATTGTGGCTTAGGTTTTACTAAGTGTGATTCCTTTTCACATTTTCTAGCCTGACATTCACTTTACTAGCCTTACAATGGGAGTGGTAAACACAGTATCGATTTCTGAGGTAAGAATTCCCATTGCGTACTTTCAAAACAATGTAAAATATCGAATATGGTGAACGAGTGGTTTGAACATATTAAAACCACCCAGACATGGTTTATATGTTTTTTTTTGTGTGTGTTTTGTCAAAGTCAAACCTTTGAGCAAATGAGCTTGAGAGAAGGGTACCACAAAAACAGCGAATTCAACGAAAACGACGTAAATGACAAATTTGATGAAATTTCACCAAAGTTGAACATTTGAGCAAATGAGCTTGAGAGAAGGGTACCACGAAAGTGGCAAGTTTGACAAAAATGATGAACTTGGCAAAATTTCGCCAAAGTCAAACATTTTGTCAACATGACAGGCCTTCATAACATGAGTTAATTGACGTAAGTTTATGACAGACCATAACAAACAAGAAGTTGCTAGCAAGTTAAAACCACGCTTACATTTTTTGCTAATTAACAGCATTTTTGTCAAAAGTCACGGTTAAATTTAATCTGTTTGCACTATGAGTAAAGGACTAGCAAACTGAGTCACACGAGTCACACAATCCGAGGTTTACGTTATCCCTTGCTATCTTTAGCTTGGGGGTTTTTCCCTTCTAATGACGTAATCCCTTCACGTTTGGGCACGCTCAAATTTTTGTTTATTTCAGCAAACATTTCATTTCCCTTGAAATCTGTGAACTCGCTTTGGTGAAACAGCCAAAGAATTCACTTCAACTGCCTAAACCCACAAAAGTACTCGCAGAAGTGCAAATAAATTAATGACCGTCACTTCTGCCGATATAAACTTGCAAGGAAAACACGATCTTATTTGTCAGCTGGTAGCGAAAGTGAACCTGCAGCATCAGCACATTCCATGGCTGATGGATATTCGCATATTCCCTTTGAATCCAACGCTTCGATAACCGCGTTTCAAAAATTGACTCCGTTTTTGCTAATTAACAACTTTCTTCCTGATCCTCAAAAGTCACCGTTAAGATTACCGGTATATTTTTGGTACTATAAGTTAAGTACTAGTAAGCTGTCACGCGAGTCACACAATCCGTGGTTTACGTTATCTTCAGCTATCTACAGCTTGGTAGCTGGGTGGTGTTTGCTTACTTATGACGTAACCCCTGCAAGTTCGGGCACGCTCAATTGTTTACTTCAGCAAATATTTAATTTCCCTTCAAATCTCGGAACTCGCTTCGATTAAAACAGCCAAAGAATTTACTTCAATTGCCTAAACCCACAAGAAATACATGCAAAATTTCAAATAAATTTATGACCATCGCTTCTGGTGATATAAACTTGCAAAGAAAACGCAATGTTGTTTGTCACGTAGCGAAAGTGAAACCTGCAACATCAGCGCATTCCATGGTGACCTAATACCTTTTTTAGTGTATTCAATATTCCCTTTGAATCCAACGCTTCGATAAGACCAAAACAAAAAATATTTTGTACACACTAAAGAAAACAATACTCGTAACATTTTCCGTACATTAATGGTTCAACAGCTTTTGGCGAATATACATCACAGGTTGCGCGATACAGTCCTGATCACGATTTGGTTGAGTGGAGGTTTGGGTCTGGTTACCGACAAAAAAAAAAAATCCCGTGCAGAGCAAGAACCGCGCTCGGCCCATGGCCGCGTGGTTAAAAATTGTTGCTGCAATGTTTTATCCTGTGTCATGTCTTAAGAACGAGGCATGCATGTATGCACTTAAGGAGACACAGATAACCAAGAGTATGTATGGATTTGAAATTGAGTTGAAAATATTTCTTTTTCTCTTTGAAAAGGTACAATAAAGCTTGAAACCTTACCTGGTGTCCTTTAGTTGTCTTTCTTAAAGCCACCATTGAAACGGGCATATGGCTTTAACAGGGCTGTCACTAAGGGCAGGGAGCCAGAGAATTCCCCCGGCGACTACGGGTTTGAGCCCCAGCTACTGGTACTTCGAAATAAAACCACTGGAAAGTGAAAAAAAGAAAAGAATTTTGTCCCCCAGCTACTTTTTAACCCCCCTTTCTCCCCTACTTAAAAAAATTAGTGACAAACTTGCTAGCACAAGAAAGAAGTAAAAAGGACACCAGGTAAGGTTTCAAGCTTTATTGTAGCTTTTCAAAGAAACAGGGATATTTTCAAATCAATTTCAAATACATACAAATTCTTATTGTAAGCTTTGGTCATCTGTGGAGGAGAGGAAGGGGGAGAGTGATAGTTGCAATGTGTTAGGGGAGGGTTGGATAAGATTATACGCTTGGTTTAACAATCCAACATTTCATGTAAGCATTGAGTTTATTTTTGGAGACAAATTGAAAGTTGATCCTTTCAAGGCATGAGACACGTCATCACATCAGGGAAATTACCCCCAAAATGATGCAGTCAGGTAAACACTTTATAATAGTAATAATAATGACTGCTAACATGTCCTTGTATGACTCGCATGACTGCTTTTCAAAAGCAGCTAATAGCTCTGTTTTATGAAGTTACAGGTAAAATGTCAATGGCCAACAGTACGAAATGTCTACCTTACTAAAGACTGAGTGAGGCAAGGAAATCAAATCGGCCAGTTCAAATCAGTTATTGTGCTTCGAGACTAATAACCATAGAATACGATCCAGTGATTTTTTTTCAGAAGGCTTTTTATCTTGTGCAACTGGTCAATCAAAATCACCTAATTAAATATGAATAAATTAGTGAAAATGGCTATTTTTGCACTTGGTCCCATAACTTGGAGGGAATAAAATATTTTAACCTTATGTTTTGTTACAATTGATAACTCTTCATGCCCCACATTTGAGCTGTATCACCTACTGCCTGGTTCTCTTGTGGACATGCTCTTAAATGCTTTAGAATCTTCAAGGAACATCACATAGATAACATGCGATGTGAAACGTAAAGTTATCTGGCCATTCATTTTTTTTTCACTGTCAATTTTACCTATGAAGATATTCGTTGAAATTTTTTGCACAAATATGCCAATCCAGGAAAAAACTGGACGTTACATGGAAGCAAGGACTAAGGGCCCTCACTGGCTGAAAATTGCCAAGATTTTATGAGCATGCGAGGCGTTTTGAGGCAGAAAACAGCATTTCATTTACAAATTAGCCACAAACCTTGATCCTTATAAGTTCAAAAGTATATAAATAGAGAAATTTAAGGTCTAGCAGGTGAGAGAAGAAATTCTTACAGCTTTAACAGTAAGAGTTTGTTGTCGACTTGAATCAATTTAATATGAATTCCCTAATCAGTATAACCTGAATTTTAGCCATTCTCTTGTATAAACATACACTCGATTTTGGATTTTGTTGATCAGTAAAACGGAACCATATTATGATTCACAAACTTATAATTCAGGTATCAACAGAGACTCAAGTTTGTAATCCTGCTGGTTTGTTTTAACAGAGAAGCTCGCATAAACATGCCTGGCAGTTTGTTGTAACATTTGCCAGCCATAAAATCTCCTCAACAATCGAAAAGCACAGATTTTTAATTTTTAATTTTTCACTTCAAATTCTACTGAAACAATAAATTTGTACATTTACTTTATCAGTAACAGAAATGTGTTTTTGCACGTTCCTCTGTTGACACTAGAAATTTTCCACCAAAGGTCTTCGCAAAAAAAGGTTCTTGTAGATTATAAAGCGTTTTCATTTTTTTTTGATTGACAAAATCCAAAATTGACTGTAACCTACCAGAGAACAGATGAAATTCAGTCTATGGTGGTGAGGGAATAATTATTTGAGTTCAGCGAATTTGCCACCAAAATCTATCTGCTAAGCTGTTAGAATTTCACCTGTCTCCTGCAAGACCTAAAATTTCTTCTTTTAGGCCTGGTTTAAATGTCCCATTTTACATGCGCCAAATACAATTGCCGAATTAAGTGCATGTAAAATGCGAGGTTTAAAACAATTAAATTTTGCAGATTTGAATTAAATGCGAGTTCAGTCGAATATTCATCTGTCCAGTTTCACTGCCATTCATAGCTGTTCTTTGCGGAACAACAACAGGAAATGACCAGATTTTGCGTATTGTGGACTGGACAACCTGAATGACGACAGATAATTTTGGGTTTTTATATTTGGAATTGAACGCTCAGCATTTAAATGTGACACAATTAAATGCGACGTTTAAAACCATTTGCCAAATTTTTAATTCGAGTAGACTCAAATAAGTATTGTTTTCGGTGCATGTAAAATGCGACGTTTAAACCAGGCCTAATATTATAGAGATCAAGATTCCTGGCTATTTGTGAAGGAAATCCTTGTTTTCAGACTCGAAAAATTATGCCTCACAAACTTATAAAAACTTCCGTTTTTCTTGGATTGGCGTATTTACAGGGTCGCCCACTGCCTCTCGGAACGAGTTAGCTCATTGGTTCTTCAAACAAAAGATAACAGGTCATAACAACGCCCCTAGCCCTGAATAACAATAAAGGTAGTGTTTACAGCGGGCGAATGAAAATAGAGGTTCCAGAGTGGTAGTGTCTTACTGTATTTACAGAAGGCAGTATGGATCTGCTATATTGGTGCACATTTGCGGTGCACCAATATGGCGGCAGAAAATAATGTAAGCATCTGGAACTTACTTTGGTCTTCTAGGCCACTGATTATCTGTCCTAGGCAGACAAACAATTACATAAACACATTTCCTGCTACTTTAACTTCTCAAATAACAAAAAATCACAAGATAAATGTTTTTTTTGGCAAACATGATCGTAGCTGTATGTCACGCACCACCATAACTCTGAAATTCTAAGTGCGCTGCATGGTTTGCAAACGAAGGACGCTACTTCCATTTAAATCCTTTACTACAAGTTGGATTTAGAGCGATATTTTTCAAACCATTCACAAAACGCAATATTGTCACGTACGGAGATCACATGCACAAACAACGTCTGGGGCGCCTGTGTATCTCTTCTTGGCCAAAAACAGACTGAAACTCGGAGATAACAGTTTTTATGAGTCAATGAGTCAAATTTTAAATTACAGTTACTAACAAATGAAAGCTAACCGCAAGCAAACCGGAGAGAACCTATTCCGCAAGCAACTGGGCCGGAGTGGAATTGACCGCTACCAGAGTGGCGTGCTTCTTCGGCAAACCGTGCTTCAATAAACAACAATTTATTCTGTGTAAAAATCAACTTGACTCATTGACTCATAGTATAGACTCATTTGACTCATAAAACAAGGGATCTCCGAACAATAACAAGCATATGAAAAGCTCACCTGAACTTCGCTGCTTTTGCATGCTTCCCGTCGTCACTGTACAGCATTGTAGCAAATATATCTTTCTCCAGCTTGTGTGGCCCGTAAACTGCAGAAAACCCCGCAGAAGATGCTTTGCAGCAAAAGGCAAATTTCCCTACTAACAACCGTTGCAGTGTGTACCAACTTTGTGAATATTTGTAAAGGCTTTGTTGAGTTGAGCTTTCTTGTTGAGTAGCTAGTTTCTAGTGCCATTTCCGAGTTACATTTGCCTCAGTTTCAAAACGAGTCCTCGTGCCAGACCATTCAAATGAAAATGAGTTTGATTTCCAAGAAAATGGACGAGCAGAAGACTCGTTTTGACACAGAAGTATTAAAAATAAATGGCCTATTTTTCTTCGCGCCGTATCAGCCGTAACGTCAACGACCCGACCGCGAAATGATCCCATGATCCGGGTTGACCTTAGCCTGTGTAGCCGGCGGTGTTGCTGTCGCTCGAAGTAAATTTTAAGCGGGGTTGACCTGTTGAGCCCAATTTACTATTCATGTTTTCTTGATTTTACATTGTTTCTATTCTGCTAAATAAATAACCGGCCCATACGTGGAAGATAAATGGATAAACTGAATATCTTACGGCAAAAAAAAATATGCTCACAGCAATGCCCGATTTAGCCAGCGTAGCTTGGCGTTCTAGTCAGTCACGGAGAGCGAGAAATCGCGCGCGCGAGCAAAGCGACGGCGGGGCAGAAAGAACGCCAGCCGCCAGACGCCTCTTAAACGGGAGAAATCTTTTCACGTAATTATGTAAATAATACGCATAATTTGTAACTGATACGCATAATTTGTGAAGACCGGAAATAAAAAGGTGACTTGTTCTGTCAAACTCACGTGTAGTACAGGATGTACAAAACAAATAAATCACGGGAAAATTATCAGGGCTCACATTCGTTTTTGCAAAATGGCTGCAAATTCGGGAGGTCCAAAGAAAAATTCATCTGCGAGTCGAAGCGGGGGGGAGAAAACCAGTTAAAGTTTCGAATGATCACTGCCGAATTTGTAATTCTTCTTTTGCCTTAATGGGGACCAAATGTTCAAATGAGAACCTGTTTTTGTTAGGAGACAGTTTAACCGGAAGTGTAAAGCCATGAGATGTAACGGAAGTGCGTGACATCCGGGATAATTGTACACGAGGGAAGAACGTTCGAGAAACGTAGTGAAATCATGTATGAGTTGAGCGACTAAATACAATGTTTTTGAAGTGCTATTGTGGTGTTGTGGAACCCGGGTAACAATTTGGCGACCCCTGCCAGGACGAATTACGGATCCCAAGCTTAAAGGAGAATTTCTGGCGTTGTGGGAAGCAAAATACGTGGATTTTGAGCGAGGAATATTCAAGGGAGCAGATCGACACGACCGTGCAGACCACGTGGAATGGTGCAAGCTGGTGAAATGGATTTGTAGTCAGATGCCAACGGTAAGAGTACAACAGTTGAGTCACAGTGGTAGATAAACTATCCCCGTCGATAAAAGTCGATTAAACGGGTAGACTGCCGTGTTTTGTTTGTCTATTTAGCGCTTGGAAACAGATGTTTGTGTTTTGAAAATCGCTGAACCGCACGACGTGTTTTGATATCATGGAGCAATTGCAACTGCAAGTTGAAGCGCGATTATTCGACCAAGATGAGGGCAAGCTAGCCGAAATGATGGAAATATTAGGAATCGAGGACGACGTAGCGGGGAAAACCAAAATGCAGCTGATCAAAATTATCAGGAAAGAAATAGATGGTAAAATGGAGAATGATGAAAAGGTTGCATATGCATGTCTCGAACAGCTACTCGCATACGTAAAAGGAACTGTACCCCCTCTCGAACAGGCGGCTGGGTCGACCGAAGAAATAGAAAAGAAACCAGTAGCTGAAGGGGCAAAGAACAAAAAGATGGGTTCTGGGGAAGAGACAAACAAAGAACAAGTTGAACAAGACACAGGGAATATTTTGAGCCAACTGGTGGGGACAAAGGCCGCCCCATCCTTGCTGCGCAGAGAGTATAAACTTTCGGGACAGATTGGCGAGCCGGGACAGACAGAAAAGCTGACTTTTGTGTCCTTAATGCATCAAATAGACTCGGGTCTTAAACGTGGTTATAAAGAAAGCGAAATTGTGGATGCAGTTATTCGTGCGATATCGCCCCATAGTAGTCTTAGAAGTTACGTGGAGACATTAAATGACCTCTCCCTGGCCAAATTACGGCGAATTCTGCGTGTTCACTACCGGGAGAAAGCGGCGTCGGAGGTTTACCAACAGCTGGCAACCGTGTGCCAACAAAGCAATGAGTCCCCACAACAATTCTTACTCCGTGCGCTGGACCTGCGTAACAAGGTAAATTTTGCCAGTCAGGAGTCAGATTGTGAGTTTAATTATGGCCTGTCCCTTATTCAGAAGACATTTGTAAAATCCTTTGAAACTGGGCTTCGTGATGACATTCTAGCATCGAATTTGAGAGCGACCCTTCGCACCCAAGGGCTCACTGACGAGGAACTTATGAAACAAGTTAATGAACTAGCCTCACAGCAAGCCGAGAGAAACACGAAATTGGCAACAGAGCGCCAAAAAGTGACCAAAGTGAATGCCTGTGAAATCCCGAAGGTTGAAGGTGAACAGAAGACCAGAAGCCCAAGCGCAGATGGGAGCCAACAGATCCTTTCTGAAATTCGGCAGATGAAATCAGAGATTAATGAGCTCAAAGGAAGAGTTAATGCCCGAGGTGGTCAAGCAGCAAAACCCGACTGGGGTCGATCCCCCTTTAGAAGCAGAGGCAGTGGTTACCAGCCAAGATATCCCAGTTGGGGCTGTCAGAGTTGTAAGGAACATGGAAGAGGAGAGGAATGTGACCATTGCTTTGCTTGTGGTAGCCCTGGACATGTAGCTCGTGAGTGCATTAGAAGTAGGAATAGGGGTAGTCGCCAGGGAAACGGCCAGCGACTATCCCGGCGGGACACGGAATAGTCGACAGTAATAGCTACGAGTCCCATCGATGTAATGGCTGTGGCCAAGTTCAGTCAGAGAGAGTAAAGTTCTTGCAATGTTCGAAATGTAAGGCCGTGAAATACTGTAGTCGGGCTTGTCAAAAGAAACACTGGCCAGACCACAAAGTGTTATGCACTGCAATTTCACACCTTGCCAACAAGGTAGAACCAAAGGAACTAGACCCTAACAATCACACCTTTGTGAGTCATCTGACACCACAGCAGCAAGCCACAGTAGTGGGATTGGTGGGGAAAAGATGCACTGTTAAGGGAGAGATTAATCGTCATTCAGTAGATGTACTGTGGGACACAGGGGCCCAGGTTTCGATTATATCTAACGAATTCTTAAAGAGGAATTTTCCTGATGCTGTTGTTAGGGACATCTCGGAACTACTTAACACTAAACTGAACTTGACTGCTGCCAATGGTAGCGAGATGCCATACATAGGATGGGTTGAGCTGAATTTTAGACTGTCGTCATGCAACAATGATTTGAAAGTTCCATTTCTTGTTACGGAACAATATTTGGACTCACCGTTGATTGGCTTTAATGTTATTGAGGAGATTATTAAAGATAGCAATGAGGATGTTGCGTTGTCCCAAGCTGTCACTGCCAGCTTCATTGATCTTGACAGCCAAACTGCCTCAGTATTTGTGAATTTTATCAAGAACCTTAATCAAGGGGAACTTTGCTTTATTAAGACCAGCAAGCGTGACATCACCATACCACCTAAGCAGGGCCAAAGGGTCACCTGCAGAGCGAATACAGGACCTGTGGGAAGACCTACGCCAGTACTTTTTGAACCGGATGAGACCAACCCATGGCCTAGTGGTTTGGAGGTTTCAGAGACTTTGCTGACTGTAAAGAAAGGAAATAGACATTGACATCACCAACAACACCAACCATGACATAGTACTTCGGGGACGAACTTTACTCGGCCGACTACAACTTGTTCAGTCTGTGACACCAGTTGAAGTTAAACTAAAAGAGTCTGAGAGTAACGACAATGGCACCCTAGAGGAGGTCCAAGAATCAGTGACTACAGAGCCGGCCCAGTGTCTTGATGAGAAGACAGAAATCCCCACACATATCAAGGACATACACCTGGAAGGCCTGACACCTGCTCAAAAACAGATGGCTTTAAAGTTACTAGCTGAAGAAGCTGACTCCTTTGCTAAAGATGATAATGATGTTGGATGTATCCCTGACCTTGAACTTGATCTAGATTTAGAGGACCAGACACCTGTACAGAAGAATTATATAGCAGTACCCAAACCACTTTACCCGGAGGTGAAAGCCCACATTGAAGATTTGTTAAACCGGAATTTTATCAAGAGATCATCGTCACCATACAGCTCTCCGGTCGTCTGTGTGAGAAAAAAAGACCAAAGCTTACGGCTGTGTGTGGATTTTAGAGCACTGAACAAGAAGACACGACCTGACCGACACCCAATACCCCGAATACAAGAAACGCTAGATAATCTTGGAGGCAACGCATGGTTTTCCGTCCTTGACCAGGGCAAAGCCTATCATCAAGGGTTCATGAGTCCAAACAGCCAACCTTTGACAGCTTTTATCACCCCATGGGGCCTCTATGAATGGGTTCGGATACCATTCGGTCTCTCACGAGCACCTGGGGCCTTTCAACGTTTCATGGAGAACTGTCTGGGAGACTTAAGAGACACTGTCTGTGTACCCTACCTGGATGACATTATTATATTTAGTGCCACATTTGAGGAACACCTTGAACACACACGCAAGGTCCTTCGAAGATTGCGAGAACATGGAGTCAAACTGAAACCTCGGAAGTGTGAATTGTTTAGGAGAAAGGTTAAATTTCTTGGGCGTGTTGTATCGGAAGAGGGTTACACGCTGGATCCATCCAGTATCAAACCAGTCCTTGCCCTCAAAGACTCTCCTCCAAAGACAGTAAATGA
Source organism: Meandrina meandrites (assembly GCA_963693305.1). Taxonomy (NCBI): domain Eukaryota; kingdom Metazoa; phylum Cnidaria; class Anthozoa; order Scleractinia; family Meandrinidae; genus Meandrina; species Meandrina meandrites. The sequence continues at coordinate 2,941,854 of OY855908.1, read as the reverse complement.
AGTGCGCAAACTTATGGGTTTCCTGAACTATTACCGCCGATATGTTAAGAACTTTTCAATAATCGCCAAGCCTATTTATGATCTGGTGAAGACTCTGGGTCAACCACTGCAGGGAGCTAAGCAGGATAAAACCAAGAGGAGCCATAGTAACAATGGCCAGCTACCGGCAAAACACCCAGTGGAGTGGACAGACATTCATCAATCGGCTCTGGAGACACTGATTACCTCAATCACTAGTGTTCCAGTTATGGCCTACCCAGACTTTCAGAAACCCTTTGTCCTTCATACTGATGCTTCAAAGGACGGATTAGGTGCCGTTTTATACCAGTATCAGAATGACATTCTCCGTGTTGTAGCATATGGATCCCGCAGCCTAACTCCAGCCGAAAAGAATTACCACCTCCATTCTGGGAAGTTGGAGTTTCTAGCGCTCAAATGGGCCATTTGCGATCAGTTTCGAGACTATCTCTATTACACACCAAGTTTTAAAGTGTACACTGATAATAATCCACTCACCTATGTCTTATCCTCTGCAAAACTAAACGCCACTGGTTTGCGCTGGGTTGGGGAGTTGGCCGATTTCAATTTCACTATCCACTATCGTCCCGGAAAAACCAACATTGATGCTGATACCTTATCTCGAATGCCCCTTGATGACACGGCCCACATGGAAACATACACAGAAATAGTACCACAGGATGTGCTCCAGACTGTTGCGTGTTCAGCAAAATACCAAGACCAAGGCCAAGTGAACTGGGTGTCGGCCCTAACCGGAGACCAAGCTGCCCTACCAAGTGACCCAGTTGGGGCACATCAACCCATAGTACCAACAATTGACATAAAGCATGCACAAGCCACTGACCAGGTTGTTCGTCGGGTGAGTGATTTGATTCAGCGTGGCCAACGACCAACAACAGGGGAGAGGAAACGGGAGTTAAGCGAGACCCAACTTCTACTGCATGAATGGGATAGCCTTTCCTTCGACAGGGATGGCATACTTAGACGGCGTAAAGGAACTAGAACCCAAATCATAGTACCCAAGCAGCTTCGTTTACTGGTACTCAAAGAACTCCATGAAAACATGGGTCATCTCGGAGTAGACCGCACACTAGACCTTGCCAGGGAGCGCTTCTATTGGCCCCATATGCAGAGAGATATTGAACACCACATTGGACATGTCTGTCAATGTGTTAAACAGAAAGCGCCCACGCTTAAGACCAGAGCTCCATTAAAACCTATTGTGACCACCTCGCCTTTTCAACTCATCGCCATTGATTTTCTTCATTTGGAAAGGAGTAGTGGAGGGTATGAGTATATCCTAGTTGTGATGGATCATTTTACACGCTACGCCCAAGCCTATGCCACAAGAAACAAGTCAGCGAAGACAGTTGCCCAAAAGCTCTACAATGACTTTATTCTTCGGTTTGGTTTTCCCTTAAAAATTCATCACGATCAAGGTGGAGAATTTGAAAACCGCCTCCATAAGGAGCTAGAGAAGCTGTGTGGCATGGAACATTCTCGCACCACCCCGTATCACCCGCAAGGTAACGGTCAAGTGGAGCGATTCAACCGTACGCTTTTGGGAATGCTCCGCACCTTGCCAGAAACCCAGAAATCGCGTTGGGCAGAACACTTGAACCATGTGGTACACGCTTATAATTGCACAAGGCATGAATCAACTGGCTACTCGCCATTCTTCCTTCTTTTCGGCCGCCACCCCCGTTTGCCTGTCGACTTAATGTTTGGAATTGAAGGTGAAACCAACCACGAGAATCACTCGCAATATGTAGAAAAGTGGCGGAAAGTAATGACGGAGGCCTATGAACTAGCAGGCAGAAAGTCCAGGGAAGTCGGCACAAGAGCCAAACATCGTTATGATCGGTTTGTACGAAGTTCGGTGTTGCAACCTGGGGACAGAGTTCTTGTACGTAATCTAAGCGAACGGGGTGGACCAGGGAAGCTGCGGTCACATTGGGAGGATCGGGTCCACATAGTAGTTAGTCGTAAAGGCGAAGATAGCCCTGTGTATGAAGTGAAGCCGGAGAGTGGCACTGGTGCAACCAGAATCCTACACAGGAACTTACTACTACCATGTAGTCATCTCCCTATTGAGATTCCAAACCAGATTTCCCGCAAGAGAGAAAGTAAAGCTCAGAAGAATAAGCGTGACAATGTCCAACAGACACCCACACCATTGGTTGAAACCATATCAGATGGGACAAGTAGTGAGGATGAGTATACAATCGCCCCAATGAATCTCCAGACTGGGCAGACCCTACAGGAGGTGGTTACTGAGGAGCCCCCCAAACCTTCCGTTGAAGAGACACAGCCTCCAACCACACAGTTAGAAGGCGCAACACCAGACACCAGTTATCAGGGGGAAATAGACAGCGAATGCTCTGTTACAGCAGAAATGGAAGAAGCCATGTCTGAGAGTGGAGACGAGCACGATCCCTCGATTCTGAATGACAACAGTCAACCAGGCTCTTCTGAACTGGAACCTAGGCCTCAACGACAGAGACATCCACCAGTCCTTCTAACGTACAACCAACTTGGCAATCCCACATATGAGATTCAAGGTACTACACACTTCATAGCTGCCAACAGTGCATTGGGAAATCAGTTACCTCAGTACTGTACTCCCCAGCTTACTTGGAGTGCAGGTGTACCAGCTGTACAACAGTTCCAACTACCTACGTACCAACATGTGTTTCAAAATCCAGCGATCTTTGGTTATCCTGGGATGTGCCTGCAGTATACACCAGTGCCCCTACCTGTCTTCCAACCAGTGAATCAGTACCCGATACACCAACCTGTTGCATACTAACCAAGGAGTGATCTGATGCAAGTACCTGTATGAACTCTGGGCATGTGCCAGTGCCTAGTCTTGTGAACTAAAGTAACTCTTGCTAATAAGTTTGTTAAAAAAAAAAACAAAAAAAACCAAGCACTTAGATTTCCGTTAGATCCCTCGTGTTAGAAATCAGTACTTTAAAGTGATACAGAGTGTATCCTATGGACGGGAGATGTTACCGTAGAATTTTGTTGCTGCAGCCTTTTATGAGAGAGTTATAAGTCAGGATCCTACCGAGTAGTCTAGTTGTAAACGATGTGTAATTCTCAGTGACATTTTCCTTATGGGGGTGAAACCTCTCAAAGTGTGTTATTTCACATATGCAGTTTATGTGCAAGTGTCAGGGACGACACTTTCCTTGGAGGGGAAGTATGTTAGGAGACAGTTTAACCGGAAGTGTAAAGCCATGAGATGTAACGGAAGTGCGTGACATCCGGGATAATTGTACACGAGGGAAGAACGTTCGAGAAACGTAGTGAAATCATGTATGAGTTGAGCGACTAAATACAATGTTTTTGAAGTGCTATTGTGGTGTTGTGGAACCCGGGTAACATTTTTGCCTTCGGGAAGGAAAGAATGCGCTGGTTGTGTGTTGGCGGACACTTTGTTCATTGTTGGTGTGAAGCTGGTCCAAGATCCAGGAAAATCAGATAAAGTTTGCCACCCCTGCGCAAGGAAAATCAGAAATGCAGCCGACTGCTTCACGTTTATCACCGGGAAATTGACAGAGAATGACGCCGAGCCCAAGGAACAACAAACGACAGCAAACGACCGGTTTAGAAGAAAATTCATCTACCTCTTCAATCCTTCAAAATCGCTCGCGGCAAGTCTAAGTTCAAAGCGACAGAAAAGATTGTTGCCGACAACAGTAACACCAGTGCGAGCATTCTTCTAATTCAGCTGAACTTAAAGAAGACAACGCAGCAGCACGAAAACCTCGCGAGCGCAAATCGGCCAACTGGTCTTCAATAATACTTGTTAATGGAGCAATGACAATCAATGTAGCGCCGGTATTTTCACAGCTGTTCAGTAAAGAAAACGCTTGATAAATGCAGCTCTTGCCGAATCCAGTAGGCAGAACAGCAAGGACGTCTTTTCCCAGATACAGGTTTCTCACCACTTGCTCTTGTTCGGTTTTTAAATGTAAATCCCGAAGTTTTGCGTGCAATAGCATCCATGTGTAATTCACACTGCTTTGCTTCACTCGTCACTTGTCAAATGCTAATTGAGCGGCCTGAATGTTGCGTGCATGCGAATGAGTCCATTTGGAATAAATTAAAGCCAACGAACCAATCACAGGACAGATAGGCGATTTTAGCCAATGGGAATTAGCGGCCTCTGGAGGCCGCTAATTCAAAAGATTTCTCCCGTTTAAGAGGCGTCTGGCGGCTGGCGTTCTTTCTCTCCTTCGTCGCTTTGCTCGCGCGCTCGTTTTCTCGCTCTCCCTGACTGACTAGAACGCCAAGCTACGCTGGCTATGCCCGATTCCCTCTATGGCTCGCGCCTGCAGGGAATCATGGTAGATGTATTCATCAAACCATGCACGAGACTTAGCAACGATGAATACAACTACCGTGAATCCCTGCAGGCGCGCGCCATAGAGGGAATCGGGCATTAGCAATTATTGGATGAGGCTGAGTATGATATACCTCGTCCCCTGGGGATGTGGTGCAGATCGAGTTGGGTGCTATCCGCCTCAGTCTTCGGGTTTGTCGAAAGGTTGGTTTGGTTGGGCGGATAACATCCTCCGAGATCAGCATAATTTTAAAGTGGAGGTGGATATAGTCTCCTTCGCAGCCGTTTTTAGTGTCGTCACGCAACGAGAAAGGAGGGAGGAGCGTTGCGTGACGACACTAAAAACGGCTGCGAGGGAGACTAAGGTGGATAGTACTTCGCTAATCACCTCCGCGTTAACCAATCAGCGCGTGCAGAAAGCACTATTCACTTGTCTGGTATCGATCATCGGAAATCAATCGATATAATCGATAAAAATCGATAAAAATCAATCGATTAATATCGATTGGTCTCACCAATCGATGAAAATCGATACTCACAATCTCAAGTCCTCTTAATTGTATCGATTTTTATCGATTATTATCAGTTTTAATAAATGAAGCATTTATAAATTCTTACAACATTATGTAAAGGTGGTGGCAAACGACGACATAATGTTGCGGACACATTGTTGCTCATGATTGTTTGCGCAAACCGGGAAACATTTGTTGCAGACGGAAAATGTTTTTGAAAGAAATCAGAAACATTTTTGTGTCCGCAACAAATGTTGCCCGTCTTTGGCGTTGTCCAACCTCATTTCGATTCTTGAGGTTTCTTCGGTGCGGCTCGCAGTTGGCATTTTTGGAGTAATGAGGGTCGTACAGGGGTATTCTCGTGACGCGTGATTAGCTGATTTTATTTTCCGTGAAACGTGAATTTATAAATTTATTCTTCGTGACCCGTGATTAGAAGGTTTTACGTGACACGTGAAGAGCTTGAATTAATAACCGATATTCGTGATTTCACCACTTTATTGACTTTATTTTGTGTGATTTTGAGACGCGAGACCTCAAATGTGATCTCCGTATAATTATCGTAACGTCAAACGGTCTTTGTAGAGTAAGAACAGGTTAAAAGAGTATGTTTCTTTCTTATTTTCGTAATTTGTTAATCAATTTTGATTTCTTCAAACACTATTTGTAGCGTAAGAACAAGATAAAAGAGTACTTATTTTCGTGATTCGGGAAAATGAAATTTCAATATCCGTGACCGTGATTCGTTATTTTTTTCGTCCGTGAATCGTGCCAGAGACCCCCCCTGTACGACCCTCAGTAATGTAAATCTTGTTAATGGATAGGCCAACCTGAACATTGGAAAAGAATTTAAAGAAAATCTTGGTTTCCTGCGGGGCCTCTCGTGATGAGCAGAACACGCCCACATTAACAAAAGGAGGCACTGTCTAAGCAAACAGCGGGGAGTCGCTGTGATGCCAAAGATCAATGCTATCCTGCATTTCATCTGTCTTCTCTTTTAAGCATAGTACTAGCCCGGGGGGGGGGGGGGGGGGGGGGGGACTCCCATATGAAATGGACGGGGATGCTCGTCATCTCGCTTAGGGGTGTAAATTTCGGATTTTGGTCTCGCTTAGGGTGTTCTGGGCAAAATGTCATTATTTTTAGCCGGCAAGGTCTCGTTTAGGGATGCACGCGAAGAAATAACAAAAAAGAAAGAATTTTGATTCGTTATATTTACTCTTTTAGGGACCTGCATAACGTTCGGCCACACCCAGATTGGTCTCTTTTAGGGGTTAAATTCAAAATTTCCGACGAGCATCCCCGTCCCTTCCATATGGGAGTCCCCCCCCGGGGATAGCGTTATACACCTTTTGAATAACTGGGGCCTGGAGGTTAAAAAGTCGATTTAGCCCGAGGTTAGGATTTAACCTTCTTTTGAACAACCAGGCCCTCGTTTTGTTGGGGCGGTTGTGCTTTCCTTTGGGTCTACTGAAAAAAGAGTCTTTTCTTTTTCTTGTAACAGGTTCGCATATCGCTGTAGACGTCAAGTATGCAACGCCTTCAAAGCCTGTCCAGACTGTGTAATCCCACGAAAAACGTCTTTACATGTCCACCCGCTGTATGCGCAGTTCAATGCAGTCTCTAGATGTGATAAGTGTAGCTTTGTTCATAACAATCCCACAGATAACAAGTCGTGGCATTGCCCACCTTGTAAATATTATCTGTGTCACACCTGCATGAGCTCAACAATGGAAGGTAGGAGAAAATATTCCATTTTTCTAAACTACACCATAATGATCACATATGTCCAAAGTTTGATTTTTTACTGGTTTCTTAGTAACAAAGGTTACCATCGCAACATCCCCAGACAACAGAAAGATTCAAAAACTCGTTTATTTAACAATTATTCCACTCGTTGGCTATTTACCACCTCGTATCCAACGCGGGCTCATGGAATAATTGTTAAACATGTTAAACTAGTAGTTCTCAATGAGAATTGAAGGGCTGGCGTAACACTTCAAGAATATTTGAATGAACTGAAAAATAACTTCATAAAATAGGTTGCAGATGAAGTATACCTTTAAGTAATACCACAATCTTGAAAATCAAAATTCCCACGCGTCTCAATGAAAAGAACTTGTATTGAGTTTGTATCAAATTTCAATCCGATTATGCAAAGTTTTCAAGGGTTTACACAACGCCCCTTCCCTAATGTAAACTACGAATTACAAATACAAAATAAAATTAAAAGGTAGGCCAATTTTTTTTTAAATAAGCACGGTACATTTGCTTTTAGAAGCAAACAACTTTCGACTTCCTTGCATCACTGTTGTGTGCGGGAACACACGCATGCATTATGTTTTTCCAGATGCTCACGGAACGCAACAAAGCATAAATTTCCAAATTATTGAATCCAGTTTCAAGTAATCAGCTTAACGATTATAAAGCAAATCAACATTTGAAGACATTTACCATCTATTTGAGCTTGACTTTGTACGAGCTGCATTGTTGAAACCTTGATTAATTTTTGGCCAAATACAAAGAGTGCTGTTCTGCTTCATCGCTGTTTAGGTCTTAGAAGACCTTGGTGTCCTATTTTTAGGCGGTCAAGTGTTCTTTCGGGTAAATAGTTCTTTCGATTTTGAACTCTAAAAATGTGTTTCTTATTTGCAAGAGGGAATAAACATCGTCCTATCTGAATTCACCATTCGAGACGCCATTAAACTTTCCTTCAAACGGATCACATGTGAATTTGATCGATTATAAGGGAACTGCTGATTGGCTTGCTCGGATTGCTGATAGGCTGATTCTCGATCCGAACCATAGAACGAAACTTCTCAAATGCTTTCAAGAATACGAAGGCTGCCTGTCGGCAGCAATAAACGAGTTTTTGAATCTTTCTGTTGTCTGGGGATGTTGGTAGGCTCGTTTGTATAAGGTGTCAGTTCGGTCCAAATACTTCTGGCAAGCAGATCCCAAGACCTCTATGCCATATGCAAATAAGGATAAGATGAGGAAGTCAAATAACTTTTTGAGTTGGTACATAGTTGGTCTCGAGAATAGCCATAAGACTTGCAGACCCTCAGTATGTACAGCCGACCGCTGGCCTTGGCTATTAGGTTGTCAAAATACGTCCTAAAATACCTCAGTTTGGTCTTATGCTTCATATTTTACTGATAATAACTTGTATTTGCCTTTGACAGGAAATGACAAAGACATCACCACAAGAAAGAGGAAAAGGTGAGAATTACACACTGTTTTTTCCTGAATAAATGCGCGATCATGACCGAAACACCCCACGAGCACTATGAGTAAGTAACATACCTACCTACCTACCTACCTACCTACCTACCTACCTACCTACCTACCTACCTACCTACCTACCTACCTACCTGCCTGCCTGCCTGCCTGCCTGCCTGCCTGCCTGCCTGCCTGCCTGCCTGCCTAACCTACCTGCCTGCCTAACCTACCTACCTACCTACCTACCTACCTACCTACCTACCTACCTACCTACCTACCTACCTACCTACCTACCTACCTGCCTATCTACCATCCTACCTGCCTGCCTGCCTGTCTGTCTGTCTGTCTGTCTGTCTGTCTGTCTGTCTACCTACCTACCTACCGACCGACCTACCAACCTACCTACCTACCTACCTACCTACCTATCTACCATCCTACCTACCTACCTACCTACCTACCTAACTACCTACCTACCTACCTACCTACCTACCTACCTACCTACCTACCTACCTACCTATCTACCATCCTACCTACCTACCTGCGTACCTACCTACCTACCTACCTACCTACCTACCTACCTACCTACCTACCTACCTATCTACCATCCTACCTGCCTGCCTGCCTGTCTGTCTGTCTGTCTGTCTGTCTGTCTACCTACCTACCGACCGACCGAATGAGTAGTTCAATACCAGTGCAGAAATTACCGAAAAAAACATTGTTTCTTATGCTGATATTTAGCGTTATCTTAAAAATTTGTTCCAAACTGAAAAAAAAACGTTCTTCACACTTATCAACTGTTAATTAATAAAGAAATTCATAAAGTTAAGTGTGCCCTTAAGTGAAACCGTAAGATACGCCATAAGGCAGACAATTACGAGAGCACAATATGTTCTATGCAATATCCGAAAGTGTACCCATAATGGATTCGTAAGTGTCCGACAGAAGTGAGCACTGACATAAGTGATTTCAGTACACACTGCGCAATCTCGGGTTAGTTTTCGTTTCTGTTTTGAATTCGTTGGTACGTTACACATCAGTAATAGCGTACGTGAAATTTTTGAGTCCGTCCTTACAGGTCGTTACGTTCAGGAATGCTAGATGAGCTGAAACGTCGGTTTGGACTAACTTCGAGGTTGTTGAACGCGTTAGTAATGTTTTACAAGGATATCGGGCGTTAATAAATAAGAAAAAGTTTAATTTGTCCCGGGATGTTTGTTTTAGTTAGTAAGTAGTAACCATTCCTTTTTGATTCCTTCGTGTGAGGCTCATAGACATTGTAGGCGGAGATTGCGCAGTACGGACAGGAAATCATCTTCAAGGGGAGGTTTTATGCAACCGAGTGGCTTATTTGGGATCCTGTTTCTGTAAGATCCAGCTGTTTCTGTAATATTATTTTTTATTTTTTAAAAATCAAATTTACTGTAATACATTTAAGAATTATTCACCGAAGCCGGATTGAATCTCGGCGAATATTTCCCGAGACAAATGTTTTAGTATAATTTCCATATTCGTAAATTATGCTAAACACATATAATCAATCATCTTTTAACTTTGTTTGGCCGATGGTAACTTATGGATAATTGTTCTTATCATCTTGAAATGAGTAGCCCTGGTCTGAAGAGAATTATATTTCGGCTACTCAATCGGACACAGTTTGTTATGGCTACGTGATCTACGAAACCGCTTTATAACATAGTGCGCGTGCAAGCTCTATCTAATTCCTATTGAGCGATCTTGGTATAAATCTTTTTATCTACGCACGGCCGTGCGTATATAAGATGACATGTAGAAGATGATTTTGGTTTTCAACATTTTCACTGAGTTAAAAAAAGTGAATTCTGTGAATTTTCATTGACTATATTTAAAACTTAAGATGAAACGTTCTCGCTCAAAGCGCCGTGATTGTGGCGTGATTTTAACCAACCAATAAGAGCGTTGTTTTTCTTCGCGTACATTGTAAGAATTTTGAACTTAATCACAAATAAAACCTGTTTTCGCGCTTAACTTTGCTGTAGTTATGTTATAAAAGAATTGGTTCATGCTTTTAGCTGTGCGTATATCGAGTTATGGATGCACTGTTTGGAGAGCACTCAAGAAGCTAGAGTTGCTCTCGGCTATCGCCTCGAGCAACTCTTAAGGTCGCCACACACGAGGGGACCAGTCGCAGGGACTGGTCGCAGGGACCGGTCGCAGGGACTGGTCCCCTGTAGAGTTTACACGATGGAATGAGTCGCGGGGACCAGTCCCTTGAAGGGTTCACACGCTGGGACCTGTTTCGCAGCAAGATAGCAGTATTTATGACGTTTTCAATATATAATACAAGATAATCACCTTGTGGAGATGGAAAATTATTATTATTATTATTATTATTATTATTATTATTATTATTCCTATTATTGTTCATATCTGAGCGTGCTTACTGGACTGTGTTCAACAATTGTTTTAAAAACATGGAATGTTGACAATGTTCGAAATCCGCTCGTATTTTATAATTTTGATATCAGGTTTCCTTTCGGTGTTTTTATACCTGAAAAAAAAAATTGCATCATTTCATCAAAAACTGCAAAAGTATAGTATTCTCCAGGCTTGAAATGGCGCAAAAACATGCTAGCGACAGCTAGCGAGAACATTTGGCGGGAACTTTGTTTTCATCGAGTAAAAATGGCTTCGAGAGCTGCGAAGAAAAAGACTCTGTTGCTCCTGATGATGATGCAAGACGAAGAATTGCCGGTTTCTTATGAACGAAGAATCAATTACCATTCGTGTACTGGTGACGCTCCAATCTTCAATATTAATGCCAACAGTCTGTTCAGTAGTATTCTGTTCAATCTGTTCACTACTCTGTTCAGGCATCTGTTCAGACGAAGAATTGCCGGTTTCTTATGAACGAAGAATCAATTACCATTCGTGTACTGGTGACGCTCCAATCTTCAATATTAATGCCAACAGTCTGTTCAGTAGTATTCTGTTCAATCTGTTCACTACTCTGTTCAGGCATCGCCATCTTCAAACACAAACGTGCAGAATTGTGGGAGCTTAAAATGCTGATCAGCGATTGGTTCATTTTTAATTGGTCGCAGGGACCAGTCCCACGACCCTGTTCACACGAGAGACCAAGCAAAATATTGCGGGGACCAGTCCCTGCGACTGGTCCCACGAATTCAAACCAGTTTGAATTCTTGGGACCGATTTCGGGGACCAAAATTCAGTCCCTGCGACCGGATTTTTGACGAAAATTGGCCTGTTCACATGATGGGACTTGGTCGCAGGGACTGGTCCCTGCGACCGGTCCCTGCGACCAGTCCCCTCGTGTGTGGTGACCTTTACGCTTTTTTCGTGCTCTCCAAACTTCCCGCGTGCATCCATAACTCGGGTCATCCTCTGTCAGAATCGAGCAATATCAAAAAGTCGCGGCCACGGTATCTCACCGATTTGGCTGAAATTTAGGGTCCTTAAGACTAAATTGATGTTTTAAAGTTCTATAAATTTTTACTTTGGAAATTATATGAAGATGGCCGATTTTGATTGCATAAATTGATTTTTTTTGTTGTTGAAAGCTCATGGTACGCTTTGAGGTAAAGTGACAGGAAGTCCTTTGATCGGCCATAATGGTTCGCTTTCGGGGCCGATCGAAACAGGCCATGTTCATAATTCCCAAAGTATAAATAAAGAGAACTTAAAAACATCCATTTCCTGGTGGGCCCCAAACCAAGACTACATGCAAAATTTCAGAGAAATCGGGGAAGTAACGTGGCCGGCCCTAGTTCGATTCGTATGGAGCGTAACTCTTAATGTCTTGAACACCATTTCTTGAAGATCTGTTTGGTTCAAAGGCCTTGCTAATCATTCTCCAAAATTCTCAGTGCTTTGGATATCCGGACTTGGAGTAATTTCTCTCGAATGAACGGAAATTTTATTCGGCAATTGTCCGCCATGTTTACTTGCCTGGGTAAAAAAAGGTGGCACCTCTCGTGTGGTTATTATAGCGTCATAAGCCAAGCTTCTTGACCAATCAGAACGTCCCATTCTTATATTCACCTCTGGAAACTATGCTAAACACATAAAATCAATATATTACATATTATCAATATACCTTGTGAATTTGTTTACACTCGTGTTTTATAAGAACCTTTTTGTAAGAATGTCGAGGCTGCGATTGACCAAATTTCAAGAACATCCCTCAGGTTAAGAGTCATATGGGCTAGAAATGTCCTTATTTTGCACATTTGCTTTTTTGTTAAATGACCAGCGATGTAGTTTCCTTTTTGCATGACACATTGTGTGTAACAGATCAAATTGTAGTCCAACTTAGACTCTTTCATACGCTTTATGGTGACTTCCACATCGATTTAGTAGTATATCGTATTTACTCGATTAAAATAAAAATATGATTTCAAAGAAAATAAATAAAGTAATATGATGATTAAGAAATATTATTTGGAAATAAACGCTGCCCTCGAATAAAAGCTGCATCGGATACGCTAAAATACGGTAACACATGTAACTTAAGAACACCTTGAGAAAAGTTTTAGGCTCAAATCTTAACAAAATAAGAACGCTCAGCCTCAGCGCCAAAATCTAACGTTATCAAAAAAGTGTACTCCTTTCTTATCTCTTTTAGAAATTCCTTTGGTAAAGCCACGTTAAAAAACAGTCAATGCTTTACGCTTCCTGTGGAAGACCAGCAAGTTCTTATTCGTCTTGTTAAAGAAAGAAAACTTATCGACGCCTATGTAAAGAACAGAAACAAGCAGAGGAAACGTGTTCCGGCAGATGGACATTGCATCTTGCACGCAGTTAGCCTCGCTCTGACAGAGGTAGAAGACGGCAGTGACCACAGTGTACAATCGCTTTTATGTAAGATCAAGGAAGAACTTTTGGGAAATATGGACCTCTATTCTCCATTTGTCGGCGACATAGATGTAGTTTCAGAATTAGATTCTTACATCTACTTGAAACATTACAATTCTGCCGTGGTTGACTTGATACTTACTGTTTTAGCCAATGTAACACAGGCTTCTATAGTGGTTCTTCTTGTCCAACAAGATGAAGTCTGTGAGATTTCTATCCCAACCACAAAAGGAACATCTAGAAGAACGATGTATGTCTCCAAAATTGGCCAGCATTATGATGCCATCTTAGACAAGGAAGCAGGCAGTCCTTTGAATATCGAGGGTAAGCCTGAAATATGTTGTTTGTCAGATGTTTAAAATTCCAGTACCGCACAATATTTAGCGTTATAGCATTTACAATGAAAAATGAATTTTTATCATCTGTGGTACAAGACGCTGTGCAGTTTTTATTTATATTAGAGTACTGTTGTTTTTCCCGAATATAAAAAAAATGGGCAGTTGTTCTGGGTGAAAATGTTGACAGAGACTGCAACTCTCCATAAATGGCGTATTCCTTCATAGCGTCATGCTGGCCAGAAAACCCTAAATATACAGCATAAATGTCAGCAAAGTATGCTTTACTGACTGATATTTGTATAAAAGTTTGCTCTTATTAACTGAGCAGGAGGTCTGTATGGGATAATCGTGACCGAGGTTGAGTTAGTTGAGTTAATTTTTATTATGATTTTTTTCCATGGTTTTTGCCTAAGACACTGCCATTTGTTAAACAATTGGAAATTTTATATTGAGGTGGTACACTTATATTTTATATATTTTATAAGAATAACGAGGCTGAAATTTGCGAAATTTTAAGATTATTGTGAGAATAAACCCGAGGCAGGGATTTTGAAGAGAATATAATTTTGTGTGTTGAAAATTTGTAAACACAATACAATTATATGTTTTAAATAAACCATATAAAATTCTTGCTTTCTCTAAACGGCAAAGCTAGCCAACAAAACGATAAAACCTGCACTAGCCAAATGTTCGATACTAATGACAGTTCAATGGACGGTACATATAATGCATATGTATGGTTTTCAGATGGTATACAGATCTAGACACCAAACACTTGTAATTGCATGATATCCCAAAACAAGGTCAGGTCAATACTAGAGAAATAAATATCGCAGTTGCGTTTTAAGAATTAGTAAAAAAGTTTAATTTGTTGTTTACTTAACAGGAAATGTACCTGGACCTTCATCACACTTTTACCAAGACCGACAATTACAACAAGGTATGAATAGTCTTTCTTCGTACATTACTTGTAATGAAAACTAGCAAAGAAACCGTAGAAAAGAAGTTATCAATTAGTAATTCTGACCAATCAGGATTATTAAATTCATTTCCTGGCGGTGGCCTAATACGTGCCTAATGGTTAGTGCGCTGGACTCCGGATCGAACGGTCCGGGTTCGAGCCCTGTCCGGGGCACTGCGTTGTGTTCTTCGGCAAGATACTTTACTCTAATAGTGCCTCTCTCCACCCAGGTGTATAAATGGGTCCCGGCGAATTTACTGCTGGGGGTAACCCTGCGATGGACTAGCATCCCATCCAGGGGGGAGTAGAGATACTCCTAGTCGCTTCATGCTATGGAAACCGGGATAAGCTCCAGCCTGATGGGCCCCTAGGCTCATATACAGACTTTACCTTTACCTGGATGTAAAGAAAACAAAAGTGTCCTTGCAGGCGTTGCGCTCCTTTCCTTTCCTCTCCGATCACGCTCCACACTCCCCTTTCTACCTCCAAATGGAATAACTGCCACTCAGGTAACACTTTATTCTGTGACTGCAAACTGAGCCAAACATGAAGCTGGATATTAAGCCCCATCGCTACACTTTTGAAATACTATAAAATAACCGCCCTGGTGTCTCACGTCGATTTTTGTCATGTTTGTCTAGTTCGTATTTGTATTAATCGATTTTATGGAATTTTAAAGAAATCTATTAATATTTGACCCTTTGATTCTTTTGTCCGGTGGGTAATTAGTTTTATTGTTACTCCGTTACCCGTTACGCGTTACTGCGTTACCCTGTTTAGTAACACCAGATTGTGCAACTGAAATAGTTGAACTAACAGTTGCACAGCGAAACATAACAGACATAAAAAATATTCTTCCATGTACCATTCTTTGAACCTACGAAGCTGCATTCTTTTGGGTTCTCCAGACCGCGGGTTTACGTAAAATGCAACTCAAACATAGAAAAAGTGACTGAGAAGAACCATGTCATACTTCACATTTATGCATCTGCCGCACCAAGGCAGAGTTCGCATCGGTAAGCACGCGCCCGTGTCGAAAATGATATGTTTTGAGTAATAACCTTTCAATCTCTTTACTCATGATGTAGCCGGGCATTAAATACGCCTGTTCTTCACAAGTAACGTAAAGAAAGGCCGGATAGTCTCTCAAAATCAAATCCGCCGAGGAACTGGAAATATGAATTATAGGGCTTCCTGTCTGCGGTTGGAACGTTTTGCTCAAGAGTTATACTGAGTGACGGTCAATTCTTCTCTTAACTCAGTGATGAAATTAGGTGATGCAAATCAATCACTTGACCCCCGAAAAACGATAAAAGATATTTGCAGTGATGATGACGTATTGTAGTGATATTTCTATGAATAACAAAGCACAATCAGCCCACCCACCAAACTGTTTCAGGGTTGTTGTCAAAGCTGACCCTTCGTAGGTGATGAGTTAGGGGAAAAAGAAAAGAAAAAATATCGTACAAGTGCCCGCCCGTGTGTTGAACTCTCTTCCTCCCTGTCCAATGGGAGTGACTATTCTACACTCGGTTCATGCAGTGAGACTTCTTATTTTTTCATACATTAGGTATAAATCACAGTAAACTTTTTTTCTCAAGTTAAAAAAAGTCGACATTTTTTTTCCAGTTAGAAAAAAGTCGACAACATTATGACAACGTTAGGATTTGAACCCGGGCCGTCGGATTGCCGCGCGGGAATCATACCAATTAGGCTACCGACGATCAGCTGCCAGGACAGTGAAAACTTTGGCTATATATTTTAATCCCAATAAAAAGGCTAACCGCAAGCAAACTTAGCTAACGTAGGCTAACCGGAGTGCTTTTTAGACTAAACGGAGTGCTAGTAGGCTAACCGGAGTGTATAGTAGGCTTACCGGAGTGCAAAATGGGCTAACTGGAGTTCTGTTTTGTATTCACAACATAAACTGAGTGTTACGTGGTATAATATGTTATGAGGTGTATCCCTATTGGTGGTTTTCACTGTCACGCAATAAAAGAAATAAAATCGAAACCATTCAACGACAGAAGCTATGAATTTCAGATATTATTGAAGATAAATAGATAAACAATTTGTCCAAGTCTCAGATCTGTGCGGTGCACCGTTTGCGAGTTATTTGCTGAAACTTTCCACGCAAATTTATAAGGCTCAGTATGGAGACGCCATATTTGTGTCCTTCCGAGGGACACAAATATGGCCGCCGTGATGTCAGAGAAACCATCTGGAACTTAATTATGCTATTAATGGCGACTACTTTTGGCTCATGATCTATTATGCTTTTACATAAACAGCAGTTAGTACATTGGGAATGTTCAATCTGTAAGAATGGAAAGGAAAGGCCTTTTTTTTAATCAAAACAACTTTGTCACGGCACTAAGCTTGATATCACACACGGCGGAGAAATCGAATATTCAAAATGCTCTGTTTTAAAAACGAAGGGCACAACCAAGCTGGAAATTTGCAAAAAGATATATTTTTAGTTCATCTTACACCTAGTGGCATCGAAAGTTTAGCAGGCCTATTGAATTTTGATTTCAAAATTTTATGACGTAACATGAAAACCAAGAATTGTCTCACCACATCAACAGAGTGCATAATAGTCACTCCCGTTTTCCAATACAGTATACCAACGCATTAAGCTAACTAAACACATAGGTTCGCAAAGGATATATCTCTCTACAGCTTTATGCATTATTGTATTGCGGAGTCAGGGCAGTGATTTGGGTGCCATTTTAAGATTTTTAAAGAAGGGACAGAAGAAAGAAAGTTCTTTTAGGAACAAAAATAAAATATTTTCTTCTTTTCTGCTTATACTGATGCATGTACTTCATCATGCAAAATAGTCGTAGCCTCAAAGAGGCCTTTGATTTGCATTTAGCTGCACCTAGCACTTCTCAGGAAGATACAACTGAGCATTTAAACATGGACGGCGATATGCGAGGCTTTTTTCAAGTAGTTCCTTCAAAGCCACAATTAATTTATCATCAGAAATGAATTTCAGTTAATCAACAACTCCCAGCTTTGAACTTTGTCAAGTAATCTACCTCACCCCGATCTGTCTCACGTGAAAACCACAGGAACCCCATTCTTGTTTGTCAAATCAAATAGATGTGGCCGTTTCGCAAAGCGTGTATCCAATGCTCTTGTTGTCTTTTGTTTTAACACAAGCAACAAGACAGAACTGTTTTAAAGCACTTAGTGCTTTCTTTGTTCCCTCCCATCCCACACTATAGCTTCGAAGAAAAGAACTTTGAGTGCCCCTTTACCTCCATTTGCTTGTCACTGGACAGAGAACTCCTCAAACCTTTGGGATGAATTTTCATGAATTAATTTCATGTAGAGACTTGAGCAATAACAATGTAATAATAATAATAATAATAATAATAATAATAATAATAATAATAATAATAATAATAATAATAATAATAATTTGAAAAGTTGAAAAGTATCAAGATCTAGCAAGAGAAGTTCGAAAAATGTGGGGTGTAAGGACAAAGGTTATTCCAGTGGTAGTGGGAGCATTGGGATCAATACCACTGAGATTGAATGACAATCTGAGAGCCATTGAGGGGGGCATTCCTGTTGGACTGATCCAGAGATGTGCATTGTTGGGGTCGGAAAGAATTCTTAGAAAGGTGCTGGAGAGGTAGAAAGAAGAGAAACAGCAAACAAGGAGTGTTTCTTGGTTTCCCTAGGCAACTTGTTGTTGCCCGGAGCCAATGATGAAACCAGCTTTAATAGCTGTGCGAATCTTAAATAATAATAATAATATATAATGACATAAACATAATAATTCTACTTCTCATTTATAAGCAAATTGATAGCAGCATGGTATCTAGTTGAACATTCTACATGAGGTCTGTCAATGTTTGCTCAAGTGCATTGTAGTAGTAGATAACACTTTTGCCGCCATAGACTCAACATAATTTGAGGCTCAATTCCCTCATAATTAATAGAGGGAAATGGTTAGGAAGCCCGGCAAACATCAAAGGAGCAAACAAAGAGGCCAAAATTGAGGTTGGAAGGTCCCTGACCGTGCACATCTTTTGTTTTGCGCTCATACACTGTGCATGAATTATGTAATCGCAATGTTTCTATTGGTTAGTTGTATCAACACACGTAACCACCTATTGTATTTTGTCAGGTTTTGTGCACTGTCAACCCCCAAAATAGAGAACAAAAACCTATAACAAAGAACTTTGCCAGGCTTCATAACCATTTCCTTTGATAAACTATGATTCCCTCTATTCTGTGCTCCTTGGATCTAGGTTAGTGGAGGCCCAACTCCCTCCCCTCCATCCGGCTTGTGACTCTCCCTGGGCTGTAGGTTTTGTTAGTTTGACAGTCCACGAGTATATTTTTGGAGCACTTTGTCACCCACATACCCATTTTCAGCTACACTAAGTTATTCTTGTTTTTAAGCGATGACGTCATTTTATGACGTCATCGGTTAATGCTGTAAAGCGAAAAAGCGATGGAATTTATGGAATTTTTGGTGTTACGGTGTTACGATTACTCCCTGAATTGAACCGAAGAGCAATGGGAACTAAGTGCATTGTTTGTATTCTTTTTGAGATCCGCCATCTTGTTTTTTGCCAAAGGAAGATATTTTTTTTGCAGCTTGTATCATCACCGATCGGCAAACCTTGTTTCATTTGTAGCTGTTAAATTGAGATTTCGAGTCTGGAGTGAGTGTTGCACTTTATCAGTTATCGAATAAATTTGGCATAAAGTTAAGAAGTGATGTCTGTCGTGAATGCAGACGAAGCAACCGATTATTAGCAGTTTTGAAACATCTGTTGAAAAGGTGAGCCATCTTAAACCTTTTTTTAAGCGATGACGATGACGTGATCGATTAATCTTGCCGTGCGAGTGGACAGGATCTGTTGTTGTCTGTTGTCTGTTGCCTGTTGTGATCAACCGATCTGTATACTCACCGAAGGGAATGCACAATGTGCGAGCCAGCGAGCCATGCGAGGCAGACCTGCGAGGCACTTGAAAACACATTGGTTAGCCTAAATAGCACTCCGGTTAGCCTAAATAACACTTCGGTTAGCCTACAGTTAGCTCTTAGGTAGCTTGCGGTTAGCTTTTATATTGGGATAAGGGATTTCTTGCTTGCCCGGTTCACATGGCTTGCGAGTCATGCGAGGCAAGCGAGCCATTTCGGTTAGCCTAAATAACACATTGGTTAGCCTAGCAACACTCCGGTTAGCCAAAAAAGTACTTCGGTTAGCCTACAGATCGTATAGGTAGCCTTTTTATTGGTATTTTTAAGTGCCTCGCAGGTCTGCCTCGCATGGCTCGCATGACTCGCTGGCTCGCATATTGTACACACTCGAACCGAATACTGGGAAAAGAAATCAAGTCAACTCAACAAGAAATCGTCGCATAGAACTCAAAGCAAAATACTCCTGGGCCGTTAGAAAGGACTAATTTAAAGCATAAACGAAAGAAACAAATTATATTTGATGCGTTCTATAAGATTTCGTAAACAGAAATCTCTCCATTCTTTAAAACAAAAGGTGTAAACAATTTTAGACAGCGTTTGACCTTGCATCGTATATCGTATATCGTATATCGTATGTCACGCCAAGATAACGCAATTTTTGTTGAACAATCATTCAGCACAGAAGTTGTCAGTTACTTTTATGTACCCTAATTTTTTGACAAATGTCCTGAAAATTATCAAAGACCCCTTGTGAAACGTCATCGCTTCTGCATGCATCGCGTGCCGTTTATTTGATAAAGCTATCGATAGCAATAATCATCCCGTTTGTGCCCTGATACTGATAAGCATTTCTCCTAACCCCGGTGAACTGTTTACTGCCATTGAAAAAGGAAATAACCTCCATTATAATTCTCTTGTTGAGATATAGGGCTTAAAGGATTGATTTTTTAGTTCATTCCATACATGGGGAAGTTCGTTAACTTTCGATTGATAAGGGGTATATAAACAAGAACAAAGGAGAAAATAAATATTTAATCAAGGATAAAATTGAGCTGCAACATATATCTTTTCGGAACGATTGAACATTTTTAAACGTTTTCTTGAAATTAAAATTTCAGTGTTCATACAAAACCTCATTGAGCCGGAAAATTAAAATAAACAATAAAATTGAGGATCATTGGGTAGAGTTTACTTATAAAATTCCGTATGTTTATATGGTCTAACATTACTGGCGCTAATGAAGACTGGCTGTATTTGTATTTATAGTTCCTGGCACTGCACCCGGACGGTCTAATTCATCTCAACACTTGGATGGAGCAGGTTTGTGTAGTCTTATTGTTTGATCTAAACGAAAAATTAATAAAAGTAACTTTAGTTATAAAATGCTAGTACGGCGTGAGTTAAACTTAGTGATTTCTAAAATATTATACATAAACAAATGACAAGCTTATATAGACTGGGTTGATCGTTTAGGGTATAACGTGTTCAAAATTCTAGCATGCTGGATTCCAGAGGTTGTTGGTACTACGGATTATATAAACTACTTGAACATTCCTTTTCTGGGTAGACTATTAGGCTTCAAGTGTTCAAAATATGCTTTAATATGCTGGTTTCCAAAAGGGTTGTTGTTACATAATTCCCCGCTAACAACGAAGTCTGTTTTTGGCCAAGAAAGAAGTTTATTTCCTCGAATCAAGTAAACAGAACCGTCATAACAAGGAAGCGAAATAAACCTCCCTGCCACCTAACCTAAATCGATCTAAATAGAAACGGGTGGGTGGGAAAAACTAACTCGACCCGAAAACATTATTGACGCTACTAGAGCTATTACGAAACTGAAACCTAGCGCTGTAACGAGAAACGTTTTAGACAAAAGGGTGTCTCACGTGGCGGATAGGAATCCATCAGGAAGTCGAGTAATATTTATTTACGTTAAACAAAAATCCAGTACCAGAATAATTTAAATCCTATTGCGTTATTTGCTACCCTTAACAAAAGGTAAAGTTGTGAGTAAATATCCGTGATAACACCAACAACAATTTTTTATCACAGCCTGAGAAAATGAATTTCAAAGTTCGCAAACTATATAGGCAAAATCTCACGTGTAGCCATTTTGAAAAATCGTCTTTATTATAAGCGATTCAGTGGAATTCAGTGGAACTTCGAAATTTGTTTTCGATGTTTCTTGTTTTTAGAAAAGATTTCTTTTGATAAGATATTTGAAGCAGTAACACAAAAGAATGCAATAAGGTGTAAATAACTTGGTACATAATTTTGTCCAATAAATACTCGAAGTCCTGGCGTATTCCGTCTTAATCTCTTTGCGCAAGAGCACCAAAACGGAGAAAATGCGAAGGCTACTACGTATTTCATAAACATCTTATTGGTTATTGTTTTTTGTCCTTTTTCTTAAGTTACTAAATATAAAACATAAAAAGTACAAATAGAGGTTTATATGTTATTTCACATGTTGACACGTTCCTGGCATATTTCAGGTCCGCAGCGAAGAGTAATAGACAGTGATCAGATAATCAAGGAGGCTCTACAAAGAAAGGCGGACCTAGAAAGAGAACTCGCCGTGACTCAACAGAGTGGGGAAGAACGTGAGTTGAATTAAAACACTATTTTCCTAGTGAATGCGATTTTAACATCATGGATGTAACACTTCTACAGTGGAAGTCCTCGTAAGCGGACACCCTCGCGACACAAAAATGATTTTTTTTGTTTCCCCCCCCCCCCCCTCCCCCCCTCCAGTCACTTTTTTAATGGTCCGTCCCTTAGAACATATAATTGCTCTGTTCCGGAGATGAATTATTAATGAGTTTAAGGGCCTGTTTACAAGCAGGTAGGGTAGCCCTAGTGCTAGGGTTACCCTAGCAGGAGGGTTACCCTAGCGCTCCCACATTTCCTCTTATTTTCAACGACGTGTTTACAAGGCTGCTAGGGTTACCCTAGCACTAGGGTAACCCTAGCTGAGCGCTAGGGTTACCCTAGCGCCAGGGTAACCCTAGCGCCTTGTAAACGCTCTGTTAGGGATAACTCGCCTACCCGGGACAACTTCATTTTGCCTCCTGGAAGCTAAATATGTTTAAAAATACCGACAAAAACAGGGAATTGTGACCAAGAAACATCGTGTTCATTCACAATTTGTCGTATTTTTGCACTGGAACGGAATTTTTTTCGAATAACAGCTTCTTACGACAAAATTTACAAGGTTAACTGAAGCGTAACCGGTGTAAGTTTACCCGGTTAGTAGGGTTACCCTACCTGCGAATTTTTGCTTGTAAACCCGGGCTATCTTCTAACCCTCTTGCTAGGGTAGCCCTTGCACTAGGGTTACCCTACCTGCTTGTAAACAGGCCCTAAAAAGTCATAAAAAGGCTTCAAATTTATTTTTTGTACCGAAATAGTAATGTTGTTTCTTACAAAAGACCTTTTTCGCTTGGGCGTTTTGTTGCCCCATTACAGACCATGTGATGATACTCTTGAGAATTCTTGCTTTCAAATTTTCAAATAGTCGCGTGTATATGTATGAATAAATTTTACGTGGATAAAAGAAAAATTCTCGGGAGAATATCACGTGGTCTGTAATTGGAAAACAAACCACCCAAGCGAAAAAGGTCTATAACTGGCAGAATTCATACGCGCTTAGTCGAATAGCTACAGTCGATGCCGCTCGTGGTTCGTGGGTCTTAGCGTAGACCATGGAAACCTTGGTCAATTAGTGAAATTTATTATAAACCTAAACTTTAATTTGTTTGTTTATTTATTTATTTATTTATTTATTTATTTATTTATTTATTTATTTATTTATTTATTAACCGCACAAACAAGATAGTCACAAACATTTTTGTGACTATCTTGTTTGTGCCTTTTTGTATCCACATGTCGTTAAAATGTTTGAGAAGCATTTTATTTTGTTGGAATTTCTATTTTTATATTTATTTTCAACAATACGCCCCGAACACCAGCAAGAGCAAAATATGACTGGGAGCAACCTTTATTATTGTATTTTTTTTTGAATTTGGCCATTTATATTCCATAAACGTCAAGGATGAAATATTTAACAGCTTCGTTGCAAGGTATTTTGTCACGATGTCTTGGGCGCCTTATTATTCAATAGTGCGGATTTGCAACCACAAAACGGTAAATTATACTTGGGACCCTTAATGTAATTGTTTATCACTACGTTATTGATGCGATGGAGCCATTAATTTCGCTGATGTTTTTTACACTAGCCGCGATATCAAAATTAACTGTTGCGTCCATGTTATACCTTTATATTTCATATTTAAAAGTTTACTGATTCCAAAAAAAAGGCCTAGAAAAGAAAGAAGAAAAGTTCGTGCTTCCGTCCGGATTCGAACCAACGACCGGACAAATAGACGTATTACTAAGAACTGCTCTCTATCAACTGAGCTATCATACCTTTATACTCAAGATGTTGTTAGTTTTAATAATTATAACATTTCATTTGGAGGTTTTTTAAGAGCACGTCGCAAACAATTGCTTATTTCTGGTCTGTTAAATGGTTTTCGCCAAAAATATAAATGTAGGGTTAATAAGAGTCATTCAGAGATACGTTTCACCAAATTGTAGGTCAAAAGGTTTAATATTGGGACTGTATAATTATTTAATCGCAAACATGATTTATATAATTACCGAGCAATGTATGGATATTGAATGGGCACGTTGCAAAGCATTGCTAATTTCTCGGCTTCTCAATGATCCACACAAGTTACAAACATGGACGCTTAATAACAGTCTTATAGACATATTTTCCACCATGTTTTAGATTGATAGGTTTAATAGCCGAGCTGTAGAATTATTTAATCGTTTCAGTTACAAATCCATACAGAGAATGTATTGGCAAGCTTATTACGGAGAATGTATGGGTTGTTTACACAAAATTGCAAATTTCTCGGTTCTTACAAATTCGCCATATGTACACAGAGAATATATTTACAGTGAATGTATGGGCAAATTCTACATATGTGCTCATATCTCGGCTATTAATGATTCAAATCAGACAACACTTTTTTTCCTTTAATACAAGTCACGCGTAGAAGCTTACCACAAAATTTCAGTTCAATAGGTCTAGTGTTCGAGCTATACGAATACTATTATTTAATTTTATTTGTTTATTTATTTACTTGTTTGTGTAATCATTTATTTATAAATTATTTAATTATTTAGAATTATTTAATCGTTACCGATTTCTCAGTAACAGCCCATCTGAAACCAAATTATGAAAGAAGAACCCGTGGGAGCCACGATTTTAAATTTTTAGTTCCAAGATCAAAGAAAGATGTTTTTAAGGTTTCATTTTTTCCAAGAACAATCTGTGAATGGAACTCCCTTCCAGATGATATTGTAAATGCAACCTCTGTAAATAGTTTTAGATCTAAGTTAGTTAATAGTTTTTAATATTTTATTTTATTAGTTTTATTTAGATTTTTTTACATTTTTAACATTCATTTTAGTTTTTAACGGTTGGTGTGATATCTGTAGATTTTTACCGACCAAATTAAATGTAGATGTAGATGTTTTAGTTACCGATCCATAAAGAAAATGTATGGGCATGTTGCACTGAATTGCAGATTTCTCAATTCATAAATGATTTTCACCAAAACTAAAAACGTATGATTAATAAGAGTCATAGAAAGATACTTGTCTCCAAATTTTAGGTCAGAAGGTGCAGTATTCGTGCTGTAGAATTATTTAATGACAGAAATGATTTACATATTTACAGAGAATGTATGGGCAAATTCTACATAAGTGCTTATATCTCGGCTATTTATGATTCAAATCACACAACATTTTTTCCCCTTAATGCCAGTCACATTTAGAAGCTTACCACAAAATTTCAGTTCAATAGGTCTAGTATTCGGGCTAAACGAATACTATTATTTAATTTTATTTATTTTATTACTTGTTTGTGTAATTTAACAGAAAATAATATACAGGGACCTTCATTACAGTTTAACGATAGCCAACAAGTAACACAAGGTATGAATAGTCTTAACTCATGCATTGCTTGTAGTACAAACTAGCAAAGAAACCTTACGAGCGCCTGTGAGGAAAGACCGAGCATGGAGTGACAGAAGTTAAAATGTCAGTTCCTTCATTTTTTGCTCATTAATACCTTTTATGCAGCTGAGAGACCTGATGAAGTTTGTTCCCGCCAAAAGTCTTATTTTTTATAGAAAGAGAAAATCCGTTTTTTTTTTTTTTTTTGGGGGGGGGGGGGGGGGGTCAAAGCCTCAAAATGAATTGCCAATCAAAGTTTTAACCCGAAATATGCACTACTAAATAAATTGTTATATACTCTCTTCATGTTCGCAAACAAAGCCATATGGAAACGTCTGAACAGTCTCTATCAACAGAAAAGCTATTTTTCTTTTATTTCACTAGAAGATAATTTCAGGGCTAAGCGAATTACGAATTACAATAATTAAATATCAAATTGGCTTTGAGCCACTGACACTCGGAAAATGAATTATGCAACAGGAACCTAGTTGTAAAACCGAAAACTTCGACAAATAAAGATTTCAGACGATAAGTTTTATTAGTCAAATTACCTTTGTATGCCATCGGATACCTACAACTAAACCAATATATTTAAACTGTAACCCTGTAACCCAGGACTTTGCGACTTAGAACTCACGAGCCTGCTGTCAAACAGTTCATAAAGGATTATTTGGATAGAAAATTATCCTGTTTTGACGTAGCCCAACGGACAGGCAACTACTTTTCAAAGCGGAACGACGATGGAAGGCCATACCCGTGTATCCTGCGAACAAAATTTCTTTTTTTCCTTTTCGTTTTTTTCTTTTTATTATTTTTTATTTGCAATTCCGCTGACCAATGCATAGCTTAACTTGACGAAAATGAAATTAAATGTCTTCAAATGTGAAACTTAGTGAGACAGTGATGAGGTAGTTATTAGCTATGTCAAGAGCATGGGGTGCGAGCATTTTCTTATTTGAGTTGTTCCAAAAAAATTACCTCGTGTCGTTGTTACGAAATGAACGCGGCAACAGGCAAGCGCAGGTTTTAATTTTATAATGCATGCATTGCATGAATATTGAGCAAAATAATAAATGGTAAATGGGAAGCACTTGCTAGCTTCTTGGGGGGGGGGGGGGGGAAATGAAAAAGAACGTCGGAGGAGAAAAAGAAATGATAGTACGCGTGCCCGCCCGTGTGTTGAACTCTCGCCCTTCCTGCTATCAACGCCCTGAGCTAACTTGACACAAAGCGTACATGTTTCTAGAGTGTTATGCATTATTTTATTGCGGAGTCAGGGTAGTGATATGAGTGTCATTTTAAGAGGGATAGAAGAAAGAAAATTGTTTGTGGAACAAAACCAAAATACTATCATCTTTTCTGCTTATACTGATGCATGTACTTCATCAAAATAGTCGTTGTCTCAAAGAGTCCTTTGATTCTTACTTCTTGTCGGTTATTCCGTTGTAAAATTCCTGTCAACGAGTGAGATATATAGACCATTTAAACGCAGTCCAACTCTTCACGACTTCGGAGTAACAGCTGTTTCGTGACTAAAAGTGGCATATAAAGCAATCTCGTCCCCAGAGCCTGCGTCCCCTTGACCAGCGGTCGGGAAGCGCAAGGGCTCTGGTCGAATCCAAAACCGGAATCAGGAAATCCTGGTTCCGGTTTGATTCTGCGCGTGCGTCGGAGATTGTGGTTGAAATGAACAAGTGTCAACAGCCAATGAGATTTGGCGGGCTTTCAGTTTAGCCCAGAGGTCTCGATTCCTGGCGCAGACCAGAAGGATCGCGGCCTCTGGGGACGAGATTGCATATAAAGACGTGAGCTGAGTCTGCGCAGTTGAGATCTTAGTCACGTAGTTAGTAGTAACGCAATACATGCTTCTTGGCAAAGTATTGGCATATTTGAAGGAGGTCGGCAAAGTTTGGAGGAACAAATCGGTTGTTCTGGAATTCTGGTACTCACTTTTTTCAAGAGAAAAGAACTATTATAACAGCAAATCGCTTATGATGAAGAAACGAGGATATTTCGCTTGAGAGCTGCTTTGTTGCATTTCAGAACTAAGAAATGTTTAGCCGCTTCACAAAATTTGTGAAACTTTGAAGCATTGTAAAGAGGCTGCCTTCAACAACCCAAGTCAGTTCTAATAATAATAATTATTCTCAGTTTTCAATTATTTCAGTTTGATGAGTCTCACTAAAGCCCTGAAACTATCTTCTGGTAAAAGAAAAATAATAGTTTTTTGATAGGAAGTGTCAAAACTACTCTGTGCGGTTTTGTAAACACACACGAGGAGTACTGATAATAGCTCATTGCTGGTTTGAACTTTGGCAGATTTAGCTTGTTATTCCGACCACGCAAACAGATATTCTTATTTTTCTCAAAATAAAAGGGCTTTTGGTGAAAGCAAACTATATAAGGTTTGTTTTCTCTCTAATAGTTATCTATATATGTACAAAAATGAAAGAAATGAAATCCAGATTTTGCTCGGTTTTCCCTGACCTCGCTGTTAAAGGGAACTTCCACTCTTGGGACAAGTTGAAGTTAAATTGTTTGAAATAATATTCTTAAATTCCAAATTTTACAGGTAAAGGGAGAAATAACATTTAATAATAACAATAAATGGAAAAGTTTATGGCTTTTAAATTTCCAGCGCGCCGCCATTTTGGATTTTATGACGTGTTATGGCTCCCGCTATTGTTTGGAAGCTTACGGAGTTATACTTTTGAGTTTGAAAACTTGATAATTGTGACATATATAGATACAAAATGCTTACATTATGAAATATTCTTTATAAAATGTGGATTTTTGGCATCATTTCAAACAATTCAGCATCAACTTGTGAGTGGAGGTTCCCTTTAAAAGAGTAGTAATTGTGAAACTGAAATAGTCAAACAAACAGATACACAGAAATACCCCTTAAGGTGATACAAAATATTACTTCTTCTAGATATATTTTTGTATTTTTAGATTTTTATTTGTTTGTAATCATTATTTTGAATCCGCAAAACTGCTTTGCGGCATCGGTTCTCTAGTCTATGAACTGTGAGGATAAGGTGTATTGCTTAAAAATGATCATCTCACTTGCGTTTGCAAATGATTTAGAAACCTGAAAACAAGCTTCAATTTATTGATTTATCCGGAAACATTATAATAATTTTTAATTATGAAACCGTAGTCCAATTTGTTGTTTACTTAACAGGAAATGTACCTGGACCTTCGTCACAGTTTCACCATAGCCAACAACTAGGACAAGGTATGAACGGTGTAGTGTTTTTAATCGCAATAAGCCGACATAAAGCCAAGACTCGCGACAACAGAATCACCATGTTTAACCTCCTCTCCACATATTCTTCGGATATACAGTACATTTTAGTTCCCAGTACACGACGATCTCTCTTTTTCTCTAAAAGAAATGAAACTAACAAACTATGTCCTAGAAACCTGCAGAATGATGGCATAAACCATTTGAACTGTGTGTACACATACTCATGCTCAAGTCCAATGTAAAAACTATGAAACTAGTTGTGTCAAAAAACACACCATTCAGGACTGTAAACAAAGTTCTTCCATCAAAACAGTTTTTGAAATGTTCAGCCAAAGACTTTGGAGGCTGGCTAACTCTCCCTGAACGGTGCGGGCTGCACATCACTGTCACTCCTGTAGGTCCGTTCTATAGAGTAGACTGGTCAGTTAATCCTGGTCTTGGGCTGAGTCCGGTGTATCACCTTCTTACCAAGTACGGTATCTGGCATCAGCTGCGGGCTCTGTCAGGAGAGGTTTGGTGTGCTGCTTATTCCTCTTGTACTTAGCTCCTTGTGGTGTCTTTAGTACTTCCTTGTCCCTATAGCTGGGACCTGCTCCTGCAGTACTACATCCCCTACAGCGATAACTCTGTCTTTAGTGTGATATCTAGATCTTGTACCAGCATAGTATTTTGCTTGCTGCTTCGCCTCACTTTTTGCAGTACCACATCCATTTCATTTTCTCTAGGATTTAAGCTCTAACTGCCAATCTTTCCTTTCTGCTTGGGCAACCCTCGTGGCTTCAAGAAGTGAGCGATGATGCCAATGCCCATTTCCCGCAAATATTTCTTCGTCTCCTCCGACACCAGATTGGGGCCATAAGCATTCTTAAACCAACTTGCACTCCATACTGTATAAAATGGCTGCCTAAGCATTTGATGATTGCAGCACTTGTAGTAGAGCGGAGCAAATCTACTTCAGCCCATCCATCTTGAGAAATAATTACTGACCCTCCTAAAATCCTATTGTTCTCTCTCTGCAATATATCGAATATTGCAGCCAAGTACCAAAACATCAATGTGGAAGCGGCTGAAATCATCGATGTAATGCAGAGAGAGAAAAATAGGATTTTAGCAGGCCCACTTATTTCCAAGTGGCAGCTATCTGACCGATAGTTCCGAGACAAAAACACTCTATTGTCTTTATTGATCAACAGGTCAGCACACTGAAGCACATCCTGACCATTGCATGAAGTAAAAGTCAGGGCAAATTGGGGAGGGTTAACATGAAAGAGTATCCCGATACTTCATGTGGAGATATAGGGCGCGATCCATTCAACCAAAAATTTCGGTTTGAGTTTCCGAAATTTTCCCGTGCCGAAAGGAAGGTATTTTCCACTTGACTGAACCGGTCACGTCAAAATGGCGGGTTTGCCGTGCGACTTGTTTGTTACTCGAGTACCATTTCAAGAGGGTCGTAATTTCTTAATCAATTTTGATTTCTTCAAACACTATTTGTAGCGTAAGAACAAGATAAAAGAGTACTTATTTTCGTGATTCGGGAAAATGAAATTTCAATATCCGTGATTCGTTATTTTTTTCGTCCGTGAATCGTGCCAGAGACCCCCCCTGTACGACCCTCATTTCAAGCAACAGACAATTTCAAGATAATAATTACCTGTTAGTTGCTTCATGAGAAGAGGTAAATTTACCCGTGGTTACAGACTATTTTTAGCTCAACTGATTCGAGATATTTGCCTGTACAATACGTGAAGTTGCACCCGACAGGAACAATTAAGAGAAACTTTTCTTCCAAGAACTGTACGAAACATATCGTTCGCGGTGCTGACATTGAAATATGTCATGGAAAGTTCTAGAAATAATTCTCACGATCGGCGCGACGTGTGAAGCGAGGAAACATGCGCTTCGCTGGTGAAAAGGCCTGTCGCCGCCGTCTTTTAGGCCTTGGTGAAGTTTATAAGACGCTTGAGAAACGAAAGTGAGTGGAAATGTCCAATGGAACGGCAAATTTCCGATCGGACCGGTCCGACCAGAAAAGTGGTCCTCCTCGAAAGGTGGACCTCCGGAACTTTTCCAATTGGGCCGAACCGTTCCATTGAGTTTCGAACCGAAATTTCCGGAAATTTTGGTTGAATGGATCGCGCCCATAGATGATTATCTCAAGAAAGCTCACCGCCTTGTGAACAAAGAACGACTAGACGAAGAAATTGATGCATCATTACGTGCAAAAAAAGTAGCAAAACAATTAGCGAAAGATCCGAGTACAAGAGCTGAAGCTCAAAATCATTGCTTTAAAGTTAAGAAGACAAGCACGCCGATTTCTCACACCACATTAGTCTGGCGCACCAATAGAACCGCTGGAACCTGGATCCACTTCGCAGATCGGTTAGCTGACACGGCCACAAAAGTAAGACTAGCGAAAAAGACGAACACAACTATGTTCATGCTTACTACAGGCGTTCGCTTTCTTGACATTATGAACTATCTCGGCCCAGGCCCCAGCAACAAAAGTGGACAAAGGCATACGAGAGTACTGTTAATACTAAGATCGTGGTTTCCGTGTGGGTGGTTTGACTCACCAGAAAAGCTCTATTATTCTACTCTGCCAGATTACAAAGACTGGTGTTCGCACCTGAAAGGTGAATACGTTCACAACCCAACAGTAAATAAGCGAACGTTCGCGGACTGATTTCACTACTACAAGATGCTGTCGCAATTCCTGGAGTGAGCTGACATTATTTACTCTGTGGATCTATTTAGCGGGGTGCTGATCTTTACATTCCAAACAAAGATGCATATCAAATGTCGAAGGCAGCTGTTGTTGGAGGTCAGTGTTCTGTTCAGGCGGTACCACGAAGCCGGGGTCACAAAATGGCCAGATCGCTGCACTACTTATTTGTAAGCATATCTTCGGTTACGACGCCAATGCTCTCTACCTTCCTACCATGAAGTTTGAGGAAATGTGTCCGTTCTTCTACAGCGCAGTGGTAGAAAACGTGGAGACAGACAAAGTTAGTTTAGGCTGTCTATCGAACGATTGACTATCAACCAACCTTCAAGTGGTATGTGCGAGCACCTCGTCCAGGTCATCGTCGAGTCAACATCTTCGTTGAACCAACGCTTCCCAAACGCTACTAACGAAGGGAAGAAAATTTGGCAAGAAGACATCATCAAGCTTAATATTAGGAAAATGTTCAGGCTTTCATACCGTTATCAATCTTTTAGATTTTTTGGCGGGGAGGGGGGGGGAGGGGGGGGATTTTAAAAGTGGCACTGGCACACGCTAAGTTGACCTTACAGCTTCTCATTTGGTTTGTTTGTTCTAAAACGATAAAAAATTGCATTAAATTGGATAATTCACTCGCTTCTCGGCCTTCTTAAAAGTTATGACCTCGCGCTATGCGCTCGCTCATAATTTTTACGAGGGCCTCAAAGCTCAGGAATTATCCTTTACAAAATCAAAAATACCCACCGATCGAAATGTTTTGTGATTTTCGATAATTTAGATCTCTTTGTATTTATAGTTCCTGGCACTGCACCCGGACGGTCTAATTCATCTCAACACTTGGATGGAGCAGGTTTGTGTAGTCTTATTGTTTGATCTAAACGAAAAATTAATAAAAGTAACTTTAGTTATAAAATGCTAGTGAATTCTCAAATATTAATTTATAATGGTAAGGCATTACAGACAATAGAAAAGCTTAGCTAATATGTCCTGGGTTGAACTTCGAGAGTAATGCATTCACAACTCCAGACATTGACCGTTGCAAGGCCTCTACGCATTTAATAAACATTTTCTTGTAAATTTCTTTTCTGGCCAGACTATTAGACTATTATTATTATTATTATTATTGTTATTATTATTATTATTATTCTTTTTTTTATTATTATTATTCTTTTTTCTAAAGTTATAAAAACATAACTATTAGACTATTATTGTTATTATTATTATTATTATTATTATTATTATTATTATTCTTTCTAAAGTTCTAAAAACATATTAAGTACACACAAGATCATATTGCTTATTATGTTGATTCGTTATTTAACAGTTTTGAATTACAAACTGATAAATTTCGTATTTAAGGTCCTCAGCGAAATGGAAAAGACAAAGATGAGATAATCATGGAGCTTGAACAGAGAAAGGCGGCCCTAGAAAGGGAACTGAGAGACAGAGAGGAGCAGGGTGAGTTGAATTAAATATTATTGCCTTTTGAATGCGATTGTTACATCATCATTCCAAACATTTAGAAAGAAAAGAAGGCACCGAGCCCAGGCTGCTTTGCTTTTATTGTTCGAGAGTTCGAGGCATGGGATAAAAACCCGAAGCACCTAGCATTCCGTACAAACGCAATATTCCATTGCAAATTAAAGCATGAATGGGGACAGTAAGAAAGGAGGAGGGAATGTTATATTTATTTCAGTGTTCCTAGTTGGAAACTGCTACTAATGGGAGTGAAGTAAAGTTATCGTTTTCATTATAATTGACATTTTCATTATCACATAATTTATTTTATTTTGCAGAGACTTGCTGCATTTGCCTCCAACAACCCATAACTGCAACAATCGTCCATGTATCTAGATATGTAGGACACACTTGTTGTTGTTTTGATTGTGCATTGAGGTTAAAAAAAGAAAAACGTCCATGTCCCATTTGTAGGGGATACATTAGTTTAGTAATTAAGAACTTTTATAATTAATAAATAGTAACTATTCATAGTTCATTAGCATCCCTGTGACGTCACACACACCTGTCGTGTTTCGTTGCTTGGCCATTAGTTATTTCTAGTTCCGTTTGTAATTAACCGGGCGGCCATGGGCCGAGCGCGGTTCTTGCTTTGCAACTACTTTTTTTTTTGTCGGTGACTAGGCTGATACTTCCTCTTGGCCAGACCTCGAGTCACGCAATGTTCCTATGGCACCTTATACGAATACTCTGGTCTTTATTTAGCTGTTTAGAGTAAAATATCTGTTTCTTAAGCGTGTGACTCAAAGAAAATAGTGAATTTTCATGCCACGAAACAAAGGCATGTTGCAAAGGGCTTTGATTAATAAACTAGTATACCTAAATGGTAGAAATGCTGCCAAAGGGGAAGAACAATGTAGTAGTACATGATGCTTGCAGTAACTTTATTGGCCTGCGAGCAGGCTCTCTTTGGGGCAACGCGCGAGTGGCGAAGCTGCGAGTTTAGTTGAGTGGAGCGGGTACGCGAGCAACGAACGTTTTTCGCGGGCTCGCCTCGCTCGCACGCTGTCGGGATCACGCGGCCCCCACAGAGAGCCTGCTCGCAGGCTATAACTTTATAAACTGTACTACTATACTCTTTTATGTTTGAAACGGTAAAGTTTTGTAAAATTGCACTGAGATTTAATATTACAACAAGCAAGAGAGGATGACTCTGTTGCAACAAGCCATATTTGTAGCGATAATCGAACGCACTACATAATCTACGATTACTCCTAGTAACAATAATAATTGCGTTCGACGATAGGAGAACGCAACCCTAATCTTGTGTAGCTAAGAAAAATCGAGATTTCGTTTCTTCTGCAATTTGCCTCGCTTTCGTTATTGGCCTCAGCTTGACGATCTCACTCGAGTGGCGTCGGTGGTACCTTACATGTATTTTGATCATGCAACCATTGTCGACAGAGCGAGGGATTACCGCAGGAGACTTTGCTTGAGGCTTGGCACTCTAGGCGAGACCCAACGCGGGCAATGAGCGTATCGACATACCATCAACTCGCAAGTCTTTTGCATGATTCGATCTTGCGCAACAATAGATTTGTGACGTTTGCTATCGTAGCACGCGCCAATTAGTGAACCGTAAAAAAAAAGCCGTTACGGCCTTTATGACATTTGAAACTGATGAAGACCGAAGATGTTCGGTCGAAACGTCTCCTGCATGGGGAAAATAACATTTTTTCACGCAAGGCATGTTACAAGTAGCACGTTGTTCATCAATGGCGAGCTTATCGAACGCACTACATAATCTACGATTACTCCTAGTAATAATTAGTATATACCACACAAGTGAATAGTGCTTTCCGCGCGCGCTGATTGGTTAACTCGGAGGTGAGGTGATTAGCAAAGTACTATTCACCTCCGAGCAGCCGAAAAGCAACAAAATGGCTTCGCGCGTCGCTTTGTGTACCGAAAGTAATGTTTTGGTCCGCTAGTTATTCAACTTGTGTTCAACTTGTGTCGGTGAAAGTGGTGGATATTTACCTCCACTTAAGTGAATAATTGTTAATAATAGCATTTATTTAACCTCGTGTGTAAAAACTGTGTATAAAAAGTGCTCAATTGTGTTAATTTAAGACATTTCGGGAATAACTCCTTATCAGGCGGATTTTTCAGCCGTAAGGCCAGAATCAAATGTGGATAGGGCACGCGCGTCTTAAGATGTACATGTTATTTTAAAAAAATATATGCGTGCGCGAGGATTTAAATAAACTTAAATTCAATGTTCATGCCACTGGCAAGTGTTTCATTGAGTCTGAAGATGAACCGCCTTTTGAGGTGAACACTTCCGCCCGTGTAGTTACAGGTGTGACACCTGGGCCGGTTGCATGGAAATGTTCCTGGTGGTGCTTGATCTTGCTCAGGGTGGGAGGCAAAGGTGCGCTGTACGACCAAGATGTCACGAAGATTAGTTTCCCGCCGATGAACGCACAAGGGTTGGTTGTGGTGGGGTCTTCTCTCAGAATGCGAAAATTCGTCAGGAGGATTTTCTTAACTTCCTGGTTACTGGGATAGAAGTTGAGAACCAGGGGCACTTTTCCAGATCGCTCGACACTGTGTTCGCGGTCACTTTTGCGAAGAGCTCTTTCCCGACTTACTCCCTTAGCTCGCTACTGACTAGTAGTAATTAAACTTCGGAGGTAGCCTCTGTTCTCCAAAAATGACGCCAATTTGGCAGACTTGATATCATAGTCGCCATAATCAGAACAGATCCTACGCAGACGGAGAAATTGACTGAATGGAATGACTTTCTTGTAATGACTGGGGTGGGAAGGAGTATACTCGAGGTAGTTAGGAGTGTGTGTGGCTTTGTAGTGAATGGTAGTGGATACTCTGTTGTTGGAAACAGAAACACACAGGTCCAGGAATTAAGAGCGGGATGGTATGTTGAACAAAAATGTATGAAGCTCTCGAGGTTTTGTCGAGTAGGAGAGGAGGCGCCAATGACGTAATCGATGAAACGTTTATACAGCAACCTCGTTCCCAGGGTCCTCTCTATATCTCCAGAACTTCTAGAGAAAGGACCCTGGTTGCAGCAAGGTTGCGGCTGGTCACGTGTCTGCTGGATTTTAGCAGATTCCAGAGATATGATTTAAGGAAGGGGTGGGAAAGGTAAAAATTGTCTTCACTTAGCTGAAGTTCTGAGCCCGGTAGGGAGTGGAAATTGTAACATTAAAATTGACATCGCTTGGAGCGCGGGAAAACCTTTGTGTTTTCGGTGAGTCTTTTAACGAGAATGTCGACTCGGAATTTTCAAGCGACTCCAAAAAAGATTTCTAAGGTATCTGTCCCGGCAACTCCAAAAAAGATTTTTAAAGCATCAGTCCGGGCAGATTTTAGTTCATGCAGGTAGTGCAAAGCAGTTGGGGACAGGACACGGTCAAAAAAACCTTTTTTCACGGGCAAATCGACCACTGCTGGCTGCCGCAGAAGATATCTTTGTCGGGTCAAACTTCGATACAAGATAAATATATAGATTTAAGATAAATGTATAGATTGTTTAATTATTTGCTTGAGTTTACAATGTTTCTTAACCAGTGGCCACAGTTTTTTAAGCGTATACGGTTGCCCATATAGGTGCAAGACAAATTTAAAACTGAATATCTTACAGCATATTAATAAATTTGCTCACAAGAAAATGAATTATCTCGAGGCACAACAAAATATACTCACGGCAATAGAAGTTTCTTTTTGACACATAAGTCACTTTTCTGGTCTGTACTGAACTGGCTCTCATCAATAAAACTTTTCTCCGCTAATATCTTGCCGTGTGCTTGATGAACGCGAAGAAATTTATTTTGATTTTACTTCAAAACAGGCCGGCGTAAAGTTAATTTTAATCAAGTCTTTCTGTTTGCCGTCGCTTCGAAAAATAGTACGGTGGCCCACAACTCTCACAGCAACAGCGAATCTCACCGCAAAACAAAAACACACTATACACAAAATCAACTCACAGCAAAATAAAAACAGAACTTATGGCAAAACAGACTCTCCTCGCGTAAAACGCGGCTAAAAAAATCAGTGAACTTACACCACAACAAAGAAACTCACGGCAAAACTTAACTCATGAGAAAGCAAACATAAGTCACGGCAAAACCAAACGAACTCACGTCACAACAACGAAACTCACAGCAAAATAATGCATCAGTCAATTGAAACTCCGGCCCCCCGACCCCCTGGACTTAGCGGGGAATTTAACACTTACCATGTGTTAAAAAACGGCTTATTTCCCCGCCCCCAGGGCCAAGACGTCTGTTAAAAGCCCCGCATAGCGGGGCCATCCGAACCAAATGGAGAAATACAGTCCACTGAATGAATGAATGAACGAATGAATGACAAACTTTATTATTATAAAACATCAGTAAAAAATGATAATCTAATATCTAATATATACTGTTTTACATGTTTGCCGTGCTCACGATAACTCCAACCTTCAAGGGAAAATGAAAACGGTTCGAGTTATCGGGAGTTGAGACTGAGCAATAAAAAATAACGAGAAACTGGTGTTTTACTATTCATACAGTCTGTATTTTCAGTTAATAAAATTTGATTATAGTATAAAGAGGTCGAGTGAAAATGGAACAATGTATTTTTTAAATTAGCCGTTTATATTGCAACGTAACGTAACGTGAAACAAAGCAGAGCAGCAGAATAAGTACGCCCTTTGAAAGAATCGTTATCAACCTCCATAAACAAACTGAATGTCTGCAGCACGTCAACAGCGTGGCACAGTCCCAGGGACACAGTTCATATTTTGAGTGGCGCTACGGAGGCCGGTTTGACTTGTGACTCGTTTTTATTTCAAGATAAAATCAATGTTTTGGACTACAGTACACTGCTTGTTTTGACTTGGCACGTATTGACAGACATGGTTCGAGTTATCGAGGGTAAAATTGTATAGAAAATGACCTGAAGGCAAACGAAAATTGGTTCGAGTTGCCGAGGGTAAAATTACAGAAAATGTATGACGGAAATCCAGGGGAAATCGATTTTGGTTCGAGTTAGCGCGAGGTTCGAGTTATCGGAAGTCGACTGTAACTTAAATCGATATCGTTGGTCTATTTGAAAAAAGCCACAGCCTCTTAAGCTGCAATTTCCATGTGCAGCGAAAGCTGGCCTTCAATACGCCGATTTTACTTTTATTAGATGCAGAAGTCCACCTTTATTTTGATGTTAAAGTTCTGTTAAATCACCGCTCCACGGCCCCGGTCTACTGACAATGTGTTAAATCCCCCGCCCATCGGGGCCAACGCGCCGTTAAAAGTCCGTTAAATCCCGGCTTTGGACGCGTTAAATCCCCGCCAAGTCCCGGGGGTCGGGGGGCCGGGGTTTCAATTGACTGATGCATAAACTCAACTCACGGTAAATGACAAACTCAAGTCAAGACAAAACAATGTCAACTCGCTGCCAAACAAAATGAACACGACAAAGATTGAAAAAAACTCACAGCAAAGAAGACTGATGTCACGGAAAAACGGCGAAACGAACTCCTGGCACAACAACAATAATCACGGCAAAAAAAACTCAACTCAAGGTAAAGCAAACCCGTTGACCTGCTATCCCTCTTGGACACCATTCGAGGCAAAACCCGTACCCTGTTGGAAGCACTGCCACCAAGTCTTTTTTAGAAACAAATTAAACTCTCCAAGCAAATAGGATAATGCTGTAATAGCCAGTCGAAAGGAGCGCGGATTGAACACAGCTTAGAAATTCAACCGCCATTTTGAAAATCCCGCTCTACATTTATCCCTCCCCTAAATCCCTCCCCTAGATACTGTCGACAAAATTTTGTCGAGGAGCAGCCCTCCCGGCGGTTTTGGTTTGTCACCCAGATCACGTGACCAGCTGCGAGCAGGGTCTCTTTCCTCGACGACAAGGGAGGAAAAGGAGAGAGAGCGTGGGTACGAGGTTGTTTATACAGGTCCGGCTTTCTTCCTTGATATCCTTTAAACATTTTTCTCTCGACGAAACCAACGAACATGCACGCATGGTGGGACCCATTTTCGTTCCCATAGCTACACCCCCGACCTGTTGATAATAATTGTCATCAAAATCAAAACAGTTTAAGTTAAGGACAAGCTTCAGCCAGTCGAACAAGTGTGTTAGTTGGTGGTTGCTGTTCTGGACGCAAGTCTTGGTGGTACTCTTGCAGACCATCGTTGTTTGGAATAACGGTATAAAGCGACTTAATATCCATAGTAAACAGACATCGATGATTGCCCGTAAAAGAAAATGACTCCAAGATTTGAAGTGCATGGCTTGAATCTTTGACATAAGTTGGAAGTTGCTTTACTAACGGAGCCATAACAGAATCAAGGTAGGCAGAGATGTTGGAAGTACGACGATTTGAAGCAGAGACAGTCGGGCGTCCAGGGTTGCCCGCTGTCTTGTGCATCTTAGGAAGCATGTAGAATTTTGAAGTCCTGGGATGATCGACGGTGAGATTTTTAGGTGGGAGGCATATCGCCTGTGGTTATGGCTTGGGTGACGATGGAGGTAATCTCCTTTTGATCTGTTGGAAAAAATGTCTATCTGACAGTTGCTTTTTTGCTTTTTGGCTTAATAACAACAACAATGTCAGTACGATTTCGCAAAGATGTTAGCGCATATCTTTTTCTCTTTTTGAGAGGTTTCCCACACTCACCTGCTTGTTAAAATCCAGGCGGTTGATTTCGGTTCGACACTGTTCGACAACATTGAGTGTAATAGTCTAAGGAGGAGAATTGACCGAATGGTGGTATCCACGTAGATTGCTTTGGCTTCAGTCGCTCAAAGATTGCACCCCGGGTTGATGGGGCTGATTGGCCCCCTAGCAATAATATGCTAATGTGCGGAGAAAAAAAAACAAGAGACAAAAACAAATAAAAACGACAATACTAAAAGTTGTGAAACAATTTACAATTTTACATTAAGGACGTTCGCGCGAAAATTTTCTAGTCGATAGATTTTTCTAAAATTTTTACTGAGGACGGATAATGAGTTACTTGTGTCAGAAATACAAAAAAAAGTGGGGGTCACCGACTTCGTTTCAGAGATAAAGTCTGTAGAAAACTACCCTGATTTTGAAAAATTGGCGCACGTAATTTCGCACGGCCTTCTAGGTTTGTAGTTTTAATTATCGATGATGAGAAAACGGAGGCAAACGATCTTGGTTATATTTTGAAGAAGTGCGTCTGTTGCGTAAATAATTTTAAGTGTTGCCATCTTTTATGCAAAACTTAGCCCTGGAAGAGGCCTTTTAATCGATAGATTTTTTTCATTTTCTCACAAAACGTAGATAATCGTTAACAAAAGTGATCTGTTAAGAAAAAAGTAGGGGTCACCGACCATTTAAGCTGGCAAACTGCAAGCGAAGTTATCGCAACGGCTACTCACTCTATATGTGGTTGGAAAGTTTCCTCAGCGCGCGCGCTCGATGCATGACGTGGCGTAGCGTTGCGACAGGAATTACGTGCGCAGTAAGGATGCGCATAAACAATTAGCGCGAACGTCCTTAAGGTGGCTTACTACAGTTTTGAGGGATAAAATTGCCCAACTTTGAACTTTTTTGTTAAATGCTCAAAAATGTTTTTCCCTGTCTCTAATGACTGTTTGTTACAGTATACAACCATCATATGCGACATTCCAACCATATAGGTGCTAAAGATAGCCAAAATAAGCAACCGAGTGCTTAAGAGGGGACTGGGCACTAGCAGTTTCCATAGCGTTTTACTCAAAATCTACCCGTATGACCCTACCTCAAAATTTCATAAATTAAAAATTACCTTTGATTGAACACTCATGCAAAAATAAACAAAAATCTGTAAGATGGATTTTTCGCAAAATAGGAAAATGTCGTATTTTCGCTATTTTAAAAATAGCTCGAAATCGGTCTTAAAGATTTTTCTTAAATTTTGGCCGCGAACGTGTTTCAACCCTATGAATAATTTGTGAAAATTTCATTATGGGTCGTACGGTAGGTTTTTGAGTAATTTGATGTCAAAAAAAAGTTTGCACAACCTCCGACAGGATCCGAATTGCGTATGCCTTTTCATTTAGCACGCGCTCGTGTGACGCAATGCATCGCGTGCGATAAAGAAAGACAAAATTAGAACTCCTCTACCGGGCTATTTATCAACCTTCCTGCTCTTAACTCTTTTCAGTCCTAGGTAATAACACATTTCTGAAAGTATTTGAAAATTTCAATTTGGTTTAACGCGATTTAAGTGCTGAAACTTGTTTGTGTTGTTTTAGAGTTGCTCGCGCAATTTTTATCCGCGCGAGCAATATTGACGACAGGCAGAAAATCGTAGCACGCGCTCTTGAGTCTCTTAAATACTGTAGTAAGCCATCTTAATATACAATCTTCGTTCACTGTCCAAACTCCACGCGCGCAATTGGTTAAAATCGAACACGTGATTTTACTTTACCTGTCGTCAGCAAACTCCGACAGTGCGTTATTGACAATAACGCATAAAAATCGTGCATTATTGACAATGGCTTCAGCTGACAGATTTGCAGAAATAGTGGAAGAACAAATGTGAACTTTGAACGATTTTGTGAATGATTTTAAGCCTCACTTATACTTGGATAAAGGTGCGCGCGCTTGTCTCGTTATATCCGCGCGCTTTGCTTAATTCATTTGACGTGTGCGCTTAGTTCGTAATTTAACGGTTTAGTTTATTTTGCGTTATTTTCCTTATTATTATTTTTTGTAGTAACTGTGCTCACATCGTGGGTGGCTCCTCCTAAAATGTTCTGCAATTGGTATAGGATTTAATGGAGCCGAAACCAATTGTAGAAATGCACGCATTTTAGGTATCCTACTGATGAACGGTTACAACAATTAGATATTTATAGGAGCTACTATTGTGTTCGTGGTCTGTCCCCTTAGAATTTATATTTAATTTAGCTTTGTAATTTCTATATTCTTAAACTACGCTAATATAATTTTGTGCTACTTAGCTAGAACTGAATTCTTATTCTATTTATTAAAAATTCTTGTTCAAAGTTCGCGAAATTGTGTATTGCGTGCAGTGTACTCAGATTGTATATTAAAAGGGTTAGAGGCTGTTAGTTCGTGTTTTGTTTACAAATACACGCACTTGCTGGCAGCACAATGAACTCGAAATTTTCAATACTGCACTCGGCTACGCCTCGTGCAATATTGAAAATTTCTCGTTCATTGTGCAGCCAGCGCGTGCGTGTATTTGTAAACAAAACACTCACAACAGTCTCTAACCCATAACTAACGAGTTAGGTCGATTCGCCTACGTCTAAAGTCGTTTCGCTATCGAGCTGTAGGCCATTTCGCTAACGTATAAAGTTAGTACGCTAACGTCTCTTTTAGTTCTTCTTCATCAACAGAAGAGAGACGATAAGAATGCACGCTTTATTGTAAATTGTTCTGTGACTTGTGACTTTTTCTTACTTTTTTCAACCAAAAGCGAAAAGTTGTTTGCTTTCATGAAAAATAAGAGCGTAAACGCGTGCGGGATAAAGATAAAACATTGAAATTAACTATTTAATTTTTTTAGTTCATTTAGTTCTTCTTAGTCAACAGAAAAGACACATTTTGGAATTCGGAATAGGCAGTGTCTGAATACCAGAACTGGAAAATTCATCGTTCTTAGTACGATTTCTGCAGTCGAAACAATGTGTCGGCCGGCAGGTTATTCTGGGAGCTATTCTTCACTTACACCTGATGTTCTATAACTATATTTTAAAGTACCAATCGTCATAATACATTAGCGAAACGACATATTTAACAATTAGACCCGTAGCCCGCAAGGGCTACGGGTCAATAGCCCATGAGGCGAAGCCGAATGGGCTATTGACCCGTGGCCCTTGAGGGCGAAGGGTCTAATTGTTTTAGTATCACCCAACTAGTCGGACAGAAAAAGCAATAATATAGTTAGCAAATGCAAGTTGAAGAAAGATTTATTTGCGAATAAAACGAAAGAAAGCATCACGAATTTCGCTACTCGATGACTATTGCTAATAGTCCTCTAGTAGCGTAGCCAATCAAAATGCAGGATTTGCATTAGTCCACTAGTTGGGTGATACTAAAGTTCGTTAGCGAACCGACTTCAGACGAAGGCGAATCGACCTAATGTGTTAGCGAGCTGGTCGTTGGCGAATCCACTCGTAGGCGAAACGCCCGGTTACCTCAGTAGAGGCTCGCGCCTTCAACGCTCGTGTTAGCGCCGGCGCTAAAAAATACCTCCCAACAAATAAAAGAACCCCCCTCAACAGAATCCACGCTATGGGCCTGTGTTAGCTCTTGTTTGTAGGCCCACCCTTCAGGAATTTAGCATTGAACACAGAATGAAACTTACGTCGGCTACTGATAGAGGTATTTCTTTATTTACGAGTCTATGGACCTCGTCATAAAGATAGCAAAGTGAAGAACTCGACCAATGTTTTACCAGCACGGACCTCGTAGTAGTTTAATAACATAATTCAGTTATGACAAAGATTACAAATCTTTTTTATTTATGGCAAGACTGGAATTTATACAACAAGTGTTTTCATGAACAGGCTAATTACTAATACCACCATCACCTGGAATCCCATAAATCTTTTTACACACGGCCGAACCAAAACAATCTTAAACTGTGACTGTGACCTTGAATTAATTGGCTTGAATTATCTGAAATGCTTAACTAAATTTTGAAAGACAAAATCATGTGCACATGAGCTCACGGATGATACAAACCGTTGCTTTATTCAAAAATGTTTGAAAAGTATATTTTAGGGCCTGTTTTTAGCCTGTGCTGTAAAACCACTATAATCTTGAGAATTGCATTGTTGCAGCGGCAAAATAACCAAAGTAGGATAAGTTTGGGAAATTCTCTTTTTGACAGGTGAATGA
The DNA here is from genome assembly GCA_963693305.1 of Meandrina meandrites. Classification (NCBI taxonomy): domain Eukaryota; kingdom Metazoa; phylum Cnidaria; class Anthozoa; order Scleractinia; family Meandrinidae; genus Meandrina; species Meandrina meandrites. The sequence continues at coordinate 2,898,275 of OY855908.1, read as the reverse complement.
CGTTTTGACATACTAGCATAATACTTATCACTGCATTTACAGTGGTGCTTTTGTAACACAGGCCACCAAACTATTTTGTTCATTATTTATTGACATCTTTTCAACAACTTTCTCACACCTGGCAAATCTAAAATTTTGAAAGAAATGTGAGAGGTGGAGCTGTCGATTGACTGACAGGTTACATGGTGCTTCAGGGGCGGATCCAGGAATTTTTGATTGGAGGGGTCCAAACTTTGGTTCAGAAAGGACTGTTAAACTTTTGGGGTTTTTTTTTTTGGGGGGGGGGGGGGGTAGGGGGCAAATTAATACTTCCCCCATCCCACCCCCACCCCCCTGCCGACCAGTTGCAGTTGTACGTAATAATTCCTTTGCCCCTTACCGTGTAAGTGAATTCTACCGGTACAGGATGCATCCTTAGAACATCCTCCTCTTGGTAACAAACATAGGCACGCTAAGCGTGCAGGAGTTATTTTTTCAATTGATTGGGTGGCTTGGGGTAAGACTGGATGTTAGTCCTGTTGTTTCGTCAAAACTGTTTCGTTCAATAGTAAACTTTTATCATGATCATTTAAAAAAACAAGAACTAATTTAATTGTCAAAATGTCACGAAATGGCTTATTCTGTTAGCGCTTATTTTGTTGCTAGCTTTTTTACAACCGTAACGCGATACTTTTGTTTGTTACAGGATACTTTTGTGTTTTTGTCAAACACTGTAAAATGATACCTTTGTTTTTTTTAAAACGCATGTAACATGACACTTTTGTTTATCTCACTTTTGTAACATGATACTTTTGTTTTTCTTGAAAACACCATGTCTCCATTGAGTAATCGAAAAGCAATCAACGACGTAATAAACGAATCAAATCAAAAACCATATTTTTAGGAAAGCTTTTAAAGCGTAGTACACCTGAAGTATTTGTTTCCTGTCGTGAATGTAAATTTTCATTCAACAAACAGGAACAAGAACTAATTAATTTTAGTTATCAAACTGTCACGGAATGACATGCTCTTATTCTGTTGCCGCTATCGATCGTAGTTAATTTTAAAAGCAAAACCATTTTAAAGTCAATACCCATACCGGTTAATTAAATGTCTAAACATGGTGTGTTTAAGGTATAAACATAAACGCTACTTGCCGGAGAGTCAGTGAATCGAGCAAGACGCTAAAGAGACTAATTAATTTAATTGCGGTTTTCAGTTGGCGACACGGAGTCTCAAGCAATATTAAATTTAGGAAGTTTCCTTGTCACAAACTCTTAAAACAAGAGGCCACAACACACTCTGAAGAAGATTCCTTGCCATTTTTATGACTCTTTGTAAACACAGTATTAACACCACAATGAGAACATTATTCCTCAAATCTGCTTTGTGCAAACGCTTTATGCAATTTCTACTACGGTCAGCGAAACTAGCCCGTCCTAAACGAACGCTCGAATAACAATTTAGTGTTGGGTCTTTTGCTGGCGGCGTGTGCGTTGTAAGCAGGCGAACGTTTCAAATCCGGGGTTAATTCACAACTCACCGATTCCGCCTCCTACAAATCTAAAATCTTCAAATGAAATCGCTCGCTTACAACTGTGTCAGATTACTTCGCCTTTATAAACTGTAATTTGATTGGCTCTGATAGTACCTGAGACCTGATTGGTGTGAGATACAAACATACTCCACTGACTACACGGTCCATCGCGCCGACTAAGAGTTATTTTTGAAAAAATAACTCAAAAACTGTTGACAACATTTACCGTAAACATGATCACAAAATCGCAAACACGCTCACTAAGAAAGCCAAATTGACCCAGAAATTGCAAACGAATAACCAGATGGAACAAGAACAAAGTATTCTCGGGTTTCTGAAATGGCTACATTATTTTCATCATCAATAAACAGAAACCTTCCCGCAAGCAAGGACGCGTTTCTTTCGACGAACGCGAGAAACAAACAACTCTAGTCGCCAGTGCATTTCGGCCAAACCACGTGACAATTTTACTTGGACTGGTACGATATTAATTTCGCAACCGGAAGCAGAAACATGCCCCAACTTGTAAGCATAACATCATCAGTACTGATATTCCCACGGCCGTGCTAAAAATAGCTGTCGATGAAGTTGTGTGATACGCTTGACTGCACATCCAAAAAGCTAGTTTTCTTTTCAGCCGTTGTTTTTTGTGTGACGAGCCCAAACAACGGCTTCAAAGGAGACTACCAAAAAGCTGGCTGTCTTTTTTTCCACTATGAGTAAACGTAACTGCAACCGCTTTGCGGTGTTTTGAAGCCTTGCACTCGAAGGGAATATTAAATACACTAAAAAGGTATTGCGTCAGGCATGGAGTGCGCTGACGTTGCAGCTTTCACTTTCGATACGTGACAAACAAGATTATGTTTACTTTGCATGTTTACTTCGCCAAAAGTGACGGTCGTTAATTTGTTTGCAATTTTGCGAGTATTTCTTGTCGGTTAAGCCAGTTGAAGTGAATCTTTTGGCTGTTTCATCGAAGCAAGTTCAGAGATCTGAAGAAAATAAATTTGGCCGACGTAAACACTTGCAAGCATTACGACATTGGTACGGAGATAGCCATAAACAATGCGAAGCTTGAAATGCGAGACTCGCGCGACTACTTCTATACCTTCCTGCGGCACTAACTCGCGGCACAAATGATGATTTTCTCTTGCTGTGCCATCCAACTACGTTGTCTAAACACCTGAGGGGAAATTTAATATTTGCCGAGCAGACAAAACGTGCCCTTGTAACATCATCACGTCATGAGCTTTTCAAACGATCGTACAATAAATAACTCATGACCGCCCATGTGAAGTCCTACTATTCCTAAGCAGGAAACGTCAAACCTTCTCCGGCCACAATCCAACCTCACGAAAATACCTATTATTTGGCAACTCTCGAACCCAAATAAACGCACATGCCTCAACCTATTACAATAATGTTATTTTATGGGGGGAAAACCTTGCCGAGAGATTTGTGGTCGCTCGTGTTATTACTTAGGCAAAGCTCCTACTAATGCTATACTTTTAACCGAGAGCAAACAGTTTAAACACCGCGCCGTTAGAATCTCAAAGATTTCTCGTTAATTTCTTTAACACAAACCAAAACAAAACGTTGAGCAAACACACAACACTGACATTTACAACGGAAGTCACGACATTTATTCTCAATATACATATTTGTTCTACTCAAAAACATCATACATTTTAAAATAAAGTGGTCAAAAATACTATACCCATATTCTGTCGTCAACTGAACTAGTTGATTCCGTAAACCAAGAGAATCACCCTCACCACCATGAAATTTCCAAGCACTTTTCGGTTTCAGAACCCACACACAATTTTCTCACCCAAAGCTACATAAAAATCAAAACTGGAATAGAGACTTCAGACCAACACGGCCCAATAAGGTCGAATATATAGCAAAACAAAAATGGCCGTACCTTGAACCCAAAACAAATATCCATAAAAACGATCCATATATACAAGCCGCAATTTGATTGGTCCTTGATAGAATCCCAAATCTGATTGGTGTGAAATACATACATGAATGATCCACCCAACCAACATCCACCATCCATCCACTTAATAGCCAAATACGTCTTCACGCCGACTAAGAGTTATTTTTTTGAAAAAAATAACTCAAAAATGGTACAGATTTCTAATCTCAATCCGTGAATGCCGGTCACCGTTGGCGAACAGATATAAATAGGAGGGTACCCAAAACCAATTACATTTTTGAATATCCCTGGCATTTAGTTTAGCAGAAAAATGAAATGCGCGTTTCATTAAAAAAAGAGCCAGTTAAAAAGTGATATACGATCCTGTCGATGTAAGAAGTTCAGTTTCAAAAAAGCGTCAGGTCTGATAGGGGGGATCCGGACCCCCTGAACCCTCCCCCTGGATCCGCCACTGTGCTTGATATTTTCACCAAACCTAATCATGCATTTTGATTAGCTTATTAAACCAGAAACTTAAGGATGGTGGCCACAGTTAGTCATGCACGGCTGTGACTGGGTTCTTATAACAAAGATGAAATGTTCTGGCACTCTTTTGTCTCTTACATCAAGATCCAACAAAACTATTCACAGACAACACAGTGACCTGTGGTTCATTTAGTAAAAAAGTAATGACTTTTTCTTCAGCCTTTGAGCTTGGGCTAATTTGAATAAGCCGTTGTAAATGCAGAAAAATCAAAACAATTTCAGACTCATCCTCAGTTCACCCGGTACATAAATACATCTATGCAGAGTTGATATTATCTATGAAAGAAGTACTTATAAAAATTAAAAAATCTACAAAATAAATACTGATCATTTTTCATCACCGTCACTAAACTCGTCCTCTATTTACTTTCTGTAGATGTCCTTCTTATAGTCTTGTTCTTCTTGCTCTTTCTCTTGTTCTTCGTGATCCTCTTGTCCTTCATCATCTTCTAACCCCCCTTCCTCCTCATCGATCACATCATCTACCTCCACGTCTGGTTGGTCTGGCTATTAAAAATATAGCAAGGGATTTACTTCATTAACAGACACCACAATATTGTGGAATACCGACACTTTCAGTGAAGGGGCCTGTTTCTTGGAACTTCCTGGTTACTCAAGGGCTTGCTTACTTACAGGGACCCGAGTATCAGGCTTCTATTTTGGGCCCAAAGCACCAAACGTCCTAATAAAACTGAAATCAGTTTCAACACAGCTTTGGAAAAATAGTTTGAAGTACAACAGTAATATTATTGTACTTCAAATTATAAATATACATATTTCTATATCTAAGCAAAAAACGATGATTAATGATGCAAATGGACTTCTCTAGCTATTATGGTATTTTTTACATTTGTTGGCTGGGAAAGGTTTTTGCAAGAATGTTTGCTGCAACCCGATTTTTACATAAATGCAAATTTCATAAAAACTATTTATCACATTAAGCATTCTACCTCTTTTGAAGTCGATTTTAATTTTCAATTCAATAAGCCATTTGAGTTTTAGTGTTTTTGATTTTAAGTGTGATGTGGTCATATGACATGGCTGTGATTTGAAACTTTTGAAGGACTCTTTAGTGGAAGAAACCCGTACAAAAATTTTAACTGTTTGAGGTCTGGTTTCAAAAATATGACAGCTACAAACCTTTATTTAGCAGGGTGTGGACAAAACATGGGGTAGGCCATATGGCTTAGGCCATGGTGTAGCCTAGGCCATGTCGTACCCCATAGCCTACTGGTGGTCAGTTAAGTTTTCAATTTTGTTATTTTATTTAATATATTTTTTTAACTAAGACCAGGAGTGGCACAAAGGAGAACCTTCATAGCTGTAAATTTTTTTCCTTCTTATTTCTGACACGAGACTTCTTCACTTCAAAGAATTAAATGTTACAACTATTGAATAGAAGTTAAAAGGGTGCTTAAGTCACATTTCCTAAGTTAAAGCCCTCCCACAGAAGTAACTAATACCGTTACTGTAACCAAACAAGGCCCTATTTCCCTTGTAGGGAAAAGGACAGGATGATGATGACGAATCAAACATAATGAAAACACCTTAGCGTATTACTGCATGTTGTGCTGTTGCATTTTGGGGGCCATACGATTAGGGCTACCTGTATAAAATTACAGTAGTCTATCTGTCTAGCCGAAATATTGGGCATGATTATTTAAAGATCAGTTTTAAACGATTTCAGCTGTCTGATAACCCTAGCATTACAAAAAGACTCGTGGTAATTTTACTTTGTGTGCTTATTACATGCTGTTCAACAGATGTAACGTTTATTCCCTGAAGAAGTGTCATTGGAGACCAAACGCGTCAGAAATAAACAAAGAGATGTCTACAACCATGAAATCAAGGTTCTCATTGGCTCTATGCTTCTAGTTAAGAAAAGATAATTACATCTGACCGCCGGTAGGCAATAGGGTATGCCATAGGGTAGGCCATGCCTACACCATGGCCTATCCCACGCTTTGTCCACACCCTTTTAGCAACAAAAAGAGAAGTCAAGAGTGACCCCTATTAATGTTTATTGATACTTACTCTGCAAAAAAAGATATCCCTTGTTTGTCACCACAGCAATTTTTACAAATACTTCTACATGGCCAGCACTTACTAGGTGTTCCATTTTCTAGTTCTTTGTCTGAATCGGTGAAGTGTGCCAGTGCTTGAGCCATCATTGGCTCACTTGTTTTGCTGAAACCTTTCTTCCTCTTCCATTGTTTCAGGTGAGACTGAACAAAGGTAAAATGTTCCCTTGTTGGTGATTGTTTCCAACCTCCCATCCTCGGAGACCCAGGGGCAGTTAGTCGGGGCAAAACGAAGTAAATGGTGCAGAAATCATAGTGGCGAATGTTTTCTATAAAAGTAAAAGAGCCCCTAGGAGACAACTCTCTCCAGACCATTTCCAAGCGACTCTGCGAATACTGGCTCCTGATTGAGCAAAAAAATCCTTTGTATTATTTTGCCCAATCGGCGAACAGTAACTTCAGAGGACTTTACTTTGGTGTCTTCTAACATGGCAATTTATTTCAATTTACATTAGAGAACCACAAAAAAAGTCGGGGAATCATTTGGGATGTCAGAAAGAAATATATTTCAACATCTACCCAGATATTTTCACTTGGATTGATTAGAGAAATTGAAAATAGTGGCTTGTTTACCTGTATGTGACCCACTGGCGGCCGTTAAGCACGCTCTTCTGATCTTGTCTGGCATGTGCGGTAAAACAATATATGCAGTGCAGAAAAATTGCAGTCGGCCAAAAAGTATTGAAACAAAGTCAGAAAAACATTAAATCGAACCTACAAGCCAGTACTTTCAATACCTTTAACCCCAAATAAAAATTTCAGAAAACTGAGACCTAGAAGCATACATCAATCACTCATTTCATTTCTTTTTTATATTTTTTTATTTTTGGATATTTCGGCCAACGGGAATATTGCTGCTATGATTTCTGCCCAGTTTACTTTGTTTCACCCCGACTAACTGCCCCTGGGACTAGGAGGATGCCAACCTCCAAATCTTGGTCCCAGAAGTTCAAATTCATCTTGGACATCCTTTTTGCATTTGCAACTAAACTGCCAAACATACATGTAGGCAAAGTCACCATCAACAACCTTTGTCGATTGAACTTGATGATCCCCACATAGGCCTTTAATCGAGCCAATAGAGTAAAACTGCCCCGTCTAGTAGATTACTATCATCAACGGACTATTCTCTTTTGACTGCATGGACCACTGCCAGCCATATTAACAAAAGCGCTGTCTTTGCAACATCCATTCAAACTGCTACAGCTATTGTCTGTCAAATAAAAATCATATTAACACACTCAGTGATGTAACCAGTGGCAGATCCAGACCTTCAGCTAAGGAGGGGCCCGCTTGATAATGAATGTTGAATTCTGCAGACTAATTCCGGCACGTCAAAGAAAATGCACTATTTCCGAAAAAAAAGGTGGTGGCCCGGGCCCCGAGGGCCCCTTCCCTGGATCCACCACTCAGTAACATGTTATTAAGCACTGATCAAACTGCATTGAGGATTTTTTTATTTTATTCTATACAACTTTTCAAAACAAAGTAAAGTAGTTTACAGTGGGGTGAATGAGTAGTTGATTGGTTTATTGGCTACACAGGGATATAAAGCCTTGCATTAAAGTGGTACTACAATCAATTTTTCCTACATGTACATGTACTAAACTCTCCCTAAGCTAAAATTAAAGCCTTAATAGCAGGGAAGAAAAGGAATTAAAAATAAGATTTTAAACTGGCTAATTTATTCAGGTTCTGTAAAAATATTTTTTGAAAGAAATTATTAGCCAAAAGTTGTTATAGTAAATGCTTTCTCTAACATAAATTGGTTTGCACTCTTCCTCTTAGTATTGCTGGAGTATTTTGTGTACCAGAAAAATAAAATAAATTAATTAAGTCCTTACAAGTTAACTAGACATGAAACCCTACAATTCTTGAGAAAATGCTGCAATAACAATTTAGACCCATTTTTTGACAGACAAAAATAAGTTAAACATAAATTATTTTGGGAAGACACAACGATAATTACATTATATTATGCTGGACACATGCGCTGTTACTGTTAATGTTGTGTGCGAGCTGGTTTCAAATTAAGTGGTCACGTAGTTCACGGAAGTGACGCAATTGCATGTTTTGATTTTCAGTTGTTTGCTAACCTGTAGTTCACAAGATTTGTTAACCAGTTTGCTAACCAGAAAAACACAGTAGTTACCAGATTCACAGTATTTGATAACCAGGCCAGTATTTGCAGTATTTACACCAAAAATGGAGGCAGTACTAGCATAAAAGTAAGTTTACAGTTGGTTTCTAGAACAAGTTTCTACATGTCAAGTTGTATACATTCTTCATTTTATAAGCTAGTGCCAACATAGTTTCTTGTATTTTCATATTTTAGATCAAATTGTGATTTGTTTACCATTAAACACGATTCTTCTTACCGTGTTGGCTTGTCCTTGGTTCAACAGAACACTTTGTGCCTTAAAAAACTGCTTTTTTAGGTTCATGAAAATATTGTTTCTTTATTTACTTCATAGAATTTGAAATTCGTGTAGTACCCTGGCAATCCTCCCTCCCTAGTCTGTATCTTTTCAAGGAAGTTGTATTCTGAACCCAAGTTATCTACAAAAGCTATTTGTGGGCCTGAGCTTACCACACAAACCATTTCAACAACATGTTTTTTGCCATGTTTATAAGCTACAGCATTTTCTCAAAGCAGGGCAGAAATTAACAGGTCTTTAAAGACCCATGATGGGTCACTATGCTTTGCACACTTTGCACACACAATGCTTTGATCACATACTTCGCTGCATGTGATCATAATTTGAAGATGGATTTCCAAGATATTCTGGTTTGATTTAGTCTTTAATCAAGTGTATATTGTTTCTGTCCTTGAAAAATACCTTCAAGTTTGCATGTGTTGGTCAAATTTAATTTCAAAGCAAAGTTTCTGTAATTGCTAGCAAATGGAAGATTATTGGTGTCACACCGTGTGCCACAAAGGTCAAAGTAATGCAGCAGTTAGTCGCGTTAGGTCTGTCAACCATCAGTTTTCTTTCAACTCCTTTTGTTTATGTTTGACCGACCACCAATTTTTTTTAATGTACTTTGTTTTACATGTGTTAAGACACTATGATCATAAAAAAGTATTTAGGTAATACTTTTTTAGAGTTGACTCTTAATAATTTTTTACATCATTGTTGTCTGTCCATAATTGGGTTTAAGTTCTTATGCAAGGCTGTGCTCTAAAGAAAATTACAAGGAGCCCAAAGGTTTCAACCTATGAGATTCAGGGTGCCCAGCATAAAGCTTATATGAAAGAAATAAGATTATCTGGTCGCCCAAAGGCAAAAGTTAGTTGCCCGAGGCACCAGCACCCTTAAAGCACAGCCCTGTTATGGCCCAGCACTTTCTCAAACATTTTAGGGTTTCATGTTGATAAATTTTACCACAAAAACAACTTATTAAAGTAAGGGTTAATACTCACCATCCCTAGTCCCTTCTCTACTAAAGCTTTCTTTGGTTTTGGTCTGCTTTCCCTCATCCAACCCTTGATCTTCATCCATTACCACTAAAACAGAAATGTGATGAATCATTACTAGTTGTGCATGTACCTATCGGTAATGCCAACAAGTTTAACAGTCATGTTTTTGATAAGAACAGTCAATGAGGACCAATCAAAGGTTATCGATAGAAATTCTATTTGTTTGAAATGTCCAAAATACAGGTATGATAAATTGTGTTTAAGTAATTTTGAGAAGAAAGTGCTGTTTCTTAAGTCTGGTTCTCATATGCCACCAATCTACCTGCGACATAGCCGCCAGTATATGCCTGGGATACTGTTCTCATAAAATATCTTTATCACTGGCACTCCAGAAAAACTGCCAATGAAAGTGCCTGCAAAGTTGAACTCAAGTTCCCCAGGATACCCCATTGGCTAAGCCCCTGTCAGATCTCCTTTGCAAGTGTGGTAAGGTAAAGTCTGTATACGAGCCTAGTGGCCCATCAGGCCAGAGCTTATCCCAGTTTCCATAGCATGAAGCGACTGGGAGTATTTCTACTCCCTCCTGGATGAAATGCTAGTTGCAGGGTTACCCCCAGCAGTAAATTTGCCGGTACCCATTTATACACCAGGGTGGAGAGAGGCACTATGAGAGTAAAGTGTCTTGTGATAGAGACAAGGAAGACAAAATAAAGGCCAGAAAGGTCAAACTATCACCAAGAATGGTAAGTTTCATTTCTTGACATCGGCTCCACATCGGCTTAACTGCAGAATACCCTGCCACTCGAACTAACTTCCACGTAGCTGGCTACGCGTTACGCAGAAACTAATGAATTCAAGTTCAAGCAATAGGCCGTTTTACGGATACGGCAGCCATGATTATTTTGCCCCCTTGGCATCCTATAATGCTCATTGAAATGATTTATTCTTTTATTGTGATAATTTTGCAATTTCCATAATAAAAGAAAAAATATATATTATAGGATGCTCTGGGGGCAAAGTCGATATCTGTAAAACGGCCTATGTTATGTGCTGGCTACGCGGTACGCGGTGAGAAAAAGCTCTATAAAATTTCTCGTTCTAAAAACGCGAAACAAAAAGAAATACCAAAAATCACGCATCCTTGAGCCGAAACAAGCACGCCACACATGAATATACCTCGTTCTTTAATCCATGAGCCAGCGACTATAACGATAACTTCCAGTCTTGCATTCATTTATACTCTCTGCGTACCGCGTACCGCGTAGCCAGCTACTAAAGAAACCTCGCCGTCTTGAATTTAATCCTTTCTGCATACCACGTACCGCGTATTATTAATAAGGCTTCGAAGGCAGCTGTAAATGTGTCCGGAAGATGCAGAAATATCCCATAAAAGACATAAAAAACAGGCTCACTAAATCACAAAATGTGCTCCACGCAGCCTCAACATCCCATCCCCTGGTAAAATAAAGGTAAAATAATCTCAGAAGACATTGTTACCACGCATTTTCATTGGTAGAAACTACAACACATACCATTGGTCGAGAGGTGTTAGACATGAGCAATCGAGACTCATGCGCTTCTCGACCGCTGGTCAAGGGGACGCGGGCTCTGGGTACAAGACAAAACTGCAACGCATAAGCAACGCATGTCATAACGCATGTCACGCCAATCTCGTTCCCAGAGTCCACAGGCTCCACGGTCAGCGGTTTTGTCGCCGGGTGAAACTCTGGGGAAATGGAATTATTCGAATTAATTCGAATTTTTTTGATTGGCTATTGCAATACAATAGCCTTCGAACTCAGACGTATTTCCGGAAGTTGTTTATGAAGCTTTAGCGGCCATTTTGCCGAGATTTTTGGAGTTCGCTCGTTTGTGTTTTGCAGTATCTTGGCCTTAAACCGCGATTTATGATGCCATTTCCCGCTCCGCTTTCAAGGTAGGTAAAAACTAGCTTTAGTTTTTGGTATTCACCCATTTTCACTCGGTTGTCAAATAGTATTTTCTCCGATCGAGGAGGTGGAAATGTATGATGTTTTTTTATACATTTCCGATTTTTAGTAAATTCTGGTGCTTTTCTAGACGTAAATACATCCCAGCGACTGCATCTGTGTGTAACGCCGGCTGTTATCAGCTTTTATGAGGCCCTGCCAGGGGGGTGTCCCAGGTCGCTTGTCGGAATTTTAAAATGTCTCGTGTCGGCGTTTTGTCAAGGCTACACAACGCTGTCGGAAATTTAGCGACATACATTTGGCTTCGTCAGTCGTTTGTCGCTATTTCGTTTGAGCGCTGTCGCTACTTTTTGGCCCATGTCGCTTGTCGGAATTTACCCTGGCAGGGCCTCTTTTATGCAGGAATAATATTGAAAATTATGGGACATTAATTATGTCTCGAGTATTTTTGCAGTGAAGGAATTCACTGCACGAAAAATCGTCTTTGTCGTTGGTCAAAGGCGTGGGTAAAGGCGCGTGAAAGGCCACATTTGATCACCTTTGACAGCCTTTGACGCGCGTCAAAGGTCATCTTTTGACTACACCTTTGCCTACGGTCGCAGGCAACAAAGGCCGCTTTTGCCATACCTTTGCCACCCCCCTTTGACGCGTGTCAAAACTGATATTTGACGCGCCTTTGTCTTTTGTCAAATGTGTAGTCAAAGGTGTGGTCAAAGGTAGGTCAAAAGGTAGGTTAAAGGTAGGTCAAAAGGTAGGTTAAAGGTAGGTCAAATATGTAGCCAAATACGTCTGCGACTTATATCAAATGCGTAGTCAAAGGTGTGGTCAAATGTGTCTTTGAATCGTGTCAAAGGTAGGCCAAAGATGTTGCCAAATATGCCTGCGACTTGTGTCATAGGTTTGCCAAATGTAAGCCAAATACACCTGCGATTCATGTCAAAGGTCTGGCAAATGCGAAGCGCATTCTCTTTCGCTATTAAAAAAGCACAGTCAAATGTTTTGACAGTGAGTTTTTCCTGGTCGATTCCTGTTTATGGTGATGTGAAAGAATTCAACATAAAATCAAATCTGTGCTTACTTTTATATTATTTTCAATCTAATTTTAAAGGTCTGTTACAGTTAATGTTGTAAACAAAAGTTTTAACTTCAAAAAAGCATCGCAGAAAAACGCAAAACATCTCTTCATGAAACTGTTTGGCTGTTGCTTTAAGTAAAAAGATACATATGCGAATAAACGAAAAATGAAATAGTTTCCCTATTTTTGTTATGTAAATTTAACTCTCAAAACATACTCATTTGATAAAACTACAAAGTAATAATGAAACTATGTCATTGCTGAAATAACATACAATGGTTTCATAGGATATCGTACCCATCGCGATATCATTGTTCCGTTATTAACTTGATTTCCTATGTCAGTTATTTCTTAGAAATACTTTTCAAAACAGCGACAATTCCTCTTATTCTGACGAATGCAATTGAGTCCCACATTTTGATGCGATCAGTCTCTTTCGTTCAGTGACTATCAGTCACTAAGAAGACAAGTATTCAACTTTAAAATAAAAAGTACTTCGTTTTGTCCTCCTCAGATATTGTTGGTCTCTCCTTAACGGCTTTTCCGCGTCGTGCAATTTTCTGCAAGAAGAATAAGTATTACGATTAATATTGCAAGAAATTGCTGGTTGCTTTGCTTACATGTTAAGTCAACCACACAAATGACATTGCTTATTCCGCACATAATATAAATTCAACTTCCCTTTGAAATAGCAAAAGTACAGTTTGAGGTCGTGTGACGTCACAATACGCATATATTTACATTCATACATTAACTGTTATTTTTATTGGCTGACCTCCGCTTGATCATCCTTGGAGACCAAGGGGAAGTTATGTCGGGGCAAAACGAAGTAAACCGGGCAGAAATCGTAGCGACGAAAGTTTTCTATAAAAGTATAAGAGCCCCTGGGAAACGAGTCTCTCCAGACCGTTTCCAAGCGACTCTGCGAATGCTGGCTCCTGATTGAGCAAAAAAAACCCTTGTATTATTTTGGAATTGACTGATGCATTAAAACTTCCTTCAAGTAGCTTCAGAGCCACCTTCGCTTTTCGACATTATTATATTAACAGCAACTGATAACTAATGAGGCAGCAAACAAGTACCTTTTAATCTCCTCCCACATTTTCCAGATCCGGCACCGGTGAGATAATCCTGATTAAATTACAATTTTTGTGCAATTACTTTTCAACTAAGGTTTACGTCTCACCTACTCCAAGGCTTTCTTGTCTCATTTTTCCTTTGCCTTTCTCTGTTTCCTTGTTATTTGTTTTCTAAGTCCATCCCTCTTTCCTTTTTTCTCCTTGCTCTTCACTACTTCTCTGCCTCTTTGGCCGAGCCTTTTCTCTTTCTATTTCTCGCTGTTGTTCGCTATTTCTTTGCCTGTATAAGCGAGACCTCTCTCGTTTTATCCTCGTTGCTCTGCGCCGCTCTTTCTTGCTCTTTTTGTCTCTGCTATTTTATGCTTTTCGCATGTTTTCTCTTGAACTTTCTCGCTCTTTATCTCTTGGTAGATGACTTGAGCCCTGTATCCTCGAAGCTGAATTTACTATACTCTCGTTTGTCGACATTGAGATAACAAAAGCCGGCCAGAAGAAAAAAATTTCCGCTCGCTTTTTACAGTCGTTTTGAAATTTCTTTGCCAAAACAAACCTTGCCAATGCAATTTCCCGCCAAGAAACGCGGGTTGCCATAGGCATCCTCCTCGTCCCCAGGCCTAATCCGTGCGCCGTTTGTCGCTTCAGGATTTGTCCAAGTTACCTTCGCTAGCGGTTCCGAATTAATTGAGAATTAATTGATCCTTTAGAGCAACAAATAATCAAATAAACTGTGCTTCATTGCAGTCAAAGAATGAAGAATTAGACGTGCAATTGCGTATTTCTGGTGAAACCCACGTGCTGAGTCAAATAGTCTCAATCGAAACAAAAATTCGCGACGAAAACAAATTTTAAAAATCCTGATATAAAATTCCAGAAATTTAATTCACCTAAGGACGTGAAAAGTGAAATAAAACTTATTTGCAAGTGTTTGACCTAAAACCATCTGTTACGTATTTGACTTCATCTTTGACGGGCGTCAAATGTGAAGTCAAAGTTGTTAGTAATTTTGACCTCACTTTGACGGGCGCCAAATGTGAAGTCAAAGCTATGAGCATTTTTGACCTGGCCTTTGACAGCGATCAAAGGTGTGGCAAAGCTGTTACATATTTGACTTTGCCTTTGACGTGGGTCAAAGGTTAAGTCAAAGTTATTGCAACATTTGACTTTACCTTTGACATGCGACAAAGGTTTAGTCAAAGTTACCACAAATTTGATTCGTCTTTGACGCGCGTCAAAGGTACAGTCAAAGTTATCAGCATATTTGACCTCGCCTTTGACAAGAATCAAATGTGCGACAAATCCAATTTTTCGTGCCGTGGAAATAGAAAACTCCCATATTGCACAAAACTGACTAGGTTGTAAACCTTATGTAAACAGGGCATGCAAGTGTTAATGAGAATTTCTTTAGACAGTTGGTAATGGTATGTGAAAAAATTGTGAACCACATTTGAACCTTGCAAGTGCATGATATAAAGTTGATTCAAACACCAGTCCTTGCTTGGAAAACTGCAATTCGCCGGCTTGTTGATATACTTTTACAATGTTTACCTATTGGTCTCAGATGAAAAGAAATCTCTCTCTCTCTCTCTCTTGATTCCTACCATAATTTATTAGAAAATTTCCCCTTAACCACCACCCCAGCCAAACCACCAACTGCTTAAAACTGTGTAAACCTGGATGGACTCCAGCCTTATGGGCCACTAGGCTCAAATGAAGACTAAACCGAGAGCTGTGCTCTCCTATCATCCCCTATTGCAATTGTTACACAATCATTTCTTTCTAATGGCTTAAGGGAGTCATGCCGTAAAGTGTCTTTTGTGGTCATAGATATATTTTAATAATTCTATTTTTGCAGGTCCTGCAGCCGGTTGGCTAAATGACAACAAATAGACACCTAGATGTCCACTAACTGTAACATGAGAATAAAGTTTAAATTTTTTTCCACTCAATCTGACTTCTTATCATTTTGTGATTTGTACAAGTTACTGGGTGGTGTTTATTCCAGCCCACACCTCTTGACAGTCTTGTGGAGTTTCAGGAGTCTTTCAGTATGTTGTATTGCAAGATAATTTATGTTTATTTCACAAATATTTGTTTTAGTGAATCTGTAAATGAAATAAAATCTATGTGCCTTGCCTAAACAACCTGTACTACAACAAACATGATGGGGGACAGTCCCGGTGGACATAGTGGGCTAATGGTTAGCTCACTTGACTTCGGATTGAATGGTCTGGGTTCAAGCCCCAGTCAGGGTCATTGTGTTGTGTTCTGGGAAAGACACTTTACTCTCAAATATAAATGGGTTCCAACAAATTTACTTTTGGCGGTAATCCTGCAATGGACTAATATTCCATCCGGGGGACAGGGGAAGAAGGGATATGCCTAGTCACCTAATGCTACAGAAATGGGGTAACACAACAAGCCATTCAAGCAATATATGACACGCAACCAGTATTTCTTGGGCTGTCCTGGCTGCATGCAGTTGGGGGTAGGCCATGTACAGAAAACCAATACAATATTCAACCAATATTCACATGGTAGCCCTCAGTGAATGTTACAAATAGCTAAATCAGTTCATAGAAACACCCTTGGCGAACTTAAATTTCAGCAAAAAGAAGTACAATTACACTGTATTCATAAATGCAAGGCCATATTTCTCTTATAAGTGACAGCATTTCATAAATGCTTTAAACAGTCACTTTTATCTACAAATAGTGCGGTTAAAGATAAAACAAATGCATCATTTGTCTAATGAGTCACAAATGCCAAAGGAAATTTTCGATTTTAAGTCATGACGAAAATGTACCGAGGAACTTCGTCAACAACAGCGGGGAAAAGAATACATTTGAGTAAAACCGATGACAAACGTGCAAGAAGTTCCATCTGATGACAACCAAACCGACACATATCTGTTTAATATTGTTACGGACCGCCAAAGTTCCAGCTTTCTTGGTGAAACCAATCTTGCAACTGTAGTCTCCCACTGAAGTGGAAAATACGGCACATTATTGCTTACCTGCCTATTCGATTGCATTTCAATGAAAATTTGAATTTTCGAAATGAGCTTTCGATCGGCGTGCAGTTGCTCCGTGCTCTCGCGGCCGTCGTTTACAACAGTTACAATGCTGTGTGTAAATGTAGATTCGACTACTGGCCTTCCTCGAAAGATTTCTTCCAGAGAAAAAATATATTCTTTTTCTGCCAATGTACGTCCACAACTTGGCATTACGACTCCCTTTGTTTACGTTTGTCCTCCAGATCCAGAAGCTTACACGATCTGTAAATCAATCTGACGTGCATGTTTTGCTTTCAAACAGCACTATTGCTTTATCGCAGTTTTTCTGTTGAGCTATTTTTTCTTCGAAGGAGCCTTTAGATCACCCATAAAAGCGTTGATCCACTTGACTTTACGAGTTGCATATCGAGAGAGTGGAGTTCTGAATATTTTCTTCTGACTCCTGAGCCTTCGGTTTTTTTCCAATTTTTCACTTCCGTTTTTCTAGCAAAGCATGCGCACAACAACCGGAACCCCAGATTTCTGGGGTAAAAAATTCCATTTCCCCAGAGTTTCACCTGGGCGACCATCCGCTGACCGTGGAGCCCGTGGACTCTGGGAACGAGATTGATGTCACGCATGTGCGCACCATTCTCGTCCCCATAGCCCTTTTCGCTTCTCTTGACCGGCGCGGCCTTCGCACGAGAAACGAGGATGTGGGCGAAGAGCCAATCTCGTTCCCAGAGTCCACGGGCTCCACGGTCAGCGGATGGTCGCCCAGGTGAAACTCTGGGGAAATGGAATTTTTTACCCCAGAAATCTGGGGTTCCGGTTGTTGTGCGCATGCTCTGCTAGAAAAACGGAAGTGAAAAATTGGAAAAAAAACCGAAGGCTCAGGAGTCAGAAGAAAATATTCAGAACTCCACTCTCAGGATATGCAACTCGTAAAGTCAAGTGGATCAACGCTTTTATGGGTGATCTAAAGGCTCCTTTGGAAGAAAACGAATATAAATTGTCTCTGGAAAAAATTTTTCGAGGAAGGCCAGTGGTGGAATCTACATTTTTTAATACATACAGCATTGTAAACGACGGCCGTGAGAGCACGGATTAACTGCACGCCGATCGAAAGCTCATTTTGAAAATCAAATTTTCATTGAAATGCAATCGAATAGGCAGGTAAGCAATAATGTGCCGTATTTTCCACTACAGTCGGAGACTACAGTTGCAAGATTGGTTTCACCCAAAAAGATGGAATTTTGGCGGTCCGCAGCAACAACAGATATGTATCGATTTGATTGTCATCCGATGGAACTTCTTCCACGTTTGTCATCGGTTTTACTCAAATTTATTCATTTTCCCGCTGTTGTTGTCAAAGTTCCTCGGTACATTTTCGTCATGACTTAAAATCGAAAATTTCCTCTGGCATTTGTAACTCATAATAAATAAATGATGAATTTGTTTTATCTTTGAACGAACCATTTGTAGATAAAAGTGACTATTTAATTAAAGCATTTATGAAATGCTGTCATTTATCAGAGAAATATGACCTTGCATTTATGAATACAGTGTAAAAAATTGTACTTTATTTTTGCTGAAATTAAAGTTCTCCAAGGGTGTTTCTATGAACTGATTTAGCTATTTGTAACACTGAGTGCTACCATGTGAATATTGGTTGAATATTGTATTGGTTTTCTGTACGTGGCCTATCCCCAACTGCATGCAGCCAGCACAGCCCAAGAAATGCTGGTTGCGTGTCATAGATTGCTTGAATAGCTTGTTTTGTTACTGCATTTCTGTAACATTAAGTGACTAGGCATATCTCTTCTTCCCGCTACCCCCCTGGATGGAATACTAGTTCATTGCAGGATTACTGCCAAAAGTAAATTTGTTGGAACCCATTTATATTTGAGAGTAAAGTGTCTTTCCTAGAACACAACACAATGACCCTGGCTGGGGCTTTAAACCCAGACCATTCAATCTGAAGTCCAGTGAGCTTACCATTATTCCACTGTGCCCCCCATCTTGTTTGTTGTACTACAGGTTATTTTGGCAAGGCACATAGATTTGATTTCATTGGCAGATTCATTCACCAAAACAAATATTTGTGAAATAAACATATCTTGCAATACTGAAAGAAAGACTCCTGAAACTCCACAAGACTGTCAAGAGGTGTGGGCTGGAATGGACACTACCCAGTAACTTGTACAAAACACAAAATGATAAACAGTCAGATTGAGTGGAAAAAAATGTCAACTTTATTCTCATGTTGCAGTTAGTGGACATAGGTGTCTATTTGTTGTCATTTAGCCAACTGCAGGACCTGCAAAAATAAATTGAAATATGTCTGTGATCACAAAAGATGCTTTATGGTGTGAGTCCTTGAAGCCATTAGAAATAAATGATTGTGTAACAATTGCAATAGGGGATGATAGGACAGCACAACTATTGGTTAAGTCTTCATTTGAGCCTAGTGGCCTTGAAGGCTGGAGTCCATCCAGGTTTCCACAGTTTTAAGCAGTTGGTGGTTTGGCTGGGGTGGTGGTTAAGGGGAAATTTTAAAATAAATTATTGTAGGAACCAAGAGAGAGAGAGAGAGAGAGATATCTTTTCCATCTGAGACCAATATAGGTAAACATTGTAAAAGTATATCAACAAGCAAAATGCAGTTTTCCAAGTAAGGACTGATGTTTGAACTTTATATCATGCACTTTCAAGGTTCAGTGTGGTTCACAATTTTTTCACATACCATTACCAACTGTCTGAAGAAATTCTCATAAAACAGTTGCATGCCCTGTTGAGATTAGGTTTACAACCTAGTCAGTTATGTGCAATATGGAAGTTTTCTATTTCCTTTATTACTGTTTATTACAATAACACTCTACATAATCAATGTCCGATAATTTTCAATATAAATAATATTCCTGCATAATAGCTGATAACAGCCGGCGTTGCACACAGATGTAGTCGCCGGGATGTATTTACGCTTAGAAAAGCACCAGAATTTACCAAAAATCGGAGTTGTATAAAAAACACATCGGACGTAATTTCCAGCTCCTCAATCGAAGAAAATACTATTAAAAAACCGAGTGAAAATGGGTGAATACCAAAATCTAAAGCTAGTTTTTACCTACCTTGAAAACGAAACGGGAAATGGTATCATAAATCGCGGTTTAAGGCCAAGATTCTGCAAAACACAAACGAACGAACTCCAAAAATCTCGGCAAAATGGCCGCTAAAGCTTCATAAACAACTTCCGGAAATACGTCTGAGTTCGAAGGCTATTGTATTTAACAGCCAATCAAAAAAATTCTAATTAATTCGGATAATTCCATTTCCCCAGAGTTTCACCCGGCGACAAAACCGCTGACCGTGGAGCCTGTGGACTCTGGGAACGAGATTAACGAAGAGCTAGCAGGGATGAAAAACATTTGCGCATGCCCCAGCGCGCGCTAGGAAACTGGGGATGACAACTCAAAACCATGGCAACAGCATATGTAAAATGGCGGATTTTTCAAAAAATCAAACACCGTGAATTGTTTCGCCCTGAACAACGGTCTTACAGCGAACTTAAGTGGCAATGTCCTTAAAAGCGGACCATCGCATTTCGGGTCGGAAAAAAGTTTTCCTTCAAACTTTGCCCAGTGAACTATCTTGGTTCATAAGTAAATACAACGGCTTTAGTTTTTTGAAATACGTTAAAATATATTTTTTAGAGCCTATAACAGCCAGCGCGGCAAAAAGGCTAATTTTGCTGGTCGCCATAACGAAAAATTACACAAGTTGACGAGCTCAGCACACAAAAACCGCCCACTGAGACAAAAAACTATTATAATCCCATGAACGGTGGACCTTGAAAGGTTGTAAACTCATATTTGTTTTAATATTTTTTTTCTTTACAGATTCGGGAAAAATAATATCTTAACAACCGTCAGATCGCTTTTTATAAACATGCCAATGTACCCTGACTTTGCTGGCCTTTAATTTACAAGTCCAGACCAGACCATTCTAAATGCCAGTTGAATTCTACTAAATAGATGCCAGAGAGCACAGAAATCTAAAAATACCTTGCACTTCTTACCTTCTTTTGTCATAGCGACTTCCAACTTTTCGTGTTTTAAGCGAATCTTTCACACGCGTTATGCAAATGAGGTTGTCAACTGAATAACGGTTGTTTTCAACAAAAAACGGTTTAATTGTTGACTTTCGGCGTTGCAAGTCAAAAATACAGGTGATTTCACAGACCGAACACTTGCAAACGATTTAAGCGATTCAAAGCGGCGAAATATTCGTCCTGGAACTTTGAATTCGTCCGTTTAAACTGATGCGAAATACGCCGCGCGTTGTCTGCTAAACTTGGTCAGGTAAAGTTAATTGGATTGTGTACTCTTAGGTTTTGCTGCTTTCCTTTCCTTTGTTTTTTTTTTTTTGGATTCTGAACGCTTTCTCCGTATTTAAACTTGTAAATATTAAAGTTCAATTTTAACACCACACATTGCCATCAAGAATTCGTGACATTTTAATCAAATTATCACATACATGTACGAAGTACGAAAGTAATTTCTCCTGTTACCTGCCATTTTGCAAGACGTAGCTGAAGACGGTCCTTTGTGGCCTTTATTGCCTTTCTTCCTAATGAATGTCGTTTTTAACTTCTTTGTCACATACACAGATATCAGTAAATTTTAGTATACCTCTGTGTATTAGGTATTTTAATACTTGAAAGCTCGCTAGTGCGAACTGAATTATTTTTGTTTACACACATCTTATACTTATAAACCCGTGAATATCGACGTCCAACTTTCATCCTTCTGAGTGCAATAGGAGATATTCTCCTCCAAAAAAGAAAAAAAACACTGCCTCATCGCAAATGAAATACTTTTCATAGAAATACTCTACTCAAGTCTGTTTTCGTGACACAACTTTAGATCACTGGGGTGAGTTTTACCGTGACAAAACGGAAACTGACGTGACACGCCAATAATTTATAACTAGTCTGTTCAGAACTAATCGCGTGGTTCTTTATCTAGCTTCGTTCCACTTTTTTGCTTATCCATTTGGTTTTCATGTTTAAATGTGCTACAAACACCTTATACAAATTTCAGTTTTCACAACTACCTCTAAGCTTATAACAAGAAACGTCTCTGATCCCTGTCGCCAACTAATCTGTTCAGAACTTATCGCGTGGTTCTTCATCTAATTTCTTTCAACTTTTTTGCTTATCCATTTGGATTTCATGCTTAGATGTGCTACCACACCTTAAACAATTTTCAGTTTGCACAACTACCTCTAAGCTTATAACAAGAAACGTCTCTGATCCCTGTCGCCAACTAATCTATTCAGAACTTATCGCGTGGTTCTTCATCTAATTTCTTTCAACTTTTTTGCTTATCCATTTGGATTTCATGCTTAGATGTGCTACCACACCTTAAACAATTTTCAGTTTGCACAACTACCTCTAAGCTTATAACAATCTATAATGGCCTATACGTGGGGGCTTCGCCAGAAAGGGGTACTTTTTTCATGCTTCAGGTATATTAGAAGGGTAGGAATTTCAAGTTTAGGTATATGAAACGGTAGGGATATCGGTTATTTAGGTATTTAAAAGGATATCAATTAAAATGTTTCGAACAATTGCACCTTTTGGCTGTATTATTTAAATTTATTAAACGCTACGTAAAAATGACATCAAGACTTCCTGTTTAAGGCATATGTCATCTCTTTTCGGTATATGAAAAGGGTACCTTTTTTCAGTAAAAGGTATACGAAAGGGATGCCTTTTCCCCGTAAAAAAAAATTTTGAATACCTCTTCCCCCCCCCCCCCCCCCTTCGGGGCTCTGACCTCTGTCGCCACTACACGGCACAACTACACTCTGAGATTATCTCATTGATTTTTGAAACCAGGATTGGCTTGGCATCTCTAGATCGAAAGGGGATATATCAAAATGTGAACACATTTGCTAAGCATCTTAACCTTAAAGTTGGTAGCTTCCCCTCTCTCGCAAGGGTGCACAAATTATACACATCGTATATAATTGGATGGGCCAGGCCAATTTTCCCCTGTACAGCATCCGCTGTCTCCCTTAAGCTGTGCTCATCTAAATCGCATGCGTATTCCTCTAACAAATCTTCATCATCGTCCTCCTCCCTGTCTGTATCGTCGTTGTCTTCACTCTCTATGCGCTTCTGGTTTCCCTTTTTGATGCGCGCCGACAACCTCGAGAAGAAACCTTGGATCTGGGTCTTCGACAGCCACTCCGCTCTATCAAACAGTCTTTCTCCGTCTATTGTCATAGCAGTTCTCATGTCCTTCGCAACCTGCTCTGGATATTCTTTTCGGCCAGTGTCTTGTCCGATGTTAAATTTCTTTGTTAGGTATTCCCGAACTTCTGAGAAAACCTCTTCCACTTTTCTTCTGAAGTTCCCATCCCATCTGTAAAGATGTTAATGTAAGGTATTCTGTCGAGGCGACTGCTGTTGTTTCAGCGGAACTTTCACCTTGCAATGCAAAAAAAAAAAAACTAAGAAAGGGCCGGCGGTTTTTCACCAGCTATAAAAAAACCTTCCCTTAGCTTCGTAGTAATTCGTCATTTATTTTTACATGCATTTCTTTTGATCAGCATTCAAAACAAGATATCTAACAGTAGCGTGACGAAGGCTTGATAAGAACTTAGCGGGCGCAAATAAATCTCCCTCCTCATTTGACAACAAATGTTAGAAAGAGCAGCTTAATAAAAATCTTAAACCGGCATGAACTACTCAAGCAAAGGAAAATATTTTCTATAATCTGTTTTATGTATGAAACTGTATGGTAATTCTATACGCACCTGATCCGACTTAACGAAAACACCGTACATCTGCTGAATGGCCTTCGGCATTTCCAAATTTATGGAATGCCGGCTCTTTGCCCCCTGCTGGTTTCTTCGTGGAGGCCCTTAGTGCGCTGGATATTGGCAAGCTGTTCTTGGGCGCCAGAAATTTCCTATGCTTTACGCACACGGTCATTTTTGCGACAACCGACTCCTCTAAGTCGAAAAAGCCAGCTCTGGCCAGGATAAGTTTCCATTCCGTGATGTCCTCTCGCGATAAATGGATGGAAGCGAGGTGGCTGTCTATAGATTCATCACTCTGAAGCAAGCAGAAGAGACCTGTAACACCTCATGAATCGCCACACTTTCCCGTTCGCGACAGAAAGCACGAAATCTTGTTTTGAAACTTTGGCTCAAAACTAATTACATTATCACAGTAAAAATACTTACCTGAACTGTCTCTAACATTTACTTTTAAAATCGTGCCATTATACAACACCATACACTAAACGATGAATAAAACTAGTAAAAGATTGACAATGTCATATGTCTGTGCATTCTTACAACTGATAACGTGAATCATGGTAACATAATTTTGACGGTACAAACCGCCGGGTTTTGCCGACGCAAATCTTGTTTTGCATGAAACAGAAAAAGTAACGCAAATAAGGTTTCATGGTAAAGGTGCTAAGGAAGTAAGCAACCATAGATACGGCGGGAATTCAGGCTAGGAAAAGGAATGCCGCTTTATGCAAAACAAGTTAGAAATGTGACTGTTAACAGCAGGTTAACTAACTAGATTTGCAACGTTTTAAAGTGGCAACAAAACAAGTCAACTGAATTCCAAGGTCACAAATTGTTTATTTCAAAAGGTACATAACTCCAACTCGTTAGACCAATTTAAACTGAATGAATTTTTAAATTTTACACCTTGAATGCCTTCAGAATTAAATAGAACTTATTTGTTCTTCCCCTTATAAATGAAAACAAAAACGAGTTCCAAAAAAATAGAATGGTTTGTTTGAAAAAAATCGGTCAAAGTTCAACAGACAACACAGACAACACATTAATTGTGACATTTGTCTTGAAAGCATGAAACGTTCAAGAATTCGTCAATTTTAACCACTTATATCATTTGCAATTTTCTTTCTATAAAACCCCCTGTATTTTTTTCTTACATTGCCGAAATTCTACAATTTAACCGTCTTTGTTGAAAACAACCGTAGTTCGGTTTACAACCTCATTTGCATAACGCGTGTGAAAGATTCGCTTAAAACACGAAAAGTTGGAAGTCGCTGTGACAAAAGAAGGTAAGAAGTGCAAGGTATTTTTAGATTTCTGTGCTCTCTGGCATCTATTTAGTAGAATTCAACTGGCATTTAGAATGGTCTGGTCTGGACTTGTAAATTAAAGGCCAGCAAAGTCAGGGTACATCGGCATGTTTATAAAACGCGATCTGACGGTTGTTGAGATATTAATTTTTCCGAACCTGTAAAGAAAAAAAATATTAAAACAAACATGAGTTTACAACCTTTCAAGGTCCACCTTTCATGTGATTATAATAGTTTTCTGTCTTGGTCGCCAGTTTTTGTGTGCTGAGCTCGTCAAGTTGTGCAGTTTTTCGTTATGGCGACCAGCAAAATTAGCCTTTTTGCCGCGCTGGCTGTTATAGGCTCTAAAAAATATATTTTAACGTATTTCAAAAAACTAAAGCCGTTGTATTTACTTATGAACCAAGATAGTTCACTGGGCAAAGTTTGAAGGAAAACTTTTTTCCGACCCGAAATGCGATGGTCTGCTTTTAAGGACATTGCCACTTAAGTTCCTTAATCTCAGAGCGAGTCCGTCTGTTATTAATTCACAACATATCTGTTGAACACCGGGGTTATCTGGCTGAACACCAAGCAAAAACCGTCCACGAAGTCGGAGTCCGCGAAAATGCTGTTCGCGCGGGCCGCGCGAGCTGGATTGCTAATTACCCAATTAGCGTGACATTTTTTAAAAACTTCCGGTGCACATACCTGTTGGTTCGCGAAGAAAACCAGATCCGGGGAAGCGTGTGGAGGGAAAATGCGAAGATTTACTTACGAGATGGCTCGATCTGTTGAAACCAAAACCGATGCTTGGGCCTGCACAAGACACTTCACGCGCGTCAATCGTGAAGTGAATAGTTTTTGTGCGTGTCCACTAAACCAACACTCAAAAGGACTCCACTCGCAAAGAATTCCCGTAAGACTCCTCGGAATGTTTGACCGTATCGGATTGAGTATTCCAGGATATAGACGTGGAATTCGGTGGTGTAACAACTGCCACAAAAACGCCGACCGTATATTTAAAAATGAAGATTTCCTTCCTTCTGAACAGGTAAATATTGTTTATTTACGCCCCTCACATTTAGTAAAAAAATACATTGACACTGCTACAAGATTGCAGACCGTATATTTATAAATGAATATTTCCACCCTTCTGAACAGGTAAAAATTGTTTATTAACGCCCCTTAAATTAAAAAAAAAAAACATACATACATACATACATACACAAACCCATTGGAATGTGCATGTACTTCTACAAACGTTTTCTTAGTTGTTAACATTATGCACTATTTAAAAAATTTCAGATAGCAAGTTCTGCATCATTAAAGTCGAGTGGAGCCTTCGCCTCGATAATTGATGAACAGGTAACATTTAACAAGTGCATTTTTTTAACATGCAAAAATGGATAACCTATTTTCTGCTCCCTTCCAGCTAACAACACAACAGCTGGCAAAAGAGCTGAGTGAAACAACTAAGAAAGCTAAGTTACTGGATATGGAGCTAAAGAGAGCAAAAGAGCAAATAAGTTCTTTATCAGGTAAATATCTAATAAAGAACCAGTAAAACTCAAGCCCCTCTTCCCCTTTTAGTATCATTATGAAACAATACTTTATTCAGAAAATACCTCTATCAGTCTAAAGTAAGCGACAGAGGCTAGGGGTCCTTAAAAAGACTAACTATCAGATAAAGGAAATTTGTACTTAATACAAACTATGACACCAGAATGCATATTGAAGTCCTGTTCTATTTTATATCAACAGCTTTCTCACTTAAAAGTTTGTGCCCTTAAACTAATCCAGATTAAACATATAGTTTTATGGTAATGACAAAGTTTACAGACAAAATAATACATCCCTGGTATCATCCAAACATGAATGATATACCCATGTCTAGCTCAAAAGATAATTTGCTAAATAAAAGTGAAATAAATGTGCAGGCACTGCTTCCTACCTGGAAACTAATAAAACACTTTTACTTTAGGATCAAAAGTAGAAAAACTGGTACCAAGCTTCCAAGCTGCTCTTTACAGACAACAACAGGTACACCCAGACAAAAGTTGTACAGTGCGGAAGAAATGACAACCCTCCAAGTTAAGACCGTTTTAGTCGCCATGGCGACTAAAATTTTGGAGCTGGCGATTAAATTGGAACAGCAGTCGCCAGCCTGGCGACTAAAATTAAGAAGAAGGATTGAAAGCGTGAGCTTAATTAAGCGACTAAAATTTTTCACTGGCGACCAAACTTGAACAGTCAGTGGCCAAATGGCCACTAAGGAAAAAAATAAACTTGGAGGGTTGAATGAAGAAATTCAGTGACCAACACAGCCCAGGACTGTATCAGCAGATATTAAATTCAATCACAAATGAAAAAACATCCACAAAAAGAAATAATCTTCAACAGCAACGAGCAGTGTCATTAATGCACATATTTGCTTACTGCAGGTAAAATTGTTGTCCACCATACTGCTACTGTATATTAAATATAAAGCCAAATCAGGGTTCAACATCTCCACTAGCCAGGTAGCCTCGGGCTAGAAAAAAATGTAAAAGAATTAATATTTAATTCAATTTTTTTTAAAGTTCATAACTGTTTTAGGGCCACAAAGTTGTGTATTGGGCTAGTAAATTTCAAAGAACACTAGCCCAGTGGCTAGTGACTCAACTGACTAGATGTCGAACCCTGCCTATTCGTTGTTTGAAGGAATTGAGATAATATGTGGCATTATTTATTACAGATCTCAAAAAACATCCTCTCTTCAAAAGGACAGTGGCCTCCATGTAGCAAACTGTGGTCTGTCTCTGTGTGGGTTGTCTGCCGGCCAGACACTTGGCTACAGTACAACACCAAGAAATGTTCAGCTGATAAAAGCGAACCTCAACAAGGCACATGCCGATTATATTACACAGCAGCTGCAGAGAGCAAATGAGGTTTGTTATGTCTTTGTGCTATCAAAGTGGCATAAAGTTCCTCAACGGAATAACACAAAATTGAATTCGGAGAATGAGTACATTATGGTTTACATGTAGCTTCTTCCTTTGCAGTTGTCATGTTTTATGGTCTTGATGGTTGACGACTTCCATAACATCCATACACGTCACACACCAGCAACCCTTGTAGCAACCAGTGTCGTACATATCGCATCCTGTTTAGCTGATGTCCACCCTTCAATTTGTGCAGTTCCACGAACAACTTCAGCTTCTCTGCACAGAGAAGTTCTCCTTGATATAGATGGAAGACAAACAATCTGTCTTGGTGGAATTGACAAAAATGCCATTAATGAAGCTTTAACAAAGGCTATGGTTAACATGAAACATCAGTTTCTGGATCAATTACCATCTCAGATGAAGAATTTGGATCCAGGAAAATTACAAACAGCACTACGGGAACTGAGGTTGGCTACCATGTACAGTATTAAAAAAGCTCTGTCAAGTAAAAAGCACAAACTAAGTCATAAAACCAACACTTAATGATATGAATGGTGAAAACATCTGTGTATTTGAAAAATTACTGCTTTGTTTATGCTTTATGCAGTGGTTTTATTTTTGAACCAGTTTGGTTTTATGTTTTCTTCGTTCATAATCATGATGAATATAAGGCAAGGGAAATAAAAAATTAAAAATAATAAAAAACAATGACAATGTTGTGAACAGTTATTCTTCAATTCCCCTGCCATCCAAGGCAAATCATTCAGTGAACAGTGTTTCTGGGCCAAACAACACAACTGGCTCCACCAATGAAAGCAGTTCGGCCAGTGCACACACATTGACACCCATAGTTATACCACCCACAAAGGACGGAAATGTTTCATTCTGGCGTTTTCCAACCAGCATTTCTCAGTCCACAATTCTCGGGAGAATGGGAAGTAATGCGTGCACTTTCATTGCACTGCTTTTCAGCAAGTTGTTTTCTTCAGATAATGTGGCTGTTCCGAACACGAATGCCCCACTGACCCAAACATGTGTATACCAAGTGGTTGTCCAAGGAATTTTACTTGGCAATAGAGTTTATGACTCCATTGCAAGAAATGTCCCTTCAACATATGGGGTGTCGCAAGCTTCAGTGTTTCTTAAGAACTTAATCGGCTGCGTTGCTCTTGGGCCAGAGCTTCCAGTGAGCATCACTGAAGAGGCCAATCCAGCCGCAAGCTTACCGTTTCACTGCAAAAATGCGTTAAGCATAGGGAAAACTACCTCACTGTTTATTTTGGGAGGTAATACAGTGGTTTTTGTACCTACCGCGAGCGGTATTTTGCTCATTTGTCGCTTTTGCAGAATGGCAGAATGTCTACGAACTTCTCTCTTGGTTCAAGAGAATGAATAGCTTTCAGTACACTCTTGGCACCGTTACAAATGTAACATTCCTGTAAGAAAGTACACAATGAAGAGAATGATAATGGAGAACACTTTTATTTGCACTGCAGAGTAGACTGCATATATCGAGGCTGACGTGCACATTACCGTCCGAACTATGTGATCGAGTTATGTGGTCTTACTTGTTATTTGAGAGCCAGATATTTGCTTTCCTCCAATGGAAAAGTACGTTTTAAATGAATGAAGCAATTGTTACAGATATAGTTTAAAAGAACCACACAAACAAAGCAAACCACGTTGTCTTGCTTACCTATCAATTCAGACTTGTCATCACTTCGCAGAAATGTTTGGCGGTTGAGTACAGTAAAGTTCAAATCCATTTTGCTTGGTTTCGAGTCTTTAAAATTCCGGTTCCAACAAAAATCTTCATAACTCACAGACGATATACCTTAGCGGTACCACTTAACCATCTTTGAACGCGTTTCATCTCACTATTTTTCAACGAAGAAAACTGAAATCAACGAACTGTGTGCACCGCGTGTATCGCGCAACACCCGAACAAATCGATCAAATTTTCGATCTTTCCCTCGCGCATGCGCAAATGTTTTTCATCCCTGCTCGAAGAGGTGGCAAGGCGAAGCGTTATTTTTTGTGCTTTGTTGGCTTTTTCAAAGAGATTGTGTTAAGTCCTTACGTGCCAGATTTAATCTGAGTTTTTGCGATTCCTGAAGTGCTGATTACCGGTCGAATAACTATGGAGGTAAGTGCTGTTTAGATGTACTGCTTTCGCAAAACTCAAACTGTAAGCGAAACCACTGAAACAAAATGGCCGAACAATCTTCGAACAAGGAATTTTCTGTTCAAATGTTCTCCGTATAGAGTCTCTGTCCAATGCAATTTCCATTTAATCGAAAGGGTTTTTACAATAACGAAACGAAACCAGCAAAACAAACAAAATGGTCGAACAAGGAAAGTTTCTGTTCAAATGTGTGATTCCTGTTGTTTGTTAGGTAAAATTGCAAGGAATTGTGGGGTGACTTGACATAAAATACCTCGTAAACGGACCTGGTGATCTATTCTTTTAATTTTGTATTTCGAAACATTGCATGACAGATAACAACTTGTGAAAGTTTGAGCAAAATCTTAAATCAGAGGACTTAACTGATATACAGGTTATATTTTGTTAATATTCAGCTATCCTTATTTTATAAATTATGTTGTTGTCTAATTTACTGGCACTTCTGGAGGGGAAATTTTATACCCAATTTTGTACTTAACTATCCTATTTTATACTCTATATTATTTGTAATTAATTAGTAGTTAATTAATAGTTAATTAGTAGTTTATAATACGTGTAGTAGGCCCACATCAGTACTCTGGTCTTACCAATTGTAGCAACCCACTTTATTAAATAAACCATGTATGTATGTAATTATAATGATCATTGGTAGCAAGATTTTAATTGATCGTTTTATTGTGACAACACTGTATGTATGTAAGTATGTGTGAATGTATGTATGTATGTTTAATTACATTTCGGGGGAATGACCTTAATATCCAGTGTGGGTGTTTTCGAGGTAGTGACTTTATCTCTGTGAGTAATGCTTTTCTAGCATTTAGTTAATTTTTGTAATATGCGCCAGCAGGCAGTTCCTGCGGCATTAGTATTGTAGTATGCGCACGCATGTTTTCGCGCCATAAAGATCGTGTTATGTTTTTATGTCGGCCATCTTGGTTGTATTAAAAACCGCTCTTGAAGTTCTTTCGTTGTGACGTTCGTTCTCGTCTCCTTAACATTGGCGATGATTTTTTTCTAACTTTTTGAACAAAAAGAGGATGAAGTGTAGATCAAAATTACTTTGAAAAAAAGGTAGCTTATCATGCTTGTTTAAGACTAATTATTAAATTCTGATTCTCGGATATCGCATTTCTAGCTTTGTGATTGGTTTACTGAATCCAGGTTATCTGCCAATATACGTATGTTTGACCTTATATGGAGAACGAGTGTGGAAAGTGCCGCTCAGCGTAAAATTTTCCTGCAGGAAGCGAAAGGCCAAATTAGAACAATGGCAAATTTGGGATGCTTTATATACAAGAAATAATCAACAGCGCCTTCCCTAAACCACACAAATAACACAAAAATGCCATATTTGACTCACCTATGTAAAACTAAAAGTGTAGATTAAATTAGGCTCAGCACTTCAATTAAGTTTGTTACCTTTCAATCTTGAACTTGTCCTTTTATACTTCAATAAACTTCATTGACTCTGAGTGAAATTTAATTTCTGCATAATGTAGTAGTCTCTGTGACGGCCATAGAGCCCTAAACGGGTACAATATGAGAACCTTTGCTTCATTCGACTTGCACAAGGCTATAATTTCCAGAAAAGCTATTGCCTCGGATCTTCCTGTAAACCTTAATAATTATTGTTGTCACAATTATCCAGGATGAATATACAGGAGATTGTCAGAGGAAAATCTTCGTAAGAAAACTTTGTTACTCACTTTCCTTGCTTGTTTGTTTCATTCAATTAGAAGCGAACACCGCGCCACAAGTTTTCCCGCCTCCTCATACTATCACTCTGTTTACATCAAAATGAAATGTCCAATTAATTTATAACTCGCCCTTGTTGGATTAGAGCAGTGCTCAAAATTGGAAAAAAATCCAGATTGTCCGTATGGCAAATGCCGGACAACCTAGCCCCTGACTTTGGTTGCCCTGATGAGAACTTGGTTGTCCTTAACATTTGGCAACTAAAAGGTAAAAATAGTCGCCAAACACAAAGTTTTAGTCGGCAGATTGCAAAATCAAATAGGGCTTGTTCAAAAGTGTTTAAAATCATTTACAGAAATTTATTCCAAAAAAGGATTAAATACATAAATATTCAAAATAAAAAAGGTTTTAAACAAACACATTATACAAGATTTTGTGGCCACTAACTTTGAAGCAAACGGGGATAGCCATACATTATAAGAGGCACAATCCATAGGCATACATGACGTGCCCAAGGGTTTGCAAAGCATTATAGTGACAGAATTTTTACAGCGAAGGAAAAGGATGGATTGACTTCTTTTCTTATTTTGGATGTTTTGAGAAACAAAGACATTCTGATATAACTTTCTGGAAGGGCACAATGTCTGAGGAAATGACTGTTATTCATCGTCAACATACACTGTAGTCGCCATTTTGGGGACTAAAGCAGAATTCTTATGAAATGTTAGTCGCATCGGCGACCATATCGAGCCCTGCATTTAGAGCTATTTTCATGTCTCAAGTTCATAGCTTCTGTTCTTTATTCCGTTACCCATCACAGTAATGTAAGAGAAAGTACTTCAATTTTTTCCTGGGTTGTCCAGCGAATTTTTCTCGGGCAACCAGCCCTTTATTTTTCCTAAATAATGGTTTCCCGAACAAAGTTTTAGTTGTCTTGGGCAACCGGGCAACTGCAAATTTCGAGCACTGTTAGAGTGGTTATAGCCAACGCCGCACTTCGCACCTCGTTGGCTATGTACTATCTCTTATCCAACACAGGCTCATGGAATAACTGTTAAATAAGCATTCTTTTCACTGGTGAGCTTAGCCTCATAGCAAACTTATAAGGCCTTTAACGTGTGCGTACTGTGAGCACATGCTCATGATGCAATAAATCGTGCACCGAAAGGATTCGCAATGCAATATAGGTGAATGACCCAAGGTATTTTTAACCTGATTGTAACAGCAAAAAGTTGCTCGCTAGGACAATTCAAATTCTGCTGTTTTTGTCTGTCATAGTGAAGGCTTGGCTGCACAAGAAGTTCGAAGCTCAGAAGACAAAAATCACAGTTAAATGAGTAGTTCTGTGAACTTCTAACAAAACACCCAGATACATAAAAAGAAGCACAAGCTTTCATCGACTGTCTTTGGAAAATAGAGCGTTTCTCAATGAATGGCTGGTGTGAGTTAAAAGTAAGAATTTTCCAAAACTGAAGTCAATGCCATGTTTGTTCAGATTACATTAAAGAGAATTGCTTCAAAAGAGAATATAGACCCAAAAAAACATAAACAAGAGTTGAAAAAAGTTACTGTAGCGACCATATTTTCACGTAAAAGTCGTGTAGGCAAAAGGCTTTCAAGCAAATGTCAAAGAAGCAAACCAAAGGTTAACTAAAAAGTGAAATCAATATATGATGTCCAGATGGATATATACATGTATTCTGAAGATGCTCCATTTCTGTTGTAGCATGAAACGTTTGTATGAACAATAATTTAGTTGAACATGGCACAAATTTATACAGCTGAATGCTACTGTACATGTACAGTATGTTGGAAGGTTTACAGAGTTAAGGAATCAATTGAAATATAGTCGGACAGACAAGATATTAGTTAGATCCCATCATGTCGTTCTCATCTCATGTACTTGAAATAAACTTTTCTAAACAGATCGTTTGATTGCTGGGGTCCTATGTTATACATCACATGCATTGAGCTCCCAGTATATCTTATCAAAATTAATATAAGCGGGTTATTTCGCAGCCATTTGAGCCACACACTCTTTCTCAAATGCTTATGACAATAACTAGTTACAACAAAATGCATCAAACAACGATTTCTTCTCACAGTCTGGGGCTATCTATTAGCTAGCTTTCAGATACAAATATCATCTTCTGAATACAAAAAGACTATTCATGTGAAATTAAATTGGTGGCTTCCTTTGTGCTCCTGCAGTGTTAACATTCTCTTACTTGTTCACTTTCCAAGTTAACAGAAATATGACACTCCGGCCCACAACATATTTGCCTGTTGCATTGATCTCCATTTTCAGCAGCGTCGTTTGAATGCAAGCTTTTTTCTTCGGTTCAAATGAATAGACTTAAAAAACTAAGCCATAATGCAAGTTTGATGACGTTAAATGCAATTTAACCAAGTTAACTAACAATGAGTTTGCAGTGAGCTGTTTTAGTTGTCAGCAGTTCCTAGTTCTTGCCAGGCTCAGGTTTCTATGCTCTTGGACATTGCAGCTTGGTGTCAGGTCTTCATATCATGGCGGTATTTCAGCGATGTTTAGCCGTTGTCCAGTTCTTCAGATTACACCGAAGCTTTCACAGTCTAAGATGTACATTGTCTTTAGTCGGTTACTGTTAACTGAGTTGTTCATCAAAAATATTTGAAAAACCTGAAAAAGTTTAGTTTAGTTGTCTCGGGCAACCGAACAACCGCTAATTTCAAGCACTGGGAGGGGATTTTTTGCTTGGAAGAATATTTTTTTTGGCTCATTGCCTGTGCAAGATATTTTGTTTTGACTGCAGCTCTATGCACAATTTTTTATCTTCCAACATACTGTACATGTACAGTAGCATTCAGCTGTATAAAATCTGCTTCACGCACATTTTGCTATTGAATTAATTAAAAACAGTGCTACTGCTACTCATGTTAGGCCGGTAGGATTGAATTTTGAGGTTAGGGGACCCAAACGTTAGCACTGATTGTGACGATATTAAAATCCGCAGGGGTAATTTTGCGAACGCCGAACACAGAATGCCGGACGCCGAACGTGAAACAAAATCACCGAAGCAAGCAAAACCCATTACCATTATTGGGAGCTAACCCTAAACAGGCTAACCTGGGCCTTTTTTAGGCTAACCTGAGCGATATTCAGGCTAACCGGAGTGCTTTTTAGACTAACCTGAGTGCAAGGTACACTCCGGTTAGCCTGAATAGCACTCCGGTTGGTTGTTGCTTGTTTGGGTGATTTTGGTTCGCGTTCTGTGTTCAGCGTTTGGCAAATTACCCCTGGGTAAAATGGGTGGAGGCCAATTTCCCTAGCAGGGTCTGAGGGGATCCTCTCCCGGGAAAACTTTGAAAATCTAGACATGCTCTAATGCCATTTGGTGCATTTTGGAGCACTTTTCGTGAAGTATTATAATTCTGGTTTAATATCAAAATGCGGCCCATCTTGTGCATGAATTTTTTTAATTTGGGTTTTTCCTTGCATGAATTTTTTTCCGGGCATTTTGCCTTGCATAAATCCCCCCCCCCTCCCCCACCTGCTCCCATCACTTTTCTAATGGTCCATCCCTAAAGTAGAGCATTGTTTGATTTTAGAAAGAAATGCATTTATATGAAAACTAAAACTGGCACACTGAGTGGCTGAACCTGAACTGGCGGAGATGAACATGCTAGTAAAAGCTGCTATATTATTGTACGCATTTTCAGTAAAAATTTGTGTAAATTTGTGAGCAGGCCGCAACATTACACTTACCAGCATCCAAAAATGCAAATAACGAAACGTGACCCGTTTATCAAAAAGTTGTCATTCTTTAATCTTTTTTTAGATACATAAACAACATGTGTTGTTCTAATAAATTTTATAATAATATGCAAGGTTCAATACGCCATGCAAACTCTTCATAATTATTGTTACGCGCATTTTAAAGAGAAATTTGCTGCCATTTTGTATTTTACTATTTTTAAACTGCGCTGAAAATATTTCACGTGACCTTTCTATCCTTATCATAGCACGAGGCCTCCAATTTATATGATTACTTGAAGTCACATTTATAGGTTTGTCATAGGTTGATTTACATTGTTCACTTGATGTCAATATTAAAGAAGCTACGTCACGAGAAATTTGTGGATTTTTGGTCTAAACTATTCTTAAATTTGTGGTAGGCAACTTAAGGTTACCGTATACCTTCAGATCGACAATTTTTCACAAAGTTGGATTTTTACATCCAAGTAATAGTCCAAGTGTGATCTTTCATTTTAAAAAAAAAGTTTTGAAAAAGAGTGAATATCGGCGGAGAAATGAGCATATTTCGTTTTTGACCGGAAGTAAAAATTCTTCTTTAGAGTGACACTCATAAGACGTGTATGCACTCAACCGAGACGGTTTTCGCGGGAAGTATCACGAAATCCGCCATTCTCGCGCACTGATTGGCCTTGTTATTCGAGAAGGTGTTGCAAGCGTCATGTGGGCGGCGTTTGTTTGCATTGCAAGATATTTTTTAAGCGCTGTTTTCTGAAATCAATTTTTCGCTTTGAACGCGACACTTTAAAGAGCTACAACTCCAAAGGAATTTGCCCCTTCTACGTCAAATTTGGCGAGTAGCTAGTTTAACATGTTAATAACAAAAACGTGTCGGCGATTTTTTTATTTTTGTATACTTTTTCTACTGGAGCGATTTTTGTATGATCACTCCTGTTTGTTTTAGCCGTATTTGCGAAATGTCTTGTATCTTTTTATTGCAATTGAATATGACAAAACGCCGACACATTTTCTTAGCGCTTGGGGTCCGGAAACCAAAGAACAAATCAAATTAGCGAAATACAAAATTCG
Organism: Meandrina meandrites; assembly: GCA_963693305.1. NCBI lineage: Eukaryota > Metazoa > Cnidaria > Anthozoa > Scleractinia > Meandrinidae > Meandrina > Meandrina meandrites. The sequence goes on along the minus strand of OY855908.1, from coordinate 2,861,949 downwards.
CTTTGACTTGTGGCCTTCAAAAGGCGACTCAGGCGCTCGTGTTTCGAGGTTCCTAAAAGATTGACATTTCATTCTACTAAAAAATGGTTTTTATAGATTGAAAGCCAGCTCAATAAAGCCTGGTTCACACTAGCGACATAACGACATAACGGCAAGGTCACGCAAATGCAAAAAACACCTTATGTTGATGTTTTATGTCACCAGTGTGAGCAACTTAACATAACGACATAGTAGGAACATAATGACATAAGCATAACGACATAAGGAAAGAACTGAACTTTTCTTTATGTCGTTATGCCCATGTCGTTATGTCGTTATGTCGCTAGTGTGAACCAGGCTTAAGCTTTAATTTGATATAGGGTTTTAGCTGTCTACAATTTATTCCGACCGCGCTATATCGTTTAGACGCGAGACACCCCCAAAGGTATACGGTAACCTTAACCCATAAGAAACATCTTTGATCATCCAAAGAAAGATACAACCTTAATTTGCAGAGAGAAATCAAACCACGGCTAAAAATATCGATTTTTCTGATGACGTGTGGAAACACTTGAAAAGTTTAGCCTTTTTTTCAAGTTGTAATCCATTTCGATACAAACCATCCGCTGTCAAAGACGCTTGTTAACAGTTTCAGTGCTCCATTTAGCAATTGTTTTATAATCAAAGATCTCTTCGAGATTCGACTATTTTCCATGGAGTATGCGTTTGGGAAATGTTAGTATTGAAATTGGATTTGCGATGCATTAAAACCCATTGACTCACAGTCCAGAAGGCTTTAATCTCGGGGGGGGGGGGGGGGGGGGTACTCCCCTAAATTTCGGATAGGGGTGTGCCGCGAACGTTCTCAAACCCTGACCCTAACAAGGCCCAAACTCGAAAATATTGACACCCTATTCAAGGGGAGGAGAAGCATTGCGTTTCGACTCAAATAATGGCTAACCGCGCACAGCAAAGCTCAAATCTTTCAAAATCGCTTTGTTAATACTTACTGACGTGGGCGTTTATTTTAGCTGATAGAATTAAGGTACCCTATCTAAAGATCACACGGGACACAATGCCAAAAGGAACAAAAGTGATACCCTATTTCCCGCCCTATTTAAGGACCGAGAACCTCAAAAAACATACCCTATCCCGCGGCACATACCTATATAGCCCATATATGGGAGTTCCCCCCCGGGGGGGGGGGCTAATTAGCGCACACCCAACCCCCCAAAAACGAGTGGAAAAAGTATACCATATGCGTTCTAAATTCAGACAAATAATTCCTTTCTGAAGTTAACTTTTATTACAACTAGACACGCTGAAAGACCAATTCATGATTTAAAATGTTAATTATCAACCTTGATAAATTGATCCCAAACCAAACTTGAAGACGGTGAAAAAAATTTCTTCACCTTCGCGCGTCATTTTAACAACTCGCAAAAACACGAACTCTTTCTACAAAGTATAAAACTAGTTCAAAACACTCTGGTGAAAGGTAGGTTTTCATTCTGTACAACTGTCACTGACATTTATTTAACCACCAGTGGTATTATCTTGGTACAGAAAAGCGGTAATTGGGGATAATAATTTGCGAATCATGGTGCCGTGAGATAGCGGAAAACTACTGAATTCCTTCCACATAATTAACACTCACATTGCTTTTCATGCTTTCCATCACTATAACTAATAGCAAAAAAATACTTGTTGAGTCTTTCTCATTTCAAGATGTAGCTACTAAATATGTATCAAAGCTTCAAAATTCTGCATATTTTTGAAGCCGTGAGATCCTGCATTATTCACGCTAAAGCGTAAGTTTAATTTTAGCCCGACGGCTTTTTGCAGTCAATTTTTCACTAAGTGGCTTTACCGATCCTTCTAAAAATTCCATTTAAGTTCGAAGCAATATTGTACAGTACCATTTTCCTGTCTGGTCTTGAGAAGCTGCATTAAGTTGTGATCAAGTCCGTGAATTGTGGTCAAAACAAAAGATTGCGTGACGAGCTAGAAATACTTCTTTCAATGAAGACGACAAACTTGTGACAATAGAAAATAGCATCGGCCAATATTCCCGGGGGGAGGGGACTCCCATATGAAATGGACGGGGGATGCTCGTCGTCTCGCTTAGGGGTGTGATTTGGTCTCGCTTAGGGTGTTCTGGGCAAAATGTCATTATTTTTAGCCGTCAAAATCTCGTTTAGGGTTGCACACGAAGAAATAACAATAAAGAAAGAATTTTGATTTGTTATATTTACTCTTTTAGGGGTCTGCATAAGCTTCGGTCACGCCCAGATTGGTCTCTTTTAGGGGTTAAATTCAAAATTTCCGATGAGCATCCCCGTCCATTCCATATGGGAGTCCCCCCCCCCCCTCCCCCCGGGCCAATATCCTCTGACAATGAAGATTCGCAGCAGCTTTTAAGCATGTAAAACTAAGCGATTCAATCGATAAATAGCACAGATCTTTAAAAAATACCTACCTGTAGTTTGCAAAAGGCTAGACAGGTTAAATGACGAGCGACGCGTGAAAATAACACTTCCGCTCGAGAACTGCTGACGCATTCCTATCCAGTGACGTTTTTATCACCCACAGCGAAAAGTATTCCCTTGACAAATTAAAACAGTCCCTTGAGAGTATACAAAAATGTGGGTCAGAGAGTGCCAACCCAATGATCCCAATTCTTACCATTTTCCTTGGTAACCAAGCAAAATAGTCGAAAAAATGGAGCAATACTTTTAGGTTTCCTTCGACATGAATACAATTTGGCTGTTCAATAATCTGTTCAAATCCGTGACAAAGCCCCTTTAAAGCGCGACACAATCAAGCAAACATTGAATTGTCATAGAAAAGGTTTGCGTATTGCAAGTTTGAAAGGTTAATGAATAGACTTTATTAAATTGGTTGACCAAATTTTCGAGTCCCATATCTCTCCAGAAATGTTTAGATGTATGTTATGCAAATGTATTCTGTCTCTATCTTTACGTTTCGACATCATTAAATTTACCGCGAAATCCAATAGTCGGTAAACCGTGGGAAATAGCATTTAGATGCATTCCCTAGTTAGTGTGGTCCTTCTTAACTTCAAGATCTTTTATCTTTAAGCTAAGTGGGCGTTGTCCGTTCATTGTCCGTTCCTTTATGAATGAGCTAAAAATAATAGAGATTGTAAAACAATATACTTGCTGTTAGGAAGTGCAAATAGTGTTACCGTAATATTTCCGGATTGTTTGCCTTGAGGCAAACAATAAGTTATGCGTTGCCGGCTCCTGTTTTTTTCCGCAAGAGGGTAAGAGTCGCAGTAAAAAAAATCGATAGTGGTGTACAACATGTACATGTCGAGGTGCATATGTCAAGGCTTCTTAGAGAAATAGTATATCTTTTATAATTTTTGTAATCGCGACGCGTGTAGCGTGTATTACTTTATGGTTCCGGTTCATTTTACACGTCCCAGGGTACACGTACACAAAATTAAAAGTTTACATGTACGTCATCTGCACGCGTGACGTGAAGAGCCAAAAGAAGGTGTCATTGTTGAAAAGTGAATTGACAACTTTCCAACATGGAAAGCATGTACATGTGGAAGTGTACATATCGCCGGAGGGTTCTTAGAAAAGGAGCGTATGTTTTAAAATTTTTCGTAGGTAGAAATTCGGCTTTGTACCGACAAATAAATCATTTGAATCTTTCCTAAATAAAAGGCCTTTTTTCTAGTCGTTTTAGACCGTTTTATTGTTGTTAAGGACCAAGTGAAAACAATCAATTGCAGATGACGATGGGTAAGTCCTTATCTGATAGAGCAATCGAACACCGCAACAATCTTCAAACTAGGTACGTAAAATTGAAACATGGAAAATAACGAGACAAGGAGTGCGTGTTCTCTTTTAAAAACGTCCATGGAAAACAAATTGGTGGTTCCGCGGGATTCCATAAACGTGTCCAACCAATTAATCAACAAAAAAAGCATCCAACAACATCAATACAACATCGAACTCATCGAACACATCGAACGCATCAAACGGTCAAACCAAATTTACAACGCGGTCATCCCGCGTAATAAGTTTGATTTTACGTTCTTCGAATAATGTAAAAAAAAATAGCATTGAATAAAGTTTATTATGAAATCTGCTACGTTTTTTCGACTATTTTGCTTGGTACAAGAAAAATAGAGGAATTGGGGGCATCGTTGGCAGTCTGACCCACATTTTTGTATACTCTCAAGGGACTAAAACGTCACTGGATAGGAATGCGTCAGCACTTTTCGATCCCGAAGTGTTATTTTCACGCGTCGCTAGTCATTTAGCCTTTTGCAAACTACAGGTAGGTATTTTTCAAAGATTTGTGCTATTCATCGATTGAATCGCTTAGTTTTACATGCTTAAAAGATGCTGCAAGTTGTCAAATGCATGTCGTTTGTTTGTCGTCTTCATTGAAAGAAGTATTTTTAGCTCGTCACGCAATCTTTTGTTTTGACTACATTTCACGGACTTGATCACGACTTAATGCAGCTTCTCAAGATTTCAGACAGGAAAATGGCAATGTACAATATTGCTTCGAACTTAAATGGAATTTTTAGAAGGATCGGTAAAGCCATTGAGTGAAAAATTGACTGCAAAAAGCCGTCGGGCCAAAATTAAACATACGCTTTAGCGTGAATAATTGCCTGATTTCAAACCGAGAGGACCTGGGATCGAAAATGTAGTCATCCGGACGCGCGAGAATCAAAATGGCGGCTCTCTAAGGTCTGTTCTTTTCGATCGCTGGCTGTTTGAAGATGGTTTGGCACTGGAACTGCGCCAGTGCCTTGTGCCAAAACAGTTGGAGGACCAAGGGTGTCAGGTATTACAATTTGCCAGTGGATCCCGAACTCAGAAGAAAATATCAAGCTGTATTAAAGAACGAAAATGTCAACTGGTCAAAGCAAGTTATCTGTTCAGTTCATTGGAGCAAAGGTGAGAGGCTCTCTCCTGACGATATTCCTGATGTCATTTGTTCCAAAGAACAGCAAAAGAAATTAGAATCGTTGATGGAGAAAACACCCAGCAAGAGTCTGAAGAAAAAAGTTTCATGCGCCCGCAGAGTTCTTGTGGAAGCAAATAACGATACAAGAAGTGAGCCAAAATCAACGCGGAAAAGAAAAGCTCCCAAGGAAAGGCTGTTTGAATGTAAGGACAAGCAGTCCGTTAAAAAAAGAAAGAAAGCAAGAAGTGCACTGGAAAAGGAAAACTTTTCACTCCAAGCCCAAATTAAAACACTGATTTCCGAAAATAAAGCTTTATCTGAAAAGGATTCAGAAATAGGACGGCTCCAACAAGAAATGACAGCCTTGCAAGACAAAATGAAGTTTGAGTTAGATTCTTTCGAACAGAAAATAAAAGAAATGAAATTCGAACTTAACAAGAGAAAATTTACTTATGACTGCTTGAAGAACAGGGAAAAGGAGTTCTTTGACATGTGTGGACTCACTGTAAATGAATTTGACTGTCTCTTTGGATGTCTGATTCCTTTCTTACATCTGATTGTGTATCCAGACTGTGTTCAAAGTTTGGAAAAATTAGATTCGAATAATAAACTTCTTGACAGCAGAACAGAACTCCTTGTTACTCTTACTGTAGCAAGACATGCAGTGGATCTAGTCATTATGGCAAAGTTGGTAGGTGGAAGTTCCTCAACTATTTCTAGAGTGTTTGTTGCCTGGATGGTTTTCCTTCGCTGTGTTCTTGATGATGTTAATCTGAAGCCATTGCCTGGCTTTATTGAAGCTTCCCTCCCCAGAGTTTTTGTTGATGCAGGATATGCTGACTGTGGAATTCTTGGGGACAATACAGAGACCTGGATAACTCAATCTGAGAATTTTGAGCTGAATAACCTCACCTTCAGCCATTATAAAAATCACACAACTGGTAAAGTATCTGTGTGGATTTTTCCTCATGGTGCCTTATGCAAATGCTCTGATGCTTTTCCTGGATCAATCTCAGATGAACAACTCACTGAACAAATTGGAGTAATAGACTACTGCCCTAAAGGAAAGGTGGTTATGACTGATAAGGGCTTTGCAATTAGTGATTTGTGTCATGAAATGGGAGTACATCACAACAGGCCACCACTGAAGAACAACTGTCAGTATGATGAAAATGACATAAATCTAAATTTTGATATTGCAACCCTTCGCATTTATAATGAAAATGCGATTGGCAGAATTCGTGACTGGTCAATCTTAAACAAATGCTGGCCTTCAGGGAGAGTTGACCTTCTTGGAATTTGTTGGATTGCACTGGCACACATTGTTAACTTGACTAAGAAATCTGTTGGTCCCAAGGAAACACAAGACAGCAAAGTGCAGTAAAATGGCATTTAAATACATCTCAGTATCCTCCTAACAGACATTGTTACAAGAGCCAACACTTCACAGTTTCTAAAATTTGATTACTTTAATAACATTTTGTACAAGTATTGTATATGTTACATAATGCAAATGAACTGCAGATGGTCACAGAAGAAAATAATGTAACCCAACAAGAATCTGTCCCAACATGAATAATGTAACCCAACAAGAATTTGTCAGCTTGCTTATGTTACTACTTTACAGCTGTTTTTAAGACAAAATTGTGATTATTAATCTGAAAAATTGATGTTGATTTTCATTACTTTTTTGGCTTCTTCTTTTACCCATGATCTCAATGGTTTTGTACTTTGAAAGGTTGGCACCTTGCCAACATTCAGTTCACCCAGTTTTTTAAGGAGTTTGTTCTCTTCATGAGGCCATTCACAGATAATACTTCCAGTGATCATGTGATCAATGATGGTTTTTGTAACAGTGAGAAGCAAGTTATTTTTCTGTATTAAAAATAGATTAAAGCTTTTTGTTTCAGGATGATAGGATTGCAAAAACACAATAGTTGCTCCCGTGATAGCCATCTGGTAATTTGTCTGGAGAAGATGGCTAGCTGTTATGGTGATGAGTGGTCCATCACTCCCTGCCACCCTTGTTTTAACTTCCAATAAAAAACCCGGGCCAATACCATCTGGGCTTCCCCCATATTTTATATCACTAGGGTGGGTAAAAAAACCACATGAAGTTACTGGAAGTTTTGTTGCTGTTACAAAAGCTTCAACAGCTTCACCTTCAAACTGTCTACCTCTGGTAAAACTAGCAAATTTCTTTGGGTTAACTTTATTAGGATCAATTTTGTTTTTGACACATAATAAATAATGCAAGTGCTCTTTCTCCCCAGCAAGTCCAATCAGATTACCAATAATACTGCAGGTTATTTTTCCAATACGAAGATCAAACCATTCTTGGGTATTTTGTTTGATGTCATGGTAGTTAAAGCCAAATGCATTAACTGGTTTCATGGGGGGAACTGATATGGACAGAACGTTGGTATTTTTGTTCCCCTCACTAACAAGATTACCCTTAGCAGCCTCAACAATACCTTCTATTTGCCTAACATACAAATTAACTGATTCGTGTTCATACATAGTTTGATTCTTCATCACTGAAGCACCAGAAGCATGTTGATCCTCAGCTGGGGCTAACATTCCTGTGATAAGCTGATCATCTTCAGTGTTTGGATCTTCAGTAATGTTATCAGTCAATAGCAAAGGTGCATGCCAAACATCACAATCAGTCACAGAAAATCTTGGCTTTAGCACTTGCTCATCATAAGAGCAGTCCTTTGCATAGTTGTGATCTTGAAGGGCTTGTTTTAATCTGTAATTATAATTATAATGCAGCTGCTCAAAAAGCCCAGATTTCACATCATATTTCTTTAGCTGGTTATAGATGTGGCTCTCAACATTAACTCCAGTTTCTTGAATTCCATTTCTGATTCTAGATACCATTCCATTGATATCACGTTTCGACCAATCACTTTTTTCCAATGACTCATCAGACAAGGCTTGGTCATTTGTTGAAACTTTCACCTTTCTTTTTGTGCGTGAACTGTCTAGTGTCTTTCTGGATGACCGCACATTTCGGAGATGGGACAGAGGTACATGACACAGCTCAGTTTGCTTTGTTACACCCTTTCTGTGCCACTTTTGAATTTTTTGAGTGCAAGTAAGTGCAAGAAATTTAACTCCATGGCTGGTGTAGTGTTGCAGATATATCAGTAGGCAAATAACATGACAGCATAACCCTGAAAGTCCCACTGCACATTCACAGTGGCCCTTTATAGGTGTACCATCCCGGAACAGAACAACTGCAGGTCTTGTTACTCCATTGTTTGTAGGGGTAAAACTCTTAAATATGTGCCCTTTTACGAAAATAGAACTTCCCTCTTTGCAGACTTTAACGGTTTTAACTTTTCTGCTGTTGAACATGCGAAGGGCTTTCCGGTACTGTCCCAAGCTTCCTTGGCGTTTGAGGGCTTGGTAATTTTTGATCATGGCACCTGTAACCTAAAACAACAAATCTATCATACATTGAAGAGCTGTTCTTTGAATAAACTTCATTGAGTTACAGTCCGCAAAGTACCAGTCTAAATAGAATTTTTGGTTCTAAATTAAAAAATCGAAATAGGAAACAGGTATCTGTTTGTCTTATTGTCTGTTCACAAACAAAAAAAAAATAAAGCAACACAAGTTACCTTTGGATAATGACTTGCGTCTGCCATCCAGGATGCTTCTGGTGGTGGAATGTTTCGTACTTGGAGCCTTGATTTAAATTGGAAGGAACTCTTTCTCCTTTGGATTAGTTTAGCTAAAACTGGTGGGTTGTTTTTCAGGTTAATAATTCTTTTGACCAAGATTTCCTTCGATCCAGACATACTTTGCCCAAGTTTTAGTAAGCACTTCTGAAGACATTCAACGCTCCACTTCGATGGATCCTCGTAAATGACCTTCTCTTTAATTTCCTCGAGGGAAATTTCACTCTGGTTTTCCCTTTTTGTAGTTTTTTTACTTGGTTTACATTCCATATTGTCGAGAAAAGGCAAGTCATAAGGTCACGACGAAGAAGCGAAAAGGGCACTTCCGTCCGGATGGAATTACATTAGTGCCAGTCTTTCTCGGTTTGAAATTGGGCAATGCAGGATCTCATGGCTTCAAAAATGTGCAGAATTTTGAAGCTTTTGAATACATTAGTAGCTACATCTTGGAATCAGAATTAATCTAAAACAAAACTTCTTTCAAGTTTCTTTCATTTGCCCAGTTTACGTTTGGAATTTTAGGCTTCTGAAGCGTATTGATTTGAAAAGCACATGGTGACAGACATCTCTTGCGGCCGACTTACCTTCGCGTTGTTGTTTATTTAATAATTGTGTTCAGTTTACGACCTTTTATATGTAAAGATTTACTACAGTTCTTCAGAAAATGCAAACAAGTATTTTTTGTTATTAGTTATAGTTATGGAAAGCATAAAAAGCACTGTGAGTGTTAATTTTGTGGAAGGAATTCAGTAGTTTTGCGCTACCTTTCACCAGAGTGTTTTGAGCTAGTGTTATATTTTGTAGAAGGAGTTCGTGTTTTTGCGAGTTGTTAAAATGACGCGCGAAGGTGAAGAAATTTTTTTCACCGTCTTCAAGTTTGGTTTGGGATCAATTTATCAGGGTTGATAATTAACATTTTAAATCACGAATTGGTCTTTCAGAGTGTTTAGTTGTAATGAAAGGTTACTTTAGAAAGGAATTATTTGTCTGAATTTAGTACGCATATGGTTTATTTTTCCATTCGCACGTTTGGGTTACATGCCGTAAAAGAGCCGGGAATTTTTGGGGGTGGGGTGCGCGCTAACAAAAGCCTTCGGGACTGGGAGTCAATGGGCTAATACATCGCAAATCGCTTTCAATATCATCATTTCCCCTACGCCATGCACTACTTACTTACTTAGGCCCGTCGCTCCAAGTGGAGCATAGGCCATCAACAACAGCTCTTCAGCGAACTCTAACTTGGGCTGCTCGCACAACTTCTTTCCAGGTGTAGCCCATCATCCTACGCCATGCACTACTCCATGCAAAATAGTCGAATCTAGAAGAGATCTTTGATCTTTGACCTTTGTGGCACACAGCGTGACACTGATAATCTTCTGTTTGCTAGCGATTGCAGAAACTTCGCTTTGAACTTTAAATTAACATGAGCTGTAGTAGCGGAAGGGGAGGCAGGAGCTGATAAACGGCAGCGAACTTTGTACTAATGCTCCATTAAAGGGACTGTTTCACGGCTCGACGCATGTACAGGCTATAACGTTAGCCTATTCGATTGCATTGTTTAAGAAACAATCGGAAGCGTGCAGATGACTCTTGCGGGAAATTTGCCTTTGAAAATTTCGCGATCATTCGTGAAAACGTGCAATAGAGGTGTTATTAATCATTAGAATTCATTTTGTTTGCTCCGACTCTGATGCTTTAAGTACCTTGTTCACTCTTTGCTATCAACCACATGTATCACAGAAAACTCGAGCTAAAATAAATATTATGCACTTGTGTAAGTATGTACAGGCTGTCATTGTAATACAAGAAACAGTGAAGCACAAATTTCACTGAAAATGTTCACGGACTTACACAGAAAATGTCAAACTTAGTGTTGAACATCGAATTTATTGTCGGCCCGTACAATTTATTCTGGACACAAGCACGAGTTATTTCCTCGCATTCAATTGGTTCATTGACAATGGAATTGAGAAGGCCAGGTAATAGCTTGCACATGCGCAGAACCGTGAAGCTGTCCCTTTAAGATCGCGGGTGAAACCTGGCCATGAATAAATTCATTAGGCAAAATTTTGCTCGTCCTACATCTTTTTGAACGCTTATATCTCGGCCGTTTTGGGTACGACTGAGCTGAAATTTTCCAGAGACATAAAAGAATGATGGAAGTTTACGAATGTCGCTTTTGATTTGGTTGTTTGCGCTTTTTTTTTTACGTCCACGCTAGAGCGCCATTAGCACGAAATTGCGAAATCCATAATTTTGTGTCCAAGTTTGCGGATCGATTAAAAGACAGCACTCTGCGATTTTATCAACAACAGATAAGTCAAGACCTTAAGTGTGTCATGACAGAGGCAGATTTTTTAATTTGAACTTTGGCTGCGAGTAAACGTCGTTTAAATGTGCAAATTTGAATTTAACGCCTTCTATCTTTTTTTTAAAAGCGCTATTTTAAAATTCCGCTTCTGTCATGGTATACTCTCTGCAGTGCTAGCTCATGAAGTTCTAAATCCGTGATGAATTCTTGGACACAAAATTGTCGGAAAAGTCCAAACTTTGAGATTTCCGAAGGTGTTCCGATTAAAACACGAGTGCCAAGAGAGGTAATTATGGTAATTGCATTCCACGTTTTATGTCAGAAAAGAACAATGCGTTTTCAAAAAGAACACGTTTACTTATGAATTTTAATGCATTTACTCTAATTTTTTCTTTGATGTATAAATCATTGAAACAAGGATATCTATTTTCAGAGCCGATTTATTACATGTTACGTTTGAGTGAACATTTTGCTCACAGGATCCGTGCCACACGTGAACACTTCAAATCACGCGCCATATTTTGGCATAATTATTTTATTCAGTCATGAATGTTACGTACACTTGTCGATGTCAGTCGTTGCACTTCGTGCATACGCTTTAAATTAATGCATAATGATGAACCAAAGGTGTCACCCGCGACCTTAAAACTGAAATCTTTAACTAAGATAATTGGCATCTCACGTAAGATTACCACCATCTAAAGATTTAGTTTTTATGAAGCGTTAGTACAAAGTTTACCACCGTTTATCAGCTCCTGCCTTTCCTCCAGTCATATCTTGCAATAGTTTTACCGATTTCAAAACTAAACTTAAAACGCTTGACACGAAAAACAATTCATTTCTCTCTTAAACGAACTCTATATACATGCATATGACCTTAAGATAAAAGTGAAGGAAAATTGGTTGGAAGGGTAGAGAGTAATATTCGGCAAATGTTACGCCAAAAGACCCGAAACTACGGCAGTCGCGTTAGGTCTGTCAACCCCTTTTGTATTCTTGATCGATATATATCTTCCGCAATAATTTGCCTAGCCACAAGCCTGCGGGACGCCATAACAAGCTTTTGGGGGCCATTGCTTAGATTAGACTGTCTGCGACGCAGGTTATACGGCGTTGCGGTTTGGTAAATCCTCGTTTTATTAAATCATTTCCCAGTTCAGTGGCACATAGGGCCTTTGATTTATTATTGAAAAAAAAAATTGGCATGTTAAGATGCAACTTTTTGCAAGTTAAAAAATTTCTCCGAAGCGGTTTCAGAGCCACCTTAAATTTTTTTAGTACAGTGACAGGAGCTGCATAACAGACCCTGTCTTGAAAAAAATTAAAATATTCTGTACACACAAGTGCGCGTGGAAACAATTGGGGACAGGAAAATATAAGAGGCGCCGTGGACTTCCCGCTCTTTGATGCGCTCAGGACCATCTGCGGAGGAGGGAGACCTGTTGATGCAGGTGTTACGCCAACTGGCAGCTGCATTAACGCGTTTTATTATATGGCTACTATAGTACGCGCGCTCTGATTGGTTGTTGAGCGGGCAAGGTTTTCTTGTAATGACCGGGCATTATGAAATTTTTTCTCGGCTCGACGGCTCTTTTGAGTTGTGAGTAAAGGGTGAGAAAAAAAAGAAAAATTGTCTCATTGTCAAATAAACTGTTTCTTGCGATCTCGATCGCATCGCCAGGTTCGTTTTGATTTGGTGAACACGACCTCGAATGACCTCTTGCGCGCGCAAGCGGATGTTGAAAATTACTTCCGGTGTTTTTTTACCTTGATTTATATATTCTTTTTTTTAGAAAAGCGCTAAAAAGGCCATATAATAAATAACTTATTAACCACGTCCGTTTGGTCATTACAGGGAAATCTCAGACCTCGGCCTTGATTAATTGACCTCGCTATCGCTCGGTCAGTACGTCAAGGCCTTGGTCTGAGATTTCCCTGTAATGACCTCACTCTCGGTTAATAAGTGGTATCACCTATTCATTGAACTCAACTATCAGAAAAAGCGAGGAACATGGATTAAATTTCAGCACTAAGAAAGCTCCAAAATAAATTTGACTGCCCATTTTACGGGATGCTTCTTAACCACAAATAACTAAAACCAAGTTTTAACGTGCAAACAAACACGCTAAAGTTATTTACACACTACAAGAAAGTCCGTTTTTAAAAAAATACGTCGAAATATCGTATTGTTATAAAAATTGTATTTCCTTTAAAGAATCCGAAGGCAGGTTAAAAAATAAAGGACAAAACAGTTTTCATTATAGCTAGCAACTGATCACACACACAAATAGTAAATGGCTAATGACAAAGTTTCATTTTTAGTGACTACTGCGCTTGCGCGTATTCACCATTGCGATCAGGTAAGATTTCCGAATGTAAGTAAGTAACAATAGAATATACTTCGTAGCCAATCAGCACAAATAAATACAGATCTTGTGGTCTCTTCGCGAACACTTCGTATCAACGATGACCTACCGATGGCCCACGATGTAAAACGAACATCTTGGCTTACTGCTTGTGTTTGGAAGGTGATCGATTGCCAGGTGAGTGTATTTATATTTTACAACATTTACTTCTCGCAGCTTTCATATTTTGTTTCTAACCGATCAGCTGAAAGGTTTCGTGAGTATTTTTCAGCTTTTAGGTCGGTATATACGACGAATTTCTATGGTGTTTCATCGTTAGTGCAGCACGTGATAATCAACACGTGTACGCTTGTGGCTCCATAAAGAACCCGTAGGCTTGACGATACTCCGAAATTTCGAAGTACATAAGCTTGGTACAGGAAAATTTACTTAACTGAGGCTGTCCCGAGGAATATTAAGCCCTATTGTGGGATAATTAAGCTTCTTAACCCGACGGGGCTGTGATTATGCAAATGTAAGCTTCTTCCAATTGTTTATTTGACATTTGAGCGTGACAGCGTGTCCGTCTTTCTTCGCGCTTCGCTTATAATAATGCAAAGTGACGAAAAGGCTCAAATTAAAAGTTTGTTTCTTACTTGCTGAACGTTTATTATGATTGACTAAAAGTTTCACAGAAGATGAGGAAATTGATGACAACATTTGCAGGGAATGTGTGATCTTTTGGATCACATTCAACAAAATGCTGACATACCAGTGATTATGCAAATGTAGCTTCCTCCAAGGTTTGTTTTGACTAGAATTTTTGACTCTCTTGTGGTCTTTGAGGTCGGGTAACAATTAAAGCTGTCCTTCGATGTGCTGCCGGACGTGTCACATAATCCTCGGCGGTTTAGACTGTCTGCGACGCAGGATATGAGAAGTAAATGTTGTAAAATATAAAAACACTCACCTAGTTATCGATCACCTTGGAAGATCACCTTCCAAACAGAAGCAGTAAAACCATGCCAAGATGCTGGTTTTACATCGTCGACAACAGTGCCTTATTTAAACTTTTTTACATGCATTCGCATCCATATAAGGGACCGGTGGGTGAAACAGTTAATTAGTAGAGTGCAAGCACTATCTGTGAAACAGTAATGCTAAATTGTATAATTTTATGCTAATTCTATTGTTTTTCTTTTGCATAAACTCCACTATTATGTACAACTTAGTGATTTGTATTTTACAGAAATACTGTTTGCACTCAAAACTCTATTGTTATCTCAAATTTTAGTTAATAAAGAATCCAGACCTATCTGGTTTAATATTTGGTTTGACTGAAATTATTTTCTGCTATAAACAAATTAAAAAGCACTTGACAGGCCTACACAGACTCCTACGTTCGCGAAATTTGTAAGTTGCCGTTTTGTATTGGATTTGGTCGTCCAATTTATTTTGCTTCTCACTTGTATAGAAAGGGCACTATATGCTGTCAGCTGTATTATTGGGAGGCGTTTTTAGTTGAGAAGAGCCGTAAGACTGCCGCCCAGGAAATGTTTTCAGAGGTCATAGGTCTGCACGGTTTCCCGTTACTAGATTTTGGACACCTCTGTATTTAACTTGTCATACGTATTGCTATAGCGGCTAGTCTCTGCTCATCCACATATGCAAGATAAGTTTTTAGCTCTCAAAATGTTCGAAAAAGTGGCCACTGGTCCACACAATACGCCGATTTTGTGATATAGTAGGTTCCATTGTTATGCAAAGTAGCTATTAAATCATCTTATGATTGTATGTAGCGTGCATTTAATAATTACTTAAGGCATATAAGAGGACATATGAGGTGAGGGCAGGGGAGGGGGGGTCATCACGTAAATATTGCAAAAAAGGGGGGGGGGGGGGGTCACTTGCTTATTACCTGGCCTGGAGGGGGGTCTTACAGAAATTTTGATCTTTCCAATATATTTTTCCCTCCCCCCCCTCTACATAAATAATGACCGGTCCCTAACAGCATATTTACACCAATTATACTTTTCATTCTTTTCTCCTCCAGCAGTAGTCAAATGCGCCTATAAGGCGGCTATTTTTCACAAAGGACTGGAGTCAAACTTAGAATGTGACGCAAGCTGGATTTGCCCGCTACAATGGAATACACTGAAGAGCAACTGAACTATTACCGTATTTGTTACGTCACCACCGATCTACTAACCGAGGGTCTGCGAACAATCTTCAAACAAGAATGGGACAATCGCTACACGACAACATTAGGGGAATGGAAGGATGAGCCTCGGAATGGAATGGACTTCTATAACGGCGAGTCTCCCCGGAACCAGAAGAGAAATGCCCATCTTTTAGCTACCATGGTTAAAGGAGATAGAGCTGAATGGGATTGCACCATGCTGTTTTACGCCATCCTTTACTCCGATTGTATCTCAAGTTATCTCAATCCAGTAGTCAAATTAAATGTGAATGATCTCAGAAAGTTTCGAAATGAAGGGTTTGCTATTATGCCAAAAGGCCATATTTCAGACCATGACTTTCAGAATGCTATTAGCAGAGTTCATGCTGCATTTCAAGGACTTGGTCTCTCCACCTTGCAAATTGAAGACATCAGAAATCAGACAGCGTTTCCTACAGGGGAGTTAAGAAATATCATGGAAAAGGTAGATAAACTTAAACAAGAACTTCTAGAAAAGGAAGAACAACGACAGGTACTGGAAGATCAGTTACTCAATGAAATTTCATCCTTTTGTATTCTTCCTCCTAAACCTTCACACCACATTGCAGGTCGCACACAGGAGGTGGCTGAAATTACAGAGCAGCTCAAGCAACTTAAAAATGCCAATAAAAACAACTTGAGCTATCTCTACATCTCAGGAAATCCAGGAAGTGGAAAATCTCAGTTGGCCAGCCTGGCAGCTAATAGATTCTTTGATGAAGTCAAAGAAATTCCGTGTGCTACTTCATTTGTGATGACTCTGAATGCTGAAAGCTTGGATACACTTCTGGAGTCATACATCAATTTTGCCCGGCATCTGAAGTGCCCAGAATATGCAGTTACAAATACCCTTAGTTCTAAGGATTTGACGGCAGACGAGAAGATAACCAACCTGAAGACATTAATTAGCACAAAAATCGAGCTCTACTCATCGTGGCTATTGTTAGTCGACAATGTCACCAGTTTATCAAGTGTTCAGGTTCATTTGCCTCAGCGTGGAAGAGGCCAATTCCTAATCACAACATGGGACACCACGTCTATCCCTTTGAGAAGCTCTTCCATTGAACACATCTCACTTAGCAAAGGTATGGAGCCTCGTGATGCCAGTTCTTTATTAGCGATGCTTTCTGGTATCAGTGACACTGAGATGGAAGAACAAGTTGCACGTGCATTGGACTACCAACCTCTTGCCTTAGCAAGCGCTGCCACCTATCTCAGAGAGGTTCGGAAGTGCAAAATAACTTCACAATTTGGCTGGAAGGATTACTTGATGAAACTAGCTAAAGGCCAGCAAAGGACCACTGAGACCCTTCTTGCTGAGACCAACCCAAGCTACAGCAAAACCATGACCACAGTGATAGCACAAGCTATTAAAAATATGGTGACATCAGACAAAGTAGTAAGTCACATGTTCAATTTTCTCTCTGTGTGTGCACCACAACCACTGTATCTAGACATCGTGATCAACTACATTCTCAATGTAGAAGAAGAAATTAAAGATAGAGAGATGATAAGTGTGAGGATCCAAAGATGCCCACTGCTGTTACTTGAAGAAAAGGAGAGTAGCATCTACATTCGCCTACATCAAATTGTGTATGATGTCGTAACAGAGACAGTTGGTGACCACTTGAATACTATTGGGGAAGCTGTAAGGGCATTCAATCAGTTCATAGACAAAAGCCCAGCCGAATGCAGTAGTGATATTGTCCCACACCTTCAAACCTTAGTTTCAACAATTGGAAATCTTTCCTGTAAGTCACAATTCGAGAAAACGCTTTTTTCAAGTGTTCCTCAGTATTTCTTTAAGAAACTTGGTAAAATCTGCGAGAAACATGGCCAGTGGTCATTTGCATTAAAGTACTATCAAATAGCACTACAACTGACGAGTGACAACCTAGATGTAGCAGAAAACAAGTCTTTAACGGCAAATGTACACTTCATCTTGGGTGACTTGCTACAGGCTAGGGATTGTTATGAAAATGCACTAACAATTCGTTTGAAAGCACTTGGACCACAACATGTGGATGTTGCAACCACTTTCAATGCCTTGGGTTCTTTACACCGCGAGTTAGGTGACCTGCAGCAAGCCAAGAAACATTATGAACGGGCCCTAGCTATTGAGCTGAGTAACCTTGGAACACAGCATGTTTCAGTCGCAAATTCTTACAATAATCTGGGCGCTGTATGCCGTAATCTGGGTGACCTGGTTAAGGCAAAAGAGTATCATGAATGTGCCCTTGACATTTGTCTGAGAACGCTTGGACCTGAGCATGCTGATGTGGCAACTACCTACAATAACTTGGCCGTTGTATCGCGTGCATTGGGTAATCTGCAGCAGGCCAAGAAGTATCATGAACGTGCTCTCTCCACTCGTTTAAAAAAGCTAGGACCCGACCATGTTAATGTGGCAACTTCTTACAATGACCTAGGCCTTGTGCTCTGTGAGCTAGGTGATCTAGAACAAAGTAAGGAACTTTATGATCGTGCGCTATCCATCTATCAAAAGAGGCTAGCACCTGAGCATATCTATGTGGCAACAACTTTGAGTAACTTGGGTTCGGTACATCATAAGATGGGTGACCTGCAGCAGGCAAAGTTGCATTATGAGCGTGCCCATGACTACTACCTTAAAAAGCTGGGTCCCGAGAATGTTTGTGTTGCGAATTCTTGGAATGCACTGGCCGGCCTGTACCGAGAGATGGGCAACCTTCAACAGGCCAAGGTCCACTACGAACGTGCCCTGGACATTCACCTGAAAGTTCTGGGACCTGAGCACACTGATGTGGGAAATTCGTTTGAAAACTTGGGTTTTGTTCACCGTGAGATGGGTGAGTTTCAGCAGGCCAAAGAGTGTTACGAACATGCCTTAGCCATTCGCGTAGAAAAGCTTGGATCCGACCATGTTGGCGTGGCAGCTGTACACAACAGCTTAGGTCTCGTTCTTCACAACCTTGGTGACCTGCAAAATGCCAAGTTGCATTATGAACGTGCCCTCACTGGTTATATAAGGCTAAATGATGAACATGCTGACATCGCTTTTTTGTACAATAACTTAGGTCTGTTATATCGTGCACTTGGTGACCTGCAGCAGGCAAAAGCGTTTCATGAGCGAGCTCTTGCTATTCGTCTAAAAACACTGGGAGCTGACCATGTTCAAGTTGCCACCACGTACAATGACCTAGGCCTTCTATACAGTGAGCTAGGAGATTTGCAAAAAGCAGGGTTGTATTATAACTATGCACTATCCATTTATCTCGAAAAACTAGGGCCTGACCACTTGTATGTCGCACATACTTCCACTAACTTGGGTTTTGTACACAGCAAGATGGGTAACTTGAAACAGGCGAAAGAGAGTCATGAACGCGCACTAGCTTGTTATCTAAAAACCCTGGGACCTGAGCATGTTTGTGTTTCTAGTTCTTACAATGATCTGGCCCGTGTAAACCAAGAGTTGGGGCACCTCCAGAAAGCTAAGTATTATTGTGATCAGGCCCTTGCCAGCAGTGGGAAAAAATTGTGAACAGGCAAACAACAGACAAAGGTATTTATGCTAGCTTTCATGTTCAAACGCGGTTTTTGAGAGTTTGGCTTCAATCCTTCAAGTGCGGCTTCAAAGCCGGCGAACTAACTTTAATCCAGGGCGCACTGCTTCGAACAAGCAACGGTGAATCACTGCATGAAATACCTTTCGGTGTTGTCGCGAACGTTTTTACACTTCTGTAGGGAAACCTTTCTCGAAACAGCCATGTACGACCCGTGGGATGCCGCAGCCTGATTAGCTGTATTCTTCAAGAGAGAAAGTCCAATGTACTGTATTCTTTAAGAGAGAAAGTCCTATGTTCTTCCTGCCGTCATTGAAGGTGGGTTATCATAGTGATATGGGGAGCGACACCCCAGTGCTGTCATAAATGACAGGAAGTGCTGCTGGCGAAGTACAGTGTACTGGTG